>CM028360.1:23366519-23982176 GCA_016618105.1 Dendrobium huoshanense
ACCGGTGATTTGATTATTGTTATTAACTGTGGTTTAACTGCCGATATTAATTATGAAACCATCATAACTTCCAGCAGTCATTGATCACCATAACTATCATCGATATTCTCCTTTCATGCAACTTTTACCAGTGGTTAGCCACCATTTTTTAGGTAAAAGTTTTCGACAGTTAAATCCCCTTCCTTCTTCCCCCATTCTTTGTGTGGACCATTTTTCTTTCATCAAGAGCCCACACCCTCACCAAACTCCACACTTGTACTTGTTTGTTTTGTCACAGAACTCTAGCTTGCCGAACTCCTCCCACTCCCTCACCCCCCCCCCCCCCCCCATGGCCTCACTCGAGTTTGACCACCCTATGTAATAAGGTGATCTCCATCGTACATCTCCTTATTTTTCCTTAGATAAAGGATATTCTCAATAGACATTTGTAAGAGCATATGCCTTGGTTAATTTTATACTTTGTGACTATTGCTATTCTTCTTTTCTTTTGGTAAAAATGGAGAGAGGGTTAAAGATAACATGAATTATGGAGGTTAACCTTTGAATCTATAGGATTGTTTTTAGAAAGCCGTAAGCCTATTCCTTTTGCTTTAGTCATGGATATTCTCAATGAAATTTGTAAGCAAATGTACCTTAGTTTATACTTTGTACTGATGAATTCTTCTTGATGATATGACTATAAGGGAGTTGAAGGTAAACTTGAGTTATGGAGGTCAACCTTAAAGTCTAAAGGTTTTTGCATGGTAAATCTAAAACAAAATATATAAGGGTATTTTAGTAGTAATACACCTAGTGAGAGGATTATGACTTTGGCAATCAAGTTATTATTAAGAGTATACATTTTAGATATATTGGATCTATTGTTCAGAGTGAAGGTGAAATAGATAGGGATATTATCAATAGACTTTCTAGTTGGATGATTGAAGTTGAGGAATACATTAGGCTTGCTATATGATAGAAAAGTCCCCCTCAAACTAAGGGAAAAATTTCTAAGATGATGGTGACAATCTGTAATACTTTATGGTGCGAAAATGTTGACCATAAAGAGAAGCATAATACTAAGTTAAGTTTTGTGCAGAGATAAGTCCATCTATGATGGTTTGGTCACTTAAAATGGCGGCCTTCCGATAACCCAATTAGGGAAGTAGAGACTTTATATTAAGAAAGTGGAGGTAGACCTAAAAGACTTGGCTAAAGAATTTAAAATGATATTTATTTATTAGATTTAAATGAGATTTAAGGCTGCATATTTTCTAATATTCATTCTAAACTATGTAGGGAAATTTTACTTTAACATCAAAATAACTATCCAAGAAAAGAGATATTTGATTTATTATAGATTGTTACCAGGTCCAAGAGATTGAAAGATGAATTTGAAGGAGTTGAAACTTTTATTCAAGTTGTGTCTTCAACTACTTTCATTTAAGTTTAATGGAATGTTTTAGATGTCCATGATCGAAGAAAAAAATCAAGCATTCTTAAGCCCATGATTTAAAGTTTATTTATATCATAGGGGATTTGTTCCAGGATACTGGATTTGGACCTCACATGACGAGTATGAGACACACAGAGATACTCGTGTTGGCCCATCCACAATAGTTGATGAAGATCAAATAAGTAGACCATATGAAGAACTTATTTTTGATGCAACATGTCCTTATTTAAGGGCCATCATAAAGAGCCACCAATTAGATAGAAAAAAAATCTTTGAATTACTACTAAAGGTTCAAAACTAATTTAGAATGGTTGCATAACTTATTCAGAATTATCAATTTTTGTTATGATGTTAAGATCAAATTGGACTATAATATTTCTTATAATTATTTCAATGACTTCATTAGTCTTCTCAAGGAAACAAATCTAGTGAAAGATTTAGTCCCCTTAGATTTGTATAGAATAAACAAATTAGTATAAATTAGTCTCACTGCTACAAAAATTAATTATTATATAAATGGATATATATTATATTACAATGATTATGCAATAGAAGTTGATTATTGCACCTGCAATATGCCTCAATTTAACAAACTCATCAAAATAATGTCTTCAAAGAAAATGTTCCATATTTTTGTTTATTTTATTTAATAATTATTCCAAGACTTCAGTGGCTCTAAACATCAATAATATCAGTAATCCTATAAGATGGCATAAAAAGAAATTAGCACATACTGGAATAAGATTTCAAAGGAAGTTAGGGATATGTAGTTTAGAGAATTTTAGGTATATTTATTTGGCATTACTTAAAATTTTTATTTCATTGAATTAAAATTATTTATTATGCATATATTTTACAAAAGATTTTAAGTGGTTGACCGAGTATTTATATGATTAGAACAAATTATGAGAGGATATGATCCCTCATCTTAGGGACATGTTCATAGAAATTAGAAAGTCTATGTAGCATCCATTTTGGATTGGTGAGGAGTATAGGTTTGATTTGAGCAGAGCTTGGGTGAGCATTGAGTTCACCACATTAAGAGAACATAATAAGAAAATAAGCTTCTGATAGTAGGGTTTAGGACACTATTTTTAATACAAGTGGTTCAGTGCTCATACTAACATAAATGACGACTAGTAAAAGATTTTTTTCAATTTGGTTTATATTATATATATTATAATATATATATATATATATATATATATATAATATATATATATATATTATATATATATAATATCTATATATTATATATATATAATTTTAACTATATTTTTTATTTGCATAATGATATCTTAGTCGAGAGCCAACACCAATGGAGCTGCATATAAGGAGTCATCAACATCAAGCTAATCATTAGTCGTTGATGAAAGACGATAAAAGCTCATGTGAGTAGAATTTTTTTGAGTAATAATATAAAATAAATAAAATTTTATTTTATGGATTTTTTTTCATAGTATATTTTATATGACTTCAAGATAGTCAGTAGTCTACTGGTGATTGATCATCTTTAGGATTTTACCCATTATTTTAAGTGCATATGTGGTCAGATGTTGTTGGGGAAGGCGGAGGGGGAGGGTTTATGGTTTAGTTCGTAGGATATGCCTTTATAGTGAAGTACTGTTGACCTCATTTTTGTATGAGGTCACTAGACCCTTCCAGAATCCAGATCTAATACTAGACCCTAGGATCCATCTAAACCTTAGGAATCTTCCAGACCCCAGACCCTAGGATCTACTCTAGAGCTTAGGATTCCTCCATACTCTAGATTCTAAATCCTAGAACCACTCTAGATTCTAAATCTAGAACCATTCTAGATTCAAATCCTAGAACCTTCAAATCCTTGATCTTAGAATCTCTCTAGATTCTAGGATCAATCCATATTCAAATCAATCCATACCCTTGACTAACTTAAACTTCAAGTCAATCTAACTCCATTCAATTTAAATTCAAATCAATCAAACTCCAGAACCCTTCCAAACCATGACCCAGTCAATTGAGAATTCAAACCTCAACTTTGACTTTGATCCTACCCTTGACCTAGCTTTGACCCTATTCCATTCATTAACAATCACCACAATGATTGTTAATGATTTGGATATTTCAATATTAATTACTCGAGCTCAAATCCACTCCAATCCAGAAATCCAGACCTTGGGTCAACCTGGTTGACCAAGTCAACCAGGTTTGACCCATGGACCCATACACCCTTCCCTTTTAAAATTTTGAATCTAGTCCATTCCAAGTCCTTTGAATGTATGGGATGAACCCTTGGGTACCCAAGAGACCCCTCTTGGTGACCCAAGCCTTGGGCTCACTTGGGTTAGCCTATGGCTTGACCCAAGTGACCCAAGAGAGGTCTCCCTTGAGCCATCTTTTGATCTTATTCAAATTGAATCCAAATCAAAGTGCCATTGAGTTCCCATGGACCCAATACACCTTCCTTGATCAGCCCAACCCTTGGGCTCATTTGGGTCAAGAGTTAGGCTAGCCAAAGTGCCCAAAAGCACTTGGGATTGAGCCAAATCTCAACCTAAGCCCAATTGAGCTTGACCAACACCTCCCATAGGTGGCCCTAGGTTCAATGCACCTTCTCCAGCCAGCCCATGCCTTGGGCTAGCTTGGGTCAAGAGTTAGGCTAGCCCAAAGTGCCCAAAAACACTTGGGATCGAGCCATCTCCCTGTCCAGATCAATTAGACCCAATTGCCACTTGCATGGGTGCACCAGACCCAGACCCACTTCCCACCTCAAGCCCAGGGTCTGGCCTGACCTGGGTTGAGCCCAAATCGACCCGAACCGAGCAGGTTTGGATCAACCCGAGCCATCTTTTGATCCAGATCGAATTCAACCCAATTGCCACTTGCATTGGGTGCACCAGACCCAGACCTGCTTCCCATACCAAACCCAGGGTCTGGCCTGACCTGAATCGGGCTCACTTCGACTCGAACCAAGCAGGTTCGAGCCCAACCGAGCCACCAGATCGACTCCAGCTTCCCCAGGCCAAATGGCTCCACATTTAGCTCCAGCATGTCCCCATCGGCCTTCCCTGGTCAATCCGACCCAGACCATGGCCGGCGGCGGTCGGAACCAATGGAGAGCAAGTTCCGGTGGTCCCCCCAGACCGAAAGCCTTCCAAAGGCTGTGGCTCGCCGGCTTGAGGCTCACGAGCTCTCTGGAATGGTGCCCCTTTCCACTTGGCATCAATCCGAGACCTCCTCCGATTCAATCCTGGCCGTCCGAGCTCGCGGAGGAGGCTGAATAGGGTGGTGCTCCCCAAGGCTCGCCAGACGATCCCAGAGTTTTCGAACGGTTCCCCAGAGCTCCCTCGATCTCCCAGCACCTTCCTTCGAGCTCCCAGACCGTCCCTTCCATCGCTTCGAGCGAACTCCGGCGAAAGGCTTCGGCGTCCCGCTCGAAGTCATACTTCCAGCTGTCCTCCAATCGCGGCCTCTGAAGGAAACCTGCTCGCCTTCGTCTCCTGAAGCTTCCAGATAGAGAAGCTCATTCGTTGAGACTTTCTCTGCGGTAATTCCTTCATCCCGAGCTCCCTAGCTAGGTAGTCCGGTCAAGTGTGAAGGAAACCTTCACCCCAACGGATTTCCACCGTTGGATTGAAGGTTTCCACCCCCTGATCCTCCCTGTGAAATTTTGTCGAAGTTCGCCGGCGGGATCAACCGGATCACGCCGGAGAAAGTTCACGGCTTCGGGCAAAGGCGGAGGTTGAAGACGAAATCTCAGCCATTGATTTCGATCAACGGCTCGGAATAGATCCCGCGGTTCCGGAGCGCGTTTAATCCCAGCCGTTCGATCCGCCATCCGACGGCTGTGGTTAATCCGACCGTTACCCAGTCAGCGCCAATGATTGCCCAGCCAATCGGGACGCGCCGCGTGTAAAGAGCGGCTGACTGTGTAATGGCTGGATTATTAAATCCAGAAATTCAAGGGAACTTCAAAATCCATATCTCCCTGCACACTTGACCAAATTAGGTGTTCTTAGGCTCATTGGAAAGGTCTCAGGGAGACCTTCAAAAGCCCTATGGTTCCAGGCCCTAATTGCATGTGTGTTAAGCTTAATTTCATTAATGGTATTATTTCAATTTATGCAATTACTGTTTGTAGTTAAGTCTCCAGGGCATGGAACTTTGGGAGATTGAATTTGGGCATGTCTTTGACATGTCCAAATTTTGTCTCCCCTGTTTTAAAAGTCTAAGGGCACTTTCCCCAATTTTGAGTTTAAGGTCATGGTTGACCCTTAAATTCAAATTGGGATTTAAGCCTATCCAATGAGAATTAGGATCTGGTTTTTTGTGTGTTGATTATGCTTAGGATATGGAGTTTAGGGCCACTGACTTTGCCCCAATCCAACCTTAGGATAGCTCCCTAGGATTTTTTGAAGGTGACTTAGAGCTCACCTTAGGTGGCTTAGTTAGCCACCTTAGAGTATTCCAATTGAGCCCAAATTTGGTGTGTTTAGGCCTTGGGATCAGGTGACCCCATGGTCCAAATTTCATCAGATTTGGAGTTCATTTGGTTCACCATTAGGAGCCATAGCTTGCCTTGCTAGAATTGCCCCTTAGCCTTAATTAAATCTCAATAAATCCATTTTAAATCCAAAATTTAAGTTTAATACTTCAAATTAATCAGTGTTGAACCCTTAACCTGTGAGAATTAAAAGCCCTTGATTGGACATCAAATTAAGCCTTAATTTAATTTTAAGTAAAATTCAATGTTTAATTAATATTAATTAATTAATAATCATTAAAAATCCCAAGAATTAATTTAATGCTTGATAATCTCCCCTTAGATCACCTCTGATCTTTGGAGAGATTTCAAGAGTTTGAGATCCATTTAGGCCCAAATCACTAGAATAGCCTTTAATTGAAATAATAAAAATTATCATAAATATCCAAACTTTTAAAATTCACCATTAATTATAGAAAATTCCAATCAATCAAACTCAGTGGCTAATGACTCTAATTAAATATAGTATTTTTCTAAAATGTCAAACCCCCAAAATCTGGTCAAAGTCAAAAGTCAACAAATTGGTCAAACCGTAGTTAAAACTAGTTCAAAACTTTCAAACCTTCGTAATAAAAGTAAGAAAAATCCGATTTCAACGTACTTACCTTCTAACTGATCGTAGTAAGGTCTAGTATTTTAATAAAACAAACATTCTAGAATTGAGCTTAATCAAAATTCAACCTTCGACCCTTTAATTAAATCATTAAAATATTCTAAAATATTCATAAAGCTCAAATCATCCTAAAACTCAGAAAATATTGGTTTAATGCTTAAAAACTTAACAAATCCTTTAAAACACAACAACCACACCCTAAAGTTGAAGTTTATTGGCTGGACTACTCCGGGCTGCGGAGCTAAGTGTCCTAAGGAGGCTGGTTCCTCGAGCCTGTGGCACAACGCCACGAATGATTCTAAAGGGTGTCAAACTTAAAATGGATAATTCTTAATTATTTAACATTTTAAAAATCTCTAATTCATTACATTAATTTGGTTTATCGGCTGGACTACTCCGGGCTGCGGGGCTAAGTGTCCTAAGGAGGCTGGTTCCTCGAGCCTGGTGGCACAACGCCACGAATCAATTAATGGCAAACTTAAATTAATCAAGCTTTTAAAATCAGTAACCAACTCCTTTTAATATTAATCCACTCTTTTAATTCCAACCAATTTAAATAACTTAATCAACCCGATTGCTACTGTAACCCAGGCCTACGGGCTATTAGCTTAGCCCCAAGGAAGGTGAAATAAAACTTCACGGCCTCGGTGTGAAACAAAGGTAGTAATCATTTAATTTTTAAATATGTCTAATTAAAACTCTTAATTCATTAATACTTAGATTTAATTTAAATCCCCTTTTAAGCCTTAACAAATCCAAACTTTTAGACAACATTAACTAATCACCTACATCAGGATCTATCCCAGCCACACGACCTTTCTCACACACTTTAGATGATGTGCTAGGAAAACCAACTCTAGATCTAGGTTAGGCCGGTGTTTACTTTACTGCTGTGTGCCGGATTTTTCGTAGTTTTCACTGCATGTGTGGATGAAATTGCTTTGCTGTGTCTGCTTACTTTTTCTGTACTCTGTGGATGGATTGATGTGTTTGGCGACTAGATTACCCTTAGGTTAGGTACGATCTGGATGTTGACACAGTTTTCTGCAGGTGGCCACGCTCATGCAGGGCAATATAAAAAGGGGGCAAATTAAAAATGCATAAATATTATAAACTCTTTGCACAGGTGCTTCAGCTGCTAAAGCCCCCAAATAAAAAGAGCGTGGCCAGTGTGTTTACTTTCTTTTCTGCTCATATACAACTGCTTGGGAATAACTGCTTTATTTATATTAATTGCTTAGGATAACCCTGCAGGTGAGTCTAGATTTTTATTTTGATATCAATGTAATTTGTGTAAGTGTCAAGTGTTGTGAAAGTTGATTTTGAGTTGGGATGCATAGATCCAAAGCTTGGATTCCAAAGAGGAAAGGATACCCCTTTAGGGAACACTCCTTTTCCATTTGGAAATCCAAATTTGGATCATACCTTTCCTTACCCAAAGAGGAAAGAGTGGCCTTCCCCTTAGAGGAAAGTGCCCTCTTGTCCATTTGGGTAATCCACTACGAAGATTCCAAGAAGATTGAAGAAAAGGAGTCCAAAGAAGAATGAGATTGAAGATTTGAAGATTTGAAGATTGAGAGTATCCCACTCAAAATAACTTGCGTCATTACTAGGTTTAGAATCCGGGTTGTTGTCAGTGGTGCCCGGCCACTTTACTTTCTGTAATATTCTGGTTTGTAATAAGCAAGGCAACTTTGCCTATGGACATTTATTAATTAGTTAATATTTGATGTGATGATTTGATTGCCTTTAGGATTACTTGTTTTTACTAGTTTTTTGGCGATTGCATGCCGCTCTTTGTTTTCGCCTGGATACGTGAGGCTCGTGAGGGTGTGAAAGTTTTCTACTCATAATTTAAAAGTCTAAAATTTTAGTGAGTCTAAATAACATAGAAAGATAACGAATCTAGGGAATTAGCCGGGGATCGACCCCGGGGTCGCATGCATATTTCTGCATTACTCTTTCCTTGCTTTAGACCCTTCCCCGCCTGCGGGTAGAGTCCGGATAGTCTGACCTATGAGGACGAGGTGCCGGACCTGGGGAAGTCCAGTCTTCTAAAAAAAATTATTTTATAAGCCTGTTTTTAAAAATTTCAAGCATATTTGATTTGAGGTTGTTAACCAGCACGCATTGCATTAGATACAAATTAAAGAGTCAAAATTTTAATTTCATAGTCCTTAGCATTTTAGCACCCAACATAAGTCAAAGGGGCCAATTAGGAAAATCTCTAGATGTCGGCCCCGCCTCACAAAACTTTAATTATAACGTCCCTACCACTCTTTCATAAAAGACCGGATTCATGTATTTTAAATCGATTAGGTGGTTAGCTGGCTCCCCAATCCAGGCCGGGGTAAGTCCAGATCTTGCACTGCATTAGTTAGGATCGGACGACTGTGGTCCAGTGTCCAAAATAGATTTAGGATCCGGGGCAGATCTTTGATTATAAGACCTCAAATTTCGGGAATCTAATCCCAAATTTCTAATAAAATGCTCAACTCTAATTAAATATTATTTCAAGTCCAAAACATAAAGCCTAACACTTAGATTAAGTTGGGACACTTCCGGATGGTTCTGGAATCTCAAGGTGTCCCCTACCTCTCCTCCTTTAACTCCGTTAATAACTGCTCAATTTTGATCCATTCCCTTTTGATTTCCAAAATTCTATTCTCTTTTTGATATCACTCCTAGAAATCTAACAAAATTTTGCCGTTATTTTAATCGAGAGTTTTCGTAGGAGATTTTTTCCTTACGATGTAATTAACTACGAGGGCTTGCGCTCGTAGGAGATTTAGAACCACACACGCACCTGATTTTAAAAATTGATTTTTCAAAACTCAATTGGATTTCTTTGGGAAAACTTAAATACTAGTGATCATTGTTATCATATTCAAAGAATTATCATCGAATGATATTTTCTCCCTTCGGGAGATACATCTTTCTTTGATAAGGCTTTGGATGTGAACCTAACGATCACACTTCTTGAATATTGTAGCTGGATATTCAGTTGAACCTCATTTTGACCCTTCGGGGTCATATGAATTTCTCTTTAGCATCCGCTCACAATATTCAAGATGAATTTCATAATTCTAAATCTGAACACCGTTATGAAATTTTATTTTCATCCTTCGAGGTGATATACTCTTTCTAACGAGGATGATTCGATTTTAGAATTAGAATTTAACTTTAACTCCCAAAGAAAACTAATATTTTCAAAATATGTTTTCAAAATTCCACCAACAAAAAATGGCACGCCCGGTGGGACAAATCTCTCTCTCCATCTTTAATAATGGCAAAATTTTGTTTCATCGGTAGTTTTAACTATCATTTCTTCCGTTGGTCCCTTTGCTCATTTCTTCCTTGGGTGAGTGTGGCCAACATCTAAAATAATAACAAAATATTAAAAGAGAGGTTCCACCTCTAAATTTGCTTTTATTTAGATTTTCGTTCTGATTTTGACCTTCTGCCCCAGCATAGCCTGTGAGGCGACAGTGTCAAATCAGATCTCTGGATATCCTTTTTAATTTTATGGATTTATGGTCGATAAATTTCTCGTTCAACATATAAATCCTTAAAATTGAAAAGAATTCAAATTTTTTTGATTTCATTCCAACCTTTATAGTTTTAACCCCCTCATTTCCCCTTTGACTTCTAAGGGTGGGGAGGGTTAAACTATTCCTTTTTACTTGGGCTTTCTCACAATTCCATAAGCCTTCGGGCAAGGGGAAACTCTGTCCGTTGTGTTTTGGAACCTGTAAGAAAACCCCTTTCAAATTCTCAAAATTTCCTCAAAAAATTTCTTAAACTCCAAGTTGTCATGTGTTACCCCATACGATTTCCTCGTGGGCCAACATATGTCATACTTTCAAAAAAATAATAACAATAAAATACTTTTTTACCACTCTTTTCAAAAAGATCTAATTTCAATCATTTTCTTTAACTTTCAGAAAATTTCAAATGGCTGGCCAACTGATTTTCTCCTTTGACCGAGAGTTGTCTTCGACTGTTAATGACCAAGGGAGCACTGTTATTTTTGGAATGGGATTTAGTACTCTAGAGCTCTCTATGGATGGACACCAGATTGTTAGCTTGGATGCCAGTAAGGAAACTCCCCCAGTAGTTGAGTTAATTGTGGGATCTGCACCCACCTTGCCAGTAGTCAGTGATGATCAGAAACAGTCTGAACCAGTTGTTGAGCCTCCCACTGAAATTAAGTCTGTTTTTGAAGAAGGGTCTAGTTCTGGACTTAGATTCACCACTAAGAATCAGAAGAAGAACTATTTGAGGAGACTTAGAAAGAAAATCTCTAAGGCTAAGAGAGTTCTACCCTTTAAGACCTTGGCTCAAGTAGAACCTGAGGCTGTTGAGGAGCTACCTATTCCTGCTTCCTCTCCCCTCCTAAAGGGAAGTCGCTTTTACCCCCTGGCTTCAGCTCAAGGGGAGGAGAGGATAGCTAGGATAGCCCGTTCTCCACCATGCCCGGTCGACTACTCGACCAAGAAAACTCAGAAAGAAAGACATCTCCAAAAGACAAGGACTTTGAGAAATATAATTCATACCTGCGCTGCACAGACTGGGCAGACTAAAGAAGAATATGTGAAACAATTGAAGGGAGTGATCTCACATCGCTTCCAAAAAGAAGTGTTGAAGGAAGAAGTATCTGAAGCAAAGAATTTAACCCCACAATTCGTTAGAAAAATAAGAAGTATGCTAGACAGCCCGCTACTTCAGTACTGGTTGATGGATATCACTGGGTGCCACGCCCTCTGTCCTCTCAAACAGAGGGTATTGTGTTGACTGGGTCCGAGAGAGGCCGCCATCCTACTGGTAGACCCCCGGTACCCCCACATAAACCTGTAAGATTGGCCTCAGTGATTGTCAAACCAAAGGGGGTTGAAGTTCAAAAGTCTGTGGACCTTAAAGGAAAAAGACCTAAATCTCCTGAAAGGAAATATGTGCCAAAGAGAACTAAGTTGGAGAATCTGCCACCACCTCCTAGAACTTCTAAGTTCATTCTGCAGCTCCAACGAGTTTCAGCCAACCCTACTCCGAGTTCAGTTGAATTGATGGATGTTCAGGCTAGTACTCCAGTTGTTACAGTTGATAGTCCTGCCACAGCCAGTCTGACTCCAGATCCAATAGTCACCATTCCTGCTATACCAGTTGATGATCCCCAAAGTTCGAGTGTCATTCCTAGGCCCCTTAGTCAGGTGTCTGAGGACCTTACCTTACCAGATGTGGGAACTATCACTCTACAAGCTCCTACTTCTCCTGAGGAATATGTCCCTCTCCCTGTAGAGGATGCCACTCTTCTGACTACCAGCTCTGGGATAGTCGAAGAGGAGAGAATTGACCAGGATTTAGAAATGGAAGATGAACCGGATACAAAGTCTCAACCAGATCCTAATCCAAAACTTACAGAAATCATTGCCCTTATGGATTCTGAAGAGTTGTTTGATATGGCTGAGTATAAAGGATACTTACCCCTTGACCCTAAATCAATTGGGGATAGACCGGTCGAGGAGGTAGTCCAAGAAATAAGAAACATTTTGTTGAACAAAGAAGGAATGGCTTCTTTTGACCCTGATATGGATGATCTCCTTGGAGATGAAGATGATTATGTTGGGGGCATTCATGTGGTAGAAACTAGAGGGTCTAATAAAGAAGCTGAGCCCAGCAAGCGCCGATTTGTTAAGGATGATGATCCGCATGCTGTTGAGTCAGAGTCAGATGAGTCTGTGAAAGATAGAGATGAAGAACATATAAAAAACTTGGAGACTCAGCTTGCTAGCATGATGTCACAAGTTAGAGAAATGCAAGAGAAGTTGGACAAATCACAGCAAGAGTCTTTTATGATCCACCAGTCAGCTCGAGAGCTCACAGAAAAGGCCAAAAGGGCAGAATTTAATTCCAGACCTCTCGAGTCACCACCTGTGACTCTCCCTTGTCCAGTAGAGACACCTCCAGTTCACCCTGCAGTCTCCTCCATTCCTTCAATCCCACCTCAGAAGGATATCAAGCAGTTAATTGAGGACCAGGTAAGGGAGGCCTTAGCCCATGCTCAAGGAACTGTGTCTATTTCAAAGGGTAGACCCTACCCCGAGGAATATGACTTAGTTCCTTACCCAAAGGGCTTTGTGCCACCAACTTTTAAAGTTTTCACTGGAATCGAAAATCCGAGACAGCATCTGGCCCACTTCCGAGCAAGCTGTTGCAACGCAGGAGGGTCAGATGCTCTACTATTTCGCCAATTTGTAAGTAGTCTATCCGGCATTGCTTTTGAATGGTACGCCGATCTGCCCAACGGTTCAGTAAGAAACCTTTAGCGACCTAGAAAACCTCTTTCTTAAGAGATTTTCTGGAGCGCAACAACGCACCACTGTGGGCGATCTCGTGGTTGAAAAGCAAAAGCCGGGAGAGTCTCTAGTTGAGTACATCTTGAGGTGGCGAAACCTCTCGATGAAGTGTGAACCCCAGTTGCAAGAACAACATGCTGTGGAGATTCTTTTGAAGAATATCCACGGTCCTGTTGCTTTTCTCCTGAAGGGTTTCACTATTAAAACTTTTGAGAAACTTCTTAATAAGGCTAGCAATTTGCAGGAAGAGGCTCCTAGGATGCCATTCTTACGAGAGCAGTCTGAAGAAAGGAAGGGTCCAAAATTGGTGAAAACATTTGAAAAGAAAGCTGTGGTCTCAGCAGTAGATAAAGGAAAGAGGCCAGTGATTAGTCAGCCTAGCACTCCACTTCCACCACAGCCGCCTCAGAAGCAGCCCTTTCAGATAGTTCCTCAACATACTAGAGATCCCTCCTTCATCCCTTTTAGAGAGAGATTGGCAAAGCCTTATCCATTTAAAAGGGAGTCAGTTAAGAAGATCTTCAGAAGTCTGTTAAAGAAACCAGATTTTCAGTTGCCAGAGGCTAGGAGGCCTGAGGATGAGAGCAAGAAAGATGATCCCAAGTATTGCCCGTACCACAGGATGCTTAGTCACCCTCTTGAGGACTGCGTTGTGTTCAAAGACTGGCTTGAGAGGAACTACACCCAAGGTAACATTATAATACCTAAGGAATACTTGGTCGATCCAGAAAAGGCTTCAATTAAGACCATTTCAGGTAATCCTCTTAACTCTTCTTGTTTTGTTGAAGATGGTTGGGACATTGCTTTGTCCCGGGCACTTAAAAAGTCGATTAACAAGTCTTTTCGTCTTTCTCAACAGCTGACTACGATAGCCCAGGCCCCGGTGTGGAAAGTTGACCTGGACGCTTCGCAGAAGGATGTTGAGCCACTTCCCTCTCCAGTAGTCTTAGGAACTACTGAGAAAAATGTAAAAGAAGAGAAATCTGATTTTGTAGAGAGGAAGTGTGTAGATGAGAGATGTATTAGAATGGCGGATGGTGGTGTTAAAACCCTTTCCCCTCTTTTGTTATCTGACTTTTACTTTGCCCCATCAAAGGCGAAGGGTCAAAAGATGAATAAAAAACATCCTTCTACTTCTGTCTTGATGATTAACCATGAATCTCAAATGCAAATTGATGACTCTCCTGTTTTAAATCAAACTCCTAATGAAGCAAATATTGAGGTTAATCAAACCGACCTCCCCGAATCGACTATTCAAGAAGAGGTCGAATGTGAAGCTTTATCAGAAAGTGATTTCCCTCAAATCAATTTCCAAGGAAATCCTATCTTGATAGAACTTTCAGATTCTGACTCGCTTTCAGGAAATGATGATCCAACACCTATGGTGTGTGTAGACACTGCCCTAGTTTGCCCGCCCGAAGACGTCGAGCAGGTGCAACTCCGTGGCGGTAAAGTCTTACCCCCTAGGTTGCCCCCTCAGGACAAAGGCAAGCAACCTTCATTCGAAAATCTAAGTCCGATTCCCCTCAACAACCAGAATTCCCTTTAATTCCTCCGGGTTTCGAGTCTGTCGTTCCTAAGGTTGATTACAATGTTCTAGCCCACCTTAGGAAGTTGCCAGCAAAATTAAGTATTTACGACGCCCTCCTTCTTTCCAAAGAAATGAGGGAGTCTCTAATTAAAGCACTTCTCGATCCCGAGATTTGCTTAACACAGTTGGCTGCAACTTCAGAAGGTGAGGCTCTCTACTTCAAAGAGGTCCCTGGGGTTACCTTTTCAGACGAAGATTTACTCTTGGGAACTGCTGACCACAATCGTCCCCTCTACATCACTGTAGATGTGGGAAATTTCAAGTTATCAAGAGTCCTTGTTGATCCGGGTGCATCGGTCAACGTGATGAACATAAAGACCCTTGCTTATCTCAGAGTTGATACTAGCAAGCTTTCAACCGACAGGTTGGTGCTTCGTGGGTTCAACGAGAAGGGCGAGAGAGCTTTAGGTTCAATCACTCTACTCCTGGAAATAGGAGGTTTAAAAACTGAAGCTAAATTTCATATAATTGATTCGACTACGTCCTTTAACGCACTTCTAGGTAGACCTTGGATTCACGAATATAGAATGGTTCCATCTACCCTGCACCAATGCGTTAAGTATCAACGAGACGGCATTGAACATGTGATTAAGGGTGATTTGCAACCATTCTCGATTCAAGAAATTGGGATCTACGAAGATGCTGCATATTTCATACCAAAAGGGTCCTCGTCCCGTTCTAAATTAGAGATCAAATTTGAGGAGAAAATGGTTGGACAAAAATTCAACCAAAAGAAAGAAAAAGATAAGGATATCAATCAAGAAATGATTCAATCGAGTAGTGAAGACGACTCTGATATCGTTGTCCTTAGACCTCCAAGCACATTACCTCAAAGAGGTGGGAGGATGGCTTTAAGGGCACGAGGTCGAGGCCGCGCTTCATTAGACAGGAAGAGCAGCACCTGTATACATTGATTTGGAATCAGATTCCGATGGTGAACTAGAAAGTCAAGGTGCTGCCCTCTCTCTCGATTATCAAAACATAAATACTCCTCCAAAATTTGATCTCACCTTAGACCAGGACAGTGACCCTGAGGTAGATATTTCAAAAGTTAAAAGTGACGAGCCCGAATTAACAATGTATGAAAAGCTCACTAGAAGGATTGAGGCCCTTTCTCTGACCCCACTGTCGGCAGGCAGGGTTGTAGGGTTGGAAGTCAAAGTGGCCCCCAACTTGGATGGTGAAGTTAAGAAAGTCCAGAAATTCTTTCCTGGCTCCTCCTCCGCAAGGGACGAAGGTGATGTAACCCTTGAGGAGGCAGATTTTAATGAATTAATGGAATTACCTTTCGGCTACTTCCCTGTTTGTGTAAAAAACACTTTTTCTAAAGGTTCTATACCATACCGATGGACTAAGGGTCAAGCTAGATACCACGAGAATATTTGGCGAACAAAAATAAATAAAAATCCAACAAGTGGTATTGGCTTTGGAACAGTTAGTTCATTCGATGATGATGAGTATTGCCTAATGATAACTTACCATCTCGATTCTCCAAATGTCCCTACAGATCCTCCTTGTCCTCTAGATGGACTCTGTTTGGAGACTTTAGACGATCCCGATGATCTTCAAGTTCGGGATGCACCCCCTGAATTTGAAGAGGAAATTAAGTCGACAGTCGATGAGTTGAGAGAAATTAACCTGGGAAACGATGATGACCCCCGTCCGATTTTCATAAGTACTTTGTTAAGCGAGGGTGAAACCCAAGACTTAATCCAGTTGTTATTCGAGTTCAGGGATTGCTTTGCCTGGACATATGACGAAATGCCAGGTTTGCCTGCTGAGGTAGCAGTTCACAAACTTGGAGTTCGGCATGATGCCATCCCTGTTAAACAAGCTCCTCGACGCATGCGCTTAGAGATTGAGCAACAAGTCGTTTCTGAAGTTAAGAAATTGGCAGAAGCCGGATTCATTCGAGAGGAACAATACCCCTCTTGGGTGGCCAGCGTCGTGCCAGTTCGAAAGAAAAATGGTCAAATTCGGATTTGTGTCGACTATAGGGATCTGAATAAGGCATGCCCTAAGGATGAGTTCCCTCTACCAATACCAGAACTCATGGTGGACATTGCCTCCTCACATGCTATTTTCTCATTCATGGATGGCTCGTCGGGTTATAATCAAATCAAGATGGCCCCTGAAGATGAGAGAAATACGGCGTTCAGAACCCCTATTGGAATCTTTTGTTATAAGGTAATGCCATTCGGCTTAAAGAATGCCGGAGCAACCTACCAACGGGCCATGACCCGTATCTTTGACGACTTAATTCATAATCAAGTTGAATGTTATATTGATGATTTAGTTGTCAAGAGCAAGGTTAAAGAGGCTCACCTGTATGACTTAAGAGTTGTTTTCGAACGGTTGCGCCGCTACGATTTGAAAATGAACCCTTTGAAGTGCGCCTTCGGCGTCGCTTCGGGAAAATTCTTAGGATTCGTAGTGAGGCACCGCGGAATCGAGATAGATCCTGCTAAAATTGAAGCCATCTTAGATATGCCATCCCCTAAGAGCCTTACTCAGTTAAGGTCTCTACAAGGTAGATTGGCATATATAAGGAGGTTTATTTCTAATCTTTCCGGGAGATGTCAACCCTTTTCTGTCCTTGCGAAAAAGGATACTAAATTCGTATGGGGCGAGAAGTGTCAGAATGCTTTTGACGATATCAAACAATACCTTTCTAACCCGCCAGTCTTGACAGCTCCGATTCCGGGAAAGCCATTAATCCTCTACACCGCAGCTCTAGATGAGTCTTTAGGTGCCCTGTTAGCTCAAGTTAATGACGAAGGGAAAGAGAATGCTCTCTACTACCTTAGTCGAAGACTTCTTCCTACTGAAATCCGATACCCGTCAATTGAGAAGCATTGTCTTGCTCTGGTTTTTGCAGCTCAGAAACTGAGGCATTACATGCTCTCCCACTCAATCAGTCTGATTTCAAGAGTTAATCCTTTGCAATATCTTATGACCCGACCTACGTTGTCAGGACGTTTAGCTCGTTGGTCTATGATATTGTTGCAATTTGAGATTACTTTCACTCCTCTTCGTGCTGTGAAAGGACAGGCTGTTGCCGACTTTCTGGCAGCACACCCGCTGCCGACAGATTCTTCTCTGAACGATGACCTACCCGACGAACAAATCATGAGTTTGGGGGAATCTGGTGAGGCCATCTGGGAATTATATTTTGATGGGGCAGCATCCTCTCGTAGGATTGCGACTCAACAATCTGTAATTCCTGGAAAGGCTGGAGTCGGTCTAATTTTTATTACACCAGAAAAAGGAATGATGCATTTTTCCTACCACTTATCGGAGCCTTGCACAAACAACGAAGCTGAATACGAAGCTCTGATAACTGGTTTGGAACTTGCAATTCTAATGGAATTAAAGAGATTAAGATCTTTGGAGATTCCCAACTGGTTATTAACCAAGTCGCCGGAACTTATAAAGTCTTGAATCCGAATCTCCTAAGATATCACCAGTATACACTTCACCTGTTGGAACAAATCCCTATTGCTACCTTGTATAGGGTTCCCCGTGGAAGCAATTCCGCGGCGGATGCCTTAGCAAAACTTGCAAAGGAATTTGCATGTCCTGAGGAGGATTCCATCCCTATAGAGATACAGGGTCGTAAGACCCTCTCTCTTATAGATTTGGAACACATTAGTAAGACTCCCCTTCAGATCCTTTCTGCCTCTTCGACAGCCGACGAAGAAGGCGATTGGAGACGACCCTTAGTCGATTACCTTAAAGAAGGGAAGCTTCCCCAGGATAAATCACTCTCCAACCAGATTAAGAAACGTGCCCTATCATATGCACTAGTTAACGATCTGTTGTACCGTCGGTCTTTCGATCACATGTGGCTGCGCTGTTTGAACAAGCGAGAAGCCCAGAAAATTGTTAATGAAGTTCATTCAGGACTGTGCGGTGCACATCAATCGGGTCCAAAAATGAAATTAAAGATTAAAAGACTTGGATACTATTGGCCTACAATGATTGACGATTGCATGAACACTGCAAAGCACTGTCATCAATGTCAGGTCCATGGTGTGGTTTTACATCAGCCGCCTAATGTGTTACACCCTACGATAGCCTCGTGGCCCTTCGAGAGTTGGGGCACGGATATCATTGGGCCGATTGACCCTCCCTCTGCGAGAGGTCATCGTTTCATATTAGCAGCAACTGATTACTTTTCAAAGTGGGCGGAAGCAATTCCCCTACGAAACGTAACATCACACCATGTCTTAAAATTCTTTCGTGACCATATTGTATATCGATTTGGTGTACCTCGCAGAATCATATCCAATAATGGGTCCGCATTCAAGTCTACAAAAATCAATAGTTTTGTAAGGCGCCATAATATTGATTGGAGATATTCGACGATCTATTACCCTCGGGCGAATGGATTGGCCGAGGCCTTCTACAAAACCTTGGTGCAAATTGTCAAAAAGACCCTCGATGATAACAAACGGTAGTGGGATGAGCGGTTGGTGGAAGCTTTGTGGGCTTATCGTACCACTTATAGAACCCCAACCCAATCCACCCTGTTTGCACTAGTGTATGGATCTGAGGCTGTTCTGCCCTTGGAAATACAAATCCCTTCGCTTAGAATTGCAGTTCAGAATCAAATTACCAATGAACAAAATGCAAAACTACGATTGGAAGAACTCGAAGGCCTTGAGGAGCGACGTCTCCGAACTCAACAAAGTTTAGAGTTGTATAAATCCCGTATGGTTCAAGCCCATGACAAGTTAGTGCGACCTAGGACCTTCCAAGCGGAAGACTTGGTATTGGTCCTTCGGAGGCCTATCTTGGCCCATCGGAAGCTGGGAGGCAAATTTGAACCTACGTGGGAAGGACCCTTCGTTATAGAGACTGTCTATGAAGGAGGCTCGTATCAGTTAGTAGATTGTAAAGGGAACCACCCAATGCTACCTGTTAATGGGCGTTTCCTTAAGAAATACTATGCTTGATGTAGATCATTTTATCAATTAATAAAATTTCCTTTTCTTGATTTACAACTTGATTCTACCTTTTTTAAGTTTTTTTTTAACGCTCTTCGCCTTCTCCTTAAGGTTAGGTCTTTCCTTCCCTTAGGATTAGACCCGCTAGTGGTGGAGTACGCCCTCTGTGGCACCACCCTGGCATTTCACCCGGGGATTAGTGGTGGAGTACGCCCTTCGTGACACCATCCTGATTCCCATTCGCTAGTGATGGAGTACGCCCTTCGTGGCACCATCCTAGTTTGCCAGTTAATCTGCCTATTTGGAGTAAGTCTTCTATCTGCATCCTATAGGCCTAAGGTTGGGTGATGCCCTTCCTTAGACCCAAGGTTAGGTATTCCCTATCTTGGTTTCCAGTTGATCCGTCTACTAGGAGTAAGTCTTCTATCAGCATCCTGTAGACTTAAGGTTGGGTGATGCCCTTCCTTAGACTCAAAGTTAGGTATTCCCTACTTTGGTTTCCAGTTAATCTGCCTATTTGGAGTAAGTCTTCTATCAGCATCCTATAGGCCTAAGGTTGGGTGATGCCCTTCCTTAGACCCAAGGTTAGGTATTCCCTACCTTGGTTTCCAGTTGATCCGTCTACTAGGAGTAAGTCTTCTATCAGCATCCTGTAGACCTAAGGTTGGGTGATACCCTTCCTTAGACCCAAAGTTAGGTATTCCCTACTTTGGTTTCCAGTTAATCTGCCTATTTGGAGTAAGTCTTCTATCAGCATCCTATAGGCCTAAGGTTGGGTGATGCCCTTCCTTAGACCCAAGGCTAGGTATTCCCTACCTTGGTTTCTCCAGTTTCCTTGTCTACTAGGAGTAAGTCTTCTATCAGCATCCTGTAGACCTAAGGCTGGGTGATGCCCTTCCTTAGACCCAAGGTTAGGTATTCCCTACCTTGGCTTTACCAGTTTTCCTTATCCAATAGGTGTAAGCCTTCCATTAGCATCCTATAGGCTTGAGGTTGGGAGATGATCTCCCTTTCACTCTCAAAATTCTGCTTCCATTCGGTCAACGTCAATGTGTGCAGCAGAAGTTCCTTCTACTACACACATTGGGGGTCCATTTGTTGACCTCATTTTTGTATGAGGTCACTAAGACCCTTCCAGAATCCAGATCTAATCCTAGACCCTAGGATCCATCCTAAACCTTAGGAATCTTCCAGACCCCAGACCCTAGGATCTACTCTAGAGCTTAGGATTCCTCCATACTCTAGATTCTAAATCCTAGAACCACTCTAGATTCTAAATCCTAGAACCATTCTAGATTCCAAATCCTAGAACCCTTCTAAATCCTTGATCTTAGAATCTCTCTAGATTCTAGGATCAATCCATATTCAAATCAATCCATACCCTTGACTAACTTAAACTTCAAGTCAATCTAAACTCCATTCAATTTAAATTCAAATCAATTCAAACTCCAGAACCCTTCAAACCATGACCCAGTTCAATTGAGAATTCAAACCTCAACTTTGACTTTGATCCTACCCTTGACCTAGCTTTGACCCTATCCATTCATTAACAATCACCACATGATTGTTAATGATTTGGATATTTCAATATTAATTACTCGAGCTCAAAATCCACTCCAAATCCAGAAATCCAGACCTTGGGTCAACCTGGTTGACCAAGTCAACCAGGTTTGACCCATTAACCCATACACCCCTTCCCTTTTAAAATTTTGAATCTAGTCCATTCCAAGTCCTTTGAATGTATGGAATGAACCCTTGGGTACCCAAGAGACCCCTCTTGGTCACCCAAGCCTTGGGCTCACTTGGGTTAGCCTTATGGCTTGACCCAAGTGACCCAAGAGAGGTCTCCCTTGAGTCATCTTTTGATCTTATTCAAATTGAATCCAAATCAAAGTGCCATTGAGTTCCCATGGACCCAATACACTTTCCTTGATCAGCCCAACCCTTGGGCTCATTTGGGTCAAGAGTTAGGCTAGCCCAAAGTGCCCAATAGCACTTGGGATTGAGCCAAATCTCAACCTAAGCCCAATTGAGCTTGACCAACACCTCCCATAGGTGGCCCTAGGTTCAATGCACCTTCTCCAGCCAGCCCATGCCTTGGGCTAGCTTGGGTCAAGAGTTAGGCTAGCCCAAAGTGCCCAAAAACACTTGGGATCGAGCCATCTCCCTGTCCAGATCAAATTAGACCCAATTGCCACTTGCATTGGGTGCACCAGACCCAGACCCACTTCCCACCTCAAGCCCAGGGTCTGGCCTGACCTGGGTTGAGCCCAAATCGACCCGAACCGAGCAGGTTTGGATCAACCCGAGCCATCTTTTGATCCAGATCGAATTAGACCCAATTGCCACTTGCATTGGGTGCACCAGACCCAGACCTGCTTCCCATACCAAACCCAGGGTCTGGTTTGATCTGAATCGGGCTCACTTCGACTCGAACCAAGCAGGTTCGAGCCCAACCGAGCCACCAGATCGACTCCAGCTTCCCCAGGCCAAATTGGCTCCACATTTAGCTCCAGCGTTTCCCCATCGGCCTTCCCTGGTCAATCCGACCCAGACCATGGCCGGCGGCGGTCGGAACCAATGGAGAGCAAGTTCTGGTGGTACCCCCAGACCGAAAGCCTTCCAAAGGCTATGGCTCGCCGGCTTGAGGCTCACGAGCTCTCTGGAATGGTGCCCCTTTTCACTTGGCATCAATCCGAGACCTCCTCCGATTCAATCCTGGCCGTCCGAGCTCGCGGAAGGAGGCTGAATAGGGTGGTGCTCCCCAAGGCTCGCCAGACGATCCAAGAGTTTTTGAACGGTTCCCCAGAGCTCCCTCGATCTCCCAGCACCTTCCTTCGAGCTCCCAGATCGTCCCTTCTATCGCTTCGAGCGAACTCCGGCGAAAGGCTTCGGCGTCCCGCTCGAAGTCATACTTCCAGCCGTCCTCCAATCACGGCCTCTGAAGGAAACCTGCTCGCCTTCGTCTCCTGAAGCTTCCAGATAGAGAAGCTCATTCGTTGAGACTTTCTCTGCGGTAATTCCTTCATCCCGAGCTCCCTAGCTAGGTAGTCCGGTCAAGTGTGAAGGAAACCTTCACCCCAATGGATTTCCACCGTTGGATTGAAGGTTTCCACCCCCCTGATCCTCCCTGTGAAATTTTGTCGAAGTTCGCCGGCGGATCAACCGGATCACACCGGAGAAAGTTCACGGCTTCGGGCAAAGGTGGAGGTTGAAGACGAAATCTCAGCCGTTGATTTCAATCAACGGCTCGGATTAGATCCCGCGGTCCCGGAGCGCGTTTAATCCCAGCCGTTCGATCCGCCATCCGACGGCTGTGGTTAATCCGACCGTTACCCAGTCAGCGCCAATGATTGCCCAGCCAATCGGGACGCGCCGCGTGTAAAGAGCGGCTGACTGTGTAATGGCTGGATTATTAAATCCAGAAATTCAAGGGAACTTCAAAAATCCATATCTCCCTGCACACTTGACCAAATTAGGTGTTCTTAGGCTCATTGGAAAGGTCTCAGGGAGACCTTCAAAAGCCCTATGGTTCCAGGCCCTAATTGCATGTGTGTTAAGCTTAATTTCATTAATGGTGTTATTTCAATTTATGCAATTACTGTTTGTAGTTAAGTCTCCAGGGCATGGAACTTTGGGAGATTGAATTTGGGCATGTCTTTGACATGTCCAAATTTTGTCTCCCCTGTTTTAAAAGTCTAAGGGCACTTTCCCCCAATTTTGAGTTTAAGGGTCATGGGTTGACCCTTAAATTCAAATTGGGATTTAAGCCTATCCAATGAGAATTAGGATCTGGTTTTTTGTGTGTTGATTATGCTTAGGATATGGAGTTTAGGGCCACTGACTTTGCCCCAATCCAACCTTAGGATAGCTCCCTAGGATTTTTTGAAGGTGACTTAGAGTTCACCTTAGGTGGCTTAGTTAGCCACCTTAGAGTATTCCAATTGAGCCCAAATTTGGTGTGTTTAGTCCTTGGGATCAGGTGACCCCATGGTCCAAATTTCATCAGATTTGGAGTTCATTTGGTTCACCAATTAGGAGCCATAGCTTGCCCTTGCTAGAATTGCCCCTTAGCTTTAATTAAATCTCAATAAATCCATTTTAAATCCAAAATTTAAGTTTAATACTTCAAATTAATCAGTGTTGAACCCTTAACCTGTGAGAATTAGAAGCCCCTTGATTGGACATCAAATTAAGCCTTAATTTAATTTTAAGTAAACTTCAATGTTTAATTAATATTAATTAATTAATTATCATTAAAAAATCCCAAGAATTAATTTAATGCTTGATAATCTCCCCTTAGATCACCTCTGATCTTTGGGAGGGATTTCAAGGAGTTTGAGATCCATTTAGGCTCAAATCACTAGAATAGCCTTTAATTGAAATAATTAAAAATTATCATAAATATCCAAACTTTTAAAATTCACCATTAATTATAGAAAATTCCAAATCAATCAAACTCAGTGGCTAATGACTCTAATTAAAATATAGTATTTTCTAAAAATGTCAAACCCCCAAAATCTGGTCAAAGTCAAAAGGTCAACAAATTGGTCAAACCGTAGTTAAAACTAGTTCAAAACTTCAAACCTTCGTAATAAAATGTAGAAAAATCTGATTTCAACGTACTTACCTTCTAACTGATCGTAGTAAGGTCTAATATTTTAATAAAATACAAACATTCTAGAATTTGAGCTTAATCAAAAATTCAACCTTCAACCCCTTTAATTAAATGATTAAAATATTCTAAAATATTCTTAAAGCTCAAATCATCCTAAAACTCAGAAAATATTGGTTTAATGCTTAAAACACTTAACAAATCCTTTAAAACACAACAACCACCCTAAAGTTGAAGTTTATTGGCTGGACTACTCCGGGCTGCGGAGCTAAGTGTCCTAAGGAGGCTGGTTCCTCGAGCCTGGTGGCACAACGCCACGAATGAATTCTAAAGGGTGTAAAACCTTAAAATGGATTAATTCTTAATTATTTAACATTTTAAAAATCTCTAATTCAATTACATTAATTTGGTTTATCGGCTGGACTACTCCGGGCTGCGGGGCTAAGTGTCCTAAGGAGGCTGGTTCCTCGAGCCTGGTGGCACAACGCCACGAATCAATTAATGGCAAACTTAAATTAATCAAGCTTTTAAAATCAGTAACCAACTCCTTTTAATATTAATCCACTCTTTTAATTCCAACCAATTTAAATAACTTAATCAACCCCGATTGCTACTAGGTAACCCAGGCCTACGAGGCTATTAGCTTAGCCCCAAGGAAGGTGAAATAAACTTCACGGCCTCGGTGTGAAACAAAGGTAGTAATCATTTAATTTTTTAAATATGTCTAATTAAAACTCTTAATTCATTAATACTTAGATTTTAATTTAAATCCCCTTTTAAGCCTTAACAAATCCAAACTTTTAGACAACATTAATTAATCACCTACATTAGGATCTATCCCAGCCACACGACCTTTCTCACATACTTTAGATGATGTGCTAGGACAACCAACTCTAGATCTAGGTTAGGCCGGTGTTTACTTTACTGCTGTGTGCCGGATTTTTCGTAGTTTTCATTGCATGATGTGGATGAAATTGCTTTGCTGTGTCTGCTTACTTTTTCTGTACTCTGTGGATGGATTGATGTGTTTGGCGACTAGATTACCCTTAGGTTAGGTACGATCTGGATGTTGACATAGTTTTCTGCAGGTGGCCACGCTCATGCAGGGCAATATAAAAAGGGGGCAAATTAAAAATGCATAAATATTATAAACTCTTTGCACAGGTGCTTCAGCTGCTAAAGCCCCCAAATAAAAAGAGCGTGGCCAGTGTGTTTACTTTCTTTTCTGCTCATATACAACTGCTTGGGAATAACTGCTTTATTTATATTAATTGCTTAGGATAACCCTGCAGGTGAGTCTAGATTTTTTTATTTTGATATCAATGTAATTTGTGTAAGTGTCAAGTGTTGTGAAAGTTGATTTTGAGTTGGGATACATAGATCCAAAGCTTGGATTCCAAAGAGGAAAGGATACCCCTTTAGGGAACACTCCTTTTCCATTTGGAAATCCAAATTTGGATCATACCTCTTCCTTACCCAAAGAGGAAAGAGTGGCCTTCCCCTTAGAGGAAAGTGCCCTCTTGTCCATTTGGGTAATCCACTACGAAGATTCCAAGAAGATTGAAGAAAAGGAGTCCAAACAAGAATGAGATTAAAGATTTGAAGATTTAAAGATTGAGAGTATCCCACTCAAAATAACTTGCGTCATTACTAGGTTTAGAATCCGGGTTGTTGTCAGTGGTGCCCGGCCACTTTACTTTCTGTAATATTCTGGTTTGTAATAAGCAAGGCAACTTTGCCTATGGACATTTATTAATTAGTTAATATTTGATGTGATGAATTGATTGCCTTTAGGATTACTTGTTTTTACTAGTTTTTTGGCGATTGCATGCCGCTCTTTGTTTTCGCCTGGATACGTGAGGCTCGTGAGGGTGTGAAAGTTTTCTACTCATAATTTTAAGTCTAAAATTTTAGTGAGTCTAAATAACATAGAAAGATAACGAATCTAGGGAATTAGCCGGGGATCGACCCCGGGGTCGCATGCATATTTCTGCATTACTCTTTCCTTGCTTTAGACCCTTCCCCGCCTGCGGGTAGAGTCCGGATAGTCTGACCTATGAGGACGAGGTGCCGGACCTGGGGAAGTCCAGTCTTCTAAAAAAATTATTTTATAAGCCTGTTTTTAAAAATTTCAAGCATATTTGATTTGAGGTTGTTAACCAGCACGCATTGCATTAGATACAAATTAAAGAGTCAAAATTTTAATTTCATAGTCCTTAGCATTTTAGCACCCAACATAAGTCAAAGGGGTCAATTAGGAAAATCTCTAGATGTCGGCCCCGCCTCACCAAAACTTTAATTATAACGTCCCTACCACTCTTTCATAAAAGACCGGATTCATGTATTTTAAATCGATTAGGTGGTTAGCTGGCTCCCCAATCCAGGCCGGGGTAAGTCCAGATCTTGCACTGCATTAGTTAGGATCGGATGACTGTGGTCCAGTGTCCAAAATAGATTTAGGATCTGGGGCAGATCTTTGATTATAAGACCCCAAATTTCGGGAATCTAATCCCAAATTTCTAATAAAATGCTCAACTCTAATTAAATATTATTTCAAGTCCAAAACATAAAGCCCAACACTTAGATTAAGTTGGGACACTTCCGGATGGTTCTGGAATCTCAAGGTGTCCCCTACCTCTCCTCCTTTAACTCCGTTAATAACTGCTCAATTTTGATCCATTCCCTTTTGAGTTTCCAAAATTCAATTCTCTTTTTGATATCACTCCTAGAAAATCTAACAAAATTTTGCCGTTATTTTAATCGAGAGTTTTCGTAGGAGATCGTTTTCTTACGATGTAATTAACTACGAGGGCTTGCGCTCGTAGGAGATTTAGAACCACACACGCACCTGATTTTAAAAATTGATTTTTCAAAACTCAATTGGATTTCTTTGGGAAAACTTAAATACTAGTGATCATTGTTATCATATTCAAAGAATTATCATCGAATGATATTTTCTCCCTTCGGGGAGATACATCTTTCTTTGATAAGGCTTTGGATGTGAACATAACGATCACACTTCTTGAATATTATAGCTGGATATTCAGTTGAACCTCATTTTGACCATTCGGGATCATATGAATTTCTCTTTAGTATCCGCTCACAATATTCAAGATGAATTTCATAATTCTAAATCTGAACGCCGTTACGAAATTTTATTTTCATCTTTCGAGGTGATATATTCTTTCTAACAGGATGATTCAATTTTAGAATTAGAATTTGACTTTAACTCCCAAAGAAAACCAATACTTTCAAAATATGTTTTCAAAATTCCACCAACAAAAAAATGGCACGCCCGGTGGGACTAAGCTCTCTCTCCATCTTTAATAATGGCAAAATTTTGTTTCATCGGTAGTTTTAACTATCACTTCTTCCGTTGGTCCCTTTGCTCATTTCTTCCTTGGGTGAGTGTGGCCAACATCTAAAGTAATAACAAAATATTAAAAGAGAGGTTCCACCTCCAAATTTGCTTTTATTTAGATTTTCGTTCTGATTTTGACCTTCTGCCCCAGCATAGCCTGTGAGGCGACAGTGTCAAATCAGATCTCTGGATATCCTTTTTAATTTTATGGATTTATGGTCGATAAATTTCTCGTTCAACATATAAATCCTTAAAATTGAAAAGAATTCAAAATTTTTGATTTCATTCCAACCTTTTTAGTTTTAACCCCCTCATTTCCCCTTTGACTTCTAAGGGTGGGGAGGGTTAAACTATTCCTTTTTACTTGGGCTTTCTCACAATTCCATAAGCCTTCGGGCAAGGGGAAACTCTGTCCGTTGTGTTTTGGAACTTGTAAGAAAACCCCTTTCAAATTCTCAAAATTTTCTCAAAAAATCTCTTAAGTTCCAAGTTGTCATGTGTTACCCCATACGATTTCCTCGTGGGCCAACATATGTCATACTTTCAAAAAAATAATAACAATAAAATCCTTTTTTACCACTCTTTTCAAAAAGATCTAATTTCAATCATTTTCTTTAACTTTCAGAAAATTTCAAATGGCTGGCCAACTGATTTTCTCCTTTGACCGAGAGTTGTCTTCGACTGTTAATGACCAAGGGAGCACTGTTATTTTTGGAATGGGATTTAGTACTCTAGAGCTCTCTATGGATGGACACCAGATTGTTAGCTTGGATGCCAGTAAGGAAACTCCCCCAGTAGTTGAGTTAATTGTGGGATCTGCACCCACCTTGCCAGTAGTCAGTGATGATCAGAAACAGTCTGAACCAGTTGTTGAGCCTCCCACTGAAATTAAGTCTGTTTTTGAAGAAGGGTCTAGTTCTGAACTTAGATTCACCACTAAGAATCAGAAGAAGAACTATTTGAGGAGACTTAGAAAGAAAATCTCTAAGGCTAAGAGAGTTCTACCCTTTAAGACCTTGGCTCAAGTAGAACCTGAGGCTGTTGAGGAGCTACCTATTCCTGCTTCCTCTCCCCTCCTAAAGGGAAGTCGCTTTTACCCCCTGGCTTCAGCTCAAGGGGAGGAGAGGATAGCTAGGATAGCCCGTTCTCCACCATGCCCGGTCGACTACTCGACCAAGAAAACTCAGAAAGAAAGACATCTCCAAAAGACAAGGACTCTGAGAAATATAATTCATACCTGCGCTGCACAGACTGGGCAGACTAAAGAAGAATACATAAAACAATTGAAGGGAGTAATCTCACATCGCTTCCAAAAAGAAGTGTTGAAAGAAGAAGTATCTGAAGCAAAGAAGTTAACCCCACAATTCGTTAGGAAAAATAAGAAGTATGCTAGACAGCCCGCTACTTCAGTACTGGTTGATGGATATCACTGGGTGCCACGCCCTCTGTCCTCTCAAACAGAGGGTATTGTGTTGACTGGGTCCGAGAGAGGCCGCCATCCTACTGGTAGACCCCCGGTACCCCCACATAAACCTGTAAGATTGGCCTCAGTGATTGTCAAACCAAAGGGGGTTGAAGTTCAAAAGTCTGTGGACCTTAAAGGAAAAAGACCTAAATCTCCTGAAAGGAAATATGTGCCAAAGAGAACTAAGTTGGAGAATCTGCCACCACCTCCTAGAACTTCTAAGTTCATTCTGTAGCTCCAACGAGTTTCAGCCAACCCTACTCCGAGTTCAGTTGAATTGATGGATGTTCAGGCTAGTATTCCAGTTGTTACAGTTGATAGTCCTGCCATAGCCAGTCTGACTCCAGATCCAATAGTCACCGTTCCTGCTACCCCAGTTAATGATCCCCAAAATTTGAGTGTCATTCCTAGGCCCCTTAGTCAGGTGTCTGAGGACCTTACCTTACCAGATGTGGGAACTATCACTCTACAAGCTCCTACTTCTCCTGAGGAATATGTCCCTCTCCCTGTAGAGGATGCCACTCTTCTGACTACCACTCTGGGATAGTCGAAGAGGAGAGAATTGACCAGGATTTAGAAATGGAAGATGAACCGGACACAAAGTCTCAACCAGATCCTAATCCAAAACTTACAGAAATTATTGCCCTTATGGATTCTGAAGAATTGTTTGATATGGCTGAGTATAAAGGATACTTACCCCTTGACCCTAAATCAATTGGGGATAGACCGGTCGAGGAGGTAGTCCAAGAAATAAGAAACATTTTGTTGAACAAAGAAGGAATGGCTTCTTTTGACCCCGATATGGATGATCTCCTTGGAGATGAAGATGATTATGTTGGGGGCATTCATGTGGTAGAAACTAGAGGGTCTAATAAAGAAGCTGAGCCCAGCAAGCGCCGATTTGTTAAGGATGATGATCCGCATGCTGTTGAGTCAGAGTCAGATGAGTCTGTGAAAGATAGAGATGAAGAACATATAAAAAACTTGGAGACTCAGCTTGCTAGCATGATGTCACAAGTTAGAGAAATGCAAGAGAAGTTGGACAAATCACAGCAAGAGTCTTTTATGATCCACCAGTCAGCTCGAGAGCTCACAGAAAAGGCCAAAAGGGCAGAATTTAATTCCAGACCTCTCGAGTCACCACCTGTGACTCTCCCTTGTCCAGTAGAGACACCTCCAGTTCACCCTGCAGTCTCCTCCATTCCTTCAATCCCACCTCAGAAGGATATCAAGCAGTTAATTGAGGACCAGGTAAGGGAGGCCTTAGCCCATGCTCAAGGAACTGTGTCTATTTCAAAGGGTAGACCCTACCCCGAGGAATATGACTTAGTTCCTTACCCAAAGGGCTTTGTGCCACCAACTTTTAAAGTTTTTACTAGAATCGAAAATCCGAGACAACATCTGGCCCACTTCCGAGCAAGCTGTTGCAACGCAGGAGGGTCAGATGCTCTACTATTTCGCCAATTTGTAAGTAGTCTATCCGGTATTGCTTTTGAATGGTACGCCGATCTGCCCAACGGTTCAGTAAAAACCTTTAGCGACCTAGAAAACCTCTTTCTTAAGAGATTTTCTGGAGCGCAACAACGCACCACTGTGGGCGATCTCGTGGTTGAAAAGCAAAAGCCGGGAGAGTCTCTAGTTGAGTACATCTTGAGGTGGCGAAACCTCTCGATGAAGTGTGAACCCCAGTTGCAAGAACAACATGCTGTGGAGATTCTTTTGAAGAATATCCACGATCCTGTTACTTTTCTCCTGAAGGGTTTCACTATTAAAACTTTTGAGAAACTTCTTAATAAGGCTAGCCATTTGCAGGAAGAGGCTCCTAGGATGCCATTCTTACGAGAGCAGTCTGAAGAAAGGAAGGGTCCAAAATTGGTGAAAACATTTGAAAAGAAAGCTGTGGTCTCAGCAGTAGATAAAGGAAAGAGGCCAGTGATTAGTCAGCCTAGCACTCCACTTCCACCACAGCTGCCTCAGAAGCAGCCCTTTCAGATAGTTCCTCAACATACTAGAGATCCCTCCTTCATCCCTTTTAGAGAGAGATTGGCAAAGCCTTATCCATTTAAAAGGGAGTCAGTTAAGAAGATCTTCAGAAGTCTGTTAAAGAAACCAGATTTTCAGTTGCCAGAGGCTAGGAGGCCTGAGGATGAGAGCAAGAAAGATGATCCCAAGTATTGCCCGTACCACAGGATGCTTAGTCACCCTCTTGAGGACTGCGTTGTGTTCAAAGACTGGCTTGAGAGGAACTACACCCAAGGTAACATTATAATACCTAAGGAATACTTGGTTGATCCAGAAAAGGCTTCAATTAAGACCATTTCAGGTAATCCTCTTAACTCTTCTTGTTTTGTTGAAGATGGTTGGGACATTGCTTTGTCCCGGGCACTTAAAAAGTCGATTAACAAGTCTTTTCGTCTTTCTCAACAGCTGACTACGATAGCCCAGGCTCCGGAGTGGAAAGTTGACCTGGACGCTTCGCAGAAGGATGTTGAGCCACTTCCCTCTCCAGTAGTCTTAGGAACTACTGAGAAAAATGTAAAAGAAGATAAATCTGATTTTGTAGAGAGGAAGTGTGTAGATGAGAGATGTATTAGAATGGCGGATGGTGGTGTTAAAACCCTTTCCCCTCTTTTGTTATCTGACTTTTACTTTGCCCCATCAAAGGCGAAGGGTCAAAAGATGAATAAAAAACATCCTTCTACTTCTGTCTTGATGATTAACCATGAATCTCAAATGCAAATTGATGACACTCCTGTTTTAAATCAAACTCCTAATGAAGCAAATATCGAGGTTAATCAAACCGACCTCCCCGAATCGATTATTCAAGAAGAGGTCGAATGTGAAGCTTTATCAGAAAGTGATTTCCCTCAAATCAATTTCCAAGGAAATCCTATCTTGATAGAACTTTCAGATTCTGACTCACTTTCAGGAAATGATGATCCAACACCTATGGTGTGTGTAGACACTGCCCTAGTTTGCCCGCCCGAAAACGTCGAGCAGGTGCAACTCCGTGGCGGTAAAGTCTTACCCCCTAGGTTGCCCCCTCAGGACAAAGGCAAGCAACCTTCATTCGAAAATCTAAGTCCAGATTCCCCTCAACAACCAGAATTCCCTTTAATTCCTCCGGGTTTCGAGTCTGTCGTTCCTAAGGTTGATTATAATGTTCTAGCCCACCTTAGAAAGTTGCCAGCAAAATTAAGTATTTACGACGCCCTCCTTCTTTCCAAAGAAATGAGGGAGTCTCTAATTAAAGCACTTCTCGATCCCGAGATTTGCTTAACACAGTTGGCTGCAACTTCAGAAGGTGAGGCTCTCTACTTCAAAGAGGTCCCTGGGGTTACCTTTTTAGATGAAGATTTACTCTTGGGAACTGCTGACCACAATCGTCCCCTCTACATCACTGTAGACGTGGGAAATTTCAAGTTATCAAGAGTCCTTGTTGATCCGGGTGCATCGGTCAACGTGATGAACATAAAGACCCTTGCTTATCTCAGAGTTGATACTAGCAAGCTTTCAACCGACAGGTTGGTGCTTCGTGGGTTCAACGAGAAGGGCGAGAGAGCTTTAGGTTCAATCACTCTACTCCTGTAAATAGGAGGTTTAAAAACTGAAGCTAAATTTCATATAATTGATTCGACTACGTCCTTTAACGCACTTCTAGGTAGACCTTGGATTCACGAATATAGAATGGTTCCATCTACCCTGCACCAATGCGTTAAGTACCAACGAGACGGCATTGAACATGTGATTAAGGGTGATTTGCAACCATTCTCGATTCAAGAAATTGGGATCTACGAAGATGCTGCATATTTCATACCAAAAGGGTCCTCGTCCCGTTCTAAATTAGAGATCAAATTTGAGGAGAAAATGGTGGGACAAAAATTCAACCAAAAGAAAGAAAAAGATAAGGATATCAATCAAGAAATGATTCAATCGAGTAGTGAAAACGACTCTGATATCGTTGTCCTTAGACCTCCAAGCACATTACCTCAAAGAGGTGGGAGGATGGCTTTAAGGGCACGAGGTCGAGGCCGCGCTTCATTAGACAGAAGAGCAGCACCTGTATACATTGATTTGGAATCAGATTCCGATGGTGAACTAAAAAGTCAAGGTGCTGCCCTCTCTCTCGATTATCAAAACATAAATACTCCTCCAAAATTTGATCTCACCTTAGACCAGGACAGTGACCCTGAGGTAGATATTTCAAAAGTTAAAAGTGACGAGCCCGAATTAACAATGTATGAAAAGCTCACTAGAAGGATTGAGGCCCTTTCTCTGACCCCACTGTCGGCAGGCAGGGTTGTAGGGTTGGAAGTCAAAGTGGCCCCCAACTTGGATGGTGAAGTTAAGAAAGTCCAGAAATTCTTTCCTGGCTCCTCCTCCGCAAGGGACGAAGGTGATGTAACCCTTGAGGAGGCAGATTTTAATGAATTAATGGAATTACCTTTCGGCTACTTCCCTGTGTGTGTAAAAAACACTTTTTCTAAAGGTTCTATACCATACCGATGGACTAAGGGTCAAGCTAGATACCACGAGAATATTTGGCAAACAAAAATAAATAAAAATCCAACAAGTGGTATTGGCTTTGGAACAGTTAGTTCATTCGATGATGATGAGTATTGCCTAATGATAACTTACCATCTCGATTCTCCAAATGTCCCTACAGATCCTCCTTGTCCTCTAGATGGACTCTGTTTGGAGACTTTAGATGATCCCGATGATCTTCAAGTTCGGGATGCACCCCCTGAATTTGAAGAGGAAATTAAGTCGACAGTCGATGAGTTGAGAGAAATTGACCTGGGAAACGATGATGACCCCCGTCCGATTTTCATAAGTACTTTGTTAAGCGAGGGTGAAACCCAAGACTTAATCCAGCTGTTATTCGAGTTCAGGGATTGCTTTGCCTGGACATATGACGAAATGCCAGGTTTGCCTGCTGAGGTAGCAGTTCACAAACTTGGAGTTCGGCATGATGACATCCCTGTTAAACAAGCTCCTCGACGCATGCGCTTAGAGATTGAGCAACAAGTCGTTTCTGAAGTTAAGAAATTGGCAGAAGCCGGATTCATTCGAGAGGAACAATACCCCTCTTGGGTGGCCAGCGTCGTGCCAGTTCGAAAGAAAAATGGTCAAATTCGGATTTGTGTCGACTATAGGGATCTGAATAAGGCATGCCCTAAGGATGAGTTCCCTCTACCAATACCAGAACTCATGGTGGACATTGCCTCCTCACATGCTATTTTCTCATTCATGGATGGCTCGTCGGGTTATAATCAAATCAAAATGGCCCCTGAAGATGAGAGAAATACGGCGTTCAGAACCCCTATTGGAATCTTTTGTTATAAGGTAATGCCATTCGGCTTAAAGAATGCCGGAGCAACCTACCAACGGGCCATGACCCGTATCTTTGACGACTTAATTCATAATCAAGTTGAATGTTATATTGATGATTTAGTTGTCAAGAGCAAGGTTAAAGAGGCTCACTTGTATGACTTAAGAGTTGTTTTCGAACGGTTACGTCGCTACGATTTGAAAATGAACCCTTTGAAGTGCGCCTTTGGCGTCGCTTCGGGAAAATTCTTAGGATTCATAGTAAGGCACCGCGGAATCGAGATAGATCCTGCTAAAATTGAAGCCATCTTAGATATGCCATCCCCTAAGAGCCTTACTCAGTTAAGGTCTCTACAAGGTAGATTGGCATATATAAGGAGGTTTATTTCTAATCTCTCCGGGAGATGTCAACCCTTTTCTGTCCTTGCGAAAAAGGATACTAAATTCGTATGGGGCGAGAAGTGTCAGAATGCTTTTGACGATATCAAACAATACCTTTCTAACCCGCCAGTCTTGACAGCTCCGATTCCGGGAAAGCCATTAATCCTCTACACCGCAGCTCTAGATGAGTCTTTAGGTGCCCTGTTAGCTCAAGTTAACGACGAAGGGAAAGAGAATGCTCTCTACTACCTTAGTCGAAGACTTCTTCCTACTGAAATCCGATACCCGTCAATTGAGAAGCATTGTCTTGCTCTGGTTTTTGCAGCTCAGAAACTGAGGCATTACATGCTCTCCCACTCAATCAGTCTGATTTCAAGAGTTAATCCTTTGCAATATCTTATGACCCGACCTACGTTGTCAGGACGTTTAGTTCGTTGGTCTATGATATTGTTGCAATTTGAGATTACTTTCACTCCTCTTCGTGCTGTGAAAGGACAGGCTGTTGCCGACTTTCTGGCAGCACACCCGCTGCCGGCAGATTCTTCTCTGAACGATGACCTACCCGACGAACAAATCATGAGTTTGGGGGAATCTGGCGAGGCCATCTGGGAATTATATTTTGATGGGGCAGCATCCTCTCGTAGGATTGCGACTCAACAATCTGTAATTCCTGGAAAGGCTGGAGTCGGTCTGATTTTTATTACACCAGAAAAAGGAATGATGCATTTTTCCTACCACTTATCGGAGCCTTGCACAAACAACGAAGCTGAATACGAAGCTCTGATAACTGGTTTGGAACTTGCAATTCTAATGGGAATTAAAGAGATTAAGATCTTTGGAGATTCCCAACTGGTTATTAACCAAGTCGCCGGAACTTATAAAGTCTTGAATCCTAATCTCCTAAGATATCACCAGTATACACTTCACCTGTTGGAACAAATCCCTATTGCTACCTTGTATAGGGTTCCCCGTGGAAGCAATTCCGCGGCGGATGCCTTAGCAAAACTTGCAAAGGAATTTGCATGTCCTGAGGAGGATTCCATCCCTATAGAGATACAGGGTCGTAAGACCCTCTCTCTTATAGATTTGGAACACATTAGTAAGACTCCCCTTCAGATCCTTTCTGCCTCTTCGACAGCCGACGAAGAAGGCGATTGGAGACGACCCTTAGTCGATTACCTTAAAGAAGGGAAGCTTCCCCAGGATAAATCACTCTCTAACCAGATTAAGAAACGTGCCCTATCATATGCACTAGTTAACGATCTGTTGTACCGTCGGTCTTTCGATCACATGTGGCTGCGCTGTTTGAACAAGCGAGAAGCCCAGAAAATTGTTAATGAAGTTCATTCAGGACTGTGCGGTGCACATCAATCGGGTCCAAAAATGAAATTAAAGATTAAAAGACTTGGATACTATTGGCCTACAATGATTGACGATTGCATGAACACTGCAAAGCACTGTCATCAATGTCAGGTCCATGGTGTGGTTTTACATCAGCCGCCTAATGTGTTACACCCTACGATAGCCTCATGGCCCTTCGAGAGTTGGGGCACGGATATCATTGGGCCGATTGACCCTCCCTCTGCGAGAGGTCATCGTTTCATATTAGCAGCAACTGATTACTTTTCAAAGTGGGCGGAAGCAATTCCCCTACGAAACTTAACATCACACCATGTCTTAAAATTCTTTCGTGACCATATTGTATATCGATTCGGTGTACCTCGCGGAATCATATCCAATAATGGGTCCGCATTCAAGTCTACAAAAATCAATAGTTTTGTAAGGCGCCATAATATTGATTGGAGATATTCGACGATCTATTACCCTCGGGCGAATGGATTGGCCGAGGCCTTCAACAAAACCTTGGTGCAAATTGTCAAAAAGACCCTCGATGATAACAAACGGCAGTGGGATGAGCGGTTGGTGGAAGCTTTGTGGGCTTATCGTACCACTTATAGAACCCCGACCCAATCCACCCTGTTTGCACTAGTGTATGGATCTGAGGCTGTTCTGCCCTTGGAAATACAAATCCCTTCGCTTAGAATTGCAGTTCAGAATCAAATTACCAATGAACAAAATGCAAAACTACGATTGGAAGAACTCGAAGGCCTTGAGGAGCGACGTCTCCGAGCTCAACAAAGTTTAGAGTTGTATAAATCTCGTATGGTTCAAGCCCATGACAAGTTAGTGCGACCTAGGACCTTCCAAGTGGAAGACTTGGTATTGGTCCTTCGGAGGCCTATCTTGGCCCATCGGAAGCTGGGAGGCAAATTTGAACCTACGTGGGAAGGACCCTTCGTTATAGAGACTGTCTACGAAGGAGGCTCGTATCAGTTAGTAGATTGTAAAGGGAACCACCCAATGCTACCTGTTAATGGGCATTTCCTTAAGAAATACTATGCTTGATGTAGCTCATTTTATCAATTAATAAAATTTCTTTTTCTTGATTTACAACTTGATTCTACCTTTTTTAAGCTTTTTTTTAACGCTCTTCGCCTTCTCCTTAAGGTTAGGTCTTTCCTTCCCTTAGGATTAGACCCGCTAGTGGTGGAGTACGCCCTCTGTGGCACCACCCTGGCATTTCACCCGGGGATTAGTGGTGGAGTACGTCCTTCGTGACACCATCCTGATTCCCATTCACTAGTGATGGAGTACGCCCTTCGTGGCACCATCCTAGTTTGCCAGTTAATCTGCCTATTTGGAGTAAGTCTTCTATCAGCATCCTATAGGCCTAAGGTTGGGTGATGCCCTTCCTTAGACCCAAGGTTAGGTATTCCCTATCTTGGTTTCCAGTTGATCCGTCTACTAGGAGTAAGTCTTCTATCAGCATCCTGTAGACCTAAGGTTGGGTGATGCCCTTCCTTAGACTCAAAGTTAGGTATTCCCTACTTTGGTTTCCAGTTAATCTGCCTATTTGGAGTAAGTCTTCTATCAGCATCCTATAGGCCTAAGGTTGGGTGATGCCCTTCCTTAGACCCAAGGTTAGGTATTCCCTACCTTGGTTTCCAGTTGATCCGTCTACTAGGAGTAAGTCTTCTATCAGCATCCTGTAGACCTAAGGTTGGGTGATACCCTTCCTTAGACCCAAAGTTAGGTATTCCCTACTTTGGTTTCCAGTTAATCTGCCTATTTGGAGTAAGTCTTCTATCAGCATCCTATAGGCCTAAGGTTGGGTGATGCCCTTCCTTAGACCCAAGGCTAGGTATTCCCTACCTTGGTTTCTCCAGTTTCCTTGTCTACTAGGAGTAAGTCTTCTATCAGCATCCTGTAGACCTAAGGCTGGGTGATGCCCTTCCTTAGACCCAAGGTTAGGTATTCCCTACCTTGGCTTTACCAGTTTTCCTTATCCAATAGGTGTAAGCCTTCCATTAGCATCCTATAGGCTTGAGGTTGGGAGATGATCTCCCTTTCACTCTCAAAATTCTGCTTCCATTCGGTCAACGCCAATGTGTGCAGCAGAAGTTCCTTCTACTACACACATTGGGGGTCCATTTGTTGACCTCATTTTTGTATGAGGTCACTAAGACCCTTCCAGAATCCAGATCTAATCCTAGACCCTAGGATCCATCCTAAACCTTAGGAATCTTCCAGACCCCAGACCCTAGGATCTACTCTAGAGCTTAGGATTCCTCCATACTCTAGATTCTAAATCCTAGAACCACTCTAGATTCTAAATCCTAGAACCATTCTAGATTCCAAATCCTAGAACCCTTCTAAATCCTTGATCTTAGAATCTCTCTAGATTCTAGGATCAATCCATATTCAAATCAATCCATACCCTTGACTAACTTAAACTTCAAGTCAATCTAAACTCCATTCAATTTAAATTCAAATCAATTCAAACTCCAGAACCCTTCAAACCATGACCCAGTTCAATTGAGAATTCAAACCTCAACTTTGACTTTGATCCTACCCTTGACCTAGCTTTGACCCTATCCATTCATTAACAATCACCACATGATTGTTAATGATTTGGATATTTCAATATTAATTACTCGAGCTCAAAATCCACTCCAAATCCAGAAATCCAGACCTTGGGTTAACCTGGTTGACCAAGTCAACCAGGTTTGACCCATTAACCCATACACCCCTTTCCTTTTAAAATTTTGAATCTAGTCCATTCCAAGTCCTTTGAATGTATGGGATGAACCCTTGGGTACCCAAGAGACCCCTCTTGGTCACCCAAGCCTTGGGCTCACTTGGGTTAGCCTTATGGCTTGACCCAAGTGACCCAAGAGAGGTCTCCATTGAGTCATCTTTTGATCTTATTCAAATTGAATCCAAATCAAAGTGCCATTGAGTTCCCATGGACCCAATACACTTTCCTTGATCAGCCCAACCCTTGGGCTCATTTGGGTCAAGAGTTAGGCTAGCCCAAAGTGCCCAATAGCACTTGGGATTGAGCCAAATCTCAACCTAAGCCCAATTGAGCTTGACCAACACCTCCCATAGGTGGCCCTAGGTTCAATGCACCTTCTCCAGCCAGCCCATGCCTTGGGCTAGCTTGGGTCAAGAGTTAGGCAAGCCCAAAGTGCCCAAAAACACTTGGGATCGAGCCATCTCCCTGTCCAGATCAAATTAGACCCAATTGCCACTTGCATTGGGTGCACCAGACCCAGACCCACTTCCCACCTCAAGCCCAGGGTCTGGCCTGACCTGGGTTGAGCCCAAATCGACCCGAACCGAGCAGGTTTGGATCAACCCGAGCCATCTTTTGATCCAGATCGAATTAGACCCAATTGCCACTTGCATTGGGTGCACCAGACCCAGACCTGCTTCCCATACCAAACCCAGGGTCTGGTTTGACCTGAATCGGGCTCACTTTGACTCGAACCAAGCAGGTTCGAGCCCAACCGAGCCACCAGATCGACTCCAGCTTCCCCAGGCCAAATTGGCTCCACATTTAGCTCCAGCATTTCCCCATCGGCCTTCCCTGGTCAATCCGACCCAGACCATGGCCGGCGGCTGTCGGAACCAATGGAGAGTTCTGATCCTTCGAGCTCCCAGACCGTCCCTTCTATCGCTTCGAGCGAACTCCGGCGAAAGGCTTCGGCGTCCCGATCGAAGTCATACTTCCAGCCGTCCTCCAATCGCGGCCTCTGAAGGAAACCTGCTCGCCTTCGTCTCCTGAAGCTTCCAGATAGAGAAGCTCATTCGTTGAGACTTTCTCTGTGGTAATTCCTTCATCCCGAGCTCCCTAGCTAGGTAGTCCGGTCAAGTGTGAAGGAAACCTTCACCCCAACGGATTTCCACCATTGGATTGAAGGTTTCCACCCCCCTGATCCTCCCTGTGAAATTTTGTCGAAGTTCGCCGGCGGGATCAACCGGATCACGCCGGAGAAAGTTCACGGCTTCGGGCAAATATGGAGGTTGAAGACGAAATCTCAGCCGTTGATTTCGATCAACGGCTCGGATTAGATCCCGCGGTCCCGGAGCGCGTTTAATCCCAGCCGTTCGATCCGCCATCTGACGGCTGTGGTTAATCCGACCGTTACCCAGTCAGCGCCAATGATTGCCCAGCCAATCGGGACGCGCCGCGTGTAAAGAGTGGCTGACTGTGTAATGGCTGGATTATTAAATCCAGAAATTCAAGGGAACTTCAAAAATCCATATCTCCCTGCACACTTGACCAAATTAGGTGTTCTTAGGCTCATTGGAAAGGTCTCAGGGAGACCTTCAAAAGCCCTATGGTTCCAGGCCCTAATTGCATGTGTGTTAAGCTTAATTTCATTAATGGTGTTATTTCAATTTATGCAATTACTGTTTGTAGTTAAGTCTCCAGGGCATGGAACTTTGGGAGATTGAATTTGGGCATGTCTTTGACATGTCCAAATTTTGTCTCCCCTGTTTTAAAAGTCTAAGGGCACTTTCCCCCAATTTTGAGTTTAAGGGTCATGGGTTGACCCTTAAATTCAAATTGGGATTTAAGCCTATCCAATGAGAATTAGGATCTGGTTTTTTGTGTGTTGATTATGCTTAGGATATGGAGTTTAGGGCCACTGACTTTGCCCCAATCCAACCTTAGGATAGCTCCCTAGGATTTTTTGAAGGTGACTTAGAGTTCACTTTAGGTGGCTTAGTTAGCCACCTTAGAGTATTCCAATTGAGCCCAAATTTGGTGTGTTTAGGCCTTGGGATCAGGTGACCCCATGGTCCAAATTTCATCAGATTTGGAGTTCATTTGGTTCACCAATTAGGAGCCATAGCTTGCCCTTGCTAGAATTGCCCCTTAGCTTTAATTAAATCTCAATAAATCCATTTTAAACCCAAAATTTAAGTTTAATACTTCAAATTAATCAGTGTTGAACCCTTAACCTGTGAGAATTAGAAGCCCCTTGATTGGACATCAAATTAAGCCTTAATTTAATTTTAAGTAAACTTCAATGTTTAATTAATATTAATTAATTAATGATCATTAAAAAATCCCAAGAATTAATTTAATGCTTGATAATCTCCCCTTAGATCACCTCTGATCTTTGGGAGGGATTTCAAGGAGTTTGAGATCCATTTAGGCCCAAATCACTAGAATAGCCTTTAATTGAAATAATTAAAAATTATCATAAATATCCAAACTTTTAAAATTCACCATTAATTATAGAAAATTCCAAATCAATCAAACTCAGTGGCTAATGACTCTAATTAAAATATAGTATTTTCTAAAAATGTCAAACCCCCAAAATCTGGTCAAAGTCAAAAGGTCAACAAATTGGTCAAACCGTAGTTAAAACTAGTTCAAAACTTCAAACCTTCGTAATAAAATGTAGAAAACTCTGATTTCAACGTACTTACCTTCTAACTGATCGTAGTAAGGTCTAATATTTTAATAAAATACAAACATTCTAGAATTTGAGCTTAATCAAAAATTCAACCTTCAACCCCTTTAATTAAATGATTAAAATATTCTAAAATATTCTTAAAGCTCAAATCATCCTAAAACTCAGAAAATATTGGTTTAATGCTTAAAACACTTAACAAATCCTTTAAAACACAACAACCACCCTAAAGTTGAAGTTTATTGGCTGGACTACTCCGGGCTGCGGGGCTAAGTGTCCTAAGGAGGCTGGTTCCTCGAGCCTGGTGGCACAACGCCACGAATGAATTCTAAAGGGTGTCAAACCTTAAAATGGATTAATTCTTAATTATTTAACATTTTAAAAATCTCTAAATCAATTACATTAATTTGGTTTATCGGCTGGACTACTCCGGGCTGCGGGGCTAAGTGTCCTAAGGAGGCTGGTTCCTCGAGCCTGGTGGCACAACGCCACGAATCAATTAATGGCAAACTTAAATTAATCAAGCTTTTAAAATCAGTAACCAACTCCTTTTAGTATTAATCCACTCTTTTAATTCCAACCAATTTAAATAACTTAATCAACCCCGATTGCTACTGGGTAACCCAAGCCTACGAGGCTATTAGCTTAGCCCCAAGGAAGGTGAAATAAACTTCACGGCCTCGGTGTGAAACAAAGGTAGTAATCATTTAATTTTTTAAATATGTCTAATTAAAACTCTTAATTCTTTAATACTTAGATTTTAATTTAAATCCCCTTTTAAGCCTTAACAAATCCAAACTTTTAGACAACATTAATTAATCACCTACATTAGGATCTATCCCAGCCACACGACCTTTCTCACATACTTTAGATGATGTGCTAGGACAACCAACTCTAGATCTAGGTTAGGCCGGTGTTTACTTTACTGCTGTGTGCCGGATTTTTCGTAGTTTTCATTGCATGATGTGGATGAAATTGCTTTGCTGTGTCTGCTTATTTTTTATGTACTCTGTGGATGGATTGATGTGTTTGGCGACTAGATTACCCTTAGGTTTGGTACGATCTGGATGTTGACATAGTTTTCTGCATGTGGCCACGCTCATGCAGGGCAATATAAAAAGGGGGCAAATTAAAAATGCATAAATATTATAAACTCTTTGCACAGGTGCTTCAGCTGCTAAAGCCCCCGAATAAAAAGAGCGTGGCCAGTGTGTTTACTTTCTTTTCTGCTCATATACAACTGCTTGGGAATAACTGCTTTATTTATATTAATTGCTTAGGATAACCCTGCAAGTGAGTCTAGATTTTTTTTATTTTGATATCAATGTAATTTGTGTAAGTGTCAAGTGTTGTGAAAGTTGATTTTGAGTTGGGATACATAGATCCAAAGCTTGGATTCCAAAGAGGAAAGGATACCCCTTTAGGGAATACTCCTTTTCCATTTGGAAATCCAAATTTGGATCATACATTTTCCTTACCCAAAGAGGAAAGAGTGGCCTTCCCCCTTAGAGGAAAGTGTCCTCTTGTCCATTTGGGTAATCCACTACGAAGATTCCAAGAAGATTGAAGAAAAGGAGTCCAAACAAGAATGAGATTAAAGATTTGAAGATTTAAACATTGAGAGTATCCCACTCAAAATAACTTGCGTCATTACTAGGTTTAGCATCCGGGTTGTTGTCAGTGGTGCCCGGCCACTTTAATTTCTGTAATATTCTGGTTTGTAATAAGCAAGGCAACTTTGTCTATGGACATTTATTAATTAGTTAATATTTGATGTGATGAATTGATTGCCTTTAGGATTACTTGTTTTTACTAGTTTTTTGGCGATTGCATGCCGCTCTTTGTCTTCGCCTGGATACGTGAGGCTCGTGAGGGTGTGATAAGACCCCAAACTTCGGGAATCTAATCCCAAATTTCTAATAAAATGCTCAATTCTAATTAAAGCTTCTTTTCAATCCTAAAACATAAAGCCCAACACTTAGATTAAGTTGGGACACTTCCGGATGGTTCTGGAATCTCAAGGTGTCCCCTACCTCTCCTCCTTTAACTCCGTTAATAACTGCTCAATTTTGATCCATTCCCTTTTGAGTTTCCAAAATTCAATTCTCTTTTTGATATCACTCCTAGAAAATCTAACAAAATTTTGTCGTTATTTTAATCGAGAGTTTTCGTAGGAGACCTCGTTTTCTTACGATGTAATTAACTACGAGGGCTTGCGCTCGTAGGAGATTTAGAACCACACACGCACCTGATTTTAAAAATTGATTTTTCAAAACTCAATTGGATTTCTTTGGGAAAACTTAAATACTAGTGATCATTGTTATCATTTTCAAAGAATTATCATCGAATGATATTTTCTCCCTTCAGGGAGATACATCTTTCTTTGATAAGGCTTTGGATGTGAACATAACGATCACACTTCTTGAATATTATAGCTGGATATTCAGTTGAACCTCATTTTGACCCTTCGGGATCATATGAATTTCTCTTTAGTATCCGCTCACAATATTCAAGATGAATTTCATAATTCTAAATATGAACGCCGTTACAAAATTTTATTTTCATCTTTCGAGGTGATATATTCTTTCTAACAAGATGATTCAATTTTAAAATTAGAATTTGACTTTAACTCCCAAAGAAAACCAATACTTTCAAAATATGTTTTCAAAATTCCACCAACAAGTACTTCTACTTCAGCATTTTATGATGTTAGTAAAGCTAAATAAACTATTAGCTAGAGGATTGCTGTCCTGACAAGAGCGATAAAGGAGATGAAAAAGATTTAAGTTGAGATGCATGAGGAGCAGCGATCTTATTGAGCTAAAAATTAAATGAAAAAGGAGCAAGAGCTTATATATGAATCACAGAGCAGTGAGAACACAGATGATGATTAGTGTTGTTGTTATTTATTTAAGGAAATGTTTGGTTTATTTAAAACATATGCACTGTGAATTTCATATATTATGTTGATTGTGGAACATATGCATTATTATTTGTTTAAAAAACTATTTGTTATTATTTTGAACATATGCACTTTATTTATTTCATATGAATTATTATTTTATTTGAAGAATTATTCTGTTGATTGTGGATTATGGATGTATATAGTCAAAAGTGCTATATATTTTTTGAACAACGTGTAGGTAATTATGGAATTTGTTTGGATAGAGGGACTGTCAATTTTTGTTGTAATTACTACAGATTTTCAGAGGCTAACCAGCAATTTATCCACTAAAAACTTTGATACCGGACAACATCAAGTTGCCGTTGATGTTTTCTTTTTGCTACTTCTAATAACCAATGGGTAAGTGACAGTTTCAGCATCAAAAATACTGCCATTTTTTTAATGATGGTCTCTGGTAGTTTTTGCACCAAATTTTTTGGCGGTTTGCCTGCAATTTTGGGTTCATTAATTTTTGGCTGTTTTAGCCATTGGGAAAGCACCATAAAATTTTGCCACCAAAAATTGCCCATCGGTTTACATTTCCTACGCAATTTATTTTGATGGTTTAAAAACCACATGAAAACCTCCAAGAATTTTCCAAATCATCAGCAAATACATTAAGTCATAGGTAATTGGCAATTTTTTTATAGTGGTAAATTATGTTTAGGATACTAGATTTGTAGGTTTTGGGTTCTTAGAAGATATTTAAGAATTTTCTTAGTAGCTCTCATATGAGATTCTTTAATATCAACCTAAAATCTAGCATCAAGACATACACTAAACATGATATCAGGTCTACTGGTAGTCAAGTAAATAAGTGATCCAATTATCCCTCTATACTTCTCTAGTCAATTGATTTTCCATTTGGATCCTTATCTAATTGAATGGTAGAGCTTATAAGAGTATTGATTACCTTAGCATTATTCATCTCATATTTTTTAAGATTATCTTTAAAATACTTTGATTAGATTAGGAAAGTTCCATCATCCCTTTGCATCATACTAAATCCATGGAAACAGGTAAGCTCTTCTATCATGCTCATCTCAAACTACTCATCATTATTTATGAGTATGTTTTGATTAAAAAAAAAATTTAAGTATGTATAGTTTTGAAAATATATTAATTTTCTTCGGGAATGTTAAATTTTGGAATTTTGAAATTGAACACTTTATTATGAACAATATATCGCCTCGAAAGACGAACATATCGTTCCCTAATGGGTTTGAATTTCAAAGTTTTAAATTTCCCAAAGATAATTAATTAAAGATTTTGAAAATCAATTCTGGGTTTCTAAATCTCCTACGAGCGCAAGCCCTCGTAGTTAATTACATCGTAGGAAAATTCGAATTTTTCTACGAAAACTCTCGATTAAAATAGCGGTGTAAATTTCATTTAAGATTTTCAACGATTGATGTCAAAGGAGGAAAAGGGTAGGAATTTCAAGTGGTATTGGTTCAAGTTTGAGCAGTTATTTTCAGAGTCAAAGGAAGAGGAGTAGGGAGTGTTTTTAAGATTCTGAATTACTTCAGAAAACACTCCAACTAATTCTAAGTGTTAGGCTTGTATTTGATTGAATGCGATGTTTAGTTTAAGTGATCAATTTTATTAGAAATTTGGGATTCAATTCCCGAAAATTGAGGTCTTATGGCCCGAGCCAGCCTCAGAACCTAAGTCTAAATTGGGCACTAAAAGTTAGCACCCCGAACCTAGCTAGTGCAATGCGAATCTGGTCTTACCCCGGCCTGGATTGGGGAGCCAGCTAAACCACCTAAATGATTTCAAAATATGAGTCCGGTCTTTTTGTAGAGTGATAGGGACGTTAATTAGAAAAGTATAAAGGAACGGGATCGACATCTAGAGCAGATCCTTAATTGACCCCTTAGACTTATGTTGGGTATTTGATGTCTAAGTAATGCAATTATATATTAGACTCTTTTAAGTTTGTTATTAATGCGATGCATGCTAATTGACTCGATTGAATGCAAAATTTGTATGTAGCAATTTAAAAATTTTGGCTTAGAAAATAGGTTTTTTCCTAGAGATTGCATAACATCCCCTTGACAGATCGGCACCCTCATAGGCCAGGTGGTCTGCCAGAACCCGCAGGCGGGGAGATGCCTAACAAGGTTGAGAAAGTACAATATGAATGCATGAAAAACCCTCGGCAAGTCTGAGCTTACTTCTTAGGATCGTTTAGAGTTTCTATCTTATCTTAAAAATTTTATTTAATTAAAATAGAAGAATTTTTGACATACCCCTAAGAGCCTAAAATCGAATTCCAGGCTAAATCAAATGCGGCATGCAAATAAAAAAAACTAGAAAAGCAAGAGTTCTAATGCGAAATCAATTAAATAAATCAATTAAATATATCAAATTGAAAGTCCATATGGCAAGTGCCACTCATTATTACATCTTAAAAAATTACAAGAAATTAAAGTGGCCAGGCACCACTGACTACAACCCGGATTTCTAATCCTAAATCAAATGATTTTGAGATTTGGGATTCTTCTCGTTGTCCAATCCTTCATCTTCTCACGAACATCTTGATTCGTCGGTTCAGGATATCCAAATGGAAAGAAACTCCCCCTTGATCGAGGTGCTTTCTTTCCTCTTTGGATATTTGCAAAGTATCCTAATTTGACTTCCAAATGGAAGAAGACTCTCCCCTTTAGAGATGTCTTCACCTCTTTGGAATTCAAATTGGATATTCATATCCCAATCTCAAATCATTTTAAAGAATTACAACCTTAACTGGATTAAATTTACATTGAGAGAAATAAGAAAATCTAGACTCGATCCTGCAAGGTTATCCTAATAATCAACAGTTGTATATATTCCCAAGCAGTTATAATATGAAAAATTGAAATGCAATTTTTTAGCCACACTTGGCCATGCTCTTTTTTTTTTATTTAAAGGGGGTCTTAAGCGCGGCAGGTACCTGTGCAAAGAGTATATATATTTTATTAACTGCCCCCTTTAATTTCAGCTCCTTGTATGAGCATGGCCACCTGTATAAGATTGCACAAGTATAATTCGCTCATAACCTAGGGGTAAATCTAACGTACAATCAATCACAGAATGCAGGAAGTAAGTAAATAAACACATCAGTTCTACACTAGCAAACAACATGCAGTAAAAACTCGAAAACTCGGCACACAACTGCAAAAAATAAAACACCGGCCTATCCTAAAACTAGAGTCGGTGATCCTAGCAAACCATCTAAAGTGTGTGAGGTAGGTCGTGTGGTTTTGATGTATCCTAATTAGGATTATTAGTTAAAGTTATCTAAGGTTCGATTTGTTGAAAGATTTAAGGGATTTAAGTTTGAGTTCAAGTATTAATGGCTTGAGGTTAATTTTAAGATTCATTTAGTTATTTGTTGGATATCACCTTTGTTTCACACCGAGGTCGTGAAGTTTATTTCACCTTCCTTGGGGCTAAGTTAATGGCCTCGTAGGCCTGGGTTACCTAGTGGTACCCGATATAGTTAAATATTTTAGGCTGATTAAGGCTTAAGAATTAATAAATTTTATTAGAAATGTTTGGTTACTGATTTTTAAAGTTTGATTAATTTAAATTTGTCATTAACTGATTCGTGGCGTTGTGCCACCAGGCTCGAGGAACCAGCCTCCTTATGACACTTAGCTCCGCAGCCCGGAGTAGTCCAGCCGATAAAACAAATTAATATAGTTGAATTAGTGGTTTTAAAAGGTTGGATAATTAATAATTAATCTATTTTTAAGGTTTAACACCCTTTGAAATCCATTCGTGGCGTTATGCCACCAGGCTCGAGGAACCAGCCTCCTTAGGACAATTAGCCCCGCAGCCCGGAGTAGTCCAGCCAATAAACTTTATCTTTAGGATGGTTGTTATGTTTTAAAAAGTTTGTTGAATGTTTTAAACATCAGGCTAACATTTTCTGGAGTTTTAGGATGATTTTGAGTTTTATGAATTTTTTGAATATTTTAATCATTTAATTAAGGGGTTGAAAATTGACTTTTTGATTAAAAGTCTTTTCTAGAAATTTAACATTTTATTAAAATACTAGACCTTACTACGATCAGTTAGACAGTAAGTACATTGAAATCGGATTTTTCTATATTTTATTACAAAGGTTTGAAGTTTTGAACTAGTTTTGACCTAGGGTTGACTGATTTGTTGACTTTTTGAAATATTATAGATTTCTGTAATTTAATATTTTTAATAAATATTAGACCTTATTAGGAGTTGAATGCAAGTGAGTTTGGGTGATTTGGATTTTTCTTGAATTAGTTATGAAGGTTTGAAATTTGAGGTATTTAATGAATTTTAAAAGGTTTAATTAGAGAGTCATTTTGTGATTTTGCTCCAAATGAGATCCCAACTCCTTGAAATCTTCTCTAAAGGTCAGGAATGACCTAAGGAGAGATTCCCAAGTGTTTGGGAAATTTTTGGAATTTTTAATAATAATTAATTAATTATATTAATTAAATATTCAATTTTACTTAAAATTCAATTAAGGTTTAATTTGCTGTCAAATAATTTTGGTTTTAATTTTCATTAGTCAAGGATTCAAAGCTGGTCAGTTAGAGGGGTTACACATATTTTTTTGGATTTAAATTTGATTTATTACATTTTCCGGAAAGTTTTAAGGCTTAATTAAGGCTTAAACTTAGGAAAATTAATTAGGGAGCTTAACGACTTCAAAAATCAGTGAAATTTTCTCTTAAGGCTGAGAATGTCACTATGTTTAAGTATTCAAAGTTTTAAGTCAAGAGGAGGAGATGAATCCTAATTTTTAGAAATATTCTAAGTTTTCTATAAACCCTTAATTATTTTCCTTAATGATGTCACTATGTTTAATGGGTTTAAATCAATGTTTGAACTAACCCTCACACTTAACACATAAGACATGTATGAACACATAAACACATTCAACATCTAAATCTAGGAGAGCCTTATACTATGTGGTGTGTGATCCCTAAACATGCAAGGACTAATTAACATAATTAAGATAAGATTAGTGAATAATCAAGAAATGATTATCCACTAATCATCCCCTTTATTTCTATTCAAATATGCTCAATCTACATTTAAGATTTCAAGTGACCTCTCAAATATTTAAAGATTTAAATATGTATAGCTTCAAAATAGATTTCAAAATATATAAATATATAAATGCATATATATATAAATATATATTATAAAATAATTGAAAATATTATTAAAATAAATTTTGAGGGGTTAAGAGACCCACTGATTTTCAAGTCATTCCAAAATAAATTTATAATTCTAAAATAATTAACATAATATTTAATTAAATAATAATTAAGTATAAGAGATATTCAAGTAATTAGTAAAAATAAATAAATAAAATTTTAGATCTAGAAAATAGTTTTAAGTCAAAATTATTAATTTTCTAGAAATTTTGATGTAATATTTATATTTTTATGATTTGAAATGAATTTATATCAAATTTTTAAAGATTTAAGCTAATTAAACGAATTTAAAGTAATTTGAAAATAATTAATATTTAAAATAATTTTTATGTTATACTTAAAAAAAAAATTCTGAAGTTTTGAAACTGTATATATTAAAATATAGTTTTGAATTATTTACAATATTTTAATCAAATGTATTTTTTTAATTAATTATTAGTTTAAAATATGAAATATCTAATAATCAAAATAATTTAAAATAAATATAATATTTTAAATTGAATTTAATTTTAAATTAAAGATATCAATTTTTTGAGAAGTTTGATATCTTATATTAAATATTTGGATTTATATTTTATTTTATACTGTTTTTTGAAGTTTTCTGATAATTAAAATAATTAAAAATTACTAATTAGCCGAATTAAAACATTCTGGCGGCGCGGCTAACACGTGGCGGTCCCTGGCTGGAGGATCAAAACCGCGGCGGCTGTCATCCACGCGTCGACCGCGGACCGCGCGACGCGGTTTACTTAACCACGTCAGCGGTTCACACACGCCGTTCGATCCCCGCTATTTGGAACCAACGGTCCTGATGCGGCCGGGTGAGAGATCTGAACGGCGGAAGGCTTTGCGCGGTTGGACGAACCACAAAAGGGCTTTATCGTGACCGTTGATCTTATTCATAAGATCAACGGTCCAGACATCACACGGTTACAAAACTGTGTGAACCGAGCCCTAATCAACTAAAATGGCTCGTTCAGGCGATCTAATCAACCAAATTTAATTAAATTTTAAATATAAGCTAAGTAAATGAACAGAAATTTTGGGGATCTATCAATGCGTCCTAACATGCATTGAATAAAAAGCTATTTAGCCTAAGTGTCTTGGACTATGGTTAGAGTTTTACAGCGATTCAATGGACGGTTTGACCCCCTATTAGATTCTCTGAACTTGTAGACTGTCCACGATTTAGTTCCTAGTTGAATCCAAGCTCTGACGCTCCACGAATCGCCTGGAATGAGCTTTGAACGGATTTGAGCTTGAGTTCGCTGGAATGCACTCGCCGGCGGGGTTTGATGGCCGGGTTTTGGTCAGAATATGAAGAGGAGATGGTTGAGGGTTTGAAAGAGCAGAGAACTCGACTGGAGGGGCTTGAGGTGGTGAGAGAATGATAGGGTTAGAATGAGAGGCATTAGGGCCTTTCCTCCCTATTCAAACATCCCCAAGCCAAATGGATGGCTGGGATGCGTCAGGGGGCTCTCCCTGATGAGGGACAAGTGTCCCAAGCCGTCAGATGGCAGGGAGAAAGGCTGGGAAAGGCCCTCCAACCATTGGCTAGCCTTTGGGAGGTGGGGGGGACCATTGCCATTTAAGGCTAAACCAAGGGCTGGGTTTGATTAGGGAGCCTATTAGAGAGCTTTATCTCTCATTTAGAACTAACCTAGCTACCTAGATTAGTTGGAAGGAGGCTCACATGTGAGTTTGACCATGGGGCTCCTCCATAAACCCTTTGTTGACCAAATTGACCAGTCAAAAGGTCAAGGGTGCTGAGATGGCAGCTGAGTTGGCATGGGGAGAAGTTTAGGAGCTGAAGTGATGGGTTATTGGGAGTTCAAATGAGTTGAAGTAGCTTAGGCCAAGAGATTTGGCTACTTAAGGGTTTGTTGACCATGTGTTGACTGGTCAATTGACCATGTTGACTGTTGAGGTGGCAGCCAAATGACCTCAAGAGCTAGTTAGGTTGATTTAGAGCAAAGGCCAAATGAAGGGATTGAGATTTGAGTTTGGTAGGGGAGTTTGGGGTAGATTTGACCAAAACAATGTGGGTTGACTTGATCTACACAATTATAGCTATGACCTAGCTCATATTGAGCTTGGATATATTTGAGCCATGACATGTGACTGGATTGAAAGCTTGAGATAGGCTTGATAGGGTAAGTGTGGTGGTAAGACCCAAAACATAGAAGCTTAACCACACTTGGTGGTTTGACCAAGTCAAATCCAATGTGATTTAACCCCTCATAAATTTGAATGTAGTTGAATCATGAATTAGAATGTTTTTGAGAGTTTGATTGGTTTGGTATAATTTGAATGGGTTGAATGAGTTGAAATAACTCATTAAAGCCTTAAGGGAATTTTGAGTCAACCTAGGTTGACTGGGTCAACTAGGTTGACTCAAGGGGTGGGTCTAGGCTGGGCAGGTTTAAAATGATATTTGAAGTCTGGTAGAGGTGGTTTCAGGGATTGAATATGTTATTTGGGTCAAAAGGGCTTAATGGGCCCTTAGTGGGCCCTTAATGGGCCCTTAAGCCAAAATTGATTGACTTGGTCAACCGGCTGGGTTCAGGATCTGGAAAAGGGTTCAACATGTTTCAAATGACATTTCAAGACTAATGGAAGTGGTTCCATGGCCTGGAGAGGTCATTTGAATCAAAACATCTATTTGGACCCTTAAAGGGTCATTTGGGTCAACTATGTTGACTTGGTCAACCAGGTTGACCCAGGGCTTGGAAATGGGTCCAACAGGTTTGATTTGATATTTGAAACATGCTGGAGGTGGTTGCGTTCCATTCGGAGTTCATTTGGTTTGAAATCACCATTTGAGCCCTATAGGGGTATTTTGGTCATTTTGACCCCTGGTCAACTGGGGGTCAAAGTGGGTCAACAAAAATGTAGTTTAATGTTCAGTGAGTTATAATTAAGGGTCTGGAAGTAATTAGAGACTTTGGAGAAAGCTCTAAGGTCAAAATCCACTGGATGGCAGGTCTAGTGGCATAAGCCGTAAATATTTAAAGGTTTTACAGCCTTTGGAATTATATTTAGATTCTGAGGTTAGAGGCCTCAGAATGGATTCAAATTTGGAGGGTTGCCTCCAGAGACATGTCCTATCAATATGCAACTGACAGACTCTGAATCGGAGGTCATTTGATTGGTTTTTGAAGTGTTTGAAAATTTGCTGAAAAAGGCTTTTAGGACTTGGTCTTTCAGCATTGGATTTGGGTCTGGATTTTGGATTTGACCTGGATTTTGAGTTTGAAAGTGTGGACTTGATCATAGGGTCTGGATTGGATCCTAAGTTCATGATTTATCTAAGGTCTGGAGAGATTTTAGGGTCAGGATTGATTTGGATGGGTCCCTAATGACCTCATACAAAAATGAGGTCAACAGAGTATTTATCACAAAGAGTTTTATATGTATATCCAAATAGTATATCATTAATATAAATATGAACAATGAGTAGATTTTCTCCTTTTTCTTTAGGAATTGAGTGGTATCTACACTACCCTGAATAAATGCTCTATCTAAGAGGAAAGTGCTTAGCCTTTTATAACAAGCTCTTGGTACTTGCTTTAATCCATATAATGCACTCTTTAGTTTGAATACATGATTGGGAAATTTAGAGTTCTCAAAATGTGGGGGTTGCTTAACATATATATCTTCTTTAATCACCCATTTAGAAAGGCACTCTTAATATCCATCTTATACTACTTGAATCCTCTAAATTAAATAAAGGCTAGTAGTACTCTAATGGCTTCTAATCTAGTTACAGGGGCAAAGGTCACAAAATTAATTCCTTCAATTTGATTACAGTCCTTAGGTACTAACTTAGCCTTATTTCTAATTATTTTGCTTGAGTCATTCATCTTATTCTTGAAAATCCATTTAGTTCCTACAATACTCTAGTCTTTGGGTCTACTAACCAACTCCCAAACATCATTCCTAATAAATTAATTTCAACTCTTTTTGCATAGGAAGGATCCAAAATTCATCAGATAAAGCTTGATTTATATTTGAGGGTTCTATCATAAAGATAAAAGTAAAGTGGTTAACCTCCTTTCTAATTTCATGCCTAGTTCTTACTCCTACTAATGTATCTCTTAGGATGAAGTCTTTAGGATAACCAGATGAATATATCCAATCTCTAGGAAATGGGGTGTTCTTCTTTATTTTCTAGGTCAATGGATTCTACTCCTTGAGTCACCTCAACCACTTCTTCATCTGACATAAGATCAATAAATCTATCATATTCATCAAATACTATATGGGTGGTCTCCTCTACCACTAATGTCCTCTTATTGAAAACTTTATAAGATTTACCTACAATTGAATATCCAAGGAAAACCCCATCAAATTTAGGGTCAATTTTTTTCTAATGGATATTTGTCATTCTTTAGAATGAACACCTTACATCCAAAAATATGAAGGTGAGAGAGATTGAGTTTTCTTCCTTTGAGTAACTCAAAGGGTATCTTATTGAGCTTGGATCTAATATTAACCCTATTAAGAACATAGCAAGCAATATTAACTACTTTTGCCTAAAAATACTTAGGAGGTGAGTACTTAACTAGCATAGCTCCTTCTACTAGGGTTCTATTCTTCCTTTTAGCAACCCAATTCTGCTGAGGGTAATAGGAGCTAAAAATTATGTTATATGCCTAGCTCTTTACAAAATGATTTAAACTTGTCATTTTCAAATTCTCCACAATGATCACTATGAATAGTTAGTATTTCACAACCTAATGTTTTCTAAATACATGTGGAGAATATCTTCCTATAATGATTCATTCTTATGTGATATAATATATTTTAAGTAAATATTGAGTAATCATTAATAATTACATACCCATATATTTTTAGTCTAAGCATGTAGTGCTAACTGGTCCAAACAGATCCATGTGAAGGACTTCTAAGGGTCTACATGTGGTAAAGTCCTTAATTGAGTGAAAGGAAGTTTTGCTTTATTTTCCTAGTTGACAAGCATCTTAGAAGTGGTCCTTAAAGAAATATAGTTTGGGTGTGCCTATAATTAGGTCTTTTTGAGTTATCATTTTAAGGTTTTTCATGCTTATATGATATAGTCTCCTATGTCATAGCCATGAGTAATTATCAATTATTTTAAAGCTAAGAGATCTAGTAGACTCAATATAGTTTAAGTCAAGTATACAAATATTTGTTAATTTTCATTCCTTCAAAAACAGTATTCCCATTTAAACTAATCACATAAGTAGTAGATAAAAATTTAATGTGAAATCCATTATCATACAGTTGACTTATGATAAGTAAGTTATGTTTGAAGCCATCTACTAGTAATACATTTTCAATAATAAAATTCTTAGAATTACCAATCATGCATATACCTACTACTTTAATAGTAGTATTATCTCCAAGTGTAACCTTGCCTCCTGCCCTGGCCTCCACCATGATAAATTGCTTCATGTCTTCAGTCATGTGCCTTGAGAATCCATTGTTTAGGCACCACATACTCTCACCACGCCTTTTGTGAGGGCACTCCTACAAAGTCAATTAACCATTAGATTTATGAACCCAAGTGAGCTTTGGTTCCACCTTACGCCTTTACAAATAACTTGCATGTATGTTATGTTGTGGTATAAGTGGTTTAGGTCTCCATACTAGATGTATCCTATAGTGTATCGTGTAAGTGCATGCAATGTGACCTAGCATGCCATAAGAATGACACTTAACACCTGGGAAAGGTTTCACTAATTTACATGGGTTGTGGTGCCTCTAATTAGGGGTATATGATGTATACAATGATGTGGGATTATGCATTATATACATGTATGTGGTGTTTATTTTGTTGCAGTGCATTTTTTTTATTATTTTTAAAAATTAATTTGCACTTTCAATACTTGCAACTTCCAATCTTAATGCATGATCACTACTATCTAGTTTTAATGCGCATATTTCTAATTATTTGCAAATATTTTTATCTCAACATTTTTTGATTTCAAGGATTCATATGAGTTGAATAAATCAACATGTTTCTTATTTAATGCATCATATTCATCAAGAAAAGACATATGCTCCTTATATAATGTATGATGATATATTCCAAGGCTATCATGCTTTTTTTGCAAACTTGAGTAATTATAGTTCAAATAAGCATACATTTTCTTAAGCTTTCTATATGCATTGTGAATTTTTTTAGAAATTTCAAATAATTCATTATATAAAAGCTAACATACCTCCTCTTCATCAAAATGATCAAGACTAATATCTGGCATAAGGCACAGATAGGTTACATCCTCTTCCATTCTTGTTTCTGATGAATTTGAAGCAGAGTCTACTCTAAATGCCTTCTGCGTTCATTGCTTCTCTTTTTTAAACTTTGTCTTCTCTTCACCCTTCTCCTTAATCGAGTGAGCTTTTAGGTTGGGGCAGTTAATCCTCAAGTGGTGTGGCTTTCTACATTAAATAAAAATTATATTAGATGATGCTTTAAAATTCTTATTTGGTTTATCTTTATTTCATTACTAATTACACTTTTGTTTTCTTCTTAGGAAGTTGTTAAATTATAATTTCATCAGTGTTATGTCATCATCTTCCCTAGCTATAGAATTGTCCCTTTCTGATTCATTTACATTTAGTGCCACCACTTTGTCCTTTTTGTTATCTCCTACATCATGCAATATTTGACTCACACCTTACACATAGGCAATAAGTGTGCCTAGTAAGTTATCAATAGAATAAACACTAAGATCATTTGATTCACAAATGTTAATAACCTTAGCATTATAATTACTATGTTCACATCGAATAATTTAGTTTACTTTTTAATAATTTGAAAGCTCTCTACCTAAAAAAGCATGTAGATATGTCACGATTATGTAAACCTAGTGTATAAGTCTAAGATGGTTTCATTAGGTTTCATATGAAAGAGTTCATAATCATGCAAAAGAATGTTCAACGTAGATTATTTTACCTCACTAGTTCCTTCATATGTAATACATAGTTTATCCCAAATGTCATTGCTAGTGGTATAGGTAGAGGCTTATGTAATATTTAGACTTAAGAGCATAAAAAAATAATTTAAATATTTTATATTTAGTTGAGCTAAGTCCCTATCCTCATTACTCCATTCATCAAATGGTACCTCAATTTTGCTTCCATTAATAAAATGAGAGGCTGCAGTATAACCCTCTTGTATTAAATACTATGTGAAAATTAGTAGATTGCAATAAAGTAAATATGCAAATTTTCTAAAAATCAATTAGTATGTTATCAAATAAAGGTAGACGAGTTATAGAGAAGACTTCATTGGTGTTCCTATTTTCAAAATGTGCCATGGATATTTTTTCTCAATGTTTTCTAAAAAGCTACTTGTGAGAACCTCTTTAATATCAACTAAAAGTTTGATATAGGATGTTAAGCCTAAGTGAACTATCCCTAGGAACACCAAGAATGGGGAGGGTGAATTCTAAAAACATAGTTATTTTATATTTTGAGATTTTTAAGAACTTAAAAATAATTATTATTATTGCAACCCAGGAATCAAAATTAAGCTTGTGATTTTAATGATAATAAAGCTAATTATTGTGCTGATAATTTTATTATTTCTCCTATCATATCTTGGATTTTTATGTTTATTTTTTCTGTGTACTAATATTTCAAGAAAATCATACTCCAAATTGTTGAAGACTTTAATATAGATTAGAATAGGATTTTATGTAATAGAGTATGCATATCTCTAGTTTTATTTCTTGAATTTGAGCAAGTGTGATTGTAATTAGATAATCGTGTACACACATAGAGGGGGAGAAAGTTAAAACTTAAAATTTTAAAACTAATCATATTGTACGATATTTAATCGTACTGTATGATTTGACTTAATTTTCCTCCAATAAAGTCAATCAAATCATATCTTGAATTATTTGAACTATTCATGTAGTATGATGACAGGTCGTACAGATGATTGCTAGAGTATGAAATTCCTTTGTACCATATCGTACAAGATGAACTTATTTATTTTTTTTATAGTTTGTATAGTACGATGTCAGGATGTACAAATGACTGACAGAGTATGAAATCAGGTTTGTAATATATTGTATTAAATTAATTGATCATGTGATTTTGATGACAACAAAACTAATTATTGTGCTAACAATTTTATTATTTCTCCTAGCATATCTTGGATATTTTTGTTTGTTTTTTCTATGTATACTAATATTTCAGAGAAATTATACTCCAAATTACTAAAGACTTTAAGATAGAGTAGAATAGGATTTCATGTAATAGAGTTTGTATAACTCTAATTTTATTTTTTGAGTTTGAGCAAGTGTGATTGTAATTGGGTAACCATGTACAGACATATAGGGAGAGAGAGTTAAAACTTAAATTTTTTAAGCTAATCATACTGTATGATATTTAATCGTCTGTATGATTTGACTTAGTTTTCCTCTAAATGTAGTCATTCAAATCATGGCTTGAATTATTTGAACTAGTCATATAGTACGATGTCAGGTTGTATAAACAACTGATATAGTATGAAATTCCTTTCATACCATATCATACCAGATGAACTTATTCATTTTTTAAAATCAGGTTTGTACTAGATTGTATCAAAAGAACACATTCGATTCTTGAACTATTCATACCGTATGATCTTAAATCTTATAGATAACTAATAGAGTACAAAATTAGGTTTGTACTAGAGAATATCAATTAAACACATGCAGTTTTTGAATTGTTCATATAATACAATCTTAATTCGTACAAATGACTGACATAGTATGAAATTATTTTCATACAATATCATACTTGATGAACTTGTTCATTTCTGAATAGTTTGTATGGTACGAAGTCAGATCGTAAAGACAATTGATATTATATAAAACTATGTTTGTCCCAGTTCATACCAAACGAAGCCCTTATTTTTAAACTATTCGTATCGTACAATCTTCGATCGTACTGAATGATTGGATGATAGTTCACTTGAATTTTTCAGTTTTTTGATGGTTTTCATGTCTTGTCTATATAAAGAGTTCTAGAAACTGACTTAATAACCTTTGATGTTAATGTCTCTTGAGAGTGGCAATTGAGTGTGAGTGTTTGGGAGAGATTATGAGAGTGATGTGAGAGAGATCAAGTGAGGGAGAAGTTGTGAGAGATTCACAAGATAGCCCAAATCTAGAATCTCTTTATCTTCTTCAAGTTTTTGCCCATCTCCTCTTGAGGCTCTTGAGAGAAGATTATCAACATTGTGTCAAGGTTTTCTTTCTTCACCAAGAGGGTGAAAAAGGACAACGATACTCTATTTTTACTATGATGGTGAAAAAGGATGATGGTACCCTGCCTTCACCAGGAGGGTAAAAAAGAACGTGATGATACTTTGCCTTCACTAGGAGGGTAAAAAAGGATGTGACAACACTCTACCTTTACTAGGGGGGTGAGAAAAGATGAGACTATATATGTTGCCCTAAAGTGTAAAAGGCATCGGTTCTCTACCGCACCAGGTTGATGGAAGAGAGTTTGTAAGGGCTTCTCCATCTTGCTGAGGGGGAAAAAGAAGAGTCACTATTGTTTAATGCAATACCTGAAGAAGGAGTCTCCAAAGAGTGGATGTAGGTCTAGTTGTATCGAACCACTATAAAATTTGGTATTATTCTATTCTCATTTACTTTTTATCATAATTTGATTTTTCTTCATTTAAGATTTTTATGACTAAAAAATCTTTGATATTTTTTTTGAAATAACAAAATATTTCAAGATTAGTAATTTAAGTTTTCAAAAAAGGTTTTCAAAATTTAGAAATTTTTTTAAATAACCAATTCACCCACCATCTTGTTTATCCTTGGAATAGTTCTATTAGGTCTAATAACCTGCAAAAACTTTTAATAATTATCATCAAATACGGAATCAAATAATTTTATCAAAAGTTATAATAATGATGATGATATTATAATGAACATAATGAAGCATCAATCATATATTTTTAATAAGTAATTATCACAAAAATAAAATGTAGAAAACGTAAAGAGCAGAAAATGAAAAACCAAAAAGAATACACAAAAAATTTTATAGTGGTTCGGTCAAATAATAACCTACGTTCAGCCCCTAGATTAATCCTCTTAGAGTATTGTACTACTTTAGTGTGTCTCCTTTAGCCCCTGAAACTACGCTGAGAAAACCCTACAATCTTGTCATCAACCCAAAGCAACAGAGAACCTTAACCTTCTTTCTCACCCTCTTGGTGATGTAGAGAACATTGATCTCTTTTCTCACTATCTTGGTGATGTCAGAGAACATTGATCTCATTTATCACCCTCCTAGTGACTGTATAGAACCATGACATCCTTTTTCACTCTTCCTGATGATGCTAAAGAACCTGAATCTCCTTTTTTACTCTCTTGGTGAAGGCAGAGAACCTAAACCTCCTTTTTCATCATATTGGTGAAGGAAAAGATCCTCAACAGTCTTTGAGCTGAAGAAATTCCTTTAGAGCCACCCAAAAAACTTAGATAGACACCTGGAGGAAACATTGCAAGACTCCTGCTTAAAGCAACCGTGTGAACCTCTCACACTACTTCTACCTCCTACACAAGCTCGCCCTTTCTGTTTCCCAAGGCTCTCCTAGATTCCTTCTCCAAGCTCTCTATTTCTAGAATACTCAACTACTAAAGACTTGAAACAAGTCTAATCAGAGAGCGTAAATATAAGGTCTCACAAAAGCCCTAAAATTTAATTCAGTCAATACTGATCGTATAGTACAATACAAGATCGTAAGGCACAACTAGTTCAAATAATCCTATTAGTATTAAATGAAGAATAAGGCACTATAAGATAAATTTAATAACTTGAGCTGATCGTTTAGTACGAAATGAGGATCATCCAGTACGATTATTTTAAATGAATTGGATTATTGTCTAGTCCGATTATCGATAATAAGTCTCATGCAAAGACCGGTGTGTATAGTACAATTGGGTCCAATCATCCTGCACGGTTTGATTGGATAAATTAATCCAAAATTGTTCCTTAATTATAGGATTGATTTAGGTAAGATTTAATTATATTGTACAGTACAATACCTATCGTATGGTACAATTAGTATAAATTTTAAATTTTAAATATTGCCAAAATGGTGATTGATAGTTGAGATATTGATTTCAACTGATCATCATGTATGATACAAATTGTCAAGTATGATAAGTTTAAATTGCTTTAATTGCACAATTAGCCATTTTTAATGATTCTCTAGATTGCTAATCATCCAGTACAATATACATCATACAATATGATTAGTTCAGAAAATCATACTCCTAATTTTCTTACTTTCTCACTCCCTTGGGTGTGTGTGTGCACGATCACCAAGTTTAGCATCCACTAAATACATGACATAACTCAATAAATGTAGAAATAAATAAAAGCAAAATTATAAACTCTTTAGGACACTTAACTATATTCTACCCTACCTTGAGCCGATCAATTTGCACAATGTACGATGGACTTGAAATGTTAGTACACAAATATATATATATATATATATGCAATAATAGTAATAATAATAGGATATATCATAGTAAAGAATCCAATAATATTTGTTATTATCAAAATCATTAGACTTCGATCCATAATGGATACTAATTGAACATATAGTCGTATCTATTCAAGATATTTATCGTCCTTTTACTATGCTGATCATGACTTTAGGAAGTTATAACTGATACATCGTTGCACTAAATAAATCTAAGCATTGTAGCACGCATGTGGAGTTTTCAATGTTTGGGGGCTTTGAAGTGTAACAATGTAGTATTCATTTTCTCGATAACCTAGCAAACCAAGCTAAATGTTTCAACGTAGCGGTGTTGCATGTGATGTCACTGCAACACTCACAAATAGAGAGGATTGCACTGTAATGTTCAAAATTGGCTCATTTGCGGAGTTGATTTCAATGCAGCAATATTGTTTCATCCGGTGCCATAGTACTATATGGTACTTTATGTTTTTAGATATTTATGAATATTCCTTGTACAAAAATAACTAAAATAACATATTTTCGCTAAAGTTCAAATGTAATACACAGTACATAATTTACATTTAACATCACCAAAATTACCAATTGCCACCCACCACCACCACTATCACCACCACTACTGCTCGCCTCTAATGCCGACCATCGTTAATCACCCTAGACATAACCTATTTACACTTTATATTGCATTCACTTTACTTTAAACCAAACAAAAAAAAATTAAGTCATGCATTCCTTTACACTCATCCAAACAACTCTAAAGCTATTTGGTTGCCTGAAAGAGGAATGTAGTATAAAATAAATGAGGTGTAAAAGAAATACTTTGGAGTTGTTTGGGTGAGTGTAAATTAAATTCAGGTGAATAATTTTTTTGTTTGACTTGAAGTAAAATGAGTGTAGTTAAAGTTTAAAAATGACTACCAATGACGGGTGATGGTAGTGGCGGAGAGTGTCGGCTGACGGTGGGTGGAAGCGATGGTGGTGGATGGCGACCAATAATGTGGTGGCTGGCGGCTAGCGATATTGTAGTTGTTAGCAAGCAGGCTGACACAATGGTGGTCGTAAAGTGGTGGCGGTCGGAGGTGGCTGACGGGTGGCGGCCGGAGGTGGCTGACGGGTGGCGGCGGTTGAAGGGCAGCGGCGGTCGGAGGTGGCCGGCAGGTGGTGGCGGTCGGAGGTGGACGGTGGTGGTGGCGGTCGAAGGTGGCCAATGGGTGGCGACGATGGTTGCTGGTGGGTGGTGATGGTCGGTGAGTGTTGGCGGTTGAGGCTGATGGTGGCTAGAGGGTGAGAGCGGGGTTGGCAAACGACTATGTCGAAGGATAGTAGTTGTGGTGGTGCGGTAGTGGCCGTCGACGAATGTGATGGCCACCAATGGATGCGGTGGAAGGCAGTGTGGGCCGACAACCGTCAAATTATATATTTTTTATTTTACTTCACTTTTTTTATTTGAACAACATCAAAATTATCAAAATTTTTACATTTAAAATATTTTAAGCCCTAGTATCCCAACCAGCCAAATGCGCGGCAACACACCACTCTTCAATGTATATTACGAACCAACCATTAAGTGCGGGGAGCCATAAAAAACCCTAGACCAGTCGCCGACGCAGGATCTCGTTGACGAACAATGGTATGTATAGTCTCTTCACCGAGGAACGGGTACCGATGCACTATTCCCTTTACTTTAAGCCTGATATCTGTTCATACTTCGATGGATAGGGTATTGATCTTATCGCTGGCGGACGGAGCAAGAAGACGAAGCGCACCGCTCCGAAGAGCGACGATGTTTACCTTAAGCTTCTCGTCAAGGTACTTATTAGATATGAGTCAAGGTACTTACTAGATATGAGGGAAGTAATATTTCTGCAATCTTTCCTCGGATGTTATGTGTTGAATCATTTACCGAGGCGATTAAGATATTTTTATCCTCTCCTATCAGCTCTACAGATTTCTTGTACGGAGGACGGGGAGCAAGTTCAATGCTGTGATCCTTAAAAGGCTCTTCATGAGTAAGATCAACAAGCCTCCTCTCTCTATAAGGAGGCTTATAAACTTCATGAAGGGAAAGGTTTATTGTTCGATTTAGTGGATGATTACATTCATTTTTCTTCTTGTTAACATGGTTTTGTTTCTCATGAAACGGTGCCTTTGGTCAGGAAAATAGTATCGCGGTGATTGTCGGAACTGTGACGGACGATAAGAGGGTGCACGAAATTCCAGCCATCAAGGTGACGGCTTTGAGGTTCACAGAGACTGCTAGGGCAAGGATTTTTAAGGCTGGAGGAGAATGCCTCACCTTCGACCAGCTTGCTCTTAGGGAGCCTCTTGGACGGAACACGGTACATCTTAACCAACCATCATATTCTGTAACTAATTATTTGGATTATGATTATTAAATTACTTTGTTTACGGTGATATAGTTCATGATGATGAAGCTATCTGGTCTATTTCATTTTTGCTGCAACTGAACTTGCCAAGATTTACTGCCAACTTATGTTACTTCTCATAATTTCTTGTTTTGTGCTGGTTTTGACACTGTTACGATTTAGAATCTTAAATGCTGAATTGTGGTATTTCTTTTGTTGAGTTTGGTAATCTCTTAGTTGAACTGGATGCAAAAATGTAGATGTTTGGAAATTAAATTACCTTTCTTTTAGACAACTTCAGCATAAATTTGACCCAGTTTTAAAGTTTAACCAGGGCTACCTTTCCTTAAAAGTTAGTTTTTGCTGAACATAGCATTATATTTCAAGTAGGTGGGAGAAATTATGTTTCTTGCATTTGTTCTTGCATGGCATTGATGGTCTGTTCCTGATGATGTTTAGTTGAACCATGTTAATTCTAAGTTTCTATGATGGTTCATCATGATATTGTTCTGACGGAATCATTCCTTCATTTTGTTTTTAATTTAAAAACAAATTTGCATATACTTCTTGTTTTTTGGATTAAAGTAGATAATGAGAATGTTTGTTTTGTAAACATTTTCTTTTATAATTTTGTAATTGAATGTGAGTTGATGATCTATGCATTTATAATAAGGGGTATGATTGGATTGCTATTATCTTTTTAAGAGTTATTCATCTTCCACCTATATGAGGCATCATTGTGATGATATTGTTAATCCTTGCAATAGGTGTTGGTTTATAGTTTAGATCAGTCATATTTTAATTTTTTTTTATTTAATTTTTTGTTCCTGTTTATTTATATCGTCTATTTTGCTAATTTGCTTATTTGAACTTCACTTATTGGTTGAAACCAAATGTATTCAATTGTTTATTCAACATTTTTTATTTGACCTAGAATTAGATTTTTCTACATATTTTGCTCTCGTTATGTTATTTTTTGTTTGTCTTTACTGGTGAATTAGCAATGAATACTCCTTTTATTAATCAAGAGAAGTATTTTACCTAGTTGCATATACCTTTTCTTTTGTTTCTAATGCCCTTGAACATTCACGATCTTTAATGCTCTTTCTTTTTCGTTGGATCTATTATCACTATTTTTTGTTTCTAAGCTTGCTTCTTTGAGTTGAAATGCTCATTATTATTTATATACTCTTCTCTTCGTGAATGAAATAAAACCTCAAAAAGGCAAGAAGTTACGAACCCTAAGCTTGAAGATAACCACAATGATGATGATGGCCCAAATAGAGTAGTATGGTAGAGATTAGATGGGTTCCTTGGGAAAGATTGAGGAGATGATAGCAAGAGTTATATTTTTGGTGGTGGTGGCTATAATGAAATCAATTATGAATGCTGAATTAGTAAACAATTATAATATGAATCATAAAATTTAACTTTTATTTAACAAAAGAATGTCATGTTCATTAATCTTAAGGAGATGCATTCTAGTTCATTCTATGTAGAAAGTCAAATTATAATTATACAAATTGTCAAATAAATGATTTTATTAAGATCAGTTAAGATGACTAACCTTAAATAAGTCAATTACCACTTGAGACATGCCCATATAAGCAATTGTTGCTCTCCTTGGTCTCCCAAGACACATTCCTCATTGTCTATGTCATAGTTTAAAATTGCGCAATAAGAGGCGCACCTCTGTGCAATTTGCCCCCCAAGAGCCTCATTGCTTAAGCAATTTTGGGACTTGGTGAGGCGTACGCCTCATGGAACTTGAGGAGCGCCTCAGAGGCGCAATTGCTCAATTTTTAGTGAGGCGTACGCCTCATGAAACATACTGTATATGCTGGTGTCGAAGGCTTGAATAGGGGGAGACAGGTAATGACATGTTCATTCTCATGGCCATAAGATCACTGTAAGAAAAATATAATTTGAGGGTTAGACCAAGGTGAAGAAGAAGGTTGCAAGCTCCAAAAAGACTGTTCATTGCATGAATCGTCAGTTATTATGAGATTTAAGAAGACATTGATGCATGCAATTTCACATCAAAGTTACAATACAAGCAATCTAACCATTGTTTTGGACTTGCATTGAAGAGGGGGGGGGGGAATTTCCCAAAAAAATTCAAAAGAAATTTGCAAGAAAATCTTCATAGAGTATATTAATTTTTCATAATACATATATTAGGATGATAATACTTTTTTTGCAAGTTAATGTGGGCATTATAACTTTTTCTTTTGAAAAAAAATCAAACGTAAGGCTTTTTTTTATAACTACGGTACTCTAATATATTTAGCTATAAGAAATTACTTCCCACCACCAATATTTTAAAAAAAGACAACAAAATAAGCAATAGCGAAACAGTGAGTGGCATGGATATGAAATACGAAGTAGTGGAAAAACCATCCCAAACGGACCCTAAGAGATAAGTGGTAACATTGAAGATAATGAAGATTGACATGAAGATTTAACATTGAAGATAAGAGATATTTGTACTTTAAGAGTTTTGATAGATTTTAATTTGTAGTTTTGTACTTTGAATTATGCTATGAGATGTATATATTGTATCCATTTTTTTGTTTTCCACTAAATTCACTTCTCTTTTAGATGTTTTTATTGTATTATAGACTATTACTGTTATTTATCTGCTAGAATACTTAAATTTTCATCTACGCAATTCTTTGTCAGTGAGGCTTACGCCTCACACCGCCTCGCCTCACGGACGAAAAATGCCTCGAGGCTTATTTACGCAATTTTAAACCTTGGTCTATGTAGGCATATATATTGAAGCCATCGTGATTGAAGCCTATTGTGGTATGGATTTTGGCGAGGGAGGGATTGCGAGGGAGAGATGGTACATAGTGGGAGGGAGGATGTGGATGTTGGGTGAGGATGGAGGTAGATATAGATGTTGGGAATGGAGGAATCTTTCCTAGAGGGTCTTAGGATGACACTTGGAATGAATAGGATGTTGGGTTGGAAAGAGGGAGGGAGCTATGGATTTTATAGGCAGGGAACTTGAAAGGATAAGGATGTTGGTTTGACTAAAGGATTTTGATTTAGATAGGGAGATCTAGAGTGTTGTTGGTTGCAAAGTTTAATAAAAAACTATATCGAGAATCACAGCGATTTCTACAATTGAGTCAAAGCACAAGTTTTGAATTGAATTTAGGTGCAAGTTTTAAATTAAAAACAGAAAAATTCATAAAACTATAAAGAAATATAAAACACCCAAAGTTCATAAACTTAACCTTAATTCATAAAAGACAATTAATTAGAAAGTACATTATTTCAAAAATCAAATAGAAGTTCTCAAGTTCCAAGTTACAAAGCTTAAAAATTAGTAACCTATGATAGAACTAGATTCTAAATGAAGTATTTTAAAACCCCAAGTCTTTTTCTTTTATGCCCTAAAAAATCAACATCATCATTATAGTCATTAGTAGTAGTATCATCTAAAGAATCATCAATAAAGAAACATTAAATACCATTAATTACTTATTTCATAATGAATATACTCAACGGATCTTTTGTGCTATTTGATATTTGATCTCGTTTGCTTGTGGTGGTTCTTTGCAAAGTTTCATTAACCTCTATTATGATGAAGCTTTAGCTTTAGGCTGGTGTTAGAAGCTTCAACTTGTGTGTATGGTTGGTGGTAGAAACTCTTGTGAAGAAGAAAAAGGCTTAGTTTGGTTCAGTTTTGCTTATTTAAAAAGGAGTTTTAGAAAAGGATGTTGAGAAAAAGAAGTTTAATAAGATGTAGTTTCGTTACTGACATATTGTTTGAGTAATATTTTTTTAAGCGCTTATTAATATTTAAAAGTTGATCTAATTGTTTGTTTAGGAGTTCAACTTTAGCGATTTTATTATAAAAGACTAAATTATCCATATAGAAAATTAAAGTATATGTAATTAATTTTTTTTATTTTGCAAAGAAAGTTTACATAAATATATATATATATATATATATATATATATATATATATATATATATATATATATATATATATATATATATATATATATATATATATATATATGACTTTCTAATTATTTTTTTTAATTTTCAACTAAATTTATAATATCAAATGTACATTATTAACTTATAATTTCTCAACATACAACATAATATTTACTATGAATATGATAAAATTTAAATTATATTACTGCATTAGAACCAGGTCCAGCTGCACTATGGTTCCTGGACTCTAATGACATGGTATCACTCTCCTTCGTCAACGGGCTCTCACAAAATTGATCGACCTCATACACCATCGAACCAGAAAGGATACTAGCACGCCTCCCTGATCCCTTACACTTATCATACACCCACTCCCCGTCATCCTCAGACGCCGCCAACGACGCCAGCCATAAGCTCTTCATATGACTCCACTGCCTCGCCCTCTCTAACTTCGCCGCAGCTTCCCTCATCGTCGACCTATCCTCCCCGTTCATCGACAAACAAGTCCTCACCGCCAACTCTTCCATGCTTCCTTCATTCCTCACCCTACCTTGGAGAATCTCGATCAAACTCCCTTCCTTCACTCTCGCCACAAAACAAAACCCGAATTTCTTACCTTCCGCCATCCTCGCCAACGATACCTGCTTCTGCCCCATCAACATCTCCGCCATCACCACTCCAAAGCTATACACTTCGCCTTTCTTCTGCGTGCTGCTGAAGAAGAAAAAGGTCGCTAAGGTGTGTACCGACGTGCGAGCGTGGTGGGTTAATTTGGAGATTTGGCTTCCGAAACTCTGTTTTGTAACCGAATAAGCAGAAACGAAATAGATTTTCTAACCACCGAAAAACAAAGTTTACCGAAAAGGAATTATGATTAAGTTTTGATTCCAAACAGTAAATAATAATTGATTTTGGCGTTTGAATAGGGAGAACGGAGAAACTAAGCCTAATCAAACGAGGCCAAAGAATAGGTTTTATAAGTTTTTCCTGATTTTCATTGAATTTCTTGGGCTAAAATCTGATTTTTTCTGAAGCCCAAAAGATTTGAATTTTTTAAAAAGCCCATCAGATAGTCTCTGTAAACATATGCATTTCAAAACCCACGCCTCGGTAGATTTCAAAACATTATGATTCAAATTTAATGCCTCGATCAATTTTGGCATTTGTTTTGAAAGATCAAGGAAAAAATGTTGGTTTTGAATCTTTTTCCTGGCATCTCAAAATGAAATGGATTTTGAGGTACAAGTTTTGGAAGTTTTTTTAAACCTTTGGTTGTTTGGGTTGATGCTGTGGGAAGGAGGGAACTTGGAAAGATATGGATGTTGGATTGGAATTTTGATAGGAATTTGTCCTCTGCATAGAAAAACAATAAGAGCAAGATAAAGTACAACAAAATCAGCGAGAAAGTTTTTTATTTCAGCATAACAAACCAAGATACAAGTTGATATACTATTCGAGAGGTAGATCGGCTCTCCATAAATCCTAGGCGCCACTAGGAACAACTCCAAGGAAAACTACAATAAACACACATAACATGATAAAGTAAAATAACCCTATTAACCCTCATATAAACCTTCCTACTTCCCTCATTTTTAATTCAAATCACCTCAAATCCAGTAATAATGCCCCTTACATCTTTCCCAAAGGGCTCCCCCCCAAAAGCATCTTCTCTTGACGTCCTGGGCCTCACAGGAGAACTGAAAGGTTCTTGATATTTTGAAATGTTTATGGGCCCCACATCAATATTCCCCTCCCTAGAAGTCACCTTGTCCTCATCGTGGAAAGAGGGAAACTGCTTCTGGATGGTACTGTAGGGCATGGTTTAAAATTGCGCAATAAGAGGAGCGCCTCAAGGTGCGCCTTAGCGCAAGTTCACCCCTTTAAGCCTCGAAGCCCACGCAATGAGTTCAGGATTTGAGGCGTACGCCTCGCCTCACGGTTGAGAGGTGTCTGCCTCTAAAAATTAAAAAAACCTAACCTAATATATATTTGTTTGGTTTGGACCCCCCAACCCCTGCGTGGTCTTCCGTCATTTCCCGAAAACAAGTTTTCTCACTTCTTCTTCGAGCGACCTTTTCCCCTCTTCGCTCGGAGTCAGCTTCCTTCCACATTGAGTTGCTTTTTGCCTATTGCTTGGAGTTATCTTCTACTGCGAGTTGGGTTGGAGTTATCTTCTACCGCGACCTTTTTCCCTCTTCATTCGGCGTTCGCTTTTCTTCCACATTGGGACCGCTAGGTACATGCTCGGTATCACTCAGTATAATAATGTTTGGTACCACTAGGTACATGCTTAGTACTGAGCAGGTACATTTTCGGTATTGTTCAGTACATGCTCGGTACCGAGCAGGTACCGCTCAGTACATGCTCGATAATGCTAGGTACTGCTCGGTATTTTTTCATACAAACAACTTACGAATTTTAAAAATAAGCAGAACTTCAAAATTATTCTTACAATAAAAATTTGTTTCGGGGGCATCCTGCAGGTCGAACCTTGTTAGGGGGCAACGCCCCTTTGGACCCCCGGCAGACCGATATATTTTTGTATTTATCATATTTAGTAATAGTTGTTAATGTTAGTTTACTTCTTCATGAGTGCATGCTTGTATGAGTTTTCTTAATGTAGAATAAATAAAACATTATGTTTAAGGGTTTGATATATTGCACTAATATATTTTTCTCATAAAAGATGGTCAGAAGTAAGGATAAAGCTGCGTCAGGTCATAGAAAAGATCCAGCATGGAAACATAGCACTTAGGTGGATGTATGGGGAAGTGATAAAACATATATCTATCTAAAATACAATTACTGTGATAAAGTTGTTAAGGGTAGTGTGACTAGGATGAGGATCACCTTTCAGGGTCTCATAAGAATGTTGCTCCATGCTCCAAAGTTCCTGATACTGTAAGGGAGGAGATAAAGTCATACATGAATAAGTCTACCACATCAAAACATCTTGCACAGAAGTAATTTGAGGATAGGGTTGATGTTGGCTTTTACTATGAGAGTGAGCGCAGCGTTAGGGATTCATCTTCTTCGATGAAGCTCATTTCATCTAGGGGTGCTAGAGGGCCTACGGATCATTATATGGTGGACACATCAGAGGATAGACTTCCTATTACAAAGAAGTTGGCTCTAGAAAATGCAAGAGGCACGAAGAAGAGTGTGTAAGGATATAGACAGATTCTTCTATGAAAATGCAATTCCATTTAATGTTGCAACATCATCTGTCTATTACAACATGATTCATTCAGTTGGAGCATTTGAGAGAGGGTGAAAACCTCCAACCATATATGATTTGAGAACATGGATTTTGAAGGAGTTGGAAATCACTGATAAAAGCATCGAAGAAATTAAGAGGACTTGGTCCCAAACAAGAGTAATAATTATGTTAGATGGGTGGTCTGATATTAAACATAGAAGTCTAATCAACATTATCATTAATAATCCTTATGATACTATGTTTTTAAGGTCAGTTGAAGCATCTGACCATGTCAAAGATGCTTAGTTCATATTTGGATTATTAGATAGCATTGTTGAGGATGTTGGAGAATATTTGGTTGTACAAGTTGTGATAGATAATGTAAGTACTTATAAGTTTGTAGGTAACAAACTTATGGAGAAGTGGAAACATCTGTACTAGACTCCATGTGCTGCACATTGCATAGATTTGATTCTTGAGAAGCTTGGCGAGCTACCTCAATATAAGAATGTACTTACTAAAGCAAAAAAATTAACCAAGTTTATTTACATCCACTCTTGGGTTCTAGCTCTTATGAGAAAATCTTCGAAAAAAGAAATTTTAAGGTCAGCAACAATAAGATTTGCCACCGCTTACTTGACCTTAGAGAGTATGCTGGATGCTAGAAAACCTTTAGAGGCTATGTTTACATCTACACAGTGGTTGAGTTGTGCTTGGGCGAAGAAAACTGAGGAAAATGAGATTAGAAAGATTGTTTTAAATGATAGATTTTGGCAAAGTATTTTATATGCCATTACAACCACTGGACCTTTGGTTCAAGTTTTAAGGATGGTGGATGCTGAGAAGAAGCCTGCAATGAGTTTCATCTACAATGCTATGGATGAAACCAAAGAAATGGTTGCCTCCAACGTAGTAGGCGAAGAGGGTAGCTTTAGGGAAATTTGGAATATTATTGATGATAGGTGGGAGCTACAACTTCACCGGCACTTGCATGCAGCTGGTTATTTCCTAAACCCTCAATATCAATATGCATAGAACAAGTCTATAAATCCTGAAATAAAGTTGGGATTGTATCATTGCATGGATTAGCTAATAAGTGATGCAACTGAAAGATCAAATGCTGAAATGCAATTGTGGTACCCTTTAGAAACAAAGAAGGTTTTTTTGGATTACAACAAGCAAATGATACAATTGTCAAACGATCTCCAGATAATTTTATTTAATGTTTTAAATATTTATTTAAAAATTATTTTTTTTCGCACTAGTTAAAACTCTCTTATATAAATAATTAGTTGAGTGGTGGATTCAATTTGATGATGGGACTCCAAAATTGCAGCATTTTGCTGTGAAAGTTTTGGGCTTGACATGCTCTTTATCTGGCTGTGAAAGAAATTGGAGTACATACAAATACGAGAAATCGCTTATCTACATTGAGGATGAATTCACTAGTGTACATTATGTATAATAGGAGACTCATATATAGGAATTTGAAGGAAAAATGATTAATGGATGATGAAGATCCTTTGCTTTGCGAGGATGTGACATCTGATGATGAGTGATTTGTAGATGATGAAGTTGAAGTGATGCCGTCTGAATTACAAGACGAAGATTTAAATATTGATTTCTTTGATGATCTTAAAACATCTATATCCACCACAACTCAAGAACAAATAAAAAAAAGTATATAAATAAGAAAGTTTTCTTAGACTTTTATTAATGTATTATACTATTATATATTTTGAGATTGTTTAAAATTATTTAGGAAAGAGGAAGATAACTAATAATGAGGAAGAAGGACCTGATTGGGAGACATTGGACTCTATAGGAGAGGAGGAAGAGGAGAGAGCAGTTCATCATAATGATGATTCAAATGAAGACCCCCTTAGCGATGATAGTGCTGATGACTTATGAGTTTTTATGTGATATGTCATTGCTATTTATTTTTGGAATTATATGTTAAGAATACTGTGATTTGATGGAGTTTGAGTTGAACATTATTGTAGGGCTCTTATGTTGCCTCATACTTTGGTGTTCCACTTGATCAGCACCTCCCTAATCCCTTTGTCTCTAATGGCTAGTCTCACTCATAACCAGGATGTCCTCGACAACACAAACCGTCCACAATATAGCATCTACTGACCCATCAAGGAGTAACCAAGATGGCTATCCTTGTCCTGCAGTAAGTCTACTCTGATCTTACTCAGCTCCTCATCCTGCTCGCTCTCATGCTTCAAGGCCTCCCAATCCAATACCATGGAAACAAATAGAGCCATAATTTGAGGGTCTTCATTATGCCTGGAGAGAGCATCTGTAGCTTTATTTTCCAGCCCGAGCTTGTACTGAATCTCAAAGTCATAACCCAACAATTTGGAAAGCCACCATTGATACTCATATGTCACCATCCTCTATTCTAACAGAATCTTCAAACTTTTCTGGTTGGTCTTGATTATGAAGTGTCGCTTCAATAGGTAAGGTCTCTATTTCTATAGTGCCAATACAATTGTCATCAGCTCCCTTTCATACACTGATTTCAACTTGGCTATTGTAGTCAACACTTGGTTGAAATAAGCTATGGATCTTTGATTCTGCATGAGAATTGCTCCTAACCCATAGCTCGATGCATCAATCTCTACTACAAATGGCTTGCTGAAATCTAGTAGTGCTAACACAGGGACATTCGTCATGGCTTTCTTCAACTACTCAAATGCATTGGGTGGTTGCTTCCTCTCATTTGAAACTATCCTTCTTTAATTGCTCTGTTAATGGCCATGTTATAGAGCTGTATCCCCTTACAAACTTTCTATAATACCTAGTGAGTCCTAAGAACCCCCTCAACTCCTTTAGAGTTTGGGGTAAGGGCCACTTCAATATAACCTCTATCTTGAAAAAATCTTCAACTACTCCTGATTTAGACACCACATGTCCACCCTTTGTGCAAAAGAACACTTCAAATTGGCATACAATTGACGCTCCTTTAGGCTTTAATGTTACTAACACGACTCTCAAGTGCTCCACATGCTCTGCCTTAGACTGATTATACACCAAAATATCATTGAAGAAAACCAATAAAAAATTGCGGAGATAGGGCTCAAATACCTTGTTCATAGTGACTAGAAGGTAGTTGGAACATTGGGAAGCACAAAAGGCATTGCAAAACCTCGTAGTGACCTTCATGAGTCCTGAAAGCTATCTTATGGATGTTAGCAGACCACATTCTGATTTGATGATATCCTAATTTTAGATCAATCTTGGATAATGTCACCGCTCCATATAATTCATATAGCAACTCTTCAATGTCGGGTATATGAAACTTATCCAACACTATTTTCTTATTTGAGCCTGATAAACTACACAAAATTTTCAACTACCATCATTATTCTTCACTAGCAACATAGGATTGGAGAAGGGACTAACATTGAGACGAATGATCTGGGCCTCCAACATCTCCTTGCTTAATCTCTCAATTTCATATTTCTGAACCCGTGGGTATCGGTAAGGTTGAACACTAATAGGGGATATCCCTTCAAAATGATGGCATGCTTATGCTCCCTTGGGGGAGGTAGGCCCTGAGGCAGTTGTAACACCTCACCTAATTGTTATATGAGTGGTTGGACTATCTCTAGAACTTCTCCCTCCCTCTCCATGCTTCCCCCTCCCTCGAGGCTCTGGAGCTTCACCAAGAATCTCATCCCTGCTCTCTGGATTGCCCTCGCCATGGTCTTAAGAGAAACCCTGGTTTTGGACAAATAGGACCTCCCCTGATCCTTACCTTCCTCCCTCCCATCATAAATTCCACAGTCAATGCTTTCCAGTCCACACTTCATGCCCAAAATTACGTCTATGCTCCCTAACACCAAGGGAGGAAAATCCTCATTCACTTGGATCTCCTGCAGTGTCACCATCAACCCTTGGCCATGCTCCCAATCTCTTTTCCTTGGGTATTTTTCTTTGAATGGGCACAGACTGGTACCCTTGTTGCAAAAAAACAATCGTTGTACGTTATGAAGTTACCAAATTGCTGCCCTTGATGCTTCTCTCAAGTGAGTTTTTGTCTTCCATCAATTGGGTTAGCTCCATAGCTTCCCCCAACCCTCATGGCCTTAATAATCGAATAATATCCTTGATCTCTGGCTTGAGTCCCTTCATGAAATTTCCCTCTAAAACTATCTCAGATATCCTTCCCAATTATCTACAAAAGTACTCAAATCTATCTCGATAATCCATCACTATCCCTTTTTGAACCAGAGCAAAGAATTGCTAGTTGAAGTCTACTTCCCAACTGGTTCGGAAACGTTTTAATAAATTATCTTTGAACTCCCTCCACTATCGGATTGGATCTCTCATGTATCTCCATTGATACCAAGACAAGACCTTCCCCTTCAAGCATAAATCCGTCGTCGTGAATCTCTCCTCTTTCATAAACCCATTCACTGCAAAATATTTCTTCAACCTATAGATCCACCTATGAGCATCTTCCCTCTCAAAAACGAATATCTTCAGCTTTCTCACTCTTGTATCCCCTCCGCCCCAACTTCCTCTTCCACCTCCGACTCCTATATAGCGATTGTTGTGATCTCTCAATTGTTCTCTCGCTTTCCTTTTCCTTTCATAGATATTCTCTTCCTCAAAATCATCCCTCCTTGTTTCTTCCTCCCAATTTCTTCTCAGTTATATCCTTCATCCATTTCCCTTCTGGTCATCGGTTCAAGAGGTGGAAAATTTTCTCTTTCGCCCAAGATTTCGACCTCTTGATCAGTCCGCATTGTGCCGATATTAAAGTTTCTCCCACTTCCTTGGCCACCCGCTGATGCCCTCGCCTCAAATGTTGCTAGTTGGGTGTGAAGCTCTCCAATATTTTCTTTATCTTGTCCTTTAGATTAGAAAACCTTCCTTTCATGGATGAAATCTATTCCTCAACTTTTGATTTGGTTTGTCCAACTTTTCCTTTTAATTTCTCTTTCAAAACATTCACTTTCTTCGGCGGCATAGGTCTCGAGTTGTGCTTTAATTTTGATAGGAATTTGTCGTCCACACAACAAAAAGAGCAAGAACAAGATAAAACACAACAAAAATTAGCTAGAAAGATGCTTATTTTAGCATAACATACCAAGATACAAGTTGATATCCTATTTGAGAGGTATATCGGCTCTCTACAAAACCTAGGTGCCGCTAGAAACAACTTCAAAGAAAACTACAACAAACACAAATGATAAAATAAAACAACCAATTAATCATCATATAAACTTTCCTACTTCTCTCTTTATCTTGAATTTAAATCTCCCTAAATAATAAATGTTCCTTACATCTTTCCCAAAGAGCTTCCCCGAAAGCCTTCTCTCCTATAGGTCATAAATGAGGCCCTGAGCCCAACAAGAGAGCTGAAAGGTTCTTGATTTGCTGAAAAGTTTATTGGCCCCACATAATATTCTTGGAGGAGGCGGGAGGGATGGGTCTTTTTGTGGAGTGAGGGAACTTAGAGAAATAAGGATGTTGGGTTGGTACTTGGGGTTGGGGGGAATTGAAAAGATGAAGTTGTTGGTTTGGTAGTGTATTTTGAGGTGGTGGTGGTGAATGGAGGTGAAAGTTCGTTGGATCTTTGAGAGATGGTGCTTGTGGGTTTTGCATTTTTATGGAGAGAAGTGGTTGTTTGTTGGGTTAATCTATTGGAAGCGATTTAGTCCAAAATTATTAAAAAAATTGAAAATACAAAGAGCCAGTATGTTGAATCCTTTGTTTTTTTTTTTTTAATATTGAATAGAATAACTGCAACTCATTGCTGTCTAATAATATTATGTAGTGTTCCTCCTTTCCTGCCTTATATATTATTTTATTAATAATGATAGATGTTGGATTGCCCTTAATATTGGCGACAGATGTAGCTTTCTCTCTCATTCCATAAAATAAATGAAAATTAAAATGCAATAATTGTCTTCTAAAAAACATATTTTTTAGTCACAATCACATATCCTTGAAAATGTTTAGTGTGTTTTGTACTGAAGCATTTTTACTTGATCTGGAGATTGGATATTGGCATCATTGCTATTCTATTGAAGTTGTTCATGATTCTTTATTTGCAATATTCGTTTCCACATTCTAATGTCAGTGGAATGAGCAGTGATGGTGCTATTTTGAATTAAGGCATCTGTTGGAGTTTACTTTCTTTTTTGACACCTGCACTTAATATTATTTTTTACAGTTTAGGCTTCATTTGCTTCGTCTTTTTTTCTGTTTTATGGTACTAGAATATTGTAACGCGGGATCTTTTTCTGAGGAAATTATTGTGTCCGAATAACACCTGCAGCGTTGCATATGTATAGGCTGAGTATCTGTGTACTCGTGCTAATAATGTATGCATCATTGTGTACATTACATAGACGCAATAATTTCCTCATTTTCCGGTAGTAAATTGAAAACATGGACTCATAAGCTAGTTTTAGGGCTCTTCTTGGAAATTGTAATCTTACATTGCCTGACTCATTTTAAGGTTTCACCCCCTACCACTTTTCAAGGTCAACGCAGATTTTTTAGTGGTTATGGGTGGCATCATGTAGCATTTCATGTCTGGAAAAAAATACAAAAGCTGAACCAAAGAAGACTATGCTTTTATGAATCAAATCTGGCAACTTTGTGGTATACTGCATGATGTATCAGTGGAATCCTTTGTTCTATTGGCAGCCTCTGGAGAAGCCTAAAGAATTGGATCTCTAATAATTTTGTACTTTCAGTTTTCTTTCTCCATGCCTTCCCGAAAATGATTTTGTGGTTTAATGTATTGTTTGGTTCAAATTGGTTGGTAGGCCTTATGATAACCTGTTGAGGACAGTAGATTGCATTAGATTTGTCTTATGTTAAGAAAGATAGAGGTAGACCTAAAAAAATTTTGTTAGAAAATATTAGAAATAACTTTTCTTTATTGAATTTAAATGAGAATTTAATTCTTAACATGACAATGGAGAAAAAGGATTCATGTACCTGAGCTCACAGTGTGGGCTTGATGTTGTTATTGTTATTGTTGGCAGAAATTGGTTGGTGTTTTCCTGCATGTTGGGTTTGAATGTGCATTGAATAGTGTAGTCCTTCAACTGAGTTTGTTGAGGAGTTCGATTTTCTTTATGTATGCGGATTTCTCTACATATATTTCTGTTCTAGACACGCAGTAAGATATGCTGGGTTATGTATTTTCGTTAGTTGTAATTAATTAGATATTCTTTAATTTACGCTTGATTAATGACATCATAAATATCGTTCTGCATGTTTTTTTAACAGGTTCTTTTACGGGGCCCTAAGAATGCTAGGGAAGCTGTTAAGCACTTTGGGCCTGCACCTGGTGTTCCGCACAGCCACACAAAACCCTATGTTCGTTCCAAGGGAAGAAAATTTGAGAAGGCTAGGGGCAGAAGAAATAGCCGAGGTTTCAGGGTCTGAGCTCTTTCCTTTCTGAATGTGAAATCAAACATTTTTCTATTAGTAAACACTATATTGTATTTGGCAGTTTTTCAGGTTTTTCAATTTTTATTAGTATGATATTTTGATGAGTTTTATTGCCCTGTTCGTTTTGCTTTGATTTCAATCATGGTTTTTAGTAACCCATTTGTTGTCAAGGGCTATTTTGTGTTTTATTAATTGCGACTAATTTCATAACCTTGGTCAAGCCTCCATTCGGCATTAACATTTTGTGATTGGAGTTTTTCAATAAATGCTACAAAGTTCCTCCCAATTTTTTTTTCTCTTGTTGTCTTCCAGTTAGGTCGACGAATATATATATATATATATATATATATATATATATATATATATATATATATATATATATATATATATATATATATATATATATATATATATATATATATATATATATATATATATATATATATATATATATATTATTAGAATCTAAAAATAGAATCTAAACATAGTTGGACTTGTGCTTCATTTATTTTATAGAACTGTTTAGATGCCCTTTTATGTAATGAACATGTTCTTGTTTTTTGCTTGAAAGCTACTTCGTTCGTTGCATGCTTTATTGCTTTAAAGCTTTGTTATATCAAGGCGTCATGTCTATGTTGTACTGATCTGATAATTTGTTGTTTAATCGTAAGTTATTAATTAAATAATTGATCTGCTAATTGATTGATAAGTGATTGCCATGTTTATTAGAAAACAAAGCAAAAGAAGGTAACTTTTGAGACTGTTTAAGGGTGCTAGAAGTCATAATCAACCTCTTAGTAATAAAAAATGTACTCGGAATAAAGCATCTAAGATAGAAGGGCTGTTAAAGAAGTGAAATATTTTATACGATTTTTGTGGATGGTCGGAGCAGCGCATAAACTTGAGCAAATCTGCCATTTTATTTGACAAATATGTGAGAAGAAACAAGAAGAAAGCAATCTCTCGTATTATGGGTTTCAAAACAGTGAAAGAATTCTATTACCTTGGAATGAAAATTGCTCTAAGGAGACTTGTTTGTGATGATTTTCAGTTTATTGTAGACAAAGCTATGAGAATGCTCAACATTTGGGGAAGCAAATTTTTATCATTGGCGGGTAAGTTGACATTGGTAAAATCTATTATGCTATCAATTCCTACATTCCAGGCTACGCACTCCATCGTTCCAAAGAGAATTATGGAAGAAATAGATAAAATATGCAGAAGCTTCATTTGGAACAAGACCAATGGATCAATGGGCATTCACTATGTCAGTTGGCTTGAGCTGTGCAAACCGTTATGCAAGGGAGGCTGAGGTTTGAATTCAAGTGTCTTAAAAACTCCTGCTTTAAGAGCTAGATTAGCTTGGAGATTTGCTCAGGATAAAGAATCTCTTTTACATAAAGTTATGACTTCTAGGTATGGTGAAAGGCTTGACATGGGATCCAGTAGAAAATGCTGGTCGTCAGCTTCCCATAAATGACAGTGGTAACTTATTGAAACCAATTGTTAGATGGGTATTGGTTAGTGGATGCATTCAAAGACATTTGGATAATGGATAAATGCATCAAATTATGGCCAACGTTTGTTGTTCCTCAAGGGGATGAGGTTGTCTTAGTGAAAGAATTCATAGTTGGCGACAGTTGGAATGAAAATGTTCTGCTGGAATATTTTGGTAGGGAGATAGTTAATCTTATCCTACAGGTGAAAATTATCCAAGAAGAAGAGGAGGATCGAATTGAATTGCTTCAGCAAAATTCTGGAGTTTCTATTTATGGAATGGCCTTTAGAGCATCGGTGCAAGAGAGCTTGGAATTTCAGCATTGGAAGTGGATAAAAAAAGCTGAACTTAGTGCTCGGGTTGATGTGTTTTGGTGGAGACTAAGTAGAAATGCAATCCCTTCTCTTCAATTTTTATGGTATAGAAGATTATTGGACAATGCTATTTGTCCTAGAGGATGTAATGAGATAGAAGATGTAGAGCATATTGCGTGCAAATGCAATAAGTTTAAAGATGTTATTCATCTCTTAAACCATTGAGGATTTGGAATTCCCATATTTGAAAGGTTTGAAGACTGTGTTAGATGGATGGAATATCTTGCTTTGAAGGATGGGATGATCTTTAATCTATGCTGTAATGCTGCATTTTTATCCTGGAAAGCTAGGAATAAATGGATCCATGAAGCAGTAGAAGACAGTCCGGTCTTCTACTGTTTCAAATGCTATATGTTACACATCAATTTCCTGCAGCTCTAGCCATTTCAATATGGGCCACTGGGATGCCAACCAGTCACATAGACTGTCAAATATTTGGCATCCTCCACCCGAATGGCTAAAGGTCAATGTAGATGCATCCTTAATTTCTTCACAACAACTTACTGAAATGAAGAATTTTCATGAAAAACATTGAGGGTTAATTGAGTCAAGTTGATTTATTTCCTCAATTGCGGACTTATGAGTCATGTGATAAATTGCAGAGTTCAAATTTGATTAAGCTTTGACTATTAAATAATTTGAGTTTGTTCGTTTAAAAAAAATAAGAATATTAACTTTACTTATAATATATTAAAAATCTAGTTTCAAGTGTTAAATTAATAAAATTTATGTCTTTATTCGTTATCTCAATTAATATTTTATTATTTTTCCTAAATATAAGAATTATCTGGATTGGAATAATTATTATTATTTTTTCATAGAAAGAGCCGCTGGTTAGCTGATTTGACATGTAGAATTAAATTTTGATTAATTAGTTAAGCTTAGATGAGTGTCTTAAACTATACTTGAGTTGCGTATACATAACTTATGAATATAGTTAAAGCTCTCAACTAATAGATTATGAGTTACGTAACTCAGGCAGATGAGAGGTGTCTATAGCTGTGAATGCAATGAATACAATTGCTTTCACAAGTAACAATACTGAGCTACCTGATGAGGTGAGGCAACATTTAAAAGTTCCGCAAATTCTTGATTACAGCACTGGGTTTTGGCTTCCTTGTATTATGATGTTAATATAAACAGAATGGTAGAAAGTTTAGCACTTTGATTACTGTATCTGCTGTTAGTCCTCTCTCTGACAACATAGACAATGCAACGAATATAAATATAGTTGTAATTTTCCTGTGATAATAGTGTTAGAATACCTTTGACGTGTGACATCCTAAATGCTTGCAATTATTTTAACAAATAATTGCATAATTATTATGAGAAAAATAATTTTTTTAAAACATGATGACATTAGAGGTTTTTCTCTTTCAAACATTGAGCTGTAATTTTATTAAATAACCATATTATTTTAAAATTGATTTTAGAGAGTTCTCATCACAATGCTTTTTTAAAAAATAAGAAAAAAAAAAAGGTAAATAGAGGATAGCAATGATTTGAAAAATAAAACAATGATAAAACTGTCCCAATCAAACCCAGTCTAAAATCTGAAGCATATGAGATTTAAGAGAATAAAAGCATAAAATGGATTGGAAGCCAACTTTTCAAAAAAAAAAAAAAAAAAAAAAAAAAAAAAAAAAAAAAAAAAAAAAAAAAAAAAAACTACGTTATTACTTTCGCGCTCGTTGAGGTATAAAATATAAACATTAGCCATATGAACATCATGCATAAGAGCTTTATCAATGATTAGCCCATCATGACAGCAGCTCACAAATTATTTCATTTATGAATTTTATTTTATTATAACAATTACTTTGACTTTATTAAAAATTTGTAACATTTATTTTAACTTTTAATTGACATTTTATTATTATTTAACCTGTGTAGCATCTATTTACTTAAATATGATCAATCATGATTGTTTAGAAAAACATCTATTAAATAAAATGCTCAAGAGATTTCACTCGTAAATCGTGAAGACAACTCTCAAATAAAGATACTTATAAAGCTTTAAATTAGCTTTTAAGATGTTAACAGGTTCCCAGTATGTTTATGGATCAATTTTATTCTAAATAATGGAAGGATATCACTTTTTTTTTTTTTTGTATCCAGACTGGATGATCCTTCTGCACAACTGTATGAACAGAATGATCAGAACTTGTGAATAAACTCATATATGCGATCAGAGATTTCATTTGGCCGCTCCTGATTGAGGAAGTGGCCAACTCCTTCCATTACAACAACATCCTCGAGGAAAGGAACATCTCTCTTGAATCCACCTTTGTGAATGTAGTCTTTAGTGCCTGTAGTATGGTAGGATAGGTCCAAATCCCCGATGATAAACTTGACAGGTACTTTTACTTGAACACCAGTCCAGGCTGCGGTGAGCTCCCAGTTCCTGCGTATGACTCCCCAAGTTTACAATTCAGAAAATTTGAATAAGATACTGTGACAGCCTCTTAGTTTTGAGAAACAATTGAGACATTTTATTTTCACCTATGATAGATTAGACTAATATTCCATCCATGATCAGCCAGCCCATAGCAACAGTAGCAATGCAAACCCACTACACAATGGAAAAGATTAGGTCCCTCAGTATCCCATGAAGACCCAACAACACTTGTCGCACAAATAAGGTTATCAACTGCTACAAAAGTTGTCATATACACCACAAAAACAATGTCGATCACACTTCCTGCTAGAACCTTAACAACAAATAACACTTGTCTTCCATCCATGATCACATTAAAATTGTGCTAGTTGCATCAAAACATGTCTTATACAACATGCTCGATGTTTTCAACCACCATAGAAAGATCTAACAACATTCAATATCATAGCAAGCAACATAGCACAATCCATGTTGATGCTACTTGGATATTGTTCTATTTGCATTATTTGAATGTAGTAGACCAACACATTACATGCTTCTAGTGCATCTGAAATTGATGCTCTAGAAGATTAACCATATGCCCTTGATGTCACCTTTCTGCACTTAAAAGGCATTTTGCGCTAAAGCCCCTTTAACTACTCGAAGCATTTTCTAAATATATGCTTGCATGAAACTTAAGTGCTTTGAGTTTGCCTTCAAAGTCCGTAGAAGATAAAGTTTCTGATCTTCATACGATGGCGAAGAAGTTATTGGAAAATCAATTTCAAATGGCGGCATCAGAGGCCAAGTGACCCATGGGAAGATCTATGAATTTTGATTTTCGTAGGAGGGATGATGAGGTGGAAATCATGGAGGAATGAGTTGGAAGGTATGAAGGGAGGCATGGGTATGAGGGGAATGAATCAAGGGGTGCTTGTTGGGGAAGAAAAGGAGGAGAATATTGATGAAAGGGTGCTGATTTTGAAGAAAAGAGGGGAGAAAGCGAAGAGGGGTTTGTGTATGAATGTAGGTGGGAAGATCAAGAGATATGGAGAGGGCCAAACACTTGAGAAAGGGGAAACTATGGAGGAATAAGGGGAAACAGAGGGGATCAGAAGGTGAGAAAGTTGAAGATGCCCATTTTCGAAGGGGAGGACGCACATGGGTGTATATATAAGGTGGAGAGGTATTTCGTCATCAATGGGTTGACGGAGGAGGGGAAGTTGACAACAACAAATTTATGTCTAGAGAGGAAGGCACTATCATGGTACCAGTGGAAGGACCAGAGGAGACCCATACGGAGTTGGAAAGAATTCAATGATTGTTTATTAGAATGTTTCCAAACTAACAGGGGAGGAGATTTCTATGAACAGTTCTTTGCACTGGTGCAGAACGGATAAGTGGAAGACTACCGTGAACGGTTTGAGTATCTGACCAGTAGGATAGAGTGATTCTTGGAGACTGCATTGGAGGAGAACTTCATGAAGGGGCTCACTTCAGAGATCAGAGCTGCGGTGAAGGTCACAAGGCCTCATGACTTGGGAGAGTCCATGGAGTTGACACAATTGGTGGAGAATCAGAGGAATCAGGAGAGGGGAGCTAGGAGAAGCAATTCAGGAGGCTTTTACAGGATGACCACCACTCTTTTAGCACCCAAGGAGCCTGCAACAGAAGGATTTCGTGCGACCACTAGGGAGACGCTAGTAGGAGGAAGTGGGGGAAATTTCAAGAGGGAGAAGCGGACAAAGAGGTTATGTTTCAGGTGTGATGAAAATTATACTCCAGGGCATAGATGTAGGGACCGAACTCTTCAGGTTCCCACCGTCTGTGATGACGTGAAAACTGAGGAGGGAGGTAAAGGTGAGGTAGAGGGGGAGATAGAGGAGAAGTTGCACTTAGATGTGGTAGAGGTATCCTTAAACTAAGTGGTATGATTTACCCTAAATCATACCATGAAAGTGAAGGGAGAAATATCAGATATGGAGGTAGTAATGTTGATCGACAGTGGGGCTACCCACAACTTCATCTCCAACACCAATTGGGGGTAAAATTGGTGGATACAGAATGTTATGGGGTCATAATGGGTACATGGAAGGTTGAGATGAGCTAGGGGATCTGTAGAGGATTAGTGTTGACTATACAAGGGGTTCAGGTGAGGGAGGACTTCCTCCTATTAGAGCTAGGGAGCATGGATGAAATGGCTGTAGACTTTGGGGGACCAAGGTCAACTAAGGGGCATTGAAGATGGAGCTGATGGTGGAGGAAAAGAACGTAGTAATAAAGGGAGATGTAGGGCTATCCAAGGACATGGTCTCACTTACCTAGTGGAACTACACAAGTTGAAGGGAATCAGATTGGAGGAAGGAGGGGAGATCCCTCTTTTAGTGCATCCCTTAATTCAACAATTCAAAGAGGTTTTTTGGCCACCTCAAGGATTGTCATCATCAAGGGAGTAGGAGCATGCTATCACCTTGAACGAAGGTGTGTCAACTATCAACGTCAGGCCCTACCGATATCCTCAATTTCAGAAGGATGAGAATGAAAATTTGATTAAAGAGATGCTGGAAGCAGGGATAATCAGACCCAATGTCCTTTTTCTAGAACAGTGTTATTGGTTAGAAAAAAATATGGAAGTTAGAGGTTTTATGTTGACTACAGGGCATTAAATAAGGAGACTGTCAGATAAGTTTTCTATACCAGTGATAGTAAAAAATTAACCAACCAACACCACTCTCACTTTTAGAAGAAGGATACAATGGGGTGGAAACTTGTGGAGAGAAGAAAGGGATAAAAGACTTGGAAGAAGAAATAAGTAGTGAAGAAGTAGCTCTCAAGCTAGAGAAGAAACCTCAGGTTTTAGACTTTTTTTCGCTTCCAAAAACTCCCTACAACAGCCCAAAACACTTCTTCAAATAGGAAAGAAAAGGAGGCCAACAGCCAGCCATAGCCGCCCTTACAACCAAAGGGGAAGAAAAGGAAGCAATTAAGGCTCGACTGAAGCCCACCCAAATAGCCAGGGAATTGGGAAAGCTAATGTCACGACCCGACCCGACGGGGACGGATCCCGCCCGAGCCGGATCGCGACGAGAGCTCGCTAAACTTGCTTATCCAGGATCTGGCTTTGGATTAGGTTACTGAACTGATCTTCCAAATTCTTAACTCAACAGAAACACACAGAACAACAGAGCTACTAAAAACATCAAATGCAGCGGAACAAAACATCTATCTTTTCATTTCCTCAAAATAATCATCTACAGAACAGTGCATGGCTTTCAACAGAAAGAAAGACAGAACAGAAAAGCCATGACTGTACAAAAATCAAAAGTACAAAAGTACCTAATCGGATCAGACTCTGAAACTAATCCTGGACCTCCTTGCCCTTCCCAGAACCTGAAAACCACCAGAAAGCAAGGGTGAGCTCAACAGCTCAGCAAAGCAACAAACCACCAATCTAAATTCTCAGAAACCAAAACCAAATTCATCAGACAGAAGTCAGATCAGAAATCGAAACAGAATCAGAAATCAGAACTTATACGGACAGATATCAAATCAGAATCGGAATCGTACAGATCATATCAGAACAAATCAACAGAGTCAGAATCAGAAATCAGAAATCAGAATCGTATGGAGCATATCATATCGGAATTACAATTTCGTACAGAACAGAACAGATACAGAAAACAAAACAGATACATATAGCTAAATGCCCTGACACTGACGGAATCTCTACGGATTCCGGCCCCTTATGCCTCCTTTCCCAGACACTGACTGAATCTCACAGGATCCAGGCCCCTTATGTCTCCCTTTGTGCTCACGGCACCAAAACAGATGTGCTTATAGCACCAGAACAGAATTCATCGGATCCGGAACAGAACAGATATCAGATTTCAGATTTGAGCTCATTTCAGATTTCCCGTTTCACTAACTGAATCTCATAGGATCCAGGCCCCTTATAACTCCCTTTTTATAGCTTACACACATAGCATTTCAAATCAGAAGAAATCCGGACATTTCAGAAATTACCCGAAAAATCGGACAGCACAACGGCAGTATACAGAATTTACACAAAAATTCCTGCAAAGAAAATTTACCGAATTCGCACAGAACATAGATAATCACATTCCAGAACATTTATTCTACTGCACAGAGAATTTACGATTTCACAGAAAATTCCGATCGACTAAAAACACAGTCGAATCAAAAACACCCGGACGAAAATCTTCAAAATATAGTCAAAACGTGCACACCCGGCACGGCAACGATATACAGAAACTTACGCGGTAAAAACTGAATCCATCAAAAGTTACGGACGAAAAATCGTAACGAAAACGAAATCCGGACAGAAAAATACCGCCAACCGCGACGGAACTGAAAATTGAGAAAGACGGAATGTGCCTTACCTCGAGCACAGCAAATTCTTCAACAGTCACTTCGCTCGAAAACGGCTCCGCGTCTTCCCGAAATCAACTTTTCCAAAATCCTCTTTTTCTCTCTCCTCAGACGAAAAATCAGATATTTTTATAAAAATCTTTTCTCTCTCTTCAAATGAGCTGATTTGCCTTAAATCTTCTTCAGATCGGCCTGGCCGATCGTCCAGATCGGCCTGGCCGATCGTCCAGATCGGCCTGGACGATCAGACCAAAATCCCATCGTCCTGGGACGATTTTTCAGGACGATGTTTACTATTCATAGGCGATAAAAACCTCTACTCACTGACTTGTGCCATCCACTGATCGTCCCGGGACGATACCTCGATCGGCCTGGACGATCCCTACAGGAAATCACTTAGAGCAAATTCTGGCAAAATCTGGAGCTGAATATACACTGATCGTCCCAGGACGATCCCAGATCGTCCTGGACGATACTGGAGCAGATTGTGATATTACAATCTCCCCAACTCAGAAAAATGTCGTCCTCGACATTATCCAATCCAAACGCAGTTAAAACAAGTACGGGTACGACCGTCTCATATCAGACTCTTTTTCCCAAGTTGCTTCTCGTGCAGTCCGGTGCTTCCACTGGACTTTAACCATCGGAATCTCTTTATTTCTTAACTTCCGGACGTCGTACGCTAAAATAAGCTCTGGCTCTTCCTTATACGCCAGATTCTCCTGAATCTCAACCTCCTCAGCTGATAACTTCTTCCCAGAGTCGGATACCCACTTCCTCAGAGTGGATACATGAAACACATTATGCACATCAGGCATAGAATCAGAAAGTAATAACTTGTAAGCAGCTTTTCCAATTCTTTCCAAAATCTCAAATGGTCCAACATACCTTGGACTAAGCTTGCTTACCTGACCAAATCTGCTCACACCTTTCATCGGGCTGACTTTGACATACACAAAGTCACCGACCTGAAACTCAACAAATCTGTGCTTCTGATTGTAATATTTCTGCTGACGATCTTGAGCGGCTTTCAATCTTTCTCTTATCAAATGGATCTTCTGAGCAGTTTCATCAGCAAAAGTGGCCCCCAAAGCCTGTCTATCTCCGACCTCCGTCAGAGTCAAAGGAGTACGGCACTTCCTGCCATACAGAGCCTCGTACGGTGCCATACCGATACTGGACTGAAAACTGTTGTTATAGGCAAACTCAATCAGCGGAATATGATCTTCCCAGCTTCCGCTAAAGTCCAGAACACAAAGCCTCAACAGATCTTCCAATACCTGAATAGTCCTCTCAGACTGTCCGTCGGTCTGAGGATGAAAGGCTGTACTGAAATGCAGTTTCGTACCCAAGCCTTGCTGAATGCCTTTCCAAAGTCTGGAAGTAAAACGTCCATCTCGATCAGATACAATCACACGAGGCACACCGTGCAATCTGACTATCTCCTTCACATATATCTGTGCCAAACGTTCAACTGAATCTGTCTGTCTGATCGGAAGAAAATGGGCTGACTTCGTCAATCGATCCACAACTACCCAAATAGCATCATGTCCTTGTCGTGATCGAGGGAAACCCATCGCGAAATCCATCGTTACCTCCTCCCATTTCCACTCAGGGATAGGCAACGACTGCAACAGTCCACCTGGTCGCTGATGCTCTGCCTTCACCAACTGACAGGCTTCGCATCTCGACACAAACTCCGCCACATCCTTCTTCATCCCAGGCCACCAGAACAAAAGCTTCATATCAGCGTACATCTTACCACTGCCTGGATGAACAGTGTAGCCTGAATGATGAGATTCATACAGAATCTCCCGCCTCAAATCTCCAAACACAGGTACCCACAACCTGTTCTTACAGAAAATAACACCAGAATCAGAAATTCGAAGTTCAGGAGTCTTACCAGATCCAATCTGAGCTATCAACTTTGAATAATCAGAATCTAACTTCTGGGCTTCTTGAATCCTTGCTTCCAAAGAAGACTGAATACTCATCTGAGCCAACTCCAAACCACTGGAGGAAATCACCTCCAACTGCAATCGCTCCAAATCACGGATCAGAAAGTCATCACAGGTAAGCTGAATACCTGAGAATCCAGAAGACTTCCTGCTCAAAGCATCTGCTACCACATTCGCCTTCCCAGGCTGATACTGAATAGTCAGGTCATAGTCCTTGATCAACTCGAGCCACCGCCTCTGTCTCAGATTCAGATCCTTCTGAGTAAAAATGTACTTCAGGCTCTTATGATCAGTAAACATCTCACATGTGACGCCATACAGGTAATGACGCCAAATCTTCAAAGCAAAAACAACTGCAGCTAACTCCAAATCATGTGTCGGGTAATTCTTCTCATGTGGTTTCAACTGTCTCGAAGCATAAGCAATTACCTGACCATGCTGCATCAGGACACAACCCAGTCCTTTCAGTGAAGCATCACTGAACACCTGAAAACCTTCCGTACCTGACGGAAGTGCCAACACTGGAGCTGAAGTCAAACAATCCTTCAATCGCTGAAAACTAGCTTCACACTCCGGTGTCCAAACAAAAGGAACTGACTTCTGAGTCAGTCTCGTCAGAGGAGTCGAAATCTGTGAAAATCCTTTCACAAACTTCCTATAATACCCGGCCATGCCTAAGAAACTACGTACCTCAAATACCGTAGTCGGCCTTGGCCAATCAGCAACCGCCTGAATCTTCTGGGGATCTACAGAAATGCCTTCTCCGCTAATCACATGCCCCAGAAATGAAATGCTCTTCAGCCAGAATTCACACTTGGAGAACTTGGCATACAGCTGATGCCTCCTCAAAGTCTCCAACACAATCCTCAAATGTCTGGCATGATCATCCTCAGATGCAGAATATACCAGAATATCGTCGATAAAGACGATCACAAACTGATCCAAAAACTCCCTGAATACTCGGTTCATCAGATCCATGAAAATCGCAGGCGCATTGGTTACCCCAAAAGGCATAACCAAAAACTCGTAGTGCCCGTACCGAGTACTGAAAGCAGTCTTCACCACATCAGATTCCTTCACCTTCACCTGATAATATCCGGATCTCAAATCAATCTTCGAAAATACCGAAGATCCGGAAAGCTGGTCAAACAAGTCGTCTATCCGAGGCAAAGGATACTTGTTCTTGATCGTGGCCTTGTTCAAATCTCTGTAATCAATACACATACGGAGTGTACCGTCCTTCTTCTTCACAAACAGAACAGGTGCTCCCCAAGGAGAAACACTAGGACGTACAAATCCTCTGTCAACCAACTCCTGAAGCTGAACTTTCAACTCAGAAAGTTCTTTCGGTGCCATCCTGTACGGAGCTTTCGATATCGGAGCGGTACCCGGAAAAACATCGATAGAGAACTCCACATCTCTATCCGGAGGTAAACCAACCAACTCCTCAGGAAAAACATCCACAAACTCTCGTACCACAGGGATCTCAGAAACAGAACCAACCTCCAGGTTCAGATCCCGCACCGAAGCCAAAAATACTGGATATCCTTTCTTCCACATTCTGCTCACCTCTAACGCAGAAATCAGACTGGAGAGAACACCTCGTAATCCCTGAAATACAACTCTCTCTCCAGCCACAAGCAAACTCACTTGCTTCTTCAGACAGTCTATCTGGGCTTCATACTGACTCAACCAATCCATTCCCAGAATCACATCATACGAAGAAATCGGCAATCGAATCAAACTCGATTTCCACTTCTTGCCAGAAATCTTGATCTCACACAAACAAAACTATCGAGCAATCAATGGATTCCCAGCCGGTAAAATCACAGACAAAGAAACCGGTAAAACCATCGAATCCAAATGTAAAAGCTCAAAACAATGCTCGGACAGAAAAGAATGACTCGCTCCAGAGTCAAACAAAACACGACAGGGCTGATCAGAAATGTAAACCGTACCTGTCACCACATCGGGAGCATCTCGAGCCTCCTGCTGACTCAAGCTGTAAACTCGTGGCTGAACTGGAACAGGAGCTGAAGCAACAGAACTACTCTGCTCCCTCTGAATCGTAGGTGGTCTCCGTGGTGCAGAACTAGAACCACCACCTCTACCAGTAAATCCCTCAGGACGTGGAGGAACAGTCCTCGGTCTTCCTGCTGCTGAACCAACAGGTCTGACTAAGCCCTCAGATCGCTGATCATATCCCATCTGTGGACATTCCGCAATCCTATGTCCCGGCTGACCACATCTGAAACAAAGACCAGCTATCCTGTAGCACTGGCCATGGTGTCGCCGTCCACAACTTTGGCACACAGGTGCCGAACTGACAGATCCAGAACTAGTCGTACTGGTAGCAGTACCAGACGATCCTCCGCTCCTTCTGGAATCTCCAGATCCAGAACCAGGAACAAATCTCCTCTTCCCAGAGGAACCACTGCCAGAAGTCTCACCTCCAAACCTCTTCCTACTCGCAGACCACCGCTGCTGAGTAGTCGTCATGTCGTTCTCAATCAGACGAGCTCGCTCCACAAGCTCAGAGAAATCAGTAATCCGGAACGGTATCAAAGGCTGCCTCAAAGTGTCTCGTAAGCCTCTCAGAAACCTGTAGCACCTCTCAGCAGACGTGCTAACCAGCTGCGGAGCGTACCTGGCTAATGCAGTAAACTCAGCCTCGTACTGCATCACCGTCTTGCTCCCCTGAACCAGCCTCAGAAAACTCTCCTGCATCTGCTGTCGTGCAGAAGGGGGAACAAACCAATCTCTGAACACTTCAGTGAACTCTTCCCAAGTGATCAAAGAGTTCAATCTACCCTGAAATCTGGCTGCCTGCTGGCCATCCCACCAGTGCTCAGCCTCTCCGTCCAACAGAAAAACTGCTAACGGAACCTTCCTGTCTGCAGGACACTGCATCCCGTCAAAAGTCTTCTCCAATCTCCTCAGCCACTCCTCGGCTGCTCTGGGCTCAACAGCGCCCTCAAACCTCGGAGGCTTCAACCTCAAAAATAACTGCAGGTGTCGATCAATGTCCTCAGATCTAACAGTAGAAGCTCTGCTCTGAGTCTCGCTCATCATCTGAGCAACAAGTGACGCAAACTGAGAAAGCGTATCAGCACCGACCACTGGGGCTGTACTCCCCACTGGTGCTGCCTGATCGTCACTCTGACCGTCTGTCATGTCTGGGTCTGGCTGATCCATACAGAAAAATCCAGAAAATCCGGAAAACTATCACAAAAACAACACAAAAACAACACAATAAAAAGCCAAACGACCCAAAACTACCTCCCAGACAGACTCACTGATCACTTCCTAAAGCTCTGTTTCACAATCCAACCTGTTTCCAAAACCAGTGCTCTGATACCACAAAAGCTTGTCACGACCCGACCCGACGGGGACGGATCCCGCCCGAGCCGGATCGCGACGAGAGCTCGCTAAACTTGCTTATCCAGGATCTGGCTTTGGATTAGGTTACTGAACTGATCTTCCAAATTCTTAACTCAACAGAAACACACAGAACAACAGAGCTACTAAAAACATCAAATGCAGCGGAACAAAACATCTATCTTTTCATTTCCTCAAAATAATCATCTACAGAACAGTGCATGGCTTTCAACAGAAAGAAAGACAGAACAGAAAAGCCATGACTGTACAAAAATCAAAAGTACAAAAGTACCTAATCGGATCAGACTCTGAAACTAATCCTGGACCTCCTTGCCCTTCCCAGAACCTGAAAACCACCAGAAAGCAAGGGTGAGCTCAACAGCTCAGCAAAGCAACAAACCACCAATCTAAATTCTCAGAAACCAAAACCAAATTCATCAGACAGAAGTCAGATCAGAAATCGAAACAGAATCAGAAATCAGAACTTATACGGACAGATATCAAATCAGAATCGGAATCGTACAGATCATATCAGAACAAATCAACAGAGTCAGAATCAGAAATCAGAAATCAGAATCGTATGGAGCATATCATATCGGAATTACAATTTCGTACAGAACAGAACAGATACAGAAAACAAAACAGATACATATAGCTAAATGCCCTGACACTGACGGAATCTCTACGGATTCCGGCCCCTTATGCCTCCCTTCCCAGACACTGACTGAATCTCACAGGATCCAGGCCCCTTATGTCTCCCTTTGTGCTCACGGCACCAAAACAGATGTGCTTATAGCACCAGAACAGAATTCATCGGATCCGGAACAGAACAGATATCAGATTTCAGATTTGAGCTCATTTCAGATTTCCCGTTTCACTAACTGAATCTCATAGGATCCAGGCCCCTTATAACTCCCTTTTTATAGCTTACACACATAGCATTTCAAATCAGAAGAAATCCGGACATTTCAGAAATTACCCGAAAAATCGGACAGCACAACGGCAGTATACAGAATTTACACAAAAATTCCTGCAAAGAAAATTTACCGAATTCGCACAGAACATAGATAATCACATTCCAGAACATTTATTCTACTGCACAGAGAATTTACGATTTCACAGAAAATTCCGATCGACTAAAAACACAGTCGAATCAAAAACACCCGGACGAAAATCTTCAAAATATAGTCAAAACGTGCACACCCGGCACGACAACGATATACAGAAACTTACGCGGTAAAAACTGAATCCATCAAAAGTTACGGACGAAAAATCGTAACGAAAACGAAATCCGGACAGAAAAATACCGCCAACCGCGACGGAACTGAAAATTGAGAAAGACGGAATGTGCCTTACCTTGAGCACAGCAAATTCTTCAACAGTCACTTCGCTCGAAAACGGCTCCGCGTCTTCCCGAAATCAACTTTTCCAAAATCCTCTTTTTCTCTCTCCTCAGACGAAAAATCAGATATTTTTATAAAAATCTTTTCTCTCTCTTCAAATGAGCTGATTTGCCTTAAATCTTCTTCAGATCGGCCTGGCCGATCGTCCAGATCGGCCTGGACGATCAGACCAAAATCCCATCGTCCTGGGACGATTTTTCAGGACGATGTTTACTATTCATAGGCGATAAAAACCTCTACTCACTGACTTGTGCCATCCACTGATCGTCCCGGGACGATACCTCGATCGGCCTGGACGATCCCTACAGGAAATCACTTAGAGCAAATTCTGGCAAAATCTGGAGCTGAATATACACTGATCGTCCCAGGACGATCCCAGATCGTCCTGGACGATACTGGAGCAGATTGTGATATTACAGCTAAGGGACAACAATAGAACCCGAACAGCCAAGCCAGGAGAATCGGGAAAGCCAGAGAACAACAACAGGACCCGAACAGCCAAGCCAGGAGAAATCAAGAAAGCTATAGAAACCGAACAGCCACCAAGCAGATAGCAACTTTATGCTCCCATCAAACCCAACTCAACCCAAACACAAAGCACCCAAAGAAGAGCACACCAAAGGAAAAACATGTCCAAAAAGCACCTAAAACACACATGTTCATCGGTTGCCTTCCATCATTGGGAAACAAAAATTAAACTAAAAAAATTATAATAACATAAAATAAAAGTATCTAAAAACATGAGCATGAAGTATTGAATGCATCAATTCCCCCCAGGTGGGAGAATCTCATCTCCTGATGAGAATGCTTCACTAATGCGTTGATAGATATCAGGACGACAAGATTGGAGTTCCACAGCTTCATCTCAAGTACAATCAGTCAACGGATGTCAACTCCATTTTACCAGAAACCGCTTGTGCACTCCATGCCTAGTCTAGGTAGTCCTAATGTCCAAAACATCTTCAATATGATCATCTTTGGCATGAACTAGACTGGTAACTGGTAAGGTATCTAAATCCACAGAATCAGCTGGATTTCCCTCATATAAAGTAAGGACAACAACATTTAACACAGGTGAAGTTCCAACATAAAGTAGAAGATCCAGTAAGTAAGCATTTGTTCCCAGTTTTCAAAGTATCTGAAAAGGCCCAAATTTTCTCCGGCTTAACTTGCCAAAAGTTCCAACAGGAAAGTGTTGTCATCAAAAATAAGCCATAACTAGATCACCCTCTTGAAAATAACACTCTTCAATGTTTGTGAGCAACAATTTTGTATTTAGTTTTTGCCATTCGAAGTTTTTCTAGGACCTGATGTTGGATCGATTTAATTTGATCAACAATTTTGGTAGCTTCAGCATTGACCTTATTAGGCATGGGTAAACAAGTTCGGTTTAAAATATGAGGAATAGGCTGGTCATAAATGATTTCAAAAGGGGTCTTTCCAGTAGATCAATTAATAGAATTGTTGTAAGCAAATTTGGCTTGGGGTAAAATAAAATCCCATTAAGAAGGTTTCTCACCAGCAAGACATCTAAGCAAGTTTCTTAAACTTATGTTGACAACTTCAGTTTGCTCATCTGTTTATGGGTGATATGCACTACTGAATTGAAGAGTAGTCCCTAAATTTGACCAAAGTATTCTAAAAAAAGGGTTTAAAAACCTAGTATCCCTATCAGAGGTGAAAGTCATGGGTATGCCATTGAGTCTCACAATTTCTTTAAAAAATAGATCAGCAACATGTGAAGCATCAACGATTTTTTTACAAGGAATGAAATGTGTCATTTTGCTAAATCGATCAAAAATAACAAACACAGTCAAATTTTCAAGTAGTAACAGGTAGTCCTAAGATGAAGTCCATGGAGATATCATCCCAAGGTTTATTCAGAATTAGAAGAGGAGTATATAAACCAGTGTTTTGAGTTGTTCCCTTGAAAGATTGATAGATTTTGCATTGTTTTATAAATTTGATGATTTGTTTTCTCATGTGGGGCCAATAATATTTTTTTTCAACTAAAGCAATGGTTTTTCCTTGGCCAAAATGTCCCCCAAATCCTCCAATGTGAAGTTCTTGAATAAATTATTCTCTTAGTGAGCTTTAGGTGATACAGAGTCTAGTTCCTTTAAACAAAAATTCTTATTGAATGATAAATTGAGCAGAAAGATCAGTTCCCGAAGTGTGACATGATTGCCAAATAGCTTTAAAATATGGATCAGTGGCATAATTTTCTTTTAAGGAATCTAATGAAGTTATGTTTGGGTAAAGGGTTACCAATAGATGAGCTCGTCTACTTAAAGCATCAGAAACCTTATTGACCACTCCAGCCTTGTGTTTTAAAAGAAAAGAGTATTCTTGCAGGAAAGATGTCCATTTGACATGTCTTTTACTTCAGTTTTTTTGAGATCCTAAAAATCGTAGTGCTTCGTGATCAGTGTTTAACACAAATTCCCTTTGAATAAGATAACATCTCCAAAATTTCTGGGCCTGGACAATTGCATAAAATTCCACATAATATGTTGAATATTGAGATTGAGAATCATTTAATTTTTCACTAAAGTAAGCAATAGGTCGACCTTCTTAAGTAAGTACAACTCCTATGCCAATATGAGATGCATCGCAGACCACCTCAAAGATTTTATCAAAGTCTGGTAAACTAAGAATGGGTGCTTGGCTCATTTTCATTTTAATCGGTTGAAAGGCTTGTTCAGCTTCAGGTTTCCATTTAAAAATTCATTTTTTTAGACAGTTAGTGATGGGTGCAATTAAAGTACTGAAGTTTTTTATAAACCTATGATAAAAGGATGTTAAACCATAAATCCTCCAACTTTACTGATATTCTTCGGGGTTGGCCAGCTTTAGATAGCTTCAATTTTGACAGGATCTACCTTAATACCATCAGCAGAGACAATATATCCAAGAAAAGTTAAGCTTTGCGTCATTAAAGAACACTTTTTTAAATTGATGAACAAATTTTGCTCTCTTAAGGTTTGTAGGACTTGTTCCACATGTTCAAGATGTTCACTAGGATGTTTACTATAAATCAGGATGTCATCAAAATAGACTACCACGAATTTTCCAATGAAAGGACGTAAGATATGATTCATAGTCCTCATAAACGTGCTAAGGGCATTTGACAATCCGAAAGGTATGACTAACCATTCATACAGACCTTCTTTTGTTTTGAAAGCTGTCTTCCACTCATCACTAGGTCAAATCCTTATTTGGTGATATTCACTTCGCAAATTAATTTTGGAAAAGACTTTTGCACTACTAAGCATGCCTAGCATGTCATCCAATCTGGGGATGGGAAACCTATATTTGATAGTTATCTTATTTATGGCTCTTTGTCTATACACATCTGCCAGGTTCTATTTTTTTTTGGGTGTAAGCAAGGCTGGGACAATACATGGACTAATACTTTCCTTAGTCAAACCTTTATCCAGAAGTTCAATCACTTGTTTATGTAATTCATCATGTTCAGTAGGACTCATTTGATAGTGAGGGAGATTAGGTAAAGTTGCTACAAGAATTAGGTCGATGTGGTGTTGAATATCTCTCATGGGTGACAATGATTTTGGTAACTCATCAAGGGTTATATCAAAATATTCTTCAATCAATGGTTGTATTGACACGAGAATTTTAGAAGTTTGCTCAGATTCTTTTCCTAACACCAAATAGACTACATTAGAATTTTTTAGCTCATTTGTGTTGAGAAGTAATTCAAGAGTGGTTGCTTTTGTTGTCGATTGGGTAATTTTGGCAGGAGGGTCAGGAATATTCTTCTAGGGTACAAGGTGAATTCTTTGTTGTTTTAAGTGAGAGAGTAAGTATTCTTTCCCCATTGTAAATTATCTTATGATCAAATTGCCAGGGACGACCAAGTAAGATATGACATACTTCAAGAGGAATGATGTCACACACTACTTGATCACTATAGGAGTTTCTAATTGAGAGGTTAATAGTGCATTGTTGTGTGACAGGGACCTCTGCTACTTTAAACTAGGATATCTTGTAGGGTTTAGTAAGTGGTTTGGGTTTTAGATTAAGTTTGTCTACCATTAGTTGTGAGACAAAGTTTCCTGAGCTACCACTATCAATCATAAGGGTACAAAGTTTTCCTTCAATAGTGGAAGTGGTTCGAAAGATATTTCACCGAAGCCATTTGCCTTTGATGTTAACTTTGGTAGTTAAGACTCTTTGAATAACTAAAAATTGGTCCCCTTAGTCACCTTAAACATCAATCCGTTCTAACTCAATCTCAATTTCAGGTTCAGATTCAACTTCCTTCTAAGTCATCCTCTTTCTTAATATAATTGATCCTAGGAGGGTTATTCTTTTTACAAGCTATCGAAAGGTGTCTATATAAGCCACCTTTGTAACATGGTCCAATTGGCTTTGGTCCTATTACACCCTTTCCTTTATCAACGATTTGAGTTTCATTACGTTTTGTTCGCAAATTAGGGTTTGAAGAAGATGCCCCAATGGAGGTTCATGAAGATTTGATTCTAATCCCACTAGATTGTCGAAGCTTAGTTGATTCAATTCTTTTATTATTGCCTCTTTCATGTAGTTTTTCAATCTTTAATGCCATTCGATAAGCTTTATCGAGTTTAACTACGTGAAGTAAGTTCAATTGATCTTGAATAGACCACTTTAATCAATTGATGTATCGAGTTATTGTTCGTTCTTTAGATTCATTCAAGTTATTTTTTATTGTAGTTTGTAGAAATTCTCAATGTATTCTTCTATGGATTGATTCCCTTAACGAATATTATTGTAATCTTGAAACAGAGTTCAGGAATGGTCAGAAGGCAAGAATTTTCCCCGCATTTTTTCTTTCATTCTTTCCCAATTTGAATTTTTTCTTTCCCTCTCCTTACCCTATTATTTTGAATATTTTTCCACCACGTTAGAGTATGACCCGTCAGTTTTAAACTAGCAAACCTAACTTTCCTATTTTCAAGAATTTCATTCCATTAAAAAAATTGGTCCATTTTTTCTGTCCATTTAAGAAATTGTTCCGGATGCGCTTACCTTCAAATTTCCTTACATCAATTTTAATTCCATAATCCCATTATTTATTTTGCCTATTTTGATTTCTAGGAGCTTCATCTTCTTTTTAAGAGTTTTGTGCATTGTTCACATTTAAGGTAGCCAAAGTGTTAGCCATAGCATCCAAATGTTGTTGTAGGTTAGCTAATTGTTAAATCATTTGTTGTCAATCCCCTTGATTATTTTGATTATTCATTTTATTTCTGAAAGGGAAGACACACTAACCAGGGCTCTGATACCAAATTGATGGGAACTAGAAAGATCTAAACCCAATGAAGAACACAAAAAAAGTAGGACACGACTCAATCCAAAACTTTAGTAAACAAATCAAATAAATATGAATAAAGCTGAAATTATTTTTTTAGAAGAAGAAAAACTACAAAGAAAATACCCTCAAAACAACCAACTAATGGTCACCTCACATGTAACAATAAATTAGGTAAATAGAATACTCAAGGACATGCAAACCAGTGGTCCACCACAACAACTTTAATCCAACGTCCGCCACAACTCCGGCAAATACCAACAAAATTGACCAACTAACACCACTCACTTTTAGAAGAATGATACAATGGGGTGGAAACTTGTAGAGAGAAGAAAGGGTTATAAGACATGGAAGAAGAAATAAGTAGTGAAGAAGTAGCTCTCAAGCTACAGAAGAAACCCTCAGGTTTTGAACTTTTTCCACTTCCAAAACCTCCCTACAACAGTCCAAAACATTTTTTAAATAGGAAAAAAAAGGAGGCCAACAACCAGCCACAGCCGCCCCTTACAACCAACTAAAAAAGGGGAAGAAAAGGCAGCAATTAAGCTCGGTTGAAGCCTACCCGAACAACCAGGGAGTCGGGAAAGCCAAGGGAAAGCAACAGGACCCGAACAGCCAAGCCAAGAGAATCGAGAAAGCCAGGGAACAACAACACGAAGTGAACAACCAAGCCAGGAGAAATCGGGAAAGCCACAGAAACCGAACAGACACCAAGTAGTCATCAACCATCCACCCCCATCACCCAACTCAGCCCAAACACAAAGCACCCAAAGAAGCTAACACACCAAAGGAAAAATAAGTCCAAAGAGCACCTAAACCACATATGTTTATCAGTTGCCTTCCATCATTGGGTAAACAAAAATTAAACTAAAAAATTACAATAACATAAAATAAAAGTATCTAAAAACATTAGCATGAATTATTAAATGCATCAGTATTGGAGGAGCTACAGAAGCATCAACTGAAGGCTAGTCTGAAGAAATGTTGCTTTGCTCAGGCTAGTCTGGAATATTTGGGGCACATTGTCTCTAAAGAAGGGGTGGCGGTGGATTATGCTAAAATTGAGGCTTTGTTAAGGTGGCCAGAGCCCAAAAATCTTAAGGATTCGTAGGATTAACAGGATACTATAGGAGGTTTTTGAAGGGGTACATTACCATATCATGGACACTAACTGAATAGTTGAAGAAGGATGGGTTCTTATGGGGAGAGGCGGCCACAATTGATTTTGAGAGCTTGAAAAAGGTCATGACCACTATACTGGTTTTGGAACTACCAGATTTTACTCAAGTTTTTATAGTAGAGACAGATGCCTCATGGATATTGATTGGGAGTAGTACTCATGCAAGGCAGCAACCCATTGCTTATTTCAGCTAGGCATTGACAGCTAAGGCCAGACTGAAATCAGTATATGAGAGGAAGTTAATTTCCATTGTGTTAATCATCTAGAAGTGGCGACCTTACTTGATAGACAAGCTCTTCATTGTCAGGACTGATCAGTGGAGTCTGAAGTACTTGCTGGGATAGAGGATGGTGACTGAGGAGCATCAAAGATGATTTTTCAAGCTGTTGGGGTATGATTTTGAAATATATTATATGCGAGGCATTGAGAACAAGACAGCAGATGCACTATCCAGATGCAAGGGGGAGTTACATGTGATAGCAGTATCAATTCCATTGATGCTTGACTGGGAGGCCATCAAGGAGGAGAGTGCACAAGATGAGGAGTTGGAGAGGAGTAGGGTGGATTTGTTGAAGGAAGAGAATAGCCACCCAGGGTATTCTCTAGATGGGGAGAGGATATTGTATCAGGGGAGGTTTGTGCTGCCTAGGACATCAGTCCATGTTCCGCACCAACTCTAGGAATTCCATTGGAGAATAATTGGGGGCCATTCCGGGGTGCAGAAAACAAACAGGAGACTTTCCTCAGAGTTGTATTGGAAGGGAATGCATAAGGATGTAGATGAGAAGGAAGCTAGATGTGAGATCTACCAGAAGAACAAGTACATGGCCATGTCCCATGAAGATTGCTACAACCTTTAGCTTTATCGGGACGAGCGTGGTAGGAGGTATTCATGGACTTTATAGATGAAATACCCAAATCAGAGGGTTTCACAGTTATCTTGGTGATAGTGGATAGATTGAGCAAGTATGCTCATTTCATTCCCTTACAACATCCCTACATCGCCATGACAGTGGCATAAGTTTTTATCAGGGAGGTGTTCCGATTACATGGGATACCATAATCTATAGTATCAGATCAGAATAAGGTATTTCTCAGTCATTTTTGGAGGGAGTTATTCAGGACATACTGGACAACACTGAAGGGGAGCATTGCTTACCACCCATAGACAGATGGACAGACATAAGTGATCAACAAAAGCCTGGAAACATACCTACGATGCTTTGTGTCGGAGACACCCAAGCAGTGGGCAAGGTGGTTGGCATGGGCGGAGTATTGGTACAACACCTCATATCATTATGCTTCTCAGATGACCACATTCAAGGTGTTGTATGGAAGAGATCCTCGTAACTTGATATATTTTGGGCATAAAAGCACCCAGTTTCATCCGTAGAGGAGTATTTGGAAGATAAGGATATGATGCTGGAAGAATTAAATAAGCATTTATTGATGGCCCAACAGATTATGAAGAAACATGTCAATGGGAATAGGAGGGATTTCCAAATTGAGGTGGGGGAAAGGGGCATTCTTAAAAATCCAACCTTACAGGCAGAAGACCATCACCAATATGAGGAAAGAGAAGCTGGCAACAAGATATTTTTGACCTTTTGAGGTACTGGAGAGGATAAGGGAGTTGGCATACAAGCTGAAATTGCCTTCAACAACAAACATACACCTTGTTTTCCATGTCTCACAATTGAGGACAACGATTGGAGAGCATGAAGCTAGGTCTGATTTACTAGCAGGCAGCCAGGTTTGAGTTATCAATGAGACATTAACTGAGGACTTTGAAGTGATGTTGGAACCCTCAGAGTTACAAGGGGTGTGCTGGGGAGCGGGAAATGATAAGGAGGTGTTGATCAAGTGGAAGGATCTTCTAGATTATGAGGCAACATGGGAGCCTTATGAGAGGGTGAAGCACAATTTCCCTCCTTTCACCTTGAGGACAAGGTGATTCTTTGGAAGGGCGGTATTGTTAGGCTGGCTCAAGCTGAACCGGCCAAACCCCAACTGCCCCTGCAAAGGCTGGTTCTCAGCTACAGTAGGCGGACCAAACAACCTCCTTTGGGGTATGCCGCCCAAGCCTAGTGGGCCCACTAGGCTAGCCAACTAGGAAAGAAGTAGGGGGCGGCTAGGAGAGGGAGGGAAGATTTGAATCGGTATTTGAAATTAGGGAAATATGTATTAAATAGGAGCAGTTGTTTAGGGTTAAGGTTCTGCATGTTTTGGTGGTTGATTTGAGAGTTCTAGTTCTTAGAGTATTGGGCCCAAGATTCATCTAGAGATTGGGAGAGAATATCCTCCTCTCAAATTGAGGATCAATTGTATCTTGCTTGGTTTCTTCGTTCTAGTTGAATTACATCAATCAAGGTGTTATTTGGATAAAATTTCACTTTTAAATTCGTGTTCGTTTGTCATTTTTCTCCACTCTTGTTAGGATTTACTTGAATTCTTCAAATATTTCCTATCAGAATAAATGAGAAATTGTTTAGGAAAGTTTTAATTACAATTCGGAGGAAATTATTTAGGACAAGAGATTTGATTTGAATTCAGATATGAGATTGGATTATTTAAGGAAAGGGGGCCGATTTGAGAGGAAATTATGGAAACCTATTTAAGGCTAACAATAGGGTGATTTCATGATTATAATGTTATTTGTTGAATTTAAATTGGTCGTAGGTTGATTGGGCTCTAGCTGGTAGCTAGAGATTTGGGAGAACCGGATCTTCCTCTCCAATTGACGAAATTGTATCTTGTCATTCTTTCATTGCTATTTTGAATAAAAAAGCTTCTTTTGAGTTATTTCTCTGATTTTCCAATTTCTAGTATGCTGAAATCACAATTTAGCCATAAATTTTCACAAATTCAGCATTCAGCATTCACTTTCTATCATAATGATATGCACTTTAGTCTACTCCATCTAAACCTCAAAAAGAGCACTACATTCAACCTTAATGCTCGTTATACAACTGACATCATTGCCTGTGCTTCTTCATGCATCTTTCTAACCACACATTCTACATGTCGCTTCTCTGCTCGCACCTATTCATACAACATCCCTACCTACTCCTCTGTAAGCTATCATCTACACTATTTACATCCAACTTATTCCTTGCTGCACAACTGGCCAACTCATTTCCATTATTTCACATAGGTTCATTTCTAAGCACATAAGAATATCCATAATCAAAGGAGAAGAAAGCATGAGATATCCATTCTGAGGATAAGATTCATCACTTCTAAGAAACTCTTAAATCCCCATGAAGAACTGGAAGGCAATCAAAGCATCTTCCTTTTATTAAGAAGAACTTCATGGATACTAAGATGGAAGAATTTCAAGGATACTAAGATGGATGCTTCTGACCTTAGCAAAGTAACTCCGTCTGATAGTGTTGGCTAAAGATCCTATCTAGATTATAGTCTCGATGTGAAATGTTAAGGCATAGTTATGGTTGAAAGAGATCTTTGACTAAATAATTTGTCCTTCAAAGCAAACAATATATATCAGGTATACAATAACAAATTGTTCAAGAGCTTGTAATGGATCATAATGACTCATTCTCTACCTCTCTATATAATTTTTAGAAGTCCCTAGACACCTTTTTCTTATGCAAGGTCGTGGCCTCATGATATAGAAGGTGAGCATACATGTGTATGAATCTTGGTCATGAAGTGAAACCAAATAAAGTCCAAGCCAAAGCATGATGGAAGATACATGAATGTAAAGGGATGAAGATAGGAATAAGGCAAGTGATAATATTATTATTCACAAGGACAATAATATGAAGATAAATTTAATTTCTAGGAAGATTCACAAGTCTACTAATAGGAGAGAACTATGAAATTCTATCTTTACATTGCTCTCAACTAACAGTCATAATGAAATTTAATCAACCTTTTTTTTTTAACTACAAAACCACTACATATTTACAACATTTACATTAGATGTTTATTAATAAGAGGAACACATAAAATTCCTTGTTCAATAGGGATTGATAATCAAATCATAGATTCATGGACTTCTAATTCAATCATCGATTCTCCTCAAAAACAGCTTGTAAAGAAAAAAATAATTGCATCCTTGATTACATAAAGCATCCAAATTTTTCTTCCTATTTTGTACCATATGGAAAGACAGAAAAAGGGGGTTTGCCAAATTTGCCATGCTTCCTTCTATGTTTTATTCACGCTGATATGAAAAGAGAATGGCTTCATTTAGAAGCAATTGATTTATGACGGGTTCAATTTAACCTCATTAAAAACTACATTAACAGGAGAAAAAAAATCAACACCTTAGAGGATGGTCACATCCTTTGTAGATTCAATTGCCTCGGGCAAGGTTCGGTAGCACTGCCATGAAGCTCTTCTAAGTCACAGCCATGCAAGAGTTGATTAAGTCCAAGGGACAATTACTAACATTGATTCATTAGTGGAACACCAACTATAATATTTAAAAGGAGCTATTCACAGAGGATATATTTTAATCCTTCAAAAAGGTTAGCAATAGATGCTTACTCAAAATATTATTTGGATGCCTAAACTCAAGTCGATGGGTCAATTTTCCACCAAAGTTCTAGTATGACCTCTGGAAGAAAATTCTTAACAATTTAATTTTCAATTGAAACAGAAAGAATAGCTACTCATGCTCTTGTTATTGAAACAGGCTTCCAGCAAACCAAAGTTCTCCGGAGGAGAAAATCAACTGATCATGAAACCGCCTTCATTATTTAGTTTGACAAAATCATTGATCCACATAGACAGTTGTCAGAAAATCAATCTGTTTCAAGATTATGAATTAGAATTTGATGAATTTTAATTGTATGGTAAACTTTGTCTCATTTAAAATTCAAACATTTCCCAAACCAACAAGAGGTTCTCCTACAAGTTGATAGACTAAACAAGAACAAATATATGGTAGAAAGCAGCAGAAAAAAATTCTTTTGGAGGCCAAATGAAGCTTATATATAAAGAACATTAATACGTTGAGTGATACATTTAACAAACAATCTAAACATTTTCACATAATCTAAGGACTTCTACAATGCTATAGACTATTCGAGTATAACTAGTACATGCCGCTTCAACATCAAGTGATCATTTTGCTTACACATCTTCATGCGAGTTTGACGCCTGCTTCATTATCCACAACTCTACATATGGCTACAACACCTGTTCCTCACCAGCATTGTCGCTCACACCTGTACTCCAGGTGGCTTTGACGCTTGATCCTCGCAAGTCTTACTATATTCCTTTTACATGGAATTGTGATCCCCGCTCCTGAATCAACATAATCACAGAAATCTTAACATGCACCTTTATTATCCTCTTCTTAGGCTTCGTTTGGGACGGCTTTTTCATTGCTTTCCAAAACGGAGTTTTAGTACAAAAATAAAAAAATTTGTACTAAAACTCCGTTTTAGAAAGCAATAGAAAAGCCGTCCCAAACGAAGCCTTAGCCAACCTTGTCGCCCATACTTCTTGGCACAACTTTATCATGTGCTTCTTAATTGGCTTCATGCAACTTCGTCACCCATTCAATTTCACACTCTTCTAATGTTTGTTCACGCTACACGTATGATCAAGAAGACTCCATCAACAAATCAACCTATCAAAGATGTTACATACAACATCTTTTTCAAGAGATCTCTCCATACTTCAGAACTCCTAAACCTAGGGAAAATAGAATGAAGAGGTAAAACATAATGTTCAATAAACCAACTTAGAAGAATGTCACATACAACATTCGTAATAAAAAAATTTTCGAAGGAATTCTCTCTACTCTAGAACTTCAAAGCCTATGGGAAGTAGAGGAAATGACATTTATAAAGTTGGTAACAAAAGGTGAAGGAAGAAAAGCCAAGGGAGAAGAGAAATATAAATTAAACCTACTGATAGGCCACTCCTTAAGTAGCAATAAAAATTTTCAGTCAATTAAAGTACAAACTTTTTAAGGTACAATTGATGCATGATATAAAAAGGGGATGCTTTAGCTAAGTTAGAGAATCCCAAGAATTCATACAGGATGTACCTAAAGGATTCTTTCATCAAAATTCTGATAGGATGTGGATTTAGATCTTATGAAATTACGTGGCTGAATTTACAATTTTAGCAAAACAGAAATTGGTAACAAGTAAATGAAGAAGAATAACATTCAAGAACACTTTTTATTTGATTATATATAAAATAAAAGACAAGATTAGAGTTGGATCTTCAATTGTAGAGGAAGATCCAGCTCTCTCAAATCTCTAGACACCGCTAGAGCCCAAAGCACCCTAGAAACACTACAATTTTAGCAAAAAAGACCCACCCCTAACCCTAGGAAAATCTCTTACTTAAAGCACAACAAATACCCAAAGAACCCTCTCCCAAATCTGCCAACAACAACAACAACAACATCAAGCCTTTGCCCCACTACGTGGGGTCGGCTACATGAATCCTTTTTTGTCATTGTGTCCGATTAAAAGTCAAATTCTCATTTAAATTTAATAAAGAAAGATTATTTCTAATATTTTCTAACCAAGTCTTTTTAGGTCTACCTCTACTCTTCTTAACATAAGTCAAATCTAATACCTCAACTTTCCTAACCGGGTCATCGGAAGGCCTCCGTTTAATGTGACCAAACCATCTAAGGTGACTCTCTAATCTTATCTTTCACTGGAGCTACTCCAACCTTTTCATGTATAAACTCATTTCGTATCATATCTCTAAGGGTCAAGCCACTCATCCACCTAAGCATCCTCATCTCTGCAACACTTAACTTAGTATTATTCTTCTCTTTTAATGGCCAACATTCGACATCATAAAACATTGCAGGTCTCACCACTATCTTATAGAATTTTTCCTTAAGTTTGAGGGGGACTTTTCTATTGCACAATAAGCCCGGTGCATTCCTCCACTATAACCATCCAACTTAAATTTTGCTGATAATATCCCAATCAATTTCACCATCACTCTGAACAATAGATCCAAGATATCTAAAACGTGTAATTTAATGACTTGATCGCCCAAAGTCACAATCCCCTCACTAGGTCTATTGCTAATTTGTTACTAAAATTACACTCCATATATTCAGTTTTAGATCTACTCAAGCAAAAACCTTTAGACTCAAAAGTTGACCTCCATAATTCAAGTTTACCTTCAACTCCCTCTCTAGTTTTATCAACAAGAAGAATATCATCAGCAAAAAGCATATACCAAGGTAGATCCTCTTGCAAATGTCTAGTGAGAACATCCAAGACTAGAGCAAAAAGATATGGACTTAAGGTTGATCCTTGATGTAATCCAACCGAAATAGAAAAATACTTGGTCAAACCACCTTGTGTTTGAACACAAGTAATAGCTCCTACATACATATCTTTAATGATTTGAATATAAGCATTATTAATTCATTTCTTTTCAAGAACTCTGCATAACACTTCTCTTGGAACTTTATCATATGCTTTTTCTAAATCAATAAATATCATATGAAGATCCTCCTGATTCTCTCTAAATTTCTCCATCAAACCTCTCAATAAATGTATGGCTTCCATATTAGACCTACCCGGCATGAATCCAAATTGATTTTGAGAAACATTAGTATCACGTTGCAACCTATACTCCATAACTCGCTCCCATAGTTTTAAAGTATGACACATTAACTTAATTCCTCTATAATTCGCATACTCTTGTGCATCACCTTTGCTCTTAAAAATAGGAATTAACACTCATTCTCCAATGATCTAGCATCTTTTTAGTCTTAAAAATAGTATTAAAAAATTTAGTAAGCCAAGAAATTCCTTCATCTCCTAAGCATTTCCATATCTCTATTGGAATATCATTAGGTCCAACAGCCTTTCGACACTTCATTTTCTTTAAAGCCTCTCTAACTTCGATTTTACTTATATGTCGATAAAAACAAAAATCTTTATTTTCATTTAGGGTGATAAAGTCACTAAAGTCAATCGTATTTTCACATTCTTCATTAAAAAGTTTAGTAAAATACCTCATCCACCTTTATTGAATATCAACTTCTACGAAAAGTACTTTTTGATATTCATCCTTGATACACTTCACTTGAACTAAATCCTTACTACTTCTATCTCTTTGTTTGACTAACTTATATATATATCAACTTCTACGAAAAGTACTTTTTCCCGCTAATGATTCAATCCTTGAACTTGTTGGAACCAATGTTTAAAATTTTGTAATCGGGTATTGAGTTTTTCGTTCGTGAGGCGAGGCGTAAGCCTCAAGGCGTTTTGAGGTGTAAGCCTCAAAATAAAAAATTTGCATAAACATAAAATGATAAATTTTGTATATACTAATGTGTAAATAATATATAAAACATAAAAATATACAAGATATGAAGTGAAATCAAAGTATCCCAATAATAAGGCAACATGAAATATAGTTCAACTAAAACTCCATCTTTCCTAAATCATAATATTATTTTCATTAACATATAATTCCAAAAATAAATAACAATGACATATCACATAAGAACTCATAAGTCATCAATACTGTCATCACTAAGGGGGTCTTCATTTGAATCATCATTATGATGAACTGCTCTCACCACTTCCTCCTCTCCTATAGAGTTCAATGTCTCCCAATCAGGTCCTTATTCCTCAATATCAGTTATCTTCCTCTTCCCTAAATATTTATCTAAGAAAACTATATTTTTGAACTCATAAATAATAGTAATAGTCACACCACCCTTTAGAATTTTATCACAATAATTGTATTTTAGATAGATATATGTTTTATCACTTTCCCCTACATCCACTTGAGTGCTATGTTTCCATGCTGGATATTTTCTATGACCTGATGCTACTTTATCCATACTTCTGACCATCATTTATAAGAAGAATATATTAGTGCAATATATCGAATCCCTAAACATAATGCTTCATTTATTCTACATTAAGAAAACTTATACAAACCATACACTTATGAAGAAGCAGACTAACACTAGCAACTATTACAAAAGATGATGAATACAACAATAAATCGGTCTGCTAGGGGTCTAAGGGGGGGCTGCCCTCTGGCAGAATTTCAGGTGGCAGCGCCCCCGTAACAAAATTTTATTGTAAGAGAGAAAGTGCAGCAAAAACGCAACAAAAGCGCAATAAAAGAACAGTAAAAGCGCAACAAAAATGCAGTGACAATGGCAGACAGATCGATTGTGGAATCTTACTTAGTAGAATATGGAGGTCCTTATTGCAGAACTGATCAATCTTGTATTTCCACGAAGAATAAGAGCTTTCAGCGGTTGGTCGAAGGAGACTCCAGCCCAACTCGCATTAGAAGATAACTCCAAGCAATAAGAGAAGAGCAACTCAAGGTGAAATGAAGCCAAAGCCGAACGAAGAGGGAAAAAGGTCGCTCGAAGAAGATGAGAGAAAACCTGTTTTTGGGAAATGACAGAAGACCGTGTAAGGGTTGGGGGGTCCGAACCGAACAAATATATATTAGGTTAGTTTTTTTTAGAGGCGGACGCCTCTAAACTTTGAGGCGAGGCGCGCCTCAGTAAACTTGAAGCGTACGCCTCAAATCCTGAACTCATTACGTGGGCTTTGAGGCTTAAAGGAGCGAAATTACGCTGAGGCACGCCTCTTTTGCGCAATTTTAAACCATGGTTGGAATATCCCTCGATACTATTGTAGGGGTGGTAGAATCATGTCTGGTGCTTCTATCTTCTCCCAATATTTTTCTTCTTCCAAATTCTGCAGCTCCACTAAAAGTCCAACTCCTTCACCTTTTCCTCTCCTTGGTAGTGGCTCCAAAGATGGCATCTCCTCTTCTTCCCCCAACTTTTTCACCTCCGGATCTTTCCCTTTCCTTATTGGATTAGAATTTCCTCCACTCCTTTCGCCATTAGTCACTCCGCTGCCTCCGACGATGTCGTTTTTGTTTGGAACTCTAGCATCGTTTTCATCATCTCCTCCATGATGGCGAACTTTGCATTGATCTTCTCATGGATGACTGAAAATATCTTTTTGAAATATGAAATCTTTTTTACACAATCTAATTTCAATTGTCCGATCTCCCATTCCAATACTTCTACTTGTTCCAGCCATGAGTGCCCGGATCGAATAGCTCTGATACCAGTTTGATAGGAAGTAGATGCAAAACTTGTGAAATTTCTTTGTTGAATTTACAATTTCAGCAAAACAGAAATCAATAACAAGTAAACGAAGAAGAATAACACTCAAGAACACTTTTTATTAGATTATATAAGAAAGAAAAGATAAGATATAGTTGGATCTTCAATTGGAGAGGAAGATCCGGCTCTCCCAAATCTCTAGACGCCGCTAGAGCCTAAAGCACCCTAAAATCACTACAATTTCAGCAAACAAGACCTACCCGTAACCCTAGAAAAATCTCTTACTTAATGCAAACAATAAAAAACAAATACCCAAATATCCCTCCCTCAATTCCTTCCCAAATATGCCCTACTCCCATAATTATTTCCCCTCCAAATAAGCTCCCAAATCTGCCTTCTTCAATTAGGCAAAATCTCCTAATCAATCCTCTACAAATCAACACTCAAATCTGTCCTCTTCAATTAGAAAATAATTCCTAATTAATCCCTCTAAATCAGCCCCCAAATCATCTATCTTCAATTAAGAAAAATCTACTAATTAATTTCCTTTGATTAAAAACCTTTCTAAACTCCCTCTTGATTAGAAAACTTCTTAATTCCATCCCAATCAAATCAGCTGGTCCATCAAATTCTTGCTAGCAAATTTTTACAATTTCAATGAAAAATGAGTCAAAGACATAATTTCCAATGTTAATTGTTAAAATGTGATTGTGATTAAATACATTTTGACTCAAATCATGGCACATTGCTCATACTTGAGCACACTAAAGATTATGCTAGTAATAGAAAGAAAATTTTTAAGTTTGCAAGCCACAACATCCAAAAAGAAGGGGCCTATTATTAGGTTTGTAAAAATTCCTATACAATTAAGCACGAATTTCAATGAAATATGCACAACTTGAGTAAATTTAGAAGAATTGAATTGGTATATAAATTTGCTCAAATTAGTTAAATTGCAGATTAGATAAGCTCATAATTAATCGGAAGATCCTATACAAGATTGGATGCAACAACTAGATCCATGGACACCAAAATCACCCAAATTGACAATTATAAGAACTTGCAATTATTATGAATCAACTTGGCCTTGCTAAGCTACATTATGCATTGCGGCCACATAGGAGGAAATGATGTAGGTAGAAGGGGCAGGCAAAACTTGGATCCATCATTTACCAATATGCTCGTGAGATCATTGTTTACTATGAGAAATATCTAAATCATCAATCAAAAGCATAACCAACAAGGCATTGCTAGAACACCATATTTGGGCCATCATTACCGCCTAAAGAAGCCAACATCTATGCGAGCTAGTTGGGTTAACCTAGGAATGCATTATCAGATAATAATTTAATCACAGGAGTGCAATATCGATCATGTATTGTTGATAACTATATAGAATATTTTTAATGATGATTGGGATATTCCTCATGAAATATATATATATATATATACCCATTATAATTTCTTTGTGTATATTCAAAATAGCTCCGAAGAAATTCCTCATCTCTGATGACTCATTAATGATAGTAGGGGTTGGGTATGCCACATAACTACAAATATCATGTTGATTGCCATCTCCTGAAGAAAAGATAATGCTCTTCTCTCTTCTATGTTTGTCATGCCATCACAATAGCAGGGTTTAATGAATAATAGACTACTATAATGATTTTATCTCTTGCTCTCTTTGAAGATCAAATGCTAGTCATCTCCCATTCATGGCCTTTCACTATAATAGTGCCACACGTGACAACAACAATTCCATCAATTGCCACGACCTGAAGACCTTTTGATGGTCATACCCCATCCATAGCCGTATTATCTTCGCAATAGCCATTTCAAACATGTCTCATATAATGGGCTTGGATAGTTTTGCGTATCATCTATGCTCAAGACCATAGAAAACAACACAAGCAATCTAAGTTGATGCTACCTAAATATGTTCCTATTTATGCTATTCAGGGATGTTTTCAAAAAACTTGTTGTATGTTCTAGTACATTTATAAATGAAACACAGAATGATCAAAATTGATATCCTCAATGTGAAATTTTCTAATTGCTCAAGGAATGTAATGTACAAAAACCCTTCCAACTTCTCAAAAATGATCCTCCCATATACTAGTTTTTAATAAAATAGTGAATCTTTTTAATTAAGATATATCCCATGATTTTCCCCATGGGTGTTTGCTTCTCTAACTATATGTTGTGTGTGAAGTTGAAAAAAAGTTAAAGATAGTAGAGATCAATCCTCACTCTTTTAGCTCCATGTCCAACATACTACACAAGATTTGCCATGCTAGAAGATAAGAGTGTTTGGAAAAATATGTATATATATTATGCAATCATTATTATGCTGCATCTCTCGCGAATGAAATATTCACAACACTCATTAACTTTTTTAATTACAATATGATATTCTTATTGAATTTTATAAATCAAATTCATGCCATTTCATGTGTAGATCAAAGCTCAAATTAGTCTTTACTAAATATCTGAGCCAAATTTCCGAATTTGCTTTTTTTCATTAAATCTTGTTGAGTGTTGAATAAGGTATTGACTCAAATTTATGGAAGTCTTTCATAACTCATAGCTATGATACTTTTGATCTAATTTTTTCCAATTATTGTCATTTTGATTCTACCTATTTCTCTTATTGGTGCATCTTCAAGCCTCCAACTATATGCATAGACTATAAATCTACTTTTCACCAATATATTTCTAAATGAATTACTTCCACCATCTCTATACTATAATCATTTTTCTCTTTCTTAATATCATCAAACATTCATCTTGACAATTCTCTTCCAACTTAACAGCTAGTGATCCTTTTATTACCCAAATCTCAAATCAATTTTATTTGTGTGGTCTAATTGTAATTTTATAAATTTTCCATTATGTATCGATGATATTACCTTAGTAGAAAGTTTTCTCAAAAAACTTTTTTTTTTTTCATTTTAACAACTTATGAAATACAGAAGTTGTCCCCATTCTTTGGATAATGATCCAAGGTACTCAAAACTAGCGCAATTAAATATTTCAACTTCTAAAGTTTTTATCCAGTACTATAAATGTTCACTTACTCCAACAAAAGGTTGCATGTATTCAAATGTCATTGTCAAAGAATAATTAAAACTAAAAACTACAGCAATTTCTATCTAATGCTATCTTTTGGATTTAAAATAGACAGAACTTTCAAAGTATGCAAGCAAACTAGGGCAAATGAACAATACAAAATATTATGGTGATGTTGGAACTTTCATTAATCGCTAATCAATTACACGTACGGTAAAAATACCTGTCTAAGTTCCGATACCGATAGTAGTTAAATCCACCTGTAAAGCCCGACTTGCTAAATTTACTTGCGTAGTAGTTGATATCATCTTATGACAGCCAAGAGGGCAATGTAATTTCTTTATCTAGGGATCCTACAAATCCCTTGCCTTTGGACAGAAAAAAGGTGCAGGTTTATGGTAGGTTAATAACCATTTGAAAAGTAATATTGTATCAGTTCGAGCAAATTTAGCTTCCGCTACCCCAGATTCCTGCAAATACAATCATACAACATTTGAATCAGACAATTTTAAGAAGTTATTGCATAACAAACCACTAAAAAAAAGCTTCTATTAAAACATAAAGCAAAAAAAAAAAATGCAGAGGTTTGTTTAATATTTTAGGGAAAGAAGGATGCAAGTTCATTTTAAACTTTTAAGTGACCCAAAATAAATAGAGTATGAAGCAATCTTGTAGGTTGCAACTTCTTATATGAATATGAAAGTTCACACAAAAGATTTTAAAATTTTGTACCAAGGCCCAAAAACTTTTGAGTCATAAACTACGGTAGGTTTTCGTATGCAATGCCAAATTCACTAATATTACAATTTTGTTTATTAACATCACCTCGTCCACAACCTCTCTTCCTTCTCTCAAGCTGATGAGCTCCTATTATCTTTTTTGGCTAGGCTGGAGAATAGCCGAGTCATGGATACTTCTGAACCCCTCCCCCCACCTTTTGTTCGACCTCCCCCTCGATACTTGGCTCTAAACCCCTAAATCCCTTCAACCCTTCTTCTTTGTCTTTAAACTGAAAAGGCCTTCTAACCACACGTATTCTTAACTACTCTTCCTTCTCCCTCAATTATATCCTGTCTTTCACAAGACAAAGATGTGGATGAAGATACTAAGACTTGGTAGCTGCTCCTTGGGGGATATGCTATTTATAAGCAACCTTTCTAAGGTAGTCATATTTTGGCAGATAATATGATAAAGAATGATGACTATTCATTAATGCCAGATAATTTAGCTTCAAACAATGGATCTCTGATTTTTTTCCTATGAAAGAGGATTTAAATGAAATACCAATATGGATTAAGCTTCTGAATCTTCCCTTATGTTAATGGTTTGAAAATGTTGATAGATCTTTAGAAGTTCACTTAACTTGCAAGAAAAATATGTTAATTCTGAATTAAGCAAGAGTGCACATGTTATTCAAGTAATAAAGGAGTGAGTTGAGCGTTGATCCCTCGAGGACTATTATTATCCAAATATAATGCAAGTTGATGACATGCCATGTAATGCTTCGTTGAACTCTGAAGCATGCTGATATTATCGTGACTGCAAATCCATATTGTGGCTCGTTCCCTATTTCCACTGTCGGTTCTCCTCAAAATATGTATGCATACTTGCAACCTGATCCCTGAGATTGGCCACTTGGTCTTCTAAGTTCTTGGGGGCTCTAGACCTAGGCTAGCTGGAATTAGGCTTGCTGAAGCTAGGAAGGCTAGAGCTAGGCAGGTTGGGTACACTAGGATCCTCCTCTTATTCCTGTGTGTTTTTCCAAAATTTATCTATTTTGGAATTAGTTATAGCAGCTTTCCCAGTTTCACCTAAAATACCTGCTAGAAAATATAAAGAATAAATCAAAAAAGGGTGCCCATAACCTATTGACATGGACCCCTAATCATATATTGGAGGTAAAACTATATAACTTTACCTACATCTATAGAGTGTTCAATAGGACCCTATCCTTAGTCACCTCACTAATATTTATACTTGGTATAAAACAGGCATAAATACAATAGTATCAAGCCTTTGACACTCGGGTAAGTGCAAATACAAGAAAGTTTACAATTTTACCAACATGTATTTTCCACTCCGCCACATTACGAGGTCCATTTAAAACTCTTAAAATATCCTAAGGATCAATAAGGGTATTAACAAAAGCGTGGTAATCATTAAACTCTTAAGTTTTGGATCCTATGCACCCTGTTAATGATTATACTGTTAAATTCTATACATTTCCCTCTAACAAAAACTTTATTTTCTACAGCTTCCCAATCATTGACAAAAAAATCTCAAACAATACAATCTACAGGATCCTCAGAAAACTTCTCCAACCTCCTATCAACTATCATTTTTTCTACAGCTCCCCCTGAATCCTAAAACCACTATTTGGTATCAACTTCTAAACTATAAAGTTATCATACCTTTCCTCCACCACTGTGCTTACAAAATGCCTCTTGTCATGAGAGGAAGAGGAGCATTTCTTGCCAATTGTCACTTTAGGGGCCATTGCTATAGAAAGGTTGGAACCACACAAACACATAGCACACAAGAAGTGAATGCAAGATTTTTATTTTTTATTTTTTTGAGAAAATGCATAAATCAATTTTATTCAAACTACTAAGTACAAATTGATTCCTCCTTCAACAATTCTAGAAAAGGAGGAATGTTATTACCACTAGCATCTAGCCAAAAAAATTCAGAAAAAAAGCAAAGTTAGCGCATAAATCAACTAACTTATTACAATCCCCTCGAGAAAAATGAAATAGAACTTGCTTAAAGCCTTTAAGAAAATCTAAATCCTTTGGATTTAGAAATTCTTCTGAAATCAAATTAATCTGAAGAACCTTCTGAAAAAGCAATATAATGTTTTAATTATCTCCTTCAATCACAATACCCTTAGCATCAAACATCCAGTCTTGAACATAATTCCTCAAAGAAAGAACGGAAAGTATTTCAACTTACGCACTATCCCAATGGATACAGCTGAATCCAAATGCCCCAAAGAAGCGTCCCTTGTAATCTCTGAATACTCCACCTACACCGGCTTTATTATTTGCATTCAAATAAGCATCAACATTAATCTTAATCCAACAAGGAGGTGGAGGAAGCCAAGAGGAATGACCCAGCATATCATGCTGATTAACATCTAGTTCTCCCATATCGGATTATCTTGAAAAGAGCCAACTGCATAGCTTAAAGCATTAGCTGCCATGAACGAGTAACTATCTTCATGATCTCCATGAACAATTTTGTTCCTGCTTTTCCAACAACAAAATACCAAAGATAAATAAAGATTCCCAATGAATGGATTCAGCAATGCAAGATTTTGCAGTACAGTCATACACTCATCCAGAGAGTTGGAAACAGGTAGCAGGAAATTCCAAGCATCAAGCTTCTCACGGACTTTATTGATCATTACACAGTTCACTGCTACATGTTCAACGTTTTCAACACCTTCGCATCCTCTCTGGCAGCCAACATAATCAATTATTATCTTGTGTTGAAGATACCAATTTTGATGGAATAACATTTTTGCATAGACACCACCAAAACAATTCAACTTGTGGCCTTAATTTTAATTTCTTTATCCAGCAGCTCCAGTAAAAGTCTTCCATATCATCTTCAAAAAAATTTTCAAAAGCTAAAGCTACTACAGATTTTCCTGAGCATTTCATAGTCATCTCCAAAAGATCTTTATCAACATCAGAATTAATTGGAACCAGGCGAATTAAATCTACAAGCTGGAGTCCGAAGCATTGTTTTAGTTTCTCTACATTCCATTCCCCATTTGAAATAAATGTTGAAAGTGTAGAAGAATCTTGATCCAAAACTGAAGTAAAAGTTGGTCATCTATCAATACTTTTGTCCAAAATTCATACATCATTCGTGGTATTCACCTCTCGGACGTTGCAAATTCTCCATCTCATTAAAGGATGTAAATATTTTGTTCCATTCACAATAATTTTCCACGTTGAGGAGTAATTGCATTTACTCCCACCACTCCAAAGATCATAACCATATTTATAAATTAATGTCCTGTTCAGAAGAGATGAGGGAAGTCTAATAAAATTAAGAGCAAATTTGGCCCTCAATGGGCCTAGTCTTCCCAACACCGACTTAATTTTCAGTTTACACAATATATCCCAAGCAACATAGTGAATACCAAAACTGGCATCTTTCTTATTCCATAAAAAACTTATGCACATTTTATCTAACTCATTCAAAACTCCCAAAGGAACAAGGGATTGAGTAGATAAAAAAATAGGCAAAGAAAGAAATGAAGCATTCAGCAAAACTAACCTTCCAGCAAGTGAAATAAATTTATTACCCCACATATTAAATCTTCAAGCAACTTTTTCAATCAAGTTGCTAAAATCTGAAATTACAAGTCTTCTCAAAGCAATCTTTGTTCCCAAAAAGTTCAGCTCATTAACCACCTTTAACCTCAGCATCTTGGATAAATTTCTAATAGTTCTTCTTCTAACTGAATTTCCAAACAACATAGAAGACTTGCTTAAATTAATCAATTGTCCGGTTCCATTATAGTAGTTTCTCAAAATGACAATAATTTTCTTCAAGCATTTACCATTAGCCTTTGAAAAAATGGTTATATCATCTTCATAAATAAGGTGAGAGATCAAAGGAGCATTCGGAGAGATCTTCATACCAATTCTACCACCTCTTCTAGAAAACTCTTCAGACAGCAATTGAGAACACATGATAAAGAGGTAAGGAGATAACGGACATCCTTGTCTAAAGCCACATTTAGACTCAATCCAATTTGAATTAATATCATTGATCAAAAATGGAAAACTTAGGATCCTTACACATTCCATAATAAGTTTGGAAAATTTGAAAGGAAAGCCAAACCATTCAAGAACTTGATTGAGTGTGGGCCAACACATGCTATCATACGCCTGCTCCATATCAACTTTGATAGCAACCGATCCCTTTTTACATTTAGAAAATCTAAATTTATGAAATAGCTCTTGAGCAAGAAGAATTTGATGAGACATAAGTCGTCCTTTTACAAAAGCATATTGAACCTCCGAAATAATCTTAGGAAATAAGCAACTCATTCTATTTACTAACATGCTTGCCACAATTTTATAATTGAATTGCAAAGACTAATGGGCCGGTAATTTTAAGGTAATAAAAGATTTTTGACCTTAGGAATCAGCACCACATTAGTCTCTTTCCAAGCAGGGCATAGTTGAAAAAAGAATTGATAGCACTCCATATGTCATTCTGAATAATTGTCCAATAAGCTTTGATAAAGGAGTATGTGATTCCATGTCTTCTAGGAGATTTGTTAGAGCCAAGTTGTTTGATAACCTCCTCCAGCTCTTCTGAAATCAAATTATTCTGAAGAACCTTCTAAAAAAGCAATATAACATTTTAATTATCTCCTTCAATCACAATACCCTTAGCATCAAACATCCAGTCTTGAACATAATTCCTCAAAGAAAGAACGGATAGTATTTCAACTTACGCACTATCCCAATGGATACAGCTGAATCCAAATGCCCTAAAGAAGTGTCCCTTGTAATCTCTGAATACTCCACATACACCGGCTTTATTATTTGCATTCAAATAAGCATCAACATTAATCTTAATCCAACAAGGAGGTGGAGGAAGCCAAGAGGAATGACCCAGCATATCATGCTGATTAACATCCCAGTTATCCCATATCGGATTATCTTGAAAAGAGCCAACTGCATAGCTTAAAGCATTAGATGCCATGAACGAGTAACTATCTTCATGATCTCCATGAACAATTTTGTTCCTGCTTTTCCAACAAGAAAATACCAAAGAACAATAAAGATTCCCAATGAATGGATTCAACAATGCAAGATTACGCAGTACAATCATACACTCATCCAGAGAGTTGGAAACAGGTAGCAGGAAATTCCAAGCATGAAGCTTCTCACGGACTTTATTGATCATTACACAGTTCACTGCTACATGTTTAACATTTTCAACACCTTCGCATCCTCTCTGGCAGCCAGCATAATCAATTATTCTCTTGTGTTAAAGATACCAATTTTGATGGAATAACATTTTTGCGTAGACACCACCAAAACAATTCAACTTGTGGCCTTAATTTTAATTTCTTTATCCAGCAGCTCCAGTAAAAGGCTTCCATATCACCTTCAAAAAAAATTTCAAAAGCTAAAGCTACAATAGATTTTCCTGAGCATTTCACAGTCATCTCCAAAAGATCTTTATCAACATCAGAATTAATTGGAACCAGGCGAATTAAATCTACAAGCTGGAGTCCGAAGCATTGTTTCAGTTTCTCTACATTCCATTCCCCATTTGAAATAAATGTTGAAAGTGTAGAAGAATCTTGATCCAAAACTGAAGTAAAAGTTGGTCATCTATCAATACTTTTGTCCAAAATTCATACATCATTCGTGGTATTCACCTCTCGGACGTTGCAAATTCTCCATCTCTTTAAAGGATGTAAAAATTTTGCTCCATTCAAAATAATTTTCCACCTTGAGGAGTAATTGCATTTACTCCCACCACTCCAAAGATCATAACCATATTTATAAATTAATGTCTTGTTCAGAAGAGATGAGGGAAGTCTAATAAAATTAAGAGCAAATTTGGCCCTCAATGGGCCTAGTCTTCCTAACACCGACTTATTTTTCAGTTTACACAATATATCCCAAGCAACATAGTGAATACCAAAACTGGCATCTTTCTTATTCCATAAAAATCTTCTGCACATTTTATCTAACTCATTAAAAACTCCCAAAGGAACAAGGGATTGAGTAGATAAAAAAATAGGCAAAGGCAAAACTAACCTTCCAGCAAGTGAAATAAATTTATTACACCACATATTAAATCTTCAAGCAACTTTTTCAATCAAGTTGCTAAAATCTGAAATTACAAGTCTTCTCAAAGCAATCTTTGTTCCCAAAAAGTTCAGCTCATTAACCACCTTTAACCTCAGCATCTTGGATAAATTTCTAATAGTCCTTCTTCTAACTGAATTTCCAAACAACATAGAAGACTTGCTTAAATTAATCAATTGCCCGGTCCCATTATAGTAGTTTCTCAAAATGACAATAATTTTCTTCAAGCATTTACCATTATCCTTTGAAAAATTGGTTATATTATCTGTATACATAAGGTGAGAGATCAAAGGAGCATTCAGAGAGATCTTCATACCAATTCTACCACCTCTTCTAGAAACCTCTTCAGACAGCAATTGAGAACACATGATAAAGAGGTAAGGAGATAACAGACATCCTTGTCTAAAGCCACATTTAGAATCAATCCAATTTGAATTAATATCATTGATCAAAATGGAAAACTTAGGATCCTAACACATTCCATAATAAGTTTGGAAAATTTGAAAGGAAAGCCAAACCATTCAAGAACTTGATTGAGTGTGGGCCAACACATGCTATCATACGCCTGCTCCATATAAACTTTTATAGCAACCAATCCCTTTTTACATTTAGAAAATCTAAATTTATGAAATAGCTCTTGAGCAAGAAGAATTTGATCAGACATAAGTCGTCCTTTTACAAAAGCATATTGAACCTCCGAAATAATCTTAGGAAATAAGTAACTCATTCTATTTACTAACATGCTTGCCACAATTTTATAAATTGAATTGCAAAGACTAATGGGCCGGTAATTTGAAGGTAATAAAGGATTTTTGACCTTAGGAATCGGCACCACATTAGTTTCTTTCCAAGAAGGGCACAGTTGAAAAAAGAATTGATAGCACTCCATATGTCATTTTGAATAATTGGCCAATAAGCTTTGATAAAGTAGTATGTGATTCCATCTCTTCCAGGATTTGTTAAAGCCAAGTTGTTTGATAACCTCCTCCAGCTCTTCCTTAGAAAATTCTCTGTCCAGAATTCTTAAGTCCGCATCCTCAATCTTCTTGGAAGGAGAAGGCCAACCTTCCAAAACACAATCCCGCTGCCTCCATTTGTTTTTGAAAAAATCCACAAATATTTCTACAATGTCTTCATGATTTTCCAAAAGCAATCTAGAATTATTTTTAAGTTGATTGATCCAATTACCATTTCTTCTTGTCGTTGCAGAAGCATGAAAAAAATTAAAATTAGCATCTCCATCTTTTAGCCATTGCAATTTCGATCTCTGTTTCCACCAAGTGCATAGACGTCCAAGAGTAGAGTTGAATCCCGAACCTTGGATCTCAGCAATATCGTTTTCTGTTCGGAAAGACCACCAACAGCTAATTCTTCTTTTTGGAGCTCCAGAATTTCTTTCTTTAAACTATCTTTCATCACATTTAAACTTCTATGCTTTGCTCTATTCCAAAAAAATAAAGCCTTCAAAGATCGTTGAAATTTTTTATTCAAGATTTCAACAACATTACTACCAGTTGGTTTCTTCTAAGAAAACCATACCACTGAATGTGAAGCAGGATAAGATAACCAAACATCTTCAAATCTTAGATTTTGTCTTCTATTCAGAATTGGAGAAAAAATTCTAAGCATGATAGGACTATGATCCAAAGCAATTCTTGCTAAGTGCCTTACCACCCCCACCTCTAAAAAATTTAAGGCTACATAGTTAATAATGCACCGATCCAACCTTTCTAAGATACGAGCATTACCTGTTTTATTATTGCACCATGTATATTTAGGACCAATAAATCCAATTTCATGGAAATCACAATCTCTCATAAATGAATACATATCTCGAGCTCTTTGAGAAAACACAAATTTTTTACCACCTCTTTTCTCATCTTGGGATAAAATATAGTTAAAGTCTCTTCCCATCACCATAGGAAGTTTTGAGGTAGAGAAAGGTTCCAATTTGTTCCATAGGATTCTTCTTTCATAGCAATCAGTACTTCCATAAATTGTAGCTATCAACCAAATGCCTTTGTTTGCAATGTTCAATTCTCCAACAACTAACTGGTAAGATGCTTCAATTACTGAAAAGAAAGCCAAGTCCGATCTCCAACACACCATAATACCACCAGATAGTCCCATTGCCAGAAATAAAAAAAAATCCCACATATCTCCTATAAATCTTTTGAATTCCAAAGGATCTATAGATGAATTTTTGGTCTCAAGAAGACCCACAAAGATTGCATCATTATCATTCACAATCTCCTTCAAGTAATGGGAGGCCTCAACTTTCCTAACCCCCCTATAATTCCAAAATATTAATGAACTCATTTTGAATTAGAAGTGGGTATAGACCCACAACCTCTCCTTTTAATCAATTCACCTTTCCTGTTTTTAGAGGATAAATTAACATTACCCAAGGACTTTAGTTCTTTTTGCAGCTTGAATTTGACCACATTAGGATTGGAAGTAACTTCTTTAACAGGAGGATCTACACCATCCTTTACATCCTCAATTAATTCTCCTTCTTCTCTTTCTTTCCTATCATCTCTGTCTTCTCTGTCTTCTTTATCCATCTCCTTGGAATCAGCAATACCATTCAAATTACCATCTTTATCAGTTTTTTTTTGGCACTAAGCAACATTATTAATCAAGAGAAAAGAAGAGTTCTAAACAAAGTAAAGAGCATCACATTCCTCCTTCAACACATTGTTGAATAAAGGAGGAATGTTATTGGTCACCAAATTGTCCCAAATAAAATCACCAAACCTAGTATGGTTAGCACAACAATCGGCTAACTTATTACACCTTCTATTTACATATTGAATAATAACTTCGTTGAAATTTCTAAGAAAGAAAAAAATCAAGAAACTGAGGATTGTTACCTTCGGATGGACCCTCATTAAAGATCTTTTGGATACTCTTCATGACATTGAAGTTATCACCTTCAATAATGATTCCTTCAGCATCATACATCCATTATCGTATTACCTTTTTTAAGGCCAATAAAGCTTCCATCTCAAGGGCATACATATCCCAATGAGTCCTTTTGAAACCAAAGGCAAACAAAAATCTTCCTTTGCTATCTCTAATTACACCTCCAATACCAACTATATAATTTTCAGCAAGAGAAGCATCCACATTGAGTTTGATCCATTCGGTTGGAGAGGGTTTATAATTGATTGGAAATAGCAAATGCTAATTAGAAACCCAGTTTGCCGAAATCAGATCATGGTTGAAAGATAAAGAAGCAAAGCTAATTGCGTTGGCTGCAATAACATGAAGGCTGTCTTCTTTAAAGTTTATTCCTGCTTTTCCATGAGAAGAAAACTACAGAACAATACAAATTTCCCAAGAAAGGATTGTAATTTGAAAATGCCGAAAGCTAATTGTAACAGTTTTCCAAATCTGTTAAAATAGGGATATGATAACCCCATTTTTTAATGATAGAGATGACCTCTTTAAGAAAGAGACACTGTACTGCTAAGTGATTGGCATCCTCCACGTCACAGCATCCTCTTGAGTATCCATTATGATTGATGATTCTTCTATACATTAAGAATTCCTTGGAAGGAATAGCTTTATGGATTAATCTCCACCAGAAAATTCTTACTCTTGGTCTCAATTTCAGCTTCTTTAGCCATTTCCAACTTACATCCTCTTCTTCATGATTGTTTCTTTGATCAGAAATCAAAGCTGCTAAAGACTTTCTAGAATTTCTGTATAATATCTCCATTTCATCTCCCTGAATTCCAGCATTAACAGGGACCGAAGAAATCAGTTCAGCTAACTCCTTACCAAAAGCTTGATTCAGATTTTGGATGTTCCAGCTTCCATTATGAAGGAAGAACTTCAAACAACATTGATCTTCATGTAAATTAGAGACAAAAGTAGGCCGTTTGTCAATAGACTTATCAAGGATCCAAATATCCTTAGTAGTGTTGATGCTCTCACCATCAGAAACTTTCCATCTAATAATTTGTTGAAGAAGTTTACCTCCATTGTTAATGATTTTCCAAGTAGGAGAACTCCCTAACTTCGTTTCAAAAAAACTAAAATTTCTTCCATACTTGGCAATAAGGATTCTATTCAACAAAGAAGCAGGATTAGAGACCAAACTCCAAGCCAATTTGGCTCTCCAAGAACCGACTTTATCAGCTACAGACATGACACCTTGCCCTCCAAACTTGATTTGTTTACAAAGACTTTTCCATTCCACATAATGAATTCCCGAACTCTTACCTTGCTTAGTCCAGAGAAAATTTCTGCACAGCTTATCAAGATCTCTCAACACCCCCATTGGCACAAGAGAGTGAGTAGAAATAAAAATTGGAATAGAAAGAAGAGAGGTTTTAATCAATTGAAGTTTGCCAGCTAAAGTAAGGGAGAGATTACCCCAAGGGTTTAGCTTATCAAATGCTTTCTCCAAAACATCTTGAAAGTCTGAAGCTTTGAGTCTTCTCATAGTCATCTTAATGCCAAGGTAATTCATTTCATCCACTATTTTAAAACCTATTTGGACTTATCTTTGTGTACAGCCTTACCGAAAATCAGAGAAGATTTTCGATCATTAATTTTTTGCCCTGTCCAACTGCTATACTCCTTCAAGATCTTCTTAATTTTCTTAGCATTTCTTCGATTTGCTTCCGCAAATATAATGATGTCATCTGCATATTGAAGATGGGAAACAATTTCTGCATTTGGGGCCACCTTCACTACTATCTTACTTCCATTTTTTTAGAATGCTTCAGTTAATAATTGGGAACACATGATAAACAAATATTGGGATAGTGGACATCCCTGTCTAAACCCACGTTCAGCCCGAATCCAATTGGTATTAATACCATTCACAATAATGGAGTACTTAGTGTCCACCACACACTGGAGAAGGAGATTGATAAAAGGCCATGGAAAACCATAAAGTTCCAACACCTGTTTCAAGGTTTTCTACCCCATACCAATGTTTAAAATTGCGTATTCGGGTATTGAGGTGTTTTTTATTCGTGAGGCGAGGCGTAAGCCTCAAAGACGTTTTGAGGCGTAAGCCTCAAAATTAAAAGATTGCGTAAACATAAAATGATAATTTTTTTATATACTAATGAGTGAATACTATAAAACATAAAAAAGCATAAGATATGAAGTGAAATCAAAATATCTCAATAATAAGACAACATGAAATATAGTTCAACTCAAAATTCAATCTTTCCCAAATCCTAGTATTCTTTTCATTAACATATAATTCCAATTTTCAAAAATAAATAGCAATGACATATCACATAAGAACTCATAAGTCATCAGCACTGTCATCACTAAGGGGTTCTTCATTTGAATCATCATTATGGTGAACTGCTCTCTCCCCTTACTCCTCTTTTATAGAGTCCAATGTCAGGCATTTACTTCAAGATTTATGTAAGTTTTAATATATATAGCGTGAGGCATAAGCCTCAGGCCAATGAGGCGAAGCGGGCCTCAAGGCGGGCCTCAATCAAGTTGTGGCGCAAGCCTCATAAAAAAAACTAGAGGCGTAAGCATCGAGGCGTTTTTTACTGGAATTGCGCAAAGGCGTGCCTCATATTGCGCAATTTTAAACCATGCCCCATACTATCATATGCTTGATCCATGTCCACTTTAATGGCCATCAACCCTTTCTTTGCTTTGGAATTTCTGAATTTATGAAATATTTCTTGAGCAAGATATTCTCAAAAATTGATCTCCCCATGATAAATGCAACTTGGTTTTCTGAAATGATTTTAGGAATACAATTGACAATCCTGTTCAATAACATTCTTGCCACTATCTTGTATATAGAATTGCATAGACTAATAGGTCTATAATTTGAAGGTGTCATAGGATTCTTAATTTTAGGAATAAGAACCACAACAGTTTCTCTCCATTCATCACACATAAAACAGGAATTAAAAAAAAAGTCAAATAGCCTTCCAAACATCAAACTTTATAATGGGCCAATAACATTTAAAGAAAGTATAAGATATACCGTCTATACCAGGAGATATATTGTAATCCAATTGAGAAATAACAATCTCCAACTCTTCCTCAGTAAAATCAGCCTTGAGCCGTTCCCTGTCTACATCATCCAGAATTCTGGAAAGATTTGGCCATCCTGAAAGAGAGCACTTCTTAAACCTCCACTTCTCCTGGAAGTAATTTGAAAAGATTTCTTCAATGCAGCTTTGATCCTCAGTAAAAATGCCTTAGTATTTTTAATTTACTTAACAAAGTTACTGTTGCGTCTTGTAGATGCAACCAAGTGGAAGTATTTAGAGTTGGAGTCACACTCTTTGTACCACTTCACTTTAGCTCATTGTCTCCACCAAGAGCTTAGCCTTCCCAATGTAGAGTTCAGCTCCCTTACTTTAAATCTTAACATGGAAATTTTTTCTTCAGAGAGATTTCCCGAACTGGCTTCCTCCTCTTGCAAATCAATGATCTCGGCTGTTAACCTTAGAATAACAAAACAATAAAATCCCGCGTACAAACCTTCCACCCGATGGATCCACGAATCCTGCCGCGAATCCAGCTGAAATCGGCGCCGAACAATCGCAATCCGTGATTTCTGCCTGAAGCCCGCTCTCGATCGCCTCCCATTCGCGGTTATAAGAGGGAGACGAGCTCTCTCATACGAACCTGCTCTCGTTCACTCACCTCCCAACCTCTTCTCCCAATCTCCCCTTGCTCTCTACGCGAATTCCCTCTCCCGACCTCACAGCCCAACTCCGGCCTTTACCCGACAACAGAACTCCTCCTTCGATGACATCCCTTCCTACAGGATCGGAAGTTACGACACTTCGATTGGAAGCAACGTTGGAGCTCGCTCGCTGTGAAGTTTCCTCTCCGACTCCTTCGTGCAGTCCGACCCCACTCCGTCGACTTTCCCTTCCAGTGGATCGAAAGCAACGACATTTTGATCGGACGCCCGAACCGGAGCTCGCTGGCGTGAAGTTAACTTTCTCCCTTTTGTTGCTTCTTCGACCCCTCGTAGCCGCTCGACTTTGCTCACTCGACGGCTTTCCCTCCCAGTCTGATCGGAAGAAACACGGGAGCTAGCCGACTGTGAAGGTAACTTTCTCCCTTCACGCGAGCTTCCACAGCCAAATCCCTTGAATCCGCCGAGCCAAGGGGTTCCTTTTTTATTATTATTATAAATAATTTAATTATAATTATATTAATTAAATATAATTAATTATAATTATTATTTTTAATTAATCAAAGTTTATAAATTAATTATTATTAGTTAATATTAATTAATTATATTTTATTAAAATTAATTAATGTTAATTAAGTTATAATTGATTCTAAATTAGTTATAACTTATTATATTAATTAATATTAATAATTTTAATTAATTATTTTAATTAATTATAATTAATAAAAAAATGATTAATTAAAAATAATTATTTAATTAATCCTATTTAATTAATCTTAGTTATAATTAATAAAAAATGCTCGTGCCTTCTCATACCTCGGTCCCCGAGCCTTCATCGACGACTGCCGGTCCACCGGCCCCGAAGGTATAACCCCGTAAACTCAGACTTCTGTCCTCGACGTGTACGACGGATCGGAAAACCGCCTATACACGCCTTTATTACGCGTGGTGGGATGGGACCCCGGTCCGACGCCTACGATGAGGCGGACAGTCGCCTCCCCTCCCGCTCTCTTACCTCGTCATGTGTGGCGAGTCAGTGGTCCACCTATGCACGCTTTTCTTAGCATGGTGGGAAGGGCAACTGGCGCGATGCCTATGATAAGGTAAACGTCGACCCTCTCCCTCTTATCTCGACTAACGTGTCGGTCCGACAGTCTACCTATGCACGCCTTTATTGAGCATGGTAGGAGGGGCAACCGGCACGACATCTGTGTTGAGGTAAGCGAGCGACCCTCGTCCTCCTGTCTCGACATGCGTGTCGGACCGGAAAACCACCTAAGCATGCCTTTAGTGAGCATGGTAGGAGGAAAATCGGTTCGACGCACACGGCGAGGCCAGGCGGGCCTAGTGTACCCTATTCTTTACGCGGTTGGAATAATTCATAAGTACCCCCGGGCGGGGGGGGGGGGAAAGCAACTGCTCTTCTTCTTGTAACAGGTACCGTCAAAGACCCCATGCACGATTTTCTTAGCGTAGTGGGAAGAAAAATCACGGCCGAGGTGTTCTCGAAAGAGGGCACCTACCATGCATGCCTTTATTGCGCGTGGTGAGAAGGCCCAGTTTTCTCATAGTTTTTCCCCTAAACGGGGGAGACGCCGGGAGGCTGCCGAAATTTCGGGTGAAATATTACTACACTCGGACCTATTTTGAACCCAAAAGAACAAAAATTGGACCAAATGAGAAAGAGCAGTGAACTTTTTGGAACATGAACATGAGCAGTAGACTTGTGGACCGTCGAACTTAATTGAACATGTGCAGAGGACCTGAACAAAACATAAATGATTTCTGAAGACCAAATTCAAATAAAATAAAATCATATTTGAACCAAACTCAAGCCGACTTGAACATAAAAAATGAACATATAAAGACTCCAGAGGACATTGAACAAAAAGAAAGTGAACATTCAAATGAACTTGCAAAGAACTCCAGAAGACTCTAAACAATCATTTGAACAAGACTCGGACTGCAGGGGACCTATACTTGAACTTGCATTCTGGACTCAAATTGAACATTAATGGCTCGAGCAATTTAAACTCAAGCGAGTAATTGAGTTGGATTGTAGGGGACTTGAACAAAAGCTTGAACCTTCAAGAATACAAAGAGACTCAATCTTGCATCTGGTCCGAACAAAGCAGTTGAACTCGCACTTGAACTCAAGCTATACGACATCAAGTGGGGACTTGTGAACTTGATGAATTTAAGTTTGAATGAGACTTAACCCAGACTCAAACATATGCAAAGAATAAAACTCGGATCATACACGAGGAAATTCAAATTACAAGAGCACTCGTACGGTCAAAAGTGACACAAAGCACGTTACAAGACCTCAATGCATGAACTCCTATAATAATATTTACAAACGCTTGTTGATTGAGATGGCGATACAGGAGACCAATGATGAATGATCCGCCTTCCTACAAACAAATGCAACCCAACAAACCCACCTGAGATTGGTGAAAGGTGGTCATGATGCAAAGACAATGATTCTTCTACGAATACTCCTAGGAGCTCGTAGTAGATACAGCGGTCCCCCATAAATGAGTACGAACTACTTGTGGATAACAACGGTGTATATATCGTGAGTGTAATGATCCACTGTGGACACAAGTATAAATATCACCTACGACAACGGTGATCAAGATCTTCTCGATCCTGTATTCAAAAAGGAAAATAACTCTGGCATCCACGAATACCAGAAATATCAAATCTACAACGTTGAATATCTTAAAAAGAATCCATTTCAAAAAAATGTCCACGGACTTCAAGAAGAACCTTCCCCCGGTGAATGAGAAAAAGGGGGAGTCAATATCAAGACAACAATGCCACGCCACCGGATCTGCAACCTCCGTACAAGCATATAGAAGGCGTCTATTCCAAGAATACCCCCACACGTGCACTGTAATTTGTATACACATAGATACACTAAGGGGGAAAATACAATCCAAACCCGCATGGGCTCCGGCGAGCGTGTTATTGGTACACACGTGACGTTTAGGGATGCTGCGCGGGTTGACAAGTGAATTCTAGTTTGAACCCGATCCTCCTATATGGGTCAATAAGAGTCGACAAGGTTCGAACTCTTAAACAAATATACGGTTGCTACGATCGGTATATTTGTCTTAATACATTCATCTTAGGCCTTTAAGGCCTATAACAAAGAGAATTCACTGATGAGGGCATAAAGCCTACGAAACCCGATCCTCTGTCGACATCCCGACAGAGTTGACAAGGTTCAATCCATAAAAAGAAATGACCCCCAAACACCCTGATGATGGTCGTGTTGAATTCAGATCTCAACCGAAGGGGTTCCCAAATATTCCAAAGCTCCACCCAAAATTCTCAAAAAATCCAAAAATCCCAAATTCCAAAATATTTAAAATATGAAATCTATCCATCCCAACGCTTAAAGCAAAATCCATCCACCCTCTGCAACAGTATGCCGGGGTGGACAATTTCAAATAAACTCTAGCTCACAAAGAGCTAAATGCCTAGTCAAAAATATCACTAGGATCCATTCTCAAATAATCTCTTGCTAGTATGGACATGGTACGTGTCCTCTAACCGGCAGTTTCGCCGCCAAATGGCACTGCAGATAAACAGTTATGACCCGGGGCCCTCTGAACCGAGTGGTTTTGTCGCCAAATGGCACAACAGATAGCGGTTATGGCCAGAGCCAATATGCTCCTTAATGGCATTAAATCATTGAGATATGAATCAATAGGTTATGATCGATAGGGCACAAAGCCTTCTGTTAGCTAAGGTTGATTCAAATTTGTCCCCTTAGACAAACATTCACCCTCGGTCTACAAGGTACCCTTGGACGAAGCAACCCATGGCTGCCGACAAGGATCCTTCTGTCAGGTTGGGTCGTCTACCTCCTCTGACTAAGTAGACCAGGGACCACGATGGCCCGGGACGACGGAACCATGGGATCTTGATCGGGTCTATCATCTATTCCCCCACCATCCGCTTTAAGTGTAGGATGATGCAATTTTTATTTTAAATATCAAAATTTTCAATCTCCAAAATTTCCAAACTTTCCAAACATTTCCAAATCCAGTTCTCAAAATCCAACCTATGCTGCTACTATATGCTAGATAACTCTATTATTCTACGTATCTGATTGACGAATAGCCTTAATCGAAAGTTCTCTCTCTTGATCGGGAGGGGTAATTAACTATAGGGGCTTGCGCCTATAAGAAACCAGAACTCAGATCATAAAGTCCTCACAAAATGAGGGCGAAATCTCTGGGTAGTGTCTTATCTATAAACCCATCTGCCTTCCAAAATTTACCTCGGAACTTAGTTCGTTAAAACTCCCTCGCCGAATAAGAAAAATGAGCTGAGGCCGAGGCCAAATTTTTGGAGCCCACAGATTTCTGGCGACTCCGCTGGGGTCTGGTTTCTCTTTCCATCTTTGGCTAGTCATCTCAGTTCTATAGTAGCTGTCATATCAACTCGTGCTCAAGATTTTGAGCCTTTCAAAATGAGCATTCAACAAATTCATTTGGCATTCAGCAGTGTTTTAAATTTATTTTTATTGCTTGCTTATGCTAATCATTATTGGTCTATTTTTATTTTAGTGTTCTATGCAAGTCTCTGCATTTTGAAAGTGCGGGGTGATGTATCAGATTCTGATTACTAACCCTTGCCTTTCATTTATGCAGATGGATCTACAGAACACGCCGATGACTGTCCAACTGGGACAAAGAGCCAGGATTCAGCTGGCGAATGCTATTATTGAGACCGGAAACACTGGAGCTACTATCCAATTTGGTTGTGTTGATTTTCCTACAGTCGTTGAAAGGACTGCCGCCATTCCTGTGAATGGAAGGAATGCTGAAAGGCCTGCTAGGAGGCCCCATTCTACTGAAGCTGTCACCCATCGTGTGCATCTGCCAGCACAATGATCTGTTACTGAAAATACTCGTGATAGAGTTTCTGTATTCGAGAGGCTATCACAGCCTGAGGCCCTGACCACCAGAAGAATTGTGAATGGTGGAAGAGTCTCTATGGTGACTACAAACACCACACCCCTGCCGACCAGGTTATCTGTACCTGGGAAATACGATGCTGAGACCTCCTCATATGGAGGAAGGCCCAAAAGAAGGCAAAGAAGGAAGATGAACGCTGAGCTCCGAGCTCAGCATCAACAACTCACAATCCACCCATCAAATCTGCCGGCCCAAGAGTCTGAAACTAACATTCCAACCCGGAAGGGGTTTGCAAATCTGAAGTGGGTCAAAAGAAACAGCTCTACTGGTGAGCTGAAGAAATCCTTTTGGGATCAATGACCTGAAGCCCCAATTCCTCCAAGGAAGAAAGAGCCTGAAACTCTTTCAGCCCGGGTATACAGAGTCCTAAAAACAGTAAAGGAGAAGGGATTGAATAAAAGAAGATACCAACGACCACTGATGGTCGAAGCCAGAAGGACTCCACTGAGAGAACGCTTATATGTTGCGATGGAGAGGAAAGAAAGGAAGTATATTCCATGCGATGAACATCGGGGTGTGACACCTGAACCATATGTTCAGGGATCCACCGCTGAAAGGTCCCGGTGGAAAGGAAATCAAGTTTGGAGGCCAAAGCCTCGAAGAAATGAGAAAGAAAGAAGAGAAAGGAGGATTAATATGGGCGTGACATCCGGTGAGGCTTCCCGGAGATCCTGCCCCATCTACGAACAACGTCAGAAGTGGGCCCCAAAAAAGACCCATAATGACATTCCTCCAGACGGTCGACACCTTGGAGAATCCTCCGGGGGATCCCGTCGCCCTCTATCCCCTCCAAAGAAAGAGACTAATTTTGATCGCATCCCACTGATCGAAGAAGTCCCCGTGCCTAATTAGGAGCCGGAAATTCAATGGCGTCGCCGCTCAGAGATCCGAGTACTGGAGGAAAATATAGATGATCAAAATCTAGAGGAAGAAGAATTCCTTGAAGGGGAAGAAAATATTGAAGAAAATATTGATGAATTTATGGAGAAAAATTTAGAAGAAAATATTGATGAATTTCTGGAAGAAAATCTAGAAGAAAAATTGCAAGAAATAAATGACACTCTGAACATGGAAGTTGTCTATATGGTGAGACACACCAATGTTAATGAGGAAGCCTATTATGATGATGGTGAAGATGAAGACGATCAACAACCGCCGATTAGGCGAGTTTATTAACGTCGTCGTGAAGCTGGGTCCACCACTGGCAGGGGTGGTCATTCCCAAGCAGAAGAAGAAAGAGAGGAAGCCGAGGAGAATCCCTTTGCTGACGAGAATGTCACACTCGCTGACATGAGAAGACAAATGAGGCGACAAATGAGAGCCAAAGACAGAGAAATCTCTCCGTTGAATGAGAAGATGACTGAGATGAAGGCTCAGATGGGGGCAATGATGCAGATGATGCAGAGAACTGCCGCTGTTGGTGCCATGCCCAATCCTCCTGCTGATCCTCCAAATTTCCAGATGCCTCAAGTCTCAGGAGTACGGGGCACTCTTGAAGGTGGCAACGAAGTTCATAATGTCATCCGTCAGCCCACCCCACAAAATGTTGCAAGTACTTCCGAACCAGTAACTGCTGCACAGTTGGAAGGAATAATCACAAAAAAGATCAAGGCTATTATAGCCATTAATCAAACAGAGAAACTAATGGGCAAAGGTCATCCGTATCCTGTTGAATACGACCAAGTGCCGTACCCAAAAGGGTATTCTATACCAAAGTTCAATACTTTCAACGGTAATAACAACCCCAGGCAGCACCTGGCACAGTTTAAAGCCACCTGTGGGAATACAGGAGGAAATGACGCCCTACTCTTCTGACAATTCGTCAGCAGTTTGATAGCAACAGCTTTCAAATGGTACGCTGAACTGCCAAACGATTCTGTGAAGACCTTCGCAGAATTAGAATCTATGTTCGTGAAAAGGTTTGCTAGTGCAACAGAGAAGATAACGATCGCTGACCTCGCTCTAGATAAAAGAAAAAGAGAAGAATCAGTGACAAAATACATCACTCGCTGGCGAAATCTAAGTATGAAATGTGAGCAGCAGTTATAAGAAGAGCATGATGTACAGTTGTTAATGGGAAACATTGATGACAAGATGCAACCCTTCATGTGCATGGCTACGATAAACACATTTCAAGACTTGCTCGACAAAGTGGCCAAATTTGAGAAACTGAATTTGATCAGGTCAGAAAATCACTCTGATAAGCCCAAGAAGGCTAAAGCCCCGGGGGCTAGAAGGGGTGAGGCCGACTCTACGTTCTTCTCTAGAGCTGACAGAGAAAAGCAAGTAATTTACAACGTAGATAAGGGCAAACAGCCGATGCAATATCAAGAAAAGCCCAAACAGGCCTACAACCCCAACCCCCAACCGAAGCTGATATTAGGGGGAAATGATAAGCCACGGACTTATCAAGCTGAAGGCCAGAGACAGGCAATAGGAACTGGTGATAGAACGTTCCAATCCCTCAAAGATAAAATGAATAAAGAATATTCATTCAAAAGGGAAAGAGTCGCCAAATTATTTCGACAAGTGTTGAAATCGGGTCTAGAACTGCCTGAATGCAAGAGACCCGAAGAGTCGAAACACACTGGTGACCCAAATTATTGCCCATATCATCGGGTGCTCAGCAATCCTATTGAAGATTACTACATCTTCAAGGATTGGCTTGAAAGAAAATATCAGAAGGGAGAGATCACATTGTCCGATAATGTATTGTCTCACCCTAAAAAGGAATCAGCTCGGGTAGTCACGTCCTCTTCCATACCCCTAGTTGAAGAAAGAAGAAATAAAAAGAGGCCAAGTCAAGAAGAACAGTGGAAGACTGCGGTCTCCAAGAAGACTGTGAAAATGTTGAAACAACTTGAAGGAGTTCCAGGTGCAAAGTGGAAGTCTCCTGTTGAGCCCATGATAAATTTGAAGGAACTGCCGATGGTGCGAGCTCCTATTTCTAAACAACTCTCCAATCAAGCTAGCACTTCAAAGTCTGGTGGGGTGAAATAATCCAAGAAGAAGACCAAGTTGAAGAAGCCCAAGGAGAAGATGACCACAACTCAGAAGGTTATTGACAGTTTGGATGAGTACTACCAGACTGTGAGGCGACCTATCAAGCTTGCTGACTTCATGGCGGAGCTTAAAATTGATGAAGCTGAAGAAGATGATGAGAATTCTCTTCCCAAAGAAGTATGTCGGGTCATCTCAGTGGCGCCAAATACCTCGATAAAAGAGGAATTTACAGAAGAAGTACCCTCTGAATCATGTATGATGGTTTTGCCAATGGATTACAGTTCGGAGGAAGATTTGTATTTTTCAGAGGAAGACGAATCAGACCCTAGCATAGCATCTCGGATGGGACATGTATATCTGGGTGGTGATTCTGAATCAACAGATGAGTCTTTAGATGCGACAATGGCTGATTCTGAAGAAAATGCTCTATTGAATGACTCTGAACCGGAGGAGATTGCTCAAGTGCAATTAAGAAGCGGTAAGGTACTACCGCCTCCACCGAAGAAAGGGATATCTAATAAAGATAAGGAGAAAGAGATAATCATCAATGATGATCTTATCCCTGAAGATCCTAAGAAAAAGAACACTTCATCCAAGGGGATAGATTATAATATCTTATCCCATTTGAGAAAAATTCCAGCACAACTCAGCATATTCGATGCTTTGGTGATGTCTAAAGACCTTCAGGAGACTCTGATTCAGGCTCTCAAAGATCCCGAAAGATACGAGGTGTATTTTGCTAAACGTAGTTTGACTAAGGTTCTGCAAGCTTGAAATGAGCCATTCATTACTTTCTCCAAAGAAGACATGATGCTCGGAACTGCAGACCATAATCGTCCTCTGTATGTTACTACAGAGAGCGATAAGCTGATTATCAGTCGAATCCTAATCGATTCTGGATCATTCGTGAATCTGATAAGCTTGAAAGCACTAAGATCCCTCTTCCTTGATGTGAAACACCTCGGGCCAGATAAACTGATGGTGTATGGTTTCAATGAAAAAGGTTAGAAGACCCTCGGATCATTTATGCTCCCTCTTGTATTTGGAGAACTCCATACAGAAGCTAAATTCCATCTGATTGACGCGGACACTTCGTTCAAAGCGCTACTAGGTCGTCCCTGGTTGCATGAATATGGCATTGTCCCATCTACATTACACCAGTGTATGAAGTATCTCAAAGATGAAGAAGAATTCAGGATATCTGGTGACATTCAACCCTTCCAGTTCATGAAGCAACAGTTTATGAAGATGCTCGGTACTTCATGCCAAAGAAGCAAAAGTCTTCAAGCTCTCTCGAAGCTAATGCATCAAACTCAAAGGCTGCAAAACGACCTGAACGAGAAGGTGAGAAGAAGCAAGTGGGGAGAAAGAAGGCAATGCCGACTCTTCCCAAAGCGCCGACCATTCTAAAAGAAAAGAAGCATGTACCTCATCTTGGAAGTGACACAGATGAAGATGATGATACTCCTGCTAAATCTTGGAGAGTATGCCAGTCCACAGATGAATGGAGTAGGCATGTTGAATTTTCAAATGATGATTATGACTACGATTCTATTTATATGAACACGGTGTAGAATGTGTTCTCTAGAAGAATTGACAGCCTATTAATTTCAAATAGTGTACTCGTAGTCACGCGTGTTCCCTTGCATAAAGTTGAAGAACTCGCCATTCTCTATCTGCCTCCCCGTAAAAATGGGACTATGCCAAAGAATGTGTTATATTCCACGGGAGTTCGTGAAGATGAGAATCATGACTGGGATTGCATGCTCCTCGACTTTGAAGAATTATTTCCTACAAGGCTACCTAGATTCAATACAAAAAATATTCAAAGAATGCTATGAAAACAAGTCAATATTCCCACCACCAAGCGACAGCTTTGTACAAGTTTGGGCCTCTGGTATGGGAGGAGTCTGCGTCCGTTACGGCAGAAGGATACAGACGCATATAAAGGTATTAGATTCATCAAAAGAGAATTCCTCCAAAAAAAGACTTGTCAGGCAATCACATGCGTGGAAATTGAATCTGGAGATGGTGATGCTGAAGAGACATACGAAGCTGATAATTATGATGAGCAGCCCGTAGAAGCCGAGCCTGCACCAGAAGAGCTTGAAGATGGTAGACAGGCAGCCACTATGGATGAACTAAAAGAAGTCAACTTGAAGACAAAGGAGGATCCTCGCCCAAACTTCATTAGTTCTCTTCTACCCGAAGAACAAATAGAAGAAATAAAAGAACTCTTATGTGAATTCAGGAACTGCTTTGCCTGGATATATCTTGAGATGCCCGGCTTATCCCCTGACGTAGCAGTTCACAGATTAGCAATCAAACCGGAAGTAGCACCCGTCAAACAAGCTCCAAGGAGAATGAGATTGGAGATTGAAGAACAGGTGATCGCAGAAACGAAGAAGCTAATAGATGCAGGCTTCATCCGAGAAGAAAAGTACGCTGACTGGATTGCTAATATCGTCCCAGTAAAGAAGAAGAACGGGCAAATTCGTGTTTGTATTGACTTTAGGGACCTCAATAAGGCGTGCCCAAAAGACGATTTTCCACTCCCTGTATCCAAACTTCTATTTGACAACACTTCCAACTACGACATGTTCTCCTTCATGGATGGATCGTCAGGATACAATCAAATCAAGATGCCGCCCGAAGATGAAAAGCATACATCGTTTAGGACTCCCATCGGAATTTTCTGCTACAAAGTCATGCTCTTTGGCTTGAAGAACGCGGGTGCCACCTACCAACAGGCGATGACTCACATATTTGATGATTTGATACATCAGAAGGTCGAGTGTTATGTAGATGACCTTGTTGTTAAAAGCTTTGGCCGAAATGATCACTTAAAAGATCTCAGAATCATATTTGAGAGAATCAGAAGGTTTGATCTGAAGATGAATCCTCTCAAATGTGCTTTTGAGATTTCCTCCGACAAATTCCTGGGGTATGTTATTCGTCATCGAGGAATAGAGATCTACCCCAACAAAATTAAGGCAGTAACGGAGATGCCACCGCCAAGGAGATGACACCAGATTTATAGTGGTTCAGTCTATAACCAGACCTACATCCACTCCCCGGAGGCACCCTCCGAGTATTGCACTAATACCACAAAGTGACTCTCCTTTTGCACCCACAGCAAGGCGAAGAATCCTTTACAACACACTCTTTTCACCACTACCCGGTGCGGCAGAGAACCGTCGTCCTTTTACACAATCCCCAGTGTCGACAGAGAACCGTCCGTCCTTTTACACTCTCCTAGTGTGGGCAGAGAACCCTTCCGTCCTTTCACACTCTCCTAGTGTGGGCAGAGAATCCTACCGTCCTTTCACACTCTCCTAGTGTGGGCAGAGAATCCTTCCGTCCTTTCACACTCTCCTAGTGTAGGCAGAGTACCCTACCGTCCTTTCAAACTCTCCTAGTGTGGGTAGAGAACCCTTCAGTTGTTCACACTCTCCAAGTGTAGGAAGCGATCCTTTCGACTATTCACACTCTCCAAGTGTCGGCAGCGAACTAGATCTTCTTGACAGATCTTCTCACAAGAAATCTAGAAGGAAGAAAGAAAAAGAGTGAAGTAATTCCAATTCACAAGTAGAGATTCTTACCTTTGAACTCCAAGTGAAGCCTTCACGCTCCAGTGGTAGGAATCCTCCTTTGAATGCACTCTCACACACTCTGTTTTGCTATTCTCTCAAGAGGCACGAAGATCAAATGACAAAAAGATATTGTCGCAGTCTAATTTGGACTATTTATTCAAAAGACAAGAAAAACCGTCCAAAAACTGCAAGTTTTTAATTCTGTACGCAGTGGATCGTCCCGTACGATCGTGGATCGTCCTGGACGATTTTACTTAAACGCTTTGAAACGACTCTATTTGTATATGTGTACGAAATGTCTTCGTACACACTGATCGTCACGTACGAACTAAGTTTGTCCGGTACGAACGGTTATTACTAGGTCGGTCTAGAAAACTGCTGAAAACCGTTCTAAGTCGGTTAATCGTCTGGACAAAAATTGGTTCGTTTGGACGAAATTTTTATAGAGAAAAGATCATTTTCTGACGATAGTTAATTTCGTCTGGACGAAAAATTTTACAGAGACCAGATCATCCTGGACGATAATTAATTTCGTCTGGACGAAAATTTTACAGAGAACAGATCGTCCTGGACGATAATTAAATTCGTCCCGGACAAATAGGACTTAGAAAAATTTTCAAGCTAGTTCCTATTCGTTATATGTGCTCAATAGGAGATAACTGTCTGATCGTCCCGTACGATTTGATATCATCCCGTACGATCAGTATAACTTAAATATGATCTCCTTATGTGTGTGTGTATGTTTTATTCACTCAATTACAATCACTCACTTTCAAATTTAATTCAAAGAAAAATACAAGCTTTAAATTCACAATGTATCTCATGTTGAATTTGATTTGAAGTTTTCGTAGTCTGGAGTCTGATTTTCCTGAAATGTTAGTACATACAAGAGCAAATACAAATTTTCTAAATTTGTTAGGAGATAACTACACATTTGAACAATAATGTTTGGAATCATCAAAATTTTACAAGTTGCAAAAATGTAAAGCATGCAAATAGTAACTATTTTAACAATCTCTCCCTTTTTGATGATGGCAAAAACAATTATTGTTTGTATGATTTCAATTTAAACAAATCTCCTAAACTCCCCCTGAATTGATGAATACAAGAAAATAAGGAGGCATTTTGAACCAAAGAATAAAATTTTTATTTTTCAAATTTTTTTTTTAACAAAATTACAAAGTTAAACACAAAACTAAAATGCAAACAAAACAAAACATACAAACACAATAAAAACAAAACATACAAACACAATAATTTCTCCCCCTTTTTGACAACAATAAAAAGTGAAGAAGAAATAGATAATAAATATAAGTAATTATATGATATTCATTTGAAAATTTAATCTAAATGGTGATTATCATAAGGTATGCAATCTAAAACTAATAACATTAGGTCAATCATTGAAATTCATAAAATTTAAGAAGTGATATAACATTGTAAGTAAGAAGAATTTATCAAAAACATGATTCAATTTAGACATTTGAATATAGAAAATCATTACAAGAGAGATGTATAAAAATTCTATATTTTAAAGTTCAATAGAATATAAATGAACATAAGATCAATTTGAATTAAGAGATTGAACGGATTTGGAAAGAAGAGAATTACCACATGTGGCGCTTTGCGCATCTTTTTCAAATTTTTGGGCACATTTTTGTGCATCTTTTGACATTGGGCTAATTTTGTGCATCTTTTTCATATTTGTGAACTTTTGCGCATTCCTTTTGATTTTTGTACTATTTGTACAATTTTCAAGAGTAATTGAGACCAAATCTTTCCAAAATCAATAATCTAAAATTTCAAATATTTCTAAGTGCATAAATATCACTTGAGCATAGAAATATAAAATAAGAAAACATCTATATTGCAATAATAATATTAACTTTTATGTAGTCTAAATGAATAGACATGAATTTAAAAGTTCTAATTATAACAAGTTATAAACAACTTTTAAATTTAGAAAGACTAGATTTTCTAATGTAATTAATCTCAAATTACAATCTAATTTAAGCACAATTAAGATTAAATAAGACTAATGAAATTCATAAAAATTAACCACATTCAAAAAATAAACCAAATTTGAATCAAGTACAACATGCATTGATATTAATGAAAAGGTCAACCACTGCATTCAAACGTTCCGACGTTTGAGAAAATAAATATTTCGTCCTGGACGATCATTAGATCGTACAGACGAACTACATTAAAAACTGCTCTAAAAAACATTTCATATCACACAAACTAAATTTAACACACATCGTCCAGTACGAAAATTTTCGTCCCGGACGATTTCCACACATTTTTGGATTTTTGAATTTTTTATTGAAGAAAAATAAACAAAACATTCAAAACACAGAAAACAAAGACAAAACCACAGACTCTAAAATAAACTCAATCAAAACACTCAAAAATTACAAAATTCAAAACAAAAATCAAAGATAAATAAACTAAGAAAACATAAATATCAATGTTGCAAAAACATTTTTATTTAAGAATTCAAATCAATAATACAAAGCCTTATTCTTAATGTACTGAAGGCATCAAAGGCTAAAGGTTTTGTAAAAATGTCTGCAAGTTGATTTTCAATTGAAACATGTGTGAGTTCAATTTCTCCCTTGGATACATGATCCCTTATGAAATGATGCCTTATGTCAATGTGTTTGGTTCTAGAATGTTGAATAGGATTTTTGGAAATGCAAATACCATTAGTATTGTCACAATAAATTGGAATAGTGCCTATAGATAATCCTAAATCAATTAACTGCTGTTTTAACCAAAGTACTTGTGCCACATAACTTCCTAATGCAATGTATTCTGCTTCTACAGTAGATTGTGCCACTGAATTTTATTTTCTACTAGACCATGAAACTAATGAATTTCCAATGAATTGACATGTTCCAGAACTACTTTTTCTATCCACTCTACAGCCTGCAAAGTCAGAATCTGAGTAACCAATAATTTCAAATGAAGAGCTAAACTTAGGATACCAAATCCATAAGTTTTGAGTTCCTAGTAAATATCTTAAAATCTTTTTCACTGCTGTCAAATGTGATTCTTTTGGATCTGATTGAAATCTAGCACATAAGCAGACACTGAACATAATATCTGGTCGGCTAGCAGTCAAGTAAAGTAAAGATCTAATTATCTCTCTAAATTTCTTTTGATCAACAGATTTTCCCTTAAGGTCCTTATCCAACTGAACTGAGGAACTCATTGGTGTACTAATAGGTTTAGCATTATCCATTTCATATTTTTTAAGGATGTCCTTAATATATTTAGTTTGACTAAGAAATGTACCTTCCTCAAGTTGCTTAATGCTAAATCCTAGAAAGTAATATAAATCTCCCATTAGACTCATTACAAATTCACTATTCATTATTTTAGAAAAATCATCACAAAGATTTTTATTTGAAGATCCAAAGATGATGTCATCCACATAAATTTGAATAATAAGTATATCCTTTCCAAATTTCCTTAAAATAAGAGTTGTATCCACACTTCCTTTTTCAAAAGATCTTTCAAGTAAGAAGGTGCTCAACCTCTCATACCAAGCCCTAGATGCCTGTTTCAATCCATATAATACCTTTTTTAACTTGAAAACATGATTTGGATATTTAGAATTTTCAAAACCTGAAAGTTGTTCTACAAAAATATCTTCCTTAATTACCCCATTTAAAAAGGCACTCTTGACATCAATTTGAAACAATTTAAAACCTTTAAAACAGGCAAAGGCTAGTAAAACCCTAATTGCTTCAAGTCTAGCTACAGGGGCAAAAGTCTCCTCAAAATCAATTCCTTCAATTTGATTATACCCCTTAGCAACTAATCTAGCCTTATTTCTAATGATTACTCCTGAGTCATTCATTTTATTTTTGAATACCCACTTGATTCCAACAACACTTTAATCTTTTGGCCTTGTAGTTAATTCCCAAACTTTATTTCTTACAAATTGATTTAACTCTTCTTGCATGGCCAATATCCAAAATTCATCAGAAAGTGCTTGATCAATGTTAGTGGGTTCAATAGCTGAAATAAAGGCTGAATGATTGACTTCCTTATTTAATCCATGCCTAGTTCTAACACCCTCACTTGGTTCACCTATAATCAATTCCTTTGGATGGTTTTTAGAAAATCTCAAATCTCTAGGCAAAAGATTTTCTCTTTCAAAATTTTCTTCCACATTTTCTTCCAAATTTAATCTATCAATCTTTTGAGAGTTTTCTTTAATCTCTTCTTCAACAAAATTTGGCTCTTCCAAATTTCCAGATTCATCAAACACAATATGTGTGGTTTCTTCAATGACTAAAGTTCTTTTGTTGAATATCATATAAGATTTTCCAACACTTGAATATCCAACAAAAATTCCTTCATCTGATTTTGGATCAAATTTTTCTAAGGCAGATTTTCCATTATTATGTATGAATACCTTGCAACCAAATACATGCAAATGAGACAAATTAGGTGTTCTACCTTTTAGAAACTCATAGGGTGTTTTATTCAAATTTGATCTCACATTCACCCTATTCAGAACATAACATGCAGTGCTAACCATCTCAGCCCAAAAATATCTAGGAAGTGAGTATTATGCCAACATTGCTCGGGCGGCTTCTATTAATGTTCTGTTTTTCTTTTTAACTACCCCATTTTGTTGAGGGGTTCTAGGTGCAGAAAAATTGTGATCAATCCCTTTTTCTTTACAGAAATTTTCAAATCTTTCATTTTCAAATTCTCCTCCATGATCACTTCACTCCCTAGTTTTCTTTGAATCCAAGTAGAAAAATTTCTGAATTCCTCAAACGATTCACTCTTATGAAAAACAAATCCAACCCAAGTGAATCTTGAGAAATCATCCACTATAACAAATTCGTATACCTTCCCTACTAGACTTACAGTTCTTACAGGTCCAAAAAGATCCATGTGAAGAATTTCTAAAGGTTTACTAGTCCTAAGATCTTTATTGGACTTAAAAGAGGACTTCACTTGTTTTCCTAATTGACATGCATCACAAAGGTGGTCCTTAGTAAAGTCTAGTTTTGGTATACCTCTCACTAAGTTCTTTTGGATAATTCTTCTAAGGTTTTTCATACTAGAATGACAAAGTCTCCTATGCCAAAGCCATGATTCATCAGAAACAGTTTTCAAACAAAAAGCAGTAGGAGATTGAATACAATTTAAATCTAGCATGTAAACATTGTTTATCCTTTTTCCATTTAAAATTTTTTTCCCATTTAGGCTTATTATGCAGCTAGTAGGTAAAAATTTTACATTATAGCCCTTATCACATAGCTGACTTATGCTTAACAAATTATGTTTTAAGCCTTCAACTAATAACACATTGTCTATGAAAAAGTTTTTTAAATTTCATATAATACATGATCTAACCACTTTCTTTGTGGTATTATCTCCAAGTGTAACCTTGCCTCCACTCCTGGCTTCCAGCGTTATGCATTGAGCAATATCTCCAGTCATATGCTTTGAACATCCGCTGTCCAGGTACCATATGCTCTCACGAGGTCTTGTGTGAGAGCACTCCTGCAAAATTCTCAAATGTTAGACCTGGAAACCCAAACAAGTTTGGGTTCACCTTTATGAAATTTATAATCAGATGCATGTATGATATGTCTAGGTTTATGCATCTTAGTTCTCCACACCAAATTAGTTTTTATTTTTAAAGTGCAGGTGTGAGATATATGTTCCAAAAATCCACAATTATTACATTTAACATTAGAAAAAATATTCCTATATTTTCTTCCATATGATTGTCTTCTAAGGGATTTCATGAATTTAGGATAATATTTAGGATTTGTAAAATCTTCAAGTTTAGGGGTGTTCCTATTATCCTCGAGAGCTCTTATTGTGAGTTTGTAAAATGAATTCATATCTTCCAAGATTCGATTGGTATAATTGATTATATATGTCTTGCTCTCAGATTCATCCTTAAAATTCCTAAATTCTTTTTCAAGTTCAGCATAGGATGATTTTAAATTCTCAAAATTCTTATTCAAGTCATCATATTCATCAAGAAGTTTCATGTGGTTGTTATCTATTAATGCATGATCTTTCCTAAGGATTCCATGATCCTTCTTAAGCTCTTCTAATTCAAAACTTACACTAGCATGCATCTTTTTCATTTTCCTATATGCATCATGCATGTGTTCAGAAACTTCAAATAATTCATCATAAGTTAAGTCACATACCTCTTCTTGATCTGATTGATCAACATTATTTGCCATCAAGTAAAGGTTGGTGACATCTTCTTCTTTTTTAGTCTCATATGAATCTGAAGCTGAGTCCACCCAGAAAGCTCTTTGAAACTTCTTCTTGCCCTTCTTTACCATTGGATTTTCCTCTACCTTCTCCTTGCTAGGAGTGGCTTTGAGTTTTGGGCAATCAATCTTGATATGACTTGGTTTCCTGCATTCATAACAAATCACTTCATTAGAAACCTTGCCATTCTTGTTATACTTACCTCTATTCCATTGCTGGCGTCTCTTCTGCTTCCTCTTTAAAAAGCTTCTGAATTGTCTAGTCATCAATGCAATATCGTCTTCATCCTTAGGTTGTGAGTGTTCACTCTCTGACTCTTCCACTTTCAGTGCAATATTCTTTTCCTTTCGTGGTTCACCTGCATCAATCTTTCTTTGACTTACTCCTTGCTCATAAGCAATGAGTGAACCAAGAAGATTGTCAATGGAGTAAATGTTGAGATCTTTAGCCTCTATAATTGCAGTAATTTTAGCATCATAAGTAGTAGGTAAACTTCGAAGAATTTTATTGACCATTTCAGCATTAGTTAATTCCCTACCAAGTGCATGCAAAGAAGTGACAATTTATGTGAATCTTGTGTACATGTTTGAAATAGATTCATTTGGTTTCATGCGAAACAATTCATAGTCATGTAACAAAATATTGAGTATTGATTGCTTAACCTCATTTGTCCCTTCATAAGTTATACAAAGTCTATCACATATGTCCTTTCCGCTTTTGCAAGTGAAAACCCGCATGTAGTCTTCAGATTTTAAAGCACAAAAGAAACTGTTTAAACATTTGGCATTTAATTGTGCTAAGTCACGTTCTTCTATAGTCCAATCTGCATAAGGTGTTTCTACCCTAACTTCATCAACTAATCTAGTTGGTTTTGTGTAACCTTCCTGGACTAGCATCCACATGCAATAATCAAGTGACTGTAAGAAAGTAGACATGCGTGTTTTCTAAAAATCAAAAGGAATATTGTCAAACAGTGGAGGTCTAGTGATAGAGTAACCCTCAGGTGTGTTTCGATTTCCAAATGTATCAATCTACGTTAATCAAAAAGTAGTTCAAACTTATGATTTTGAAACAATACTCTTATACCACTTGTTGAGTCTAGTAATTAGGTTGTTAAGCCTAAGTTAAAGTCCCAAAGGCTACCAAGAGGGGGGTGAATTGGTAGTTTAAAAATTTTAAGCCCTCTTTTAAAATTATGTTGAACCGAAATAAAAATTATTTCTTTTAAGTTTTGTAGAAAAACTTTTTCAACCACAGTTTTTAAGACTTAAAAAATAAAATGTGGAAACGTAAAAACTGTAAAGTAAATGACACCAGATTTATAGTGGTTTGGTCTATAATCAGACCTATATCCACTCCCCGGAGGCACCCTCCGAGTATTGCACTAATACCATAAAGTGACTCTCCTTTTGCACCCACAACAAGGTGGAGAAGCCTTTACAACACACTCTTTTCACCACTACCCGGTGCGGCAGAGAACCGTCATCCTTTTACACAATCCCCAGTGTTGGCAGAGAACCGTCTGTCCTTTCACACTCTCCTAGTGTGGGCAGAGAACCCTTCCGTCCTTTCACACTCTCCTAGTGTGGGCAGAGAACCCTACTGTCCTTTCACACTCTCCTAGTGTGGGCAGAGAACCCTTCCGTCCTTTCACACTCTCCTAGTGTGGGCAGAGAACCCTACCGTCCTTTCACACTCTCCTGGTGTGGGCAGAGAACCCTACAGCTATTCACACTCTCCAAGTGTAGAAAGCATTCCTTTCGGCTATTCACACTCTCCAAGTGTCGGAAGCGAATCGGATCTTCTTGACAGATCTTCTCACAAGAAATCTAGAAGGAAGAAAGAAAAAGAGTGAAGTAATTCCAATTCACTAGTAGAGATTCTTATCTTTGAACTCCAAGTGAAGCCTTCACGCTCCAGTGGTAGGAATCCTCCTTTGAATGCACTCTCACACTCTCTTTTGCTATTCTCTCAAGAGACACGAAGATCAAATGACAAAAAGATATGGTGGCAGTCTAATTTGGACTATTTATTCAAAAGACAAGAAAAACCGTCCTAAAACTGCAAGTTTTCAATTATGTACGCAGTGGATCGTCCCGTACGATCGTGGATCGTCCCGTACGATTGTGGATCGTCCCGTACGATCGTGGATCGTCCCGTACGATCGTGGATCGTCCCGTACGATCGTGGATTGTCCTGGACGATTTTACTTAAACGCTTTGAAACGACCCTATTTGTATATGTGTACGAAATGTCTTCGTACACATTGATCGTCCCGTACGAATTCAGTTCGTCCGGTACGAATGGTTATTACTAGGTCGGTCTAGAAAACTGCTGAAAACCGTTCTAAGTCGGTTAATCGTCTGGACGAAAATTGGTTCGTCTGGACAAAATTTTTACAGAGAGCAGATCGTTTTCTGACGATAATTAATTTCGTCTGGATGAAAATTTTACAGAGACCAGATCGTCCTGGACGATAATTAATTTCGTCTGGACAAAAATTTTACAGAGAGCAACTCGTTTTCTGACGATAATTAATTTCGTCTGGACGAAAATTTTACAGAGACCAGATCGTCCTGAACGATAATTAAATTCGTCCTGGACGAATAGGACTTAAAATATTTTTCAAGCCAGTTCCTATTCGTTCTATGTGCTCAATAAGAGATAACTGTCTGATCGTCCCGTATGATCCGATATCGTCCCGTACGATCAATATAACTTAAATATGATCTCCTTATGTGTGTGTATATTTTTATTCACTCAATTACAATCACTCCCTTTCAAATTTAATTCAAAGAAAAATACAAGCTTCAAATTCACAAAGTATATCATGTTGAATTTGATTTGAAGTTTTCGTAGTCTGGAGTCTGATTTTCCTAAAATGTTAGTACACACAAGAGCAAATATAAATATTCTAAAATTGTTAGGAGATAACTACACATTTGAACAATAATATTTGGAATCATCAAAACTATACAAGTTGCAAAAATGTAAAGCATGCAAATAGCAACTATTTTAACAGTATACAGCTGCACTAGAAGAGTCCCTCGGAGCACTATTGGCCCAGAATAATGAAGAAGGAAAAGAAAATGCGCTCTACTACATCAGTCGAAGGTTGATTGGAGCAGAAAGCCGTTATTCCCCAATTGAAAAGCATTGTCTGGCGTTGATTTTTGCAGTTCAGAAACTCCGCCAATATATGCTATCCCATAAAATAACACTGATATCAAAGATCGATCCGCTGAAGTTCTTGATGACAAGACCAACGTTGACAGGTCGTCTAGCTAAGTGGGCAGTATTGTTATTGAAGCTTGAAATCATATACATGCCATAGAAGGCAGTGAAAGGACAGACCTTGGCAGATTTCCTCGCTGCACACCCAATCCCGGCTGATTATCCACTAAATGATGATTTGCCCAATGAGCAGATAATGCAGGTCGAGGAGAATGAAAGGCTACCATTCTGGGAAATATACTTCGACGGGGCATCGTCGATTAAACCTGTCCGACCTCCAAATATTGCAAGAGCCCGAGCCGGCTTCGGTCTAATTTTCGTAGCACCCGAGGGAGGCATAATGAGATTTTCTTTCAGTTTGACTGAACCTCAGACCAATAACGAAGCTGAGTATGAAGCTCTATTAGCAGGGTTGGAGATTGCAATCGATGTCAGAATCCAACATCTCCAAATCTTTGCTGATTCTCAGCTCGTGATAAATCAGGTCCTCGGTATCAACAAGGTTGGCAAAGTCGAATTGGTCCATTACCATCAGCGAGCCCTCGAGCTTCTAAAGCAAATACCAAATGTCAAAATGGCTCGAGTTCCTCGAGGACAGAATGCTAAAGCAGATTGTCTAACCAAATTAGCCAAAGAAATGGCGAACATCAATGAGGAGAGTCCTATATTCATCGGGGTTTACACTCGTAGGGTCTTGGATCCCGCTCTATTACAATTCCCGAGGGCAGAAGGAATTCCAGATTCAAGTCAGTAGGATGAAACTCTAGTTGGCCCTCAACCTCTCCATCAGATCGTTATGGAAAATTATCTAGAAGAATATCATGTGGCCTAGAGACATAAAGCTAGTCAAGCTTCAGAATCGTGGTGGCATTGTTTAGATATTGAAGTCGAAAATGATTGGAGACAGCCATTCATTGACTACTTCAAGAAAAACAAACTCCCGATAGAAAAGTCTATGGCCGCACAAATTCGAAAAAGGGCGTTGAGATACGTATTTGTTAATGACACGTTGTACAGATGAGCCTTTGATCAAATGTGGCTAAGGTGCTTGGGGACCAAGGAAGCTGATAAAGTGGTATCAGAAGTTCACGAAGGACTTTGTGGAGCACATCAGTCAGGTCTCAAGATGGCTGCCAAGATCAAGAGAATGGGTTATTATTGGTCGACTATGGTCAAAGATTGTATCGACCATGCTAAGAGGTGCCACGAATGTCAAATCCACAGTGATGTTATACATCAACCGCCAAATCCATTACACCCAACAATAGCATCCTGGCCATTCGAATGCTGGGGCACTGATATAATTTGGCCAATAGATCCGCCGTCATCAGCGGGGCACCGTTTCATTCTGACAGCGACGGACTACTTCTACAAGTGGGCAGAAGCAGCCCCTTTTAGAGAGGTCACATCGAAGCATGTGATCAATTTCTTTACCCATAAAGTCGTCTACAGATTTGGTGTGCCACGCCGCATAATCTCGGACAACGGTACCGCTTTCAAAAGTATAAAAATCTATAAGTTTGTTGATCGACACAAAATCGATTGGCGATATTCATCCATATACAATCCAAGGGCGAATGGATTGGCAGAAGCTTTCAACAAGACGCTGGTGAAATTATTGAAGAAGATTCTCACCAAAAACAAAAGAGAGTGGCATACGAAGATGGCAGAAGCTTTATGGGCTTATCGTACAACTTACAAAACACCAACCAAAGCAACTCCTTACTCTCTAGTGTTCGGTGTTGAAGCTGTATTACCATTGGAGATTGAACTACCGTCACTCCGGGTAGCAATTCAGAATGATCTCACTCAAGAGCAAAATGCCTGCCTCAGAATGGAAGAGCTCGACGCACTTGATGAACTCAGGTTACAAGCTCAACAAAACCTGGAAATCTACCGAGGAAGAATGGCAAAGTCCTTTGATCAAATGGTGCGTCCTCGATCATTTCAAGAAGGGGAATTGGTCATGGTGCTGAGAAGACTAATCATCCCACACCAAAAATTTTGTGGCAAATTCGTATCAAATTGGGAAGGCTCATTCGTCATCGAGAAAGTATACCAAGGAGGAGCTTATCAGTTGATTGATCTGAATGGTCAGAGGCCTATGCCGCCGATCAACGGTCGACATCTAAAGAAGTACCATACATGAAAATTCCAAGATTATTGTACTTTATAATGATCAAAGTATTATATGCACATTTTTCAAAGCATGCATATATTTATATTTTGAAATTCTCTTGTATAGCAAGAATGCATTTCAAGATCCCTCATCAGACTGGGGGCATTTTAAATATTTATTCGGGTCGACATCGTGTCGTATGCCGAGATCCCCGAATAAATATTTAAAATCTCAAAGATATAAAAGTCTATCCAAAATGTCCCTACGAGACAGGGGGCATTTTAAATATTTATTCGGGTCGACATCGCGCTGCATGCTGAGATCCTCGAATAAATATTTAAAATTATCAATTCAAATATTCTTTTGTGCTAAAGAATACACATATTTGTTTTTTAAAGCATATGCAGGTGGTCTTTCAAAAGATAGAGACAACACCTTCTACAACAAACCAAAACTCAAAAGTCAAGAAAGAGACTTTTGTGGCTACACACTCCTACAAAATTGAGTCGAAGAAGCTTGAAGTCTTTCGACAGCCTGAAGCTTATAAGGTTCGAATGGGTGTAAAAGGTCGGATCCAACACGCCCAAATATGGCCGGATCGCTGACAGCTCCGTCTACTCAACAAGCCATAAGAAAGGTCGTAGTAGCGGAACCCCCACTTCGTCAACCCGTCAGTAGGGACTATAGGAAGTACGAAGGCAAATTTGACTCGACGAGTTCAAGTGATTGTAGTCTACAAAATTCTCCTAAATGACTGGAGAATAAAAAGTTTCAGTGGAAGGATAAGTCTCAAGAAACTACCAAATGTTCGTATGCTCCAAAATCTAAAACCACGAAGGATTACTCCAAATCTACCAACTTCAGCAAAATCAATATTGGGAAGCGCAATTCCCATAGCTCAAGTATGAAGCTTGAATGGGTGTAAGAGGTCGGATCCAACAAGCCCAAATATGGCCGGATCGCTGGCAGCTCCGTCTACTCAACAAGCCATAAGAAAGGCCGCAGTAGAGGAACCCCCATCTCAGCAACTAGAGGACAAAGAGCTATCAAATTCTATCTCTTCCGATCTGATGAACTCAAGTGATTCAGATTAAAGTCTTCTCAAGTGGTTAAGGATCAAGATACTATCTACGTTCGGTACTATCAATTATTTTCAGAACCTGCAAATCCTTCAACAAATCCGTAAAGCACAAAGCGAGGATTGAAGGAATCTTTCTTCAATAAGTCCGTCAAAGCACAAAGCAAAGGACTGAAGCAAATATCCTACAGTTCATGAAAAGCCTATGGCTGAACTAAGTGGATTCCATCATCAATAAGTCCGCTATGCACAAAGCTCTGGACCGATGACTTTTCTCCATCGACCTAATACAAACCTAAGGGTTTAGGTCATCGACATCTACTCCTTCAGCAAGCCCGCCAAAACAGAAAGAATAGGGCTGAAGGTACAAAAACCACCTGACAAGTCAAAAAGACAAATTAGGTAATTTTCCATCAATGTCCGCAGCACAAAGGACAGGACAAAAGAAATCAATATCTCAGCCATTTATTAATACATCAAAGAAGATCTATGGAGAAAGAAAGTTTTAGTGTGACATCCAAACAAATTTTTGGAGATCCACTAAATAAAAAATCTTAGTGTGACATCCAAGAAAATCTCTGGAGATCCACTAAATGAAAGCCTTAGTGTGACATCTAGAACAAATATTTAGAGATCCACAAGACCAAATAGCTTACAACAAACGTGATTCACTCTAGACACATACCACATTTCTTGGGGGGGCATTTGTTAACCTCAGAATAACAAAACAAAAAAATCTCGCGTACAAACCTTCCACCCGATGGATCAACAAATCCTGCAGCGAATCTAGCTGAAATCGGCGCCGAACAATCGCAATCCGTGATTTCTGTCTGAAGCCCGCTCTCAACCGCCTCCCATTTGTTTGAATAGTTGCTATTTGAATGATTTATATTTGTGCAACTTATGTAGTTTTGATGATTCCAAACATTATTGTTCAGATGTATAGTTATCTCCTAACAATTTTAGAAGATTTGCACTTGCTCTTGTGTGTACTAACATTTCAGGAAAATCAGACTCCAGACTACGAAAACTTCAAATCAAATTCAACATATGATATTTTGTTTATTTGAAGTTTGTCTTTTCTTTAATTAATTTTGAAAGGGAGTGATTGTAATTGAGTGAATAAAATCTCACACACACAAATTAGGAGATCATGAAATTCTATACTGATCGTACAGGACGATATTTATCGTACTGGACGATCTGTCAGTTATCTCCTATAGAGCACTTGGAACGAATAGGAACTTGACTTGGAAAATTTTTCTAAGTCCTATTCGTCCAGGACGAATTTTAATATCGTCCCGGACGATGGGTTCTCTGTAAACATTTCGTCCAGACGAATTTTACCATCGTACTGGGCGACCAGTCCTCTGGAAAAATTTCGTCCAGACGAAAATAAATATCGTACCGGACGAACAGCTCTCTGGAAAATTTTCGTCCAGACGAAACCAAATTATCGTCCCCGGCGGTTGGTCCTCTGAAAAATTTTCGTCCAGACGAAATAAATAATCGTCCAGGACGATCGGCTCTCTGGAAAATTTTCGTCCAGACGAACATATTTTCGTCCAAACGATAAACCGACTTAGGACAGTTTTCAGCACTTTCTAGAACCGACCTTGTAATAACCGTTCGTACTGGACGAACCTAGTTCGTACAGGACGATCAGCTGTACGAAGTCATTTCGTACACATATACAAATTGGGTCGTTTCAGATCGTTTAAGTAAAATCATCCAGGACGATCCAGGATCGTACGGGACGATCCACTGCGTACAGAATTGAAAACTTGCAGTTTTTGGGCGGTTTTTCATGTCTTTTGTATAAATACTCCAAATTAGACTGCCACCCAATCTTTTTGTCATTTGATCTTCGTGCCTATTGAGAGAATAGCCAAGGGGAGAGTGGAAGAGAGCATTCAAAGGAGGATTCCTACCATTGGAGCAAGAAGGCTTCACTTGGATTGCTAAGGTAAGAATCTCTACTTGTGAAATTGGATTTCTTCACTCTTTTCTTTCTTCCTTCTAGATTCCTGTGAGAAGATCATTCAAGAAGGTCCGGTTCACTGCCGACACTTGGAGAGTGTGAACAGACGTGGGTTCTCTGCCTACACTAGGAGAGTGTAAAAGGAAGGAGGTTCTCTGCCTACACTTGGAAAGTGTGAACAGCCGTAGGGTTCTCTGCCCACACTAGGAGAGTGTGAAAGGACGACGGTTCTCTGCCAGCACTGTGGATTGTGTAAAAGGACGACGGTTCTCTGCTGCACCGGGTAGTGGTGAAAAGTGGGTTTTGTACAGGCTTCTCCGCCTTGCTGTGGGTGCTAAAGGAGAGTCACTTTGTGGTATTAGTGCAATACTCAGAGGGTGCCTCTGAGGAGTGGATGTAGGTCTGGTTATAGACCGAACCACTATAAATCTGGTGTCATTTACTTTATTGCTTTTACGTTTCCGCATTTTAAATTTCAGTTTTAACAACTCTGTGGTTGAAAAACATTTTTCTACAAACTTTAAAAGAAAATTTTATTTCGGTTCAACTTTAATTTTAAGAGGGTTTAAAATTTTTAAAACTACCAATTCACCCCCCTCTTGGTAGCCGTGGGACATTTACTTAGGCTTAACAACCTAATTACTAGACTCAACACCATTCGCGGCTATAAAAGGGAGACGAGCTCTCTCATACGAACCCACTCTCATTCACTTACCTCTCGACCTCTTCTCCCAATCTCCCCTTGCTCTCTACGCGAATTCCCTCTCCCGACCTCACAGCCCACCTCCGGCCTTTACCCGACGCTAGAACTCCTTCGACGACATCCCTTCCTGCAGGATCGGAAGTTACGACACTTCGATTGGAAGCAACGTTGGAGCTCGCTCGCTGTGAAGATTCCTCTCTGACTCCTTCGTGCAGTCCGACCCCACTCCGTCGACTTTCCCTTCCAGTGGATCGAAAGCAACGACATTTTGATCGGACGCCCGAACCGGAGCTCGCTAGCGTGAAGTTAACTTTCTCCCTTTCGTTGCTTCTTCGACCCCTCGTAGCTGCTCGACTTTGCTTACTCGACGGCTTTCCCTCCCAGTCTGATCGGAAGCAACACGGGAGCTAGCCGGCTGTGAAGGTAACTTTCTCCCTTCACGTGAGCTTCCACAGCCAAATCCCTTGAATCCGTCGAGCCAAGGGGTTCCTTTTTTATTATTATAAATAAGTTAATTATAATTATATTAATTAAATATAATTAATTATAATTATTATTCTTAATTAATCAAAGTTTATAAATTAATTATTATTAGTTAATATTAATTAATTATATTTTATTAAAATTAATTAATGTTAATTAAGTTATAATTGATTCTAAATTAGTTATAACTTATTATATTAATTAATCTTAATAATTTTAATTAATTATTTTAATTAATTATAATTAATAAAAAATGATTAATTAAAAATGATTATTTAATTAATCCTATTTAATTAATCTTAGTTATAATTAATAAAATGCTCGTGCCTTCTCCTACCTCAGTCCCTGAGCCTTCATCGATGACCGCCGGTCCACCGGCCCCAAAGGTATAACCCCCTAAACTCAGACTTCTGTCCTCGATGTGTACGACGGATCGGAAAACTGCCTATACACGCCTTTATTGCGCGTGGTGGGATGGGACCCCGGTCCGACGCCTACGACAAGGAGGACAGTTGCCTCCCCTCCCGCTCTCTTATCTCGTCATGTGTGGCGAGTTAGTGGTCCACCTATGCACGCTTTACTTAGCGTAGTGGGAAGGGAAACTGGCACGACGCCTACGATAAGGTAAATGAGCGACCCTCGCCCTCTTATCTCGACTAACGTGTCGAGCCGGCAGTCTACCTATGCACGCCTTTATTGAGCATGGTAGGAGGGGAAACCGACACGACACATGTGTTGAGGTAAGCGAGCGACCCTCGTCCTCCTGTCTCGACATGCGTGTCGGACAGGCAAACCACCTAAGCATGCCTTTAGTGAGCGTGGTAGGAGGAAAATCGGTTCGATGCACACGGCGAGGCCAGGCGGGCCTGGTGTACCCTTTTCTTTGCACGGCCGGAATAATTCATAAGTACCCCCGGGCGGGGGGAAAGCAACTGTTCTTCTTCTTGTAACAGGTACCGTCAAAGACCCCATGCATGCTTTTCTTAGCGTGGTGGGAAGAAAAATCACGGCCGAGGTGTCCTCGAAAGAGGGCACCTACCATGCACGCCTTTATTGCGTGTAGTGGGAAGGCCCAATTTTCTCGTAGTTTTTCCCCTAAACGGGGGAGACGCCGGGAGGCTGCCGAAATTTCGGGTGAAATATTACTACACTCGGACCTGTTTTGAACCCAAAAGAACAAAAATTGGACCAAATGAGAAAAAGCAGTGAACTTTTTGGAACATGAACCTAAACAGTAGACTTGTGGATCGTCGAACTTAATTGAACATGTGCAGAGGACCTGAACAAAACATAAATGATTTCTGAAGACTAAATTCAAATAAAATAAAATCACATTTGAACCAAACTCAAGCCGACTTGAACATAAAAATGAACATATAAAGACTCCAGAGGACTTTGAACAAAAAGAAAGTGAACATTCAAATAAACTTGCAAAGAACTCCAGAAGACTCTAAACAATCATTTGAACAAGACTCGGACTGCAGGGGACCTATACTTGAACTTGCATTCTGGACAAAAAATTGAATATTAATGGCTCGAGCAATTTGAACTCAAGCGAGTATGAGTTGGATTGTAGGGGACTTGAACAAAAGCTTGAACCTTCAAGAATACAAAGAGACTCAATCTTGCATCTAGTCCGAACAAAGCAGTTGAACTCGCACTTGAACTCAAGCTATACGACATCAAGTGGGGACTTGTGAACTTGATGAATTGAAGTTTGAATGAGACTTAACCCAGACTCAAACATATGCAAAGAACAAAACTCGGATCATACATGAGGAAATTCAAATTACAAGAGCACTCGTACGGTCAAAAGTGACACAAAGCACGTTACAAGACCTCAATGCATGAACTCCTATAACAATCCCTACAAATGCCTGTTGATTGAGATGGCGATACGGGAGACCAATGATGAATGATCCGCCTTCCTACAAACAAATGCAACCCAACAAACCCACTTGAGATTGGTGAAAGGTGTTCATGATGCAAAGATAATGATTCTTCTACGAATACTCCTAGGAGCTCGTAGTAGATACAACGGTCCCCCACAAATGAGTACGAACTACTTGTGGATAACAACGGTGTATATATCGTGTGTAATGATCCACTGTGGACACAAGTATAAATATCACCTACGACAACGGTGATCAAGATCTTCTCGATCCTGTATTCAAAAAGGAAAATAACTCTGGCATCCACGAATACCAGAAATATCAAATCTACAACGTTGAATATCTTAAAAAGAATCCATTTCAAAACAATGTCCACAGACTTCAAGAAGAACCTTCCCCCGGTGAATGAGAAAAAGGGGGAGTCAATATCAAGACAACAACGTCACGCCACCGGATCTGCAACCTCCGTACAAGCAGACAGAAGGCGTCTATTACAAGAATACCCCCGCACGTGCACTGTAATTTGTATACACATAGGTACACTAAGGGGGAAAATACAATCCAAACCCGCATGGGCCCCGACGAGTGTGTTATTGGTACACACGTGACATCTAGGGATGCTGCGCGGGTTGACAAGTGAATTCTAGTTCGAACTCGATCCTCCTATATGGGTCAATAGGAGTCGACAAGGTTCGAACTCTCAAACAAATATACGGTTGCTACGACAGGTATATTTGTCTTAATACATTCATCTTAGGCCTTTAAGGCCTATAACAAAGAGAATTCACTGATGAGGGCATAAAGCCTACGAAACCCGATCCTCTGTCGACATCCCGACAGAGTTGACAAGGTTCAATCCATAAAAAGAAATGACCCCCAAACACCCCGATGATGGTCGTGTTGAATTCAGATCTCAACCGAAGGGGTTCCCAAGTATTCCAAAGCTCCACCCAAAATTCTCCAAAAATCCCAATTTCCAAAATATTTAAAATATGAAATCTATCCATCCCAACGCTTAAAGCAAAATCCATCCACCCTCCGCAACAGTATGCCGGGGTGGACAAATTCAAATAAACTCTAGCTCACAAAGAGCCAAATGCCTAGTCGAAAATATCACTAGGATCCATTCTCAAACAATCTCTTGCCAGTAAGGACGTGGTACGTGTCCTCTAACTAGCAGTTTCGCCGCTAAATGGCACTGCAGGTAAACGGTTATGACCCGGGGCCCTCTGAACCGAGTGGTTTTGCCGCCAAATGGCACCATAGATAGCAGTTATAGCCAGAGCCAATACGCTCCTTAATGTTGTTAAATCCTTGAGATATGAATCAATAGAATATGATCGATAGGGCACAAAGCCTTCTGTTAGCTAAGGTGGATTCAAATTTGTCCCCTTAGACAAACATCCACCCCCGGTCTACAAGGTACCCTTGGACGAAGTAACCCATGGCTGCCGACAAGGATCCTTCTGTCAGGTTGGGTCGACTACCTCCTCTGACTAAGTAGACCAGGGACCACGATGGCCCGGGTCGACGGAACCATGGGATCTTGATCGGGTCTATCATCCATTCCCCCACCATCCGCTTTAAGTGTAGGATGGTGCAAATTCTATTTTAAATATCAAAATTTTCAATCTCCAAAATTTCCAAACTTTTCAAACATTTCCAAATCCAGTTCTCAAAATCCAACCTATGCTGCTACTATATGCCAGATAACACGTATATTTTACGTATCTGATTGACGAATAGCCTTAATCGAAAGTTCTCTCTCTTGATCGGGAAAGGTAATTAACTATAGGGGCTTGCGCCTATAGGAAACCAAAACTCAGATCATAAAGTCCTCACAAAATGAGGGTGAAATCTCTGGGTAGTGTCTTATCTACAAACCCATCTGCCTTCCAAAATTTACCTCGGAACTTAGTTCGTTTAAACTCCCTCGCCGAATAAGAAAAATGAGCGGAGGCCGAGGCCGAATTTTCGGAGCCCACATTGGCTTTCAGTTTTTCTTTTAGAATATTGAGGTTTGCATGTTTGGCTATGCTCCAATGAAATAAGGCTTTAAGAATCTCTTGAATTTAAGATTAAGTCTTTGTACATCATTCCCTCCAAGTGATTTTTCCCAAGAATTTGCAACAATTCCTCTGGATGCTGGATAAGAAGACCAAACTTCTTCAAATTGCAATCTTTTGGATATTCTGTACCCTGTATTGAATAAATTGATGGCTATAGGATAATGGTCTGAAGCAATTCTTCCAAGATGCCGAACTACTGCAGGTTGAATGATCTTCAATGCTGCAGAATTTAATAAGCAACGATCTAGCCTCTCAAGAATTCGAGCTCCTCCTTTCTTATTATTACACCAAGTGTATTTAGGACCTATAATTCCAATGTCATGAAAGTCACTCCTCTTTATAAACATTTGCATATCTTGAGGACCTTGAGAGAAAACAAACCTCTTCCCACCTCTTTTCTCCTCTTGAAAAAGAATGCAATTGAAATCTCCACCTATGATGAACGGAATATTGGAATTAAAAAAGGCATGAAGATTCTCCCAAAGTTGTCTTCTCTTATAAATCTCTTTGCTGCCATAAACAGTAGCAATAAGCCACTCTCCTTTATTCTGAATTTTGAACAAACCAATAACCATTTATGGAGAAGCATGAGTAATGGAAAAAGAACAAAAGCTGGACATCCAACAAACTAGAATTCCTCCAGACAAACCTTCCGAAGGGACATTGAAGAAATCCTAATTACTACCAACAAGTTTGTTGTCTTCTTCTCTACCAAAAGATTGAACTTTTGTTTCTACTAGCCCAACATAGAAAACATCAAGGTCTTTGACAAACTCCCTTAAGTAACGAAAGGCTTCAATATTTCTTGCCCCTCTACAATTCCAAAATGATAGAGACATCATTTGGATTTAAAAATGGGATTGCTCCCATTTTTAAACTTCTTAGTACCTTCACCCTTCCTTTTTTGAAGTAAGATGTTATCTTTGCCCAAAGATTTAAGTTCTTTAAGAAGCTTACTTACCCTTACTTTTAACAAATTCATTTTATCCTCTCTGTTTTAATAACAACAAGATCCGATTTGGAACAATTGATTTCTCCTTCTTCAAGATCTTCATCCTTGTCAATAAAGCCAACAATTCCTTCTTCACCAAAATTCTGAATGCTCAATATTCTGAACATATTTTTATCTTCTGTTGAAAAATGAGCAGTTTGATTACTCGGAATCTCATTATCACCACACAAATCTCTGTTATCTTCAACTGCAGCATCTACCTTCTTGTAATCAGCTTTCAATGTACCTTCCATGCAAGTGCCAGTACCTGAAATTTCCTTCTCCACAACTATAACTTTAACATTCACAGTTGGAACAAGAGTTTCTTCTACAAATCTTCTAGGAACCTCTACATTTCCCTTACCAACATTCTCATCTACAGATTGAACTGAATTTGGATTAAAGGAAGATTTTTGCACATACATAGATTTAATTTTCCTGAATTTATTGTTTCTCAGATTCACCTTACCCAATTAGGTAATGGCTTCTTCCTTCTTAAATTTTGGACAAGAATCCATGGCCCATAGCTTTTGTCTGATTCAACTTCTTGCTGAGATTGATGGAATTTAGACTGCATTCCCTTTTCCAATGAATTTACAGGTTCCTTTTGATAAGCCGCCACATCATCTTTACATTTATCATCTAGATGACCCACTTTACCACACTTGAAATAAAAAGTAGAAACTTTTTCGTATTCAACCTTTTGAAAGAAACGTCCGTGGGATCCTTCTACCCAAACTCCAGTTGGAAATTGTTGATCCAAAGGCATACGAACATAAAGTCTAGCATACTCCCTCTTGCTCCATTGAAACATGTTACCATCGATCCAAAGAGGGATTTCGATCTTGGAGGCTATTCTAGCTACATTTTCTTCATCCCAGCAAATTAAAGGTAGATGAGGAAACCTGACCCAAATCGAGGAAGTTAATCCTCTTAATGAAGAAGGAGAAAAATAGTGGAGACCATTTATCAATTCCCACAATGTGTCCATTGACGTACCACGGGCCACCTTCTAGAGCTTTGTCAACTGATTCCTTATCAAAGAAGGAACATAAAATCCAATCAAGTCCAAGGGAAGTAATATGAAACTTCCCAAACTGACTCCAATGACGACGAAGTTCTCTAGCAATCACAATGACTGGAGCATTCTCACCAAAAACCTTCACAACCAGAGATAATTGAAGTTTATCAGCATTCATCTTCAAACAAGATTCATTGAGTTTAACTGATTCACCGTCCTCAGAAAGAAATGATTCATCTCCTTTAAACGAGACTTTGATGTTCGGTTTCCTGATCCAAGCTTTAATAAGATTCGAATCAACAACTTTTAAGGTCACAGCTTCCTCGGTATTACGTCGAATATCTGATGTGTTCTCCATACGTTTTTTGGGAAAAAGAGACTCCATTCTCAATGAATTGAGATTTACCAGCTAGGTTGTTGAATTTGTTCACAAAAAGCTTTAAGCCTGACGAAGATGAGGCTTCATTGTCACCTAATTTCTTCTCATGAATCCTCAGAGATTTGAAATTCTTCACGGGAGAATGAATCAAAATTCCTTTGCCTTTCCCTGGCATAACAGGTGACTTTTTAAGAGTCTCTGAAGAAGGTCCATTAATATGTAAAATCCCATATTTGTGAATTCTGAATGAACCATCAGGATGAACAAACTTCGGACTTGTATCGCCGGGAGGGATCCGACGATCAGCGGAGAACGCCGCTCCTCCTTCCATCGACGGCGAACAGACCGCCAACAATAACGGGCTGGAAAAATTTGAATTTCAACGAACTTTCTCTCACTTAATTCCGGGAGCTTCTCTCTCTAAACCAACTTCTCCATCTTCATCAGTTGAACTAAGTAGTTTGAACATATTGTCCTTAACATAAGAGACGTTTTTTGGATCAACATCAACTAGCTATTATACAGATTTAGTAGCATACACAGCTTCAGGAATCACCAATGAATTCTGATTTTCAACGTGTTGAACAATATCAGTATCATTTATAAGTTTTGCAGCTACTGAGCTAACCTCAGATACTTCCTTTGCTTCCATTCCTTCCACATTTTTGATGATATTTTGAGGTGCAATTTTTCCCACCAGTGCCTTAGCCCTTATAAACTCTTCTCTACATATCAACTCTTCTACCCTTCCTTCCACGATTTACACGAATCCAGGGTATGTATTCAAATTCTCTATCTTCAGCCAATTTTTGAGAGTTTTCAGCAACATTCTTTACGATGCTATGGTCTAGAATAACCTCAGTGGTATTATTATTTAAGGCCAAATCACAGTCAACAACCATATGTCCAATTCTTCCACATTTAAAACAAAACGTTGAGACATTTTCATATTCAAATTTTTGAAAAAATTTACCATTTACTCCTTGAACCCATACACCCAAAGGAAGCTTCTATTAAGATCTACACGAACACAAACTCTTGCAAATTCTCTCCTACTCCATTGGAACATATTCCCATCTATCAGGAGAGGAATTCCAATTACAGATGTAATCCGTGTAACATTGGTTTCATCCCAGCAAAAAAGAGGAAGATGAGGTAATCTTATCCAAATAGGAGCTGTCAACCCCTTCACGGAAGACGTAGAGAACTCCGGAGTCCATCTATTAATGCCCACAATGTGGCCACTAACAAACCATGGACCACCAGATAAAACACTTTTCATGGAGTCTGAAGAGAAGAATGAACAAAGGATCCAACCAAATCCCAAAATGGTTAAATGAAACTTTCCAAGCTGATTCCACTGTCTGCGTAACTCCCGAGCAATTGCTTGAACTGGAATGTCCTTCCCAAATACCTTCACCACAACTGAGAATTTCAATTTCTCAGAGTTCTCCACAACTGATGGTTCAAATAATTTTACAGTTCCATCTTCAGTTATAGCAGATTCATCCTTTGCAAAGTTGATTTTGATGTTAGGCCGCCTATTCTAGGGATTAAGTTGCTTGGTAACATTATTGTCGCTTTCAACATGATTTTCCTTATTTTCAGGAATTGTCTTATGAGCATTCATCCAAACAGTCAGAGTGTCTTCAGAACAAATTGAATTTTGAGTTTTATCAGAAAGATTTGACATACCAATCCTGTTCACAATCAGCTTCATATTTGAAGAAGAAGAAGCTTCCAAATTGTTGTTTTTGTTCCCAACAGAGTAATTATAAGATACTCGAGGGGCCTTTACCATAGCATCTACCTCCAATTGTTTACCTTTACCCATAACAGGTGAAGATATCTTCAAAACATTCAGAGATGATTCTTTGATCTTCAAAGCACCAAAGACAACAGATCTATTCCGATCAACATGACAATTAGGAAAGTGAGAAACCAATGGAGGTTGATCAAGAAGGTACCGACCACCGGCAAGAGATTCCAAAGGATTCTCCGCCAAAGCAGGCTGATCCACCAAAGAAGGATGCGAAATAGAATTATGGATTAGGCGAATACTCTCATCAGGCTAAGAGCTAAAAGATGATGAGTGGAGGATTTCCAACGACTGTTGTCAGTCGCCGGAGGTTTATCAAACATTGCCGGAAAGACCGACACCGATGGAGGAAAAATAGAATTTTGAAAAAGCAAGGTTTCTCTCTCTAAACGGGAGGTTCAATTTCAAATGCAAGAAATCAAGGTAAGAAAAGAAGAAAAATGGCTCAGTTTTCTATATAAAAGGGTTGAGCGCCACGACGTAGAGTGTTGCAATGCTTTGCCAATTAAAGGTTAGTCTGGTCAAAGAAAGGACGATCGTTGCGCCCCTATGGTCAGGTTGCGCCAGGACACTGAGCTTTGGAAGTCGAAACAACAACCTTTTGATCGAGCCACCACTATGGCGTGTGACACTTGTTAATGCTACTGCATTGCAAAAGACCACCTCGGCTAATTGTAACACTGACCGAGCGCTGCAGCACTTGCAGCAACACTTGGGAGCTCTAAATAATTTGCAATTTTTCAAAGGAGATAGCGTCGTGGTGCTGACATTCAGCCTTAAGGCCCTGTGGTAGGCTATTTGGCACTACGGCACTTGGTTCCTATAATGCTATGGCTGTTAGATCTAGTAATTAGGATGTTAAGCCTAACTAAATGTCCCAAGGCTAACCAAGAGGGGGGGGTGAATTGGTAATTTAAAAATTATACTTCTACTCTTGGATTTTTAGAAAACCTTTTTAATTATTAATGCAAGTTAAATTTAAAGTTTAAAAAATAAACTTTTCAACCAGAGTAAACAACTTGCAATGAAATTAAATGCGGAAGAAAAATAAGAAAGAACACACCAGATTTATAGTGGTTCGGTCAAACCTTGACCTACGTCCACTCCCCGGAGGCACCCTCCGAGTATTGCACTAATACCACAAAGTGACTCTCCTTTTGCCCCCACAGCAAGGCGGAGAAGCCTGTACAAAATCACTTTCACCTTCCCCGGTGCGGCGGAGTAGCCGGGTTCTTTGACACCAAAGAGATCTTCTTCTCGCCAAAACTTCCCTCAAGACGACCCTTGAATCCGATGGTACTGAAGTGCAAGTTCGCCGGAGCAACCGTGTGAATATCCCCTTCACACTCCCTTGAAATCCCCTCCAAGGTTCTTCTCCCTCTCAAACTCCACCCTTTCCTCTCTCCCTTTCAAGTTCTCTCTTCTAGTTTTCTCCCAAAGAACAAAGACACAATGGCTATCAAAGATACACTTTGTCGTCCTTTTACACTCTCCAAGTGTCGGCAGAGAACCGGACCGATGTTGTTGAACTTCACTTGAGAGCCTTCAAAGGAGATGGGAAGAAACAAAGAGATCTTCTTCTTCAAGTAACCTTGTGAATCCCTCACAAACCCCTCACTTGATCTCTCACTCTTCACTCTTACAATCTCTCCCAAACTCTCACACTCAATGACCCCTCTCAAGAGAAAACAACTTCAAAGGCATTTGTAATAGTTTCTAGGACTCCTTATATAGAAAGGACATGAAAAACCGTCCAAAAAATGGCTAAAAACATGTTTTTCTGCGCACCGGATCGTCCCGTACGAACCATTTATTCATCTGTACGAACCAATTTCGTCCTGGACGAAATTGGTTCGTCCCGGTACGAAAAATTTCGTCCGGTACGAACAGTTATATCAAAAGTTGGTTCCGAAAACTGCAGAACATTGCCAGAAACTGCCATAGTCGGTTCCCATCGTCCTGGACGAACTGGACTTCGTCTGGACGAAAATTTTACAGAGAACCCATCGTCCTGGGACGAAAAATGATTTCGTCTGGACGATCAGTCCTTAGAAAAATTTTCCAGTTCAGTTCCTGTCTGTTCTATTGCTCTTACAAGGAGATAACTGATCTGATCGTCCCGTACGAACAATGTTCGTCCCGTACGATCAGTACAAAATTTTTTTCAAGATCTCCTTTAAGTGTGTGTATATTTATTCACTCAATTACAATCACTCCCTCTCAAATTTAATTCAAATAAAAATTACAAGCTTCAAATTCACAAAGTATCTCATGCTGAATCTGATTTGAAGTCTTCGTAGTCTGGGGTTCGATTTTCCTGAAATATTAGTACACACAAGAGCAAAAACAAATCTTCCAAACAATGTTAGGAGATAACAACACATAAAACAATAATATTTGGAATCATCAAAACTATACAAGTTGCAATAATGTAAAATATGCAAATAGCAACTTTCCTAACAATCTCCCCTTTTTTGATGATGGCAAAATAATTATTGTTTGTATAATTTGAAATTCTAAGAATCTCCTAAACTCCCCCTGAATTAATAAACATATGAAAATAAGGAGGCATTAAAATTATTTTTGTTTTCAAAATTTTTAGAAATACAAAATAAAGAAAACAAACACACATACACTAAACAAAATAAACATACAACGATACGAATACACAAGACACAACAAACAATTTCTCCCCCTTTTTGACAACATCAAAAAGTGAAGAAGAAAAAGACTAGAAATGTAAGCAGACATATGAAAATCATTTAAAAATTTAACCTTTAAAGTGATTGACATAAGGCATGCAAATGAAACTAAAATATTAGCCAAATCATAAAATTCATTGAATTTAAGAAGAGATATAACATAGAAACTAAAAAGAATTAATCAACACATGAGTATATTTAGACATTTAAGATAGAGAAAATCATTGTAAAAATGATGATATAAAAATTTTATATTTCATATTTCAATATGTAATATAAATGTACATAAGATCAATTTTGAATTAAGAGATTAAAAAATTAAGGAAAGAAATAACTACCACATGTGGCGCTTTGCGCATCTTTTTCAATTTTGTGGCACATTTTTGTGCATCTTTTCACTTGTTGGGCTTATTTTGTGCCTGTTTTTCATATTGCAAATCTTTGCACATTTCTTTTGATTTTTTTTTGTACATTTGTACAATTTTCAAGAGTAATTGTATTCTTTCCAAAATCAATAATCTAAAATTTCAAATCTATCTAAGTGCATAAATATTAATTGATAAGTGAAATACAAAATAAGAAAACGTCACAATTGCAATAATAATATTAAAATTAATGTAGTCTAAATAAGAGACATGAAATTGACAATCTTAATAATATCAAGTTATAAACACAACTTAAATTTAGAAAATTAGATTTTCTAATGAATTCAATTTTATGTTGCAGTTCAAAGTATAGCACTTGTAAGATCAAAAATTTAAGGGTTTTTCATATAGGCTAACGAACATTTTAAACATAGAACAAAAACACTTAAACATAAAAAAAATCTAAAGCAATAAAAGAATAGAAAAACACTAAACAAAATACAAGTACACAAACTATAAAAATTTTCATATCACATTCCAAATGTCTCAAAACAAGAAACATGGAATTCGATATGAAAATATTTCAAAATCATACAAAACACACAAAAATTAAAAATAGAAAAGCACATAAAACAAACAAAAATAAAAACACAACTAATAAAAAACATACACATAAAAACACATAAACAATGGGTTTAAACATCATTTTGCTCCTGGTCTGATGATTCAGAAGCTAGATCTGCCCAGGAGATTTTTTTCTTTTCATTATTTTCCCATTTTATAATTTGCTTAGCTTTGCCCTTTTCTTTAGTAGGAAGAGTTCTCAAATTAGGGCACTGACTTTTTAGATGTCCAGATTTCCTACATCCAAAGCAAATAATATTTGAAGAAATCTGAATATTCTTACCATTTTTACCTTTATTCCACTTTTGTTGATGCTTATGCTTGTGCTTTAGTGGACTTTTCAATTTGCTTGTTAAGTCATCGATTTCCTCACCAACTAAGCAACTTTTCTCCATGTCTTCCGCTTTTAGCATTATTGTTTCACCTGCATCCAAAAATCTTTGACCCAAATATTGCTCGTAGGCAATGAGTGAGCCAATCAAATTATCAATAGAATATTCATTCAAATTTTTTGATTCGCAAATAGCAACAACTTTGGCATCAAACTTGTCAAGTAAACAACGTAGAATTTTATTGACTATTTCAAAGTTTGAAAATTCTTTACCTAAAGCATGCAATGATGTTACAATTTGAATAAACCTAGTATACATATCTAAGATCGTCTCATAAGGTTTCATGCTAAAGAGTTCATAGTCATGCATCAAAAAATTCAACTTAGATTGCTTGACTTCACTAGTACCTTCATATGTAATGCATAAACTGTCCCAAATTTCCTTGCCGGTAGTACATGTAGAGATTCTCATATAATCTTCCAAATTTAAAGCACAGAACAAACAATTCATACATTTAGCATTTAATTCAGCATAAATTTGTTCTACTCTACTCCATTCAGAAAAAGGGGTATCAGTTTTGATTCCATTTATAATACGTGACGGTACAGAATAACCATTTTGAATCATATTCCACAGTCGATAATCTATTGATTGCAAGAAAGTAGACATTCGAATTTTCCAAAAATCAAAAGAAATATTTTCAAATAAAGGTGGTCTAACAATCGAATATCCTTCTAATGTTTTACGGTTTCTAAAATTAGCCATACTCATTTTTCAAAAAGTAGTCAAAACTTATGATTTTGAAACCTTGCTCTGATACCACTTGTTAGATCTAGTAATTAGGATGTTAAGCCTAACTAAATGTCCCAAGGCTAACCAAGAGGGGGGGTGAATTGGTAATTTAAAAATTATACTTCTACTCTTGGATTTTTAGAAAACCTTTTTAATTATTAATGCAAGTTAAATTTAAAGTTTAAAAAATAAACTTTTCAACCAGAGTAAACAACTTGCAATGAAATTAAATGCGGAAGAAAAATAAGAAAGAACACACCAGATTTATAGTGGTTCGGTCAAACCTTGACCTACGTCCACTCCCCGGAGGCACCCTCCGAGTATTGCACTAATACCACAAAGTGACTCTCCTTTTGCCCCCACAGCAAGGCGGAGAAGCCTGTACAAAATCACTTTCACCTTCCCCGGTGCGGCGGAGTAGCCGGGTTCTTTGACACCAAAGAGATCTTCTTCTCGCCAAAACTTCCCTCAAGACGACCCTTGAATCCGATGGTACTGAAGTGCAAGTTCGCCGGAGCAACCGTGTGAATATCCCCTTCACACTCCCTTGAAATCCCCTCCAAGGTTCTTCTCCCTCTCAAACTCCACCCTTTCCTCTCTCCCTTTCAAGTTCTCTCTTCTAGTTTTCTCCCAAAGAACAAAGACACAATGGCTATCAAAGATACACTTTGTCGTCCTTTTACACTCTCCAAGTGTCGGCAGAGAACCGGACCGATGTTGTTGAACTTCACTTGAGAGCCTTCAAAGGAGATGGGAAGAAACAAAGAGATCTTCTTCTTCAAGTAACCTTGTGAATCCCTCACAAACCCCTCACTTGATCTCTCACTCTTCACTCTTACAATCTCTCCCAAACTCTCACACTCAATGACCCCTCTCAAGAGAAAACAACTTCAAAGGCATTTGTAATAGTTTCTAGGACTCCTTATATAGAAAGGACATGAAAAACCGTCCAAAAAATGGCTAAAAACATGTTTTTCTGCGCACCGGATCGTCCCGTACGAACCATTTATTCATCTGTACGAACCAATTTCGTCCTGGACGAAATTGGTTCGTCCCGGTACGAAAAATTTCGTCCGGTACGAACAGTTATATCAAAAGTTGGTTCCGAAAACTGCAGAACATTGCCAGAAACTGCCATAGTCGGTTCCCATCGTCCTGGACGAACTGGACTTCGTCTGGACGAAAATTTTACAGAGAACCCATCGTCCTGGGACGAAAAATGATTTCGTCTGGACGATCAGTCCTTAGAAAAATTTTCCAGTTCAGTTCCTGTCCGTTCTATTGCTCTTACAAGGAGATAACTGATCTGATCGTCCCGTACGAACAATGTTCGTCCCGTACGATCAGTACAAAATTTTTTTCAAGATCTCCTTTAAGTGTGTGTATATTTATTCACTCAATTACAATCACTCCCTCTCAAATTTAATTCAAATAAAAATTACAAGCTTCAAATTCACAAAGTATCTCATGCTGAATTTGATTTGAAGTCTTCGTAGTCTGGGGTTCGATTTTCCTGAAATATTAGTACACACAAGAGCAAAAACAAATCTTCCAAACAATGTTAGGAGATAACAACACATAAAACAATAATATTTGGAATCATCAAAACTATACAAGTTGCAATAATGTAAAATATGCAAATAGCAACTTTCCTAACAATGGCGCTGAATGAAAAGAAGTGTTGCGATGTTGGGCTCCACGGTGCTACAGCTATAACGCCCAAGAATTAAAATTAGAATAATTTTCTATTTATTATTTTAAGAATATACCAAAGCTTCTTTAAATCATCAATATAAATAATAACTAACGAAAGCAATTACAATCATATACATCAAGATTTTTTGTTATTCATTCACTAAAATATTTATACTAGCCAGGAAATCACTATAATCACTAATCTATTATAAGCTCCTAACTAGAAAAGAAAAAAAAAATACATAATAAAATTTAAGGAAAACTCGACTCACTCCAACTAGTCCTGACCACTTCCCTAACCTGAAAATATTATAAATTCACATAATAAGCTTAAAAGTCCAGCAGTATTTCAAAGCTGACTAAAGCTTTCAATGCAAGGACTAAAGAATTAATATAATATATTTAGTTTAATATAATCAATAGCAGTCAATGAAGTGAATCACTAAATTTTTCAATAAAATTTAAAATGATCAATAATAAAAGCAGAGAATCATTATAATGAATATAAAAATTAATATTTTATATAAAATTCAATAAATAGGTAAAACGACGGTGCAAAAATCATTCATAAATTATTAAAGGAATATATCTTATCTATTAATATGCATAATTTGTTTATGTATTATCAATGCATTCAATACTGTCAATGATATTAATGTATCTGTCAATGTCATCAGTGTCATCAATATATACATGCATTAATGTATGATTTAGCAAGGTAGTATATCTAGCTTTAACATGATGTTTTTAACATCTTTTACCCCAATTGATTCCCAGTTAGTTATTAGTCATATTAATTATCATTTATCCAATTAATCAATTATCATATTCAATTAATTAATTATCATTACATATGGCTTCATTAAATTAATAAAGAGTTATCAATATATGTTTGTCAGCATAATTAATCATCTATTACAGGCTAGAATCAGGATAACACCATAAATCATATTTAAATAAAGCCCGTTGGCCCACCCTTATGCGAAAGATATTATGTTTTAATAGTCAACCCATTAGTATAGCAAGCCCTTCTAATATATGCAAATGCCACAATCAAAATATAGTAGAAAATAATCAATTATGTTCAATATATGAAAATTATAAAAATTATTGAAAATTAAAATGAGATTTGAGTTACTTACAATAAATAGAAGAATTCTCTGAATAAAATTGACGGATGAAAAAGCCCCAAAGAACATTCTCTCTCTTCAATCTCTCTTCTTCGATAAGGTACGATGCTGAAATTCAATTTTTTTTATTTTAAAAAAAATATTTAAAAAAATTGAATTATTACAACTGCGCTGAATTAATTTCTATTTTTCTAGAGAGAAGGATGTCGTAGTGCCAAATGCTCCTAGCGCTATAATGCTAAGAGCGTTGCGGCGGTTGATGACCCGACGCTGCGGCGCATGGAGCCAATTTTTTCTAAAAAAATATACTTTAAGGAAATATCAATCAAGCACCATAGACACACTACATGAGCATACAATAGTTATATAAGATTAAATGTCAAAAAAATATAAGACAATCGTAAATCAAACATATCAATCAAAAAATAAATTTGGTTTCCTAATAAGTAATGTTAAGTTTACAATCTTCAGTTAGACTATACCAACATTCTTATTTAGGATGAGCTAAGTCAACAATACTCCTCAAACAATCTATGTCCCCTCCTAAGTAGGGTTTCAACCTTTGGCCATTAACTTTGAAGATTTGGGCAGTCTTGATATCCCTAATTCCTCCAGCTCCATAAGGATACACTAACAACAGTGAGCAATCCTAACCACTTAGACTTTAGTATTCCTAGAAATAATTTCAATCTTGAATTAAACAAAAGTACTTCTTGTTCGGGGGTAAAATTTCTCTTAAAATGCTTACGATCATACTATTTTTTCATTTGTTATTTATACAACCTAACATTTTCAAAAGCTTCACTTCTTAACTCCTCCAACTCTTTCAACTATACTAATCTCTTTTTCTCAGCATCATTAAGATTGTAGTTTAATTTTTTAATTCCCAAAATGCTCAATATTTTAACTCAAAGGTAGGTGACAAACTTTTCCAAAAAATCAAATGATTGGAAGGCAGCCCAATTGGTGTCATGAATGCTTTCATGTAAGCCCATAATGCATCATCTAATTTCAATGCACAATCTTTCATATTTGAGCTTACAGTCTTTTCAAGAATTCTCTTTATCAATCAATTATTAATCTCACCTTGGACACTAATTTGGTGGTGATAAGCAGTAGCAACCCTATGTTGAATACCAAATTTTGAGACTAAGGCCTCCACTTTTTTATCACAGAAGTGACTTCCTCCATTACTAATCAGCAAGAACTCTGCATTTCAAATCTAGAGAAAATATTTTTCTTCAAAAATTTTAGCAGTACCTAAACATCTGTTCTGAGGGTGGCAACAGTCTCAATTTATTTGGAGACAATCTACAACAATCAAAATATATTGACACCCATGAAATTGCACAAATGTGCCCATAAAATCAAGTCCTCAAATATTAAAGATTTCCACTTCCAACATATAATTTAAAGGCATTTCATTTCTCTTAGTGATGTTTCCTACCTGCTGACATTGATCATATTTCTTGACATAAGCATTGACATCTTTAAATAGGGTACACCAATATAATCCAACATGAAGGATCTTAGAAGCATTTCTAAACCTTCTGAAATGCCCTCCATAATTTAAATCATGACACTCCCTAATGATGGGTTCTACTTTCTCCTCAAGGACACACCTCCTAATGATTTGATCATAGCATTTCCTAAAGAGATATGGCTCATCCCACAAGAAGAACATAGCATCATGCTAAATTTTTTGCCTTTGAGTATGTGATAAATCAAAGGGGATCACTCCACTCACAATATAGTTCACTATATCAGCATACCAAGACGAACCACTAAAATGCAATGCAAATAGATGTTCATATGGAAAGAATTCATTTATATCACACTCATGAGATATAGATTCTTCCAGCTATAACCAAAAAATATGATCAACAACATGGCTCTCAATGCCTTTCCTATCAAGGATTTCTACATTAAACACTTGTAATAAGAGAATCTACCACATCAATCTTGGCTTGACGTCTTTTTTGTCATAAGACATTTAATATCATATTGGTTTGTGTAAGCATGAACCTGAATGTCAATCAAATAGAATTTGAATTTATCAAAGGCAAAAACAATTGCTAGCATTCTTTTTAGTTGTAGTGTAATTATATTGAGCGGCATTTAACGTTCTGCTAGCATGAAATTTTAATTTTTTGGTTAATTGTATTGTACAATCAGTTTAAACAGAAATTAATAAAATTAACAAAAATTATAAATTTGAATTATAACTAATCGTAAGGTATGGACAAAACATCATACTGGATGATCATCATCAACAACAACAACATCAAGCCTTTATCCCACTACGTGGGGTCGGCTACATGAATCCTTTTTCTCCATTATGTCCTATTAAAAGTCAAATTCTCGTTTAAATCTAATAAAGAAAGGTCATTCATAATATTTTCTAACCAAGTCTTTTTAGGTCTACCCCAACCTTTCTTAACATAAGTTAAATCTAATACCTCTACTCTCCTAACCGGGTCATCGGAAGGCCGCCGTTTTATGTGACCAAACCATCTAAGGCGACTCTCTATAATCTTATCTTCTACTGGAGCTACTCCAACCTTTTCACGTATATGCTCATTTCATATCCTATCTCTAAGGGTAAAGCCACTCATCCACCTGAGCATCCTTATCTCTGCCACACTTAACTTGGTATTATGCTTCTCTTTTAATGGCCAACATTCGGCACCATAAAGCATTGCAGGACTCACTACCATCTTATAGAATTTTCCCTTAAGTTTGAGAGGTACATTTCTATCACATAACAAACCCGATGCATTCCTCCAATCCAACTTGAATTCTGCTGATAATATCTCCATCTATTTCACCATCACTTTGAACAATAGATCCAAGATATATAAAACGTGTACTCTTATTAATGACTTGATCGCCCAAAGTCACAATCCCCTCACTAGGTCTATTACTACTAAAATTACACTCCATATATTATGTTTTAGATCTTCATACTGGATGATCATCAATAACCAAAAACTCCGTCGTCAAATCCAACCGACCTAAATAAAAAATTTTGAATTTTGAAAATTGAACTCTTCGTATTATATAAACCTATTTGTATTGTATGATCTTTTAAATTTTAAAATATTGTCAAATTTAAGTAAGGTTATTAAGGAATTAAATCGAATCTGATTAATTACAGATCGTACTGGACAATCATGTATAGTACTATACAAAGCACTTGAACAGTCTCTAAACAAATTTTGGTTCATCATGTATGATTCAATGTTTGATTTGAACTAACTGTATTAGACTAATTCGAATCGTACAAGACAATCTTCGACAGTGTTAAAACAATCAGATTATATAATCCATTTATTATACTGTACAAACAGAGTCAACATAATTGAATTATTAAGATTTTTGCAAGCCAACTTTTTAAGCTTTTTTAATAGAGTTTAGAGAAATCTTTTGACAGTCAGATGGTTGAGTCTTCTGTGAGAAGGCGTTAAAGAGGGGGCTTTGAGCAAGGGAGAGAATGGATGAGGTTGTGAGAGAGGGAGTATGTTCTTATGGGTTTCAAAAGAGTGTGAGTGAGGATTCCACATAATTGCTCCGACCAACTCGTACCTGAATTCCTCCATGGTCATCAGAATCATCACAACCTTGCTCGTTGGATTCACTGCTCATTATTTCATAACCATAATCAATAATAGGACTCGATTGGGTCGAGGGTCCTACAGCATCATGCCAATGATCATTTTGCATGACTACATTTAAAAAAACTAATATTTACTCAAAAATCGATATAATAGCTTAAATTGTTAAACTTACTAATATGTTCAATGGGGTACTTACCGTGCACATGGATCGTCAATTAAATGAAGCCTTGAAACATCATCATTAACTTCGATCTTTTCCTCAATGCTGAACAACTCATGTATTTGAGATGTTAGGTTATCAATATTCATTATTGGCACACTCAGTTCTTAAACTTTCACATATAATATAAGAAATTCTATAGCAGCTTAGCATAACACAACATCACACGCAACATGTGAAGCAATGAAATAATTCTCGACTGGGAGTCGACAAATTAAATTCACTGTATACTTTGCTTCGTTGTAATTTAGTGCCCTGAGTATCTTTAAGTTCAACTAATTTGCAATTCCTTGGCACTAAGAAGGGATGATTCCTACCCGCAATATTGTATATTGGTACGAAATTGGCATCCACGCATAACTCACCATCATATCTTAACATAAACATAGCTCCTTGTCTACTCATTATCAAACTGCTACATCGCATTGGAATTTTAAAAAAGAAAAAGAAATAAACTAGTTCAACTAATAAATGTTAATTTATCTGAAAACTAATAACTATACGTAACAACTGCAAAATTTAAGTGACTCTATGTTCAAAAAAGGTAAAGCTAATATTATCATACAAAGTAAATTAAAAATAGGTCAAATGTGGAAACATATATAGTAACAAACTCTTAACCAGTTTTGTTTTTTAAATTTAAGCACTTCTTACAAAAAAACAAAAATTTATATTAGTTAAATGTAACTTTTTTTTAATATAAAGCTTAATGTAAGTGTTCTATTAAAATCTGATAAAATTAAAATATATATTAAAATAAAAAATACAAATATGAAAATTGACAAATATATTAAAATAATAATATAATAACTAAATGCAAAAATCTTAACATATATATTAAAATAAATATATACAACTTGAGCTAACCGTAAATGTTTTTTATTTAAATATGATATTTCTTTAAACAAGTCACATACATACTTATCTCTCAAAACAACTCATTATACAAACAACTCAAAAATAACCCAGTGCTCGCTTCTATTTCTGCATTACCAAATCACATATAAATAACTTTTGTCGACGAACTCAAAAAATCCTTAAACCCTTCTATCTTCATCAAAAAGAGATAAGATGTCATAAAAAATAAAATACAAAAACACCACAACAAAGATACAAAGCTATACTCATATTTCTATACAACATTAACTCGAAAAATAAAATAAAATAAAAACAAATAACTTACCTTGATTCGGCGACCTCGACAGATCTGGAAATGGCGGATGAAGAAGCATGAGTGGACGAAGCAGCTGGACAAGCATGCGGGGAGAAAAAAACAACTTTAAAAAGCTAACTATAGCAAGTCGTCCATTTATTGGGCGACTTGCTCACCACCATGTTAGAGACCCAGTAAGCTTCGGAATGTTGAATCAAATAGATTAATTATATATTAGGTTTAATTTAAATTTTTGTCCTGTTTTTTTTGGTACATTTAGGTCAATTTAGACAAATTCACACCCATATCGCATATATAAGACTCAAACTCAAGACCTCTTGATCACCAAGATGAGAAGAGAAAGGAACCTGAAATCTGCAAATATAGTAATCATAATGCTGTCTGAAGAAGTCAACCAGCCTAACAACCGGATGACGTGGCCGGAAAATCACGCTCAAGTTAATCATAGCCTTCACCTTATCCGGCCTGAAAACGCAAAGATTCCACGCCAGAATCGCACCCCAGTCGTGCTCCCACCACGAATACCTTAACAAAAAAACACTTCCTTAATCCAAAAATCAAATTCATTTTATGCGTTACGCTTCCTTCTTTCCAATGAAGAGCAAAGAAAATATGAGGCGGATTAACTCTAACCTGCTCTTGGCCTAGAGCGTTGATGAGGGCGACAAGGTCGCCAACGAGGTGGAAGATGGAGTAGACGGCGATGTCCGGCGGCGCATCAGTGTCGCCGTAGCCGCGAAGATCGGGAGCAACAGCGCGGAAACCGCGGGAAGCAAGGGAAACGATTTGGTGACGCCAAGAGTACCAAAGCTCAGGGAAACCATGGAGAAATAGAACCACAGGCCCCTCCCCCTTTTCTGCGACGTGCATCATTATCCCGTTGAGCTCCAGCGTCCTATGCGCAATCTCTTCTCCCTTCATCTCTCTCTCTCTCTCTCTCTCCCCGATTTTATTCTGCCCTTAAAGGATTCCTTGACTTGGAAGGAATGAAGTATTAAAGCTCACTTTCGAGGTGCTCGCTAGTTTTATGTGTGTTTTAGGATTCGTGGTATTGACTAGGGAGGAATAAATTAATGGAACTGACAATATACCAATAGAATAAATAGAAAAGAGTGAGGCTTTGTTTGATTCGTCATGTTCTCGAAAAAATTTGTTTTAAAGTGGTTGTGGAGAAAATGAAGTTTCAGAAATAACGTTTTATATAATAAAGTTATTACAAAATATTGTTTGATTAAATACTTTTTTATGTTCTTATTCAAACTTTAAAATAGATAAATAGTAATTGGTACAATTAACAATTTTAGCTTTTTCATCATAAATGATGAAACTATACATATATTAAACTCAAATTTACTTAATATTTTTTGCAAGTATAATATGGCTAATCTACTTATTTTCTAATATTTGTATCTTCTGTAGAGATTGTTCTAATTTTTTAAAGATCAAAATTCAAATCATAGTCTAATAGTAACACTTAAAGAATTAAAAATTTGGAACAAAATGTTTTAGTTCAAAAATTAATATACACATTATTAGTTGTTAAAAAAAATAGCGCACTCTAAGTAGCCAGTCAAATGTATATTTCAGACAAATTATTTTTTAGGCTTTTAAAATTAAAAAGAAAATAAAATTAATCCTAATCTATAGTTTTAATTGGTATTAGATAGTGAGATTGACTTATTCTTATATAAAACTTTTCTTCTCCAATTTCTGTCCAATGAAATAACAATGTTGATGGTAGGTCAATTTGGTTCAGATTTTAAGTTAAGGGACTACATTAAAGACCTAAAATTGTATGTGACCAAAATGAGCACACACTAGAAAAGTTTAGGGACCATTTGTTATTTACTCCTTTGATTAATCTCCTATCTTTTGGATGCAGATGTACCCTATTATTGGGAAAAGATGCAAATGCAAAGATTGCAAAGAAGTAATTGGTTTTGATCTGTCTGAATATTGCTATAATACCAGTTCTAAGCTTCCAAGCAGATTTAACCAGAAGCATAAACAAGACCACCGGTTCGAACTCACTGATTCGCATATGTTTTATAATATACAACTACAAAAATCTTTATCAATGGAAGAAGCATACCTGGGTCTCTATGAAGATCACCTTTATGTCGATGAAACTGTCCAAAATGAGAATATAGATAGCAATAATACACTGAAAATGGAAACGCGTAGATAGAATGAGGATCGATATATGATAAGGAAATTAATCAGAGAGGAGAAATGATCACCCCTTTATATATATGGAATGCAGAAATGATGTAATTATACAGCTTCTTGGACTGCTTGTCTATTCATCTAGCAAAAAAAGTGAAATCATTTGATACAATGTTATTATATATATTGAGAAATGTGACAGAAAGTTATGTACATCAATTCCTCCTTTTTATGTACTTCTCAAATTTTATGCCCATTAGTTGTCTCTTTCAAATCTTTGTGTACTTCTTTCTATTTACACGATACAAATTGCTGCACATACTGAATCTTTTATTTATAATAGACATAACACTGCCTACCGACATGATATACATACTGCTTCAAAATATAACTTTTAAGAAACAACTCCTTAAACAAAACAACAACTTACATCATTTAAACACTCAATTCGTTACATGTAAAGTCAAATAAATAAGTCAAAGTACATGAAAAAAAAAAATCTACAAACAACAAAACAAAACTATTGTCGTCTCATGCTTTACTTTGGAGCAATTCATATTTGACGAATCTCAATTTTCATCAGGAAACTAGAAATTAAAAAAAGAAGAAGCATATTTTAAGTATATCATCAATCATTTACTATTATATTTCTACTATCTTTACTAATATTTATTTATAGAATATTTAAATATAAATAAAATTTAAGGTAAATGTAATACATGTTACAATAGTATAATTGCATTGCAATTGTCTCCCTAACTTTAGCCATATCCTTTGCACCTTCGCCATCAATCAACTCTATAGAACAATTCGTATTTCCTAAAGGTTCAACTTCTTCTTCGACTCAGAACTCGCGTGCCTTTAGATGAACAAAATTTTCATCAGCATCACATTCATCGAATTCTGGATCACTTCTTGAGTGATGTCTTCTTATGTAGTTATGTAGTGCCATTGTAGCCACCAAAATAAGCCGTTGTTTTTTGAAAGAATAGTTAGGCATATCTCATAGAATTCTCCATTTCTTTTTCCATACACCAAAAGCCCATTCTATTACACTTCTTAATGAGGAATGCCTCCTATTAAACACCTTGCGATAGCCTGTAGTAGTTTGAATTCCTCGTCGAAAATCAGGTATATGATATTGTGTCTTTGGATATGGCTTAAGAAAATCTCGTTGCAGTGGATATCCAACAGCAACTAAATAAAATTTACCTGTTAACATATATGTTAATTTTGTCATAACTTTAAATATTAAATATGTGTAATAAAAAAATATTACTTATTAATAAAAATTTACTTGATGGCGGTGTAGGAAAATTGTATGTCAGACTCCTTAGAACATGTTTGAAGATACGGGCATCATGTGCTGAACCTTCCTATCCAACTGCCACAAATGTAAAGCACATATTAAAATCGCACACTGCCATCACATTTTGTGTAGGTGAATGATGTCGCCCTATATATGGAATTTGATTTTCAACAGGAATATGGGCGTCTACATGAGTTCCATCAATGGCCCCAATGCAGTCATTAAAATATGGCATATACCTTGTATCGTTTCTAATGCGTACAGGGATGTCACAAAATTCCTTATCTTCTGGTACAATAGTATCCATTGCTAAATTAACCAATGCTCAAACTCCTAAACAAAAATATATACTTATTATTTTTGTAGAATGCTGAAATCTTTTTGAGGTAACTCTTACGGATTCATTGTGACTCTTAATAAACAAAGTTATTCCAAGAACTTCTTCAATACTTGTTTTATGCGAACCATGTAATCCATAAACTGATTCTAGTTTGTAAAGTAAGTCAGTAAATATAACTTGCGACATCCTAAATATATTATGAAACCTAACGGGATGGCCACAAAGTAAATTATGTACCCATCTATCTCCACTTTTATCCGATATCATGCAAGGCCTTTGTTCAAATAAAATGAGAAGTAATCATTTTGCAAAAAGTTTGAGGAAACCATTATATTGCTAAATTGTGTAATTGCCATTTTATCAAGATTTCATAATCTTCCATCATTACACTCGTTACATGACCAACTCTTATTATCTGTTGACATTGTGTATCTAAGAAAAAAAACTATAAATTGTCTACCAAATGCTTGCAGTAATAAATAAATTCAAAGTAAAATTGTTTGAACATTGAAAAGCATATTTGAAGTAAACAAGTTGATAAGAAGATGATAAATAAACATAATTGTTGTAGAAAATAGCTTGTTATATACATTAATTTGTTCCTTGTAATATGAGGACAATAAAAACTGAATAAAATGTACAAATAAGTTTCAGGTTACAATATTCTTAATGCACTGTGTAGCTTGTCTCTACTACCTGCTGGCAGACCGATATCCACATCAAGGAAAAACATGGATGGGTGCAGCTATACAAAATTTTTGAGAGGTAAGCTTGTGGATTCGCTACATATTTGCTCTTTACTGGTCTATCACTGCCATGACTGCTGTTGGCTATGGTGACCTTCATGTTGTGAACATAACAAAAATGATCGTCAACATATTTTACATGCTTTTCAACCTGGGTCTCACTGTGTACTTGATTGGGAACATGACTAATTTAGTTATTGAAGGGGGGGGGGGGGGGGTGAATTGGTAGTTAAACCACAAATTTTTAAAAAGTAAAATGCGAAAAAAGTACAAAAATAAATGACACAAGATTTATAGTGGTTTGGTCTAAACCAGACCTACATCCACTCTCTAGAGGCACCCTCTGAGTATTGCACTAATACCAATAGTGTCTCTCCTTTTGCATCCACATCAAGGCGGAGAAGCCTTTACAAACACTCTTTCCACCACTATCCGGTGCGGCAGAGAACCGTCATCCTTTTACACTATCCCAGTGTTGGCAGACAACCATCCATCCTTTCACACTCTCCTAGTATGGGCAGAGAACCCTTCATCCTTTTACACTCTCCTAGTGTGGGCAGAGAACCATTCTTCTTTTCACACTATCCTAGTGGGGGCAGAGAACCCGATCTCCTTGACAGATCTCCTCACATGAAATCAAGAAAAAAGAAAGAAAAGAGTGAAGTAATCTCAAATCACAAGTAGGAAATCTTACCTTTGAACACCAAGTAAAACCTTCACGCTTCAGTGGTAGAAATCCTTCTTTGAATCCTCTCACTCACTCTCTGCTTGAGTCTTCTTTCAATAGGCATGAAGATCAATGACAAAAAGATTTGGTGGAAGTCTAATTTGGACTATATATAGGAGAGACAAGAAAAACTACCCAAAAATTGCAAATTTTCAATTCTGTACGCAGTGGATCGTCCCGTACGATCGTGGATCGTCTCGGACGATTTTACTTAAAGTATCGGAAACGATCCTAATGTATATTGGTATGAACTATGTTCATACACGATTATCATCCCGTACGAACTATGTTCGTCCGGTACGAAATGATTATTCCATAGGTCGGTTTCCAAATCCCTATAGGACGTAACCAACTGAGGTAAGTCGGTTCAGTTCATCCTCGGACGAACAAGTTTCATCCTGGACGATTTTAAACAGAGAGTTTCGTCTAGGGATGAAGGGTAATTTTTTCATGTACGATTTTAAACATAGAGTTTCATCCAGGGATGAAGAGTAATTTCGTCTTGTACAATTTTAAACAAAGAATTTCGTCCAGAGACGAACCATGCATTTCGTCTGGACGAACAGTGCAAAGTGAGAATCTAGAGGCATTCGTCTCAGGATGAATATTAAATTTGTCTGGACGATTAGGACTTAGAAAAATTTTCTCACTGCCTGTTCGATCCATTGCTCTTCTGAGGGGTTAATTGACATGATCGTCCCGTACGAACTATGTTCGTCCCGTACGATCAGTTCACAAAAATTATTCCCCCATATATGTGTGTTGTGAATATTCACTCAATTACAACCACTCCCTCTCAATTCAAAAATATTTTTAAAGCTTTTAATTTACAAATGATTCGATGCTATATTGGATTTGAAGTCTTCATAGTTTGAAGTTGATTTTCCTGAAATGTTAGTACACACTAGAGCAAAAATAAATTTTCCAAAAAGTGTTAGGAGATATATATACATAAAATAATAATATTTGTAATCATCAAAATAATACAAGTTGCAAGAATGTAAAACATGCAAATAGCAACTCTCTTAACAGTCTCCCCCTTTTTGATGATGACAAAATAATTATTGTTTGTAAGATTTTAAATTCTAAGAAACTCCTAAACTCTCCCTGAATTGATGAATACATGAAAAATAAGGAGGCATAAATTAAAAAAAAATATTTTATTTTTCAAAAATTTTATACAAAATAAGAAACATACAAAACACAACTACAATAAAGACAAACATAAAAAGGACTATAAAAAACAAACAATATAAACAAACAATTTCTCCCCTTTTTTGACAATAGCAAAAAGTAAAGAAGAAAAGAAGTCTTGAAATGTAAGCAGAAGTATGAAATTCATTTGATAATTTAATCTTGAAAGTGATAGAAATAAGGTATGCAAATAAAATTAAAACATTAGAGAAATCATAGAATTTCATATAATTTAAGAAGTGATATAACATAGATAATAAAAAAATTTATCAAAGGCATGAGTCAATTTAGACATTAAGATAAAGAAAATCATTACACTAAGGATGAATAAAATAATTTTATATTTCAAATTTCAATATCAATTGTAAATGAACATAAGATCAATTTGAATTATGAGATTAAAAGAGTCCGGAAAGAAGTAACTACCACATGTGGCGCTTTGCGCATCTTTTTCAATTTTATGGCACATTTTTATACATCTTTTTCAATTGTATTGTACATTTTTGTGCATCTTTTTACTTTGGGCTTATTTTGTGCCTCGTTTTCTTATTGCAAACTTTTATGCAATTCTTTTGTTTTTTGTACATTTGTACAATTTTCAAGAGTAATTGAATTCTTTCTGAAATCAATAATCTAAAATTTCAATTTTTTTAAGTGCATAAATACTATTTGAAAAGAGAAATACAAAATAAGAAAACATCTAAATTGCAATAATAATATTAAAGATAATGTAGTCTAAATAAGAGACATGAAATTGAAAATCCTAATAATATCAAGTTATAAGTATCAATTAAATTTAGAATAATTAGATTTTCTATTGAAATTAATTTTAATTTACAATTTAGGTTAAAGCACTATTAAGATTAAAAAAAATGAATGTAATAAAGTCTAACACACATTTAAAAAATAATTAAACAACAAAACATTGGAACATATATTGATATCAAATGAAGATATTACAATTTTAAGTCATACATATCAATAATAACATAACTAAAACAAGAAAAATACAACAATCTAAAAGAAATCACTTAACACATGAACTACAAAGAAACACAGAATAAACACAACAATCATTCAGATGGACCCTAATCTGGAGGAGGAGGTGGTGGTGTTGCACCAAAGAAGTTGAAGTAACTACTCATCATAAGCATGTTGGTATTTATGTTATTTATCTGATCACGCATAAATCCCATATCTTGATTGTACTGAATATCCTGCTACTGTAAATGAGTTTTAATTTGATCAAACCTTTGATCAAAATGAGCCTCTAAATTATCAAATATTTGAACCAAATTTCTGATAATTTGGTTCAATAGCAGATATAGGTTCAACTTCTTCTCCTGTTTCACTCAGAACAACATGAGTTTTGCTAGGCTCTTCCTTATTGAAGATTTCTCTAAAGGATGCATCGTTGTAGTAGAGTGGTTATTCAAAATCTTGTTCTGGATGAATCAAATTATACTTCTTTAATTTCCAAAATATAGGCAATCAGATGTCCTAAGGCCATGTTCTTCTTTCTTTTGTGATCAACATGACTAATTTTAGAAAGGCCATAAATGTAGTCAATTAGGAGTTGGGACTCATCTATAGATTGTCTGGTCATTATCAAGAAGGTAACAATAGAAAGAAGAGGTGTGATATTGACTCTATCACCAGCTTTAGGTATAATGGAAGTTCTAAGTACGTGCTGGATGATACGGGCATCACGAACTAAAGTTGCTACCTTAGGTAAATGATCCTTAAAGTTTACTCCTCTAATCACTCGATTTACTTCAGTCCAATTAAAATTTGTGGAGGTTAAGGTGTGTGCTCTTAATCCTTCAGTCCTTAAGTTTATGAAGATACCAAGGTCAGCCTTGGTGATTTCAATTTTCTTTTTAAAAATAAAGGAACTGATGACAGAATGGTCAGAGTTGAAAGACATGTTCGACAAAAATAATGAAAGGTTTCTTTGTTGTAGAAGTGTACTAAGGTAAGGATTAAACCAAATTGAGTAGAGGTAAATAAGTGCATTACCTTAAAAGTTAATTCTTCCTCTAGGAGTACTCTAGATGGGTAATTTTCACGGAGATAAACCTAACATAGGATTCTTCATTGGCTTTAGAAAGGAAATTTTCAGAAGTGTTTCTTGGTAGACCCTTAGTCAAAGACTTTTGACGCTTGCTAGAACTTGCCATTTAAAGATCTGAAAAGAAAAAAGGTTTGAAAGAGATGTGTGAAAGTGATTGTTCAGTAAAAAAAAATTGCCGTCAATTTATGGAAAAACGACTGTTCGTACCAGACGAAATTTTCGTTCGTCCCGTATAAAAAAATTTCGTATGGACGAACGAATGAGTCAAAGAAGAAACGACTTTTCATAAACACACAACTTAAGAAGCATCATTTTGTACAGGCTTTTGACCAAAACGATCATACAGACGAACACGTGTTCGTCCAGACGATCTGAAATTCAATTCGTTCTAATGGCAGTTGAAAACCATCCCCCGCTATGAACCGACATGTGTTCATCTGGACGGACGAAGTTCATATTAAAATGTGTCTTATCCATTCAACTGCTACATTCTCTCGTCCCGTCGTTTGAAAAATATTTCATCCCGGATGAACGTGATGATTGAACAGACGAATTATATTAAAATTGCTCTAAAAACAATTCAAAATCACACAGTTTGTCATACTACACAAATCGTCCCGTACAAAACATTTTCGTCCCGGACGATGATGACCACAAATTTACATTTTCACACTCAAAACAAAAATGAATAAAAACAAACAAGACAATATTTAAACACAGACTTTTTAAGAAGAAAATATCACATAAACAAACTAAAAAAAAAAAATACAATGAACACATAACAAAAACTATTAATGTTACAGAAAACATTTTTATCTAAGCATTTAAATCAATTACTCCAAGCTTTGTTCTTAATGTACTGAAAATATCAAAGGTTAAAGGTTTTGTAAAAATATCTGTAAGTTGATTTTCAGTTGAAACATGGGTAAGTTCAATTTCTCCCTTGGATACATGATCCCTTATGAAATGATGCCTTATGTCAATGTGTTTGGTTCTTGAATGTTGAATAAGATTTTTAGAAATGCAGATAGCACTAGTATTGTCACAATAAATTGGTATAGTGCCTATAGTTAATATTAAATCAATCAATTATTTTTTTAACCAAAGTACTTATGCCACACAACTTTCTAAGGCAATGTATTCAGCTTCTGCAGTAGATAGGGCCACTGAATTTTGTTTTCTACTAGACCATGAAACTAATGAATTTTCAATGAATTGATATATTCCAGAAGTGCTTTTCCTATCCACCTTACATCTTGCAAAGTCAGAATTTGAATAACCAATAAATTCAAATGAAGAGCTAAACCTAGGATACCAAATTCCTAAGTTCTGAGTTCCTAGCAAATATCTTAAAATCCTTTTCAGTGCTGTCAAATGTGACTCTTTTGGATCTGATTGAAATCTAGCACACAAGCAATCACTAAACATGATATCGGGTCTGCTAGCAGTCAAGTAAAGAATAGATCCAATAATCCCTCTAAATTTCTTTTGATCAATAAATTTTCTCTTAAGGTCCTTATCCAACTGAACTGAGGAACTCATTGGTGTACTAACAGGTTTAGCATTATCTATTTCATATTTTTTGAGGATGTCCTTAACATATTTAGATTGGCTAACAAATGTACCTTCCTCAAGTTGCTTAATGCTAAAGCCTAGAAAGTAATTTAAGTCTCCCATTAGACTCATTATAAATTCACTACTCATTATTTTAGAAAAATCATCACAAAGATTTTTATTTGAAGATCTAAAAATGAAATCATCAACATAAATTTGAACAATGAGTATATCCTTTTCAAATTTCTTCAAAAAGAAAGTTGTATCCACACTTTCTTTTTCAAAAGATTTTTCAAGTAGGAAGGTGCTCAACCTCTCATACCAAGCCCTAGGTGCCTATTTTAATCCATATAATACCTTGTTTAACTTAAAACATGATTTGGGTATTTTGAATTTTCAAAACCTGGTGATTGTTCTATAAAAATATCTTATTCAATTATCCCATTTAAGAAGGCACTTTTCACATCCATGTGGTATAATTTGAATCCTTTAAAGCAGGCAAAGGCTAACAAAACCCTAATTGCTTCAAGTCTAGCTACAGGGGCAAAAGTCTCTTCAAAATCAATCCCTTCAATCTGATTATACCCCTTAACAACTAATCTAGCCTTATTTCTAATGACTACACCCAAGTCATTCATTTTATTTTTGAATACCCAGTTAGTTCCAACAACACTTTGATCTTTTGGCCTTGAAGTTAATTCTCAAACTTTATTTCTTACAAATTGATTCAACTCTTCTTGCATGACCAATATCCAAAATTCATCAGAAAGTGCTTGATCAATATTAGTGGGTTCGATAGCTGAAATAAAGGCAGAATGATTGACTTCTTTATTTACCCTCACTAGGTTCACCGATAATCAATTCCCTTGGGTGGTTTTTAGAAAATCTCAAATCTATAGGCAAAGGGTTTTCTCTCTCCAAATTCTCTTTCATATTTTCTTCCAAGTTTATTCTATCAATCTTTTGGGAGTTATCCTCAATCTCATCTTCAATAACATTTGGTTCTTCCAAATTTCTAGATTCATCAAATACAACATGTGTGGTCTCTTCAATTACCAAAGTTCTTTTATTGAATACCCTATAAGATTTTCAAACACTTGAGTATCCAACAAAAATTCCTTCATCTGATTTTGGATCAATCTTTCCTAAGGCAGATTTTCCATTATTATGAATGAACACCTTGCAACCAAAAATATGCAAATGAGACAAATTAGGTGTTCTACCTTTTAGCAACTCATAGGGTGTTTTTTTTAATTTAGATATTACATTCACCCTATTCAAAATATAACATGCAGTGCTGATCATCTCAGCCCTAAAATATTTAGGAACTGAGTATTCTGCCAACATTGCTCAAGCGGCTTCTATTAATGTTCTATTTTTCCTTTCAACTACCCCATTCTACTGAGGGGTTCTAGGTGAAAAAAATTGTGATCAATTCATTTCTCCTTACAAAAATCTTCAAATCTCTCATTCTCAAATTCTCCTCCATGATCACTTTGTATAGAAAGAATTTCACACCCTAATTTTCTTTGAATCCAAGTCAAAAAATTTCTAAATTCCTCAAATGATTCACTCTTATGAAATAGAAATCTAACCAAAGTGAATCTTGAGTAATCATCCACAATAATAAATCCGTATACCTTCCCTCCTAGACTCATAGTTCCAACTGGTCCAAAAAGATTCTTGTGTAAAATTTCCAATGGTTTACTAGTCCTAAAATCCTTATTGGACTAAAAATAGGACTTCACCTGCTTTTCTAATTGACATCCATCACAAAGGTGGTCCTTAGTAAAGTCTAGTTGTGGTATACCTCTTATTAAATTCTTTTGGGTAATCCTCCTAAGGTTTTTTATGCTAGAATGACAAAGTCTCCAATGCCAAAGCCATGACTCATCATAAAAAGTTTTCAAATAAAAAGCAGTAGGAGTCTAAATGTAATTTAAATCTAGCATATAAACATTGTTTACCCTTTTACCATTTAAAACATCTTTACCATTTAGGATTAATATGCAGCTAGTAGGAAAAAATTTTACACTATAACCCTTATCACATAGCTGACTTATACTTAACAAATTATGTTTTAAGCCTTCAACCAATAACATATTGTCTATTAAAAAGTTTTTAAGATTTCCTATCATACCTGATCCAACCACCTTCTTTATGGTATTATCTCTAAGTGTAACCTTGCCTCCACTCCTGACTTCCAGCGTTATGAATTGAGCAGTATCTCCAGTCATATGCTTTGAACATCCGCTGTCTAGGTACCATATGCTCTCACTAGATCTTGTGTTAGAGCGACCCTCTTCTTGATCTGACTGATCAAGACGATCTACCATCAAGCAAAGATTGGTGACTTCTTCTTCCTTTTTAGTCTCTGATGAATCTGAAGCTGAGTCCGCCCAGAAAGCTCTTTGAAACTTCTTCTTGCCCTTCTTTACAATTGGTTTCTCCTCTACCTTCTCCTTGCTATGAGTGGCTTTGAGTTTTGGGCAATCAGTTTTAATATGACCAGATTTCCTGCATTCATAGTAAATTACTTCATTAGAAACCTTGCCATTTCAATTAAATTTACCTCTATTCCATTGCTGGTGTCTCTTTTGTTTCCTTTTTAGAAAGCTTCTAAATTATCTAGTCATTAATGCAATGTCGTCTTCATCCTCAGGTTGTGAGTGTTCACTCTCAGACTCTTCCACATTTAGTGCTATGTTCTTTTCCTTTCGTGGTTCACCTGCATCAATCTTTCTTTGGCTAACTCCTTGCTCGTAAGCAATAAGTGAACCCAGAAGATTGTCAATTGAATAAATGTTTAGATCTTTAGATTCTGTAATTGCAGTAATTTTAGCATCATAAGTAGTAGGTAAACAATGAAGAATCTTATTAACCATTTCAGCATTCATTAGTTCCCTACCAAGTACATGCAAAGAGGTAACTATTTGAGTAAATCTTGTGTACATATCAGAAATGGATTCATTAGGTTTCATGCGAAACAGTTCATAATCATGCAACAAGATATTAAGTCTAGATTATTTAACCTCATTAGTCCCCTCATATGTTATACAAAGTCTATCCCATATGTCCTTTCCACTTTTACAAGTGGAAATCCGCATGTAGTCTTCAGATTTTAAAGCACAAAAGAAACTATTCAAACATTTAGCGATTAGTTGTGCTAAGTCACGTTCTTCTACAGTCCAGTCTACAAAAAAAGTTTCAACTTCTAACTCCATCAACTAATCTAGTTGGTTTTGTATATCATTCCTGGACAAAGATCCACATATGATAATCAAGTGATTGTAAGAAAGTAGACATGCGTGTTTTCCAAAAATCAAAAGATATATTGTCAAACAGTGGAGGTCTAGTAATAGAGTAACCCTCATGTCTGTTTTAGTTTCTAAATGTAGCCATCTACGCTAATCAAAAAGTAGTTTAAACTTATGATTTTGAAACAAAGCTCTGATACCACTTGTTGAGTCTAGTGAATAGGTTGTTAAACCTAAGTTAATGTCCTACGGCTATCAAGAGGGGGGGGGGGGGGTAAATTGGTAGTTAAAAATTATCCCTCTTTTGGATGAGTTGAATAAAAAATAACTTTAGTGAATTTTTATAAAAAAATTTTTCAACCATAACTTTTTAAACAGTAAAATGCGAAAAATAAAAAAAAAGTAAAAATAAACGACACAAGATTTATAGTGGTTTGGTCTAAACCAGACCTACATCCACTCCCTAGAGGCACCCTCTGAGTATTGTACTAATACCAATAGTGTCTCTCCTTTTGCACCCATAGTAAGGCGGAGAAGCCTTTACAAACACTCTTTCCACCACTATCCAGTGCGGCAGAGAACCATCATCCTTTTACACTATCCCCAATATTGGCAGAAAACCGTCCGTCCTTTCACACTTTCCTAGTGTGGGCAGAGAACCCTTCATCCTTTCACACTCTCCTAGTGTGGGAAGATAACCCTTCATCCTATCACACTCTCCTAGTATGGGCAGAGAACCCGATCTCCTTGACAAATCTCCACACATGAAATCTAGAAAGAAGAAAGAAAAGAGTGAAGTAATCTCAAATCACAAGTAGGAATTCTTACCTTTGAACACTAAGTAAAGCCTTCACGCTCCAGTGGTAGAAATCCTTCTTTGAATGCTCTCACTCACTCTCTGCTTGAGTCTTCTTTCAATAGGCATGAATATCAATGACCAAAAAGATTTGGTGGCAGTCTAATTTGGACTATATATAGGAGAGACAAGAAAAACTGCCCAAAAACTGCAAATTTTCAATTCTGTACGCAGTGGATCATCCCGTACGATCGTGGATCGTCCCGGACAATTTTACTTAAAGTGTCGTAAATGATCCTAATATATATTGGTACGAACTATGTTCATACACGATTATTGTCCCGTACGAACTAGGTTCGTTCGGTACGAAATGGTTATTCCATAGGTCGGTTTCAAAATCCCTGCAGGACATAACCAACTGAGGTAAGTCGGTTTCAGTTCCTCCTGGGACAAACAAGTTTCATCCTGGATGATTTTAAACAGAGAGTTTCGTCCAGGGATGAAGGGTAATTTCATCCTATACGATTTTAAAGAAAGAGTTTCTTCTAGGGATGAAGGGTAATTTCGTCCTGTACATTTTTAAACAGAGAGTTTCATCTAGAGACGAACCATGCATTTCGTCTGGACGAACAGTGCAACGTGAGAATCCAGAGGCATTCATCCCGGAACGAATATAAATTCATCCGGTCGATTAGGACTTAGAAAAATTTTCTCACTGCCTGTTCGATCCATTGCTCTTCCAAGGGGTTAATTGACATGATCGTCCCGTACGAACTATGTTCGTCCCGTACGATCAGTTCACAAAAATTATTCCCCCATATGTGTGTGTTGTGAATATTCACTCAATTACAATCACTCCCTCTCAATTCAAAAACATTTTTAAAGCTTTTAATTTACAAATGATTCGATGCTGAATTTGATTTGAAGTCTTCATAGTTTGGAGTTGATTTTCCTGAAATGTTAGTACACACTAGAGCAAAAATAAATCTCCCAAAAAGTGTTAGGAGATATCTATACATAAAATAATAATATTTATAATCATCAAAATAATACAAGTTGCAAGAATGTAAAACATGCAAATAACAGCTCTCTTAACAATTTGGGTGTTATTCTTTTTGTTAGGAAGGTCCTTGGCTTTTGAGCCACTGTGGTCTTATCATCAACAAGTATGCTTTCCCTCAAAAATGGTTCATCATCCAGCAATTGCCAATTATAGATGATATTGTTATTGAAACCAAATTGCTGTGTTAGAGATTCACTTGCCTTTAAAGAATTCAAAATCTACACAAATGGAATCTCTAATTTGCACAAAAGTTAGTATTTAAACACAAATACAAATTCGTCCAAAGCCTTTAAAGAACTCAGAATTTACAGTAACAATTTATTTTCACCAAACTAACTTTTAATAAACTTATATTCACTGATAACAATACTTGTTGTGATTAAACATGCCTATTATCCATACATAAAAACAAATACACACAATTCTTTGAATAATCTAAAAATATAGTAAATAAACTTAATTTTTTTAAAAAAAATTATCAACAAATTGTTCTTTATAGTAAAGATGTGAAACTCTTGTGATATAATCTTTTTAAAAAGCCAAACTTTTCTATCAGTTGGAAGGTCCCATGAAAGCCTCCCTTTGATTTCAATCTAGTATATACTGAACAACAAAGTCATAAAACTCTGGATCATCAAATATCTTAGGCATTTTAGAAATTTCTTCCAAGGCATATGCAATTGTCAGTCATTTCCTTGAAGTAGTTGATGATAATAGTGCAGAACTAATAGATTTAGGAGCGCATACAAGCTCCTCAATATGATTAATGAACATTTGTCTTCCACCTGGTTTTGTTGCTTTAATTATTTTTATTTTATGTGTAATTGGTCGAGTATTAGTTTGAAATTAATAAAGTTCTTTGAGGTGTCTCCCAAGTTAATCATTTAGCTCGAGTCTATACCTTAAACTAAAATACCCATATCATCCAGCACGTTTTAAGAAATTTGATTATTCCTAAAGCTGGTGATTGAGTAAATATAACTTCACTCTTATCCATAGTCACCTATCTTACTATGACCGAAAAGCCCTTAGATGAAGCCCAACTTATGATGGACTACTTGTATAACCTTTCTAAAATTGGACTTCCACACCATAAATGGAAGAAAAATGTAGCTTTAGGACATCTTGTTGCCTACATGACCGAAAAGCCCTTTGATGAAGCCCAACTTATTATGGTCTACTTGTATAACCTTTCTAAAATTGGACTTCCACACCATAAATGGAAGAAAAATGTAGCTTTAGGACATCTTGTTGCCTACATTCTTCATAATCAGTGCAATATCATTCATCTTGATCCACCCACTAAACTACCAATTTACTATACTGATGCTTCTTTTCGATCACTATTTGGGAGAAATCAGAGTTCTAGTGATGATTCTGAAGAAGAAGGGTGAGCTCCTGCACCTGTAGCTGGACCTGACCAAAATTACTTTTTGGAAATGATCCAGTGTTTTAATCATTTAGAGACTCACTTTGATCAAATTGACACTCATTTAAATCAGCAGGATACTAGATACCATGAGGATATGGGTTGGATTCGTGGTCAGTTTGACACGGTCAATACTAATGGAGCAATGATGAATAGTTATTTTTCTATGTTCAATCAGCCTCCACCTCCAAATCAAGCCCCCTCCGACTTCAAGGTGTACTTTATTGTTGGTTTTTCTACCGAGCTGTTGAGGTCGATGTTATGAAGTTTTTCTTGCATGCTTGTAATGTTTGTTATTGGATGTCATATTTTTATGTGATGGTGTTGTGTATTGTTATAGTTGATATCCATTGAATCAAATGTATGTGATCCTTATGATATCAATGGAAAATGTCATGCTTTGGAGACTTGTGTTTGTATCTTACTTATTGAAATGTTAGTATGCCTAATGCGAAAAATATTTTGAAATTGATCTAAAATGAGCTAAATTATTTTGCTTTCCAAATTAATTTCCTTACAAAAATCTAATCTTTAAAAAAATTTAAATTAAATTCTAACAAGATTTATATGAGGAGATAAATTTCATATTCTTTTAGATAAACATATCTAACATATAATTATTACAAGATTGATCTCTTATTATTTTTTATTTCTTTTTCAATATGCTTATTTTTTGTTATTAGTGATATTTGAATTTAGATTATTGGTATTAGAAAGACTCAAAAAGTAAATCAAAAGAAATGCACAATATGTGCAAAAAAAGAAAGAACGCGCAATGGTTCATAAAGTGAAAAGAGGCACAAAATTAGCCCAAATAAAAAAGATGCACAAAGTGTGTCACAAATATTTCAAAAGATGCGCAATGTCGCAAATTAAAAGTTTTTATTGTGCTCTTTTCACTATCTTTTAATCTCTAATTCAAATCAATCTAATTAACAATCATATTCTATAATAAATTTGAAGTTACCTAATCTTCATTTCATAATTTTTATATAATCATCTTTATTTAATTTGTCTAACTTAAATAATGACTTTGATTGACTTTTCTTCTCTTCGTTATTTTTTATTTAAAATTTTGAATTTTTCCTTTTTGGTATTATGAAATTAATACTGTATTTGCAATTGGTTTAAATCATTTTTCTAGATCATTTATTTTGGTTTATCTATTAAAACATTTCATTTCAAGTTCTACTTCCCTTTTTGTTGTTGTCAAAAGGGTGAGTAATAATATTATTTGATTGATTAATGTTTGCAATTATATTATTATTTGATTGATTGATGTTTGCATGAATGTATGTGTGTGTGAATGTTTAAATGTTCATCGTGTGCGTGTTTTGTGCTCATAATTTTTTTTTTGTTTTTGATTTTATGTATTGTACGATTTTAGATCATACAGGGTGATTTGTCTAGTTAGTTCTTCCAACAAGCAGTTAATCGAATCATGGAAGAAAAAAATTTCTAAGTACTATTCATATTGTACCAATTTTGGCTTCGTATAGAAGATGTCCAGAGTATGAAAGTGATGCAAAAATTTTCATCCATACGAATAGGTAAATTTTTTGAATTGTTAGTTTGGGACGAACTTGACTTTATACAAACGACTTCTAGTGTACGAAATTGATGATAACATTTTTGTCCATACGAACAGGTAAATTTTTTGAATTATTCTTTTGGGATGTTCTTGACTTCGTATATATGACGTATAGTGTATGCAATTTATGTGAACATTTTTGTCCATACGTATGGGTAAATTTTTTGAATTGTTCGTCTGGGACGATCTTGAGTTCGTATAGATGATTTCCAGAGTATAAAATTGTGGGGTACTTTTATGTCAAGATGAATAGGAAATTTTTTATAATTGTTCATTATGTATGATATACTATTCATAATGTACGATCAACACATATGAAAATGGTTGGTATAGGATTATACGAGCAAATTTTGAACTGTTTGTACATACGATTGTCGATCGTACTGTACGATCATACATGGTCGAAATTGAAATTTTTAGTTTTTCGGATGGTTTCCTGTGTCATACCCATATAAAGTCCATAGAAATTGATTTGTGACGTTTGGTCTTCGTATTTTCTTGGAGAATAAGTGAAAGAAATTTTTTGGGAGAGTGTTTATGAGAGAGTTCTTATAAGTGGAGAGTTTGCAAGGATCATAAGGTTACTTAAAGGTAAAAATCTCTTTTTGTTTTGTTAATTCTCTTATGTACTTCAATCAGTTTATTTGAGAGAAGATCTTTGGAGAAGATTCAATTTTATACTGATATTAGGACAGTGTAAAAGGACACCAGTACTCTGCCAACACTAGGTGGGTGTGAAAGGATGCTGGTACTCTCTCGACACTTAGAGGGTGTGAAAGGATGATGGTACTCTGTCGAAATTGGAGGGTGTGAAAGGATGACGGTACTCTGCCGACACTTAGAGGGTGTGAAACGATGATGGTACTCTACTGACACTTAGAGAATGTGAAAAGACGATGGTACTCTACTGACACTTAAATGGTGTGAAAGGATGACAGTACTCTACCGCACTGTGGATTGTTGGAAGAGAAGGTAATTATAAAGGCTTATCCACATTATTGTGTGGGAAAAAAAGAGTTACCTTGGTAATAATGCAATACATGAAGAGGGAGTCATCATGAAGTTGATATAGGTCGAGTTGTATAATTACAAAGTGTTCTTTATTTTTACGCAATTTTATTTTTCTTCAATTTTTTATTTAAGTGATTGAAAAGTTTTACTTTGTAAAAAAAACTTTAATTATTTTGTAAAGAAATTTTAAAATGGTTTTGAAAGTTTGTTAGGGATGTTAAGCCCTTATGAATTAGGCCGAGGCTAACCAAGAGGGGGGGGGGGGGGGTGAATTGGTATTTTAAAAATTCTAAAACAAAAATCACAATCTCAACCAAATAATCACCCATAAATATAAAGTGCAGAAATTAAATATAAAAATGCAATAAGAAGGAACACACTATATTTTATAGTGGTTCATGTTAACTTGACCTACGTCTAATACGGGGAGCCTCTCCTCCAGATATTACACTAAACTCAGTGACTCTCCTTTTGCTCCCACAATAAGGTGGAGAAGCCTGTACAAAAACTCATTTCCACCAACACCTGTAAGGCAGATAACTCAACTCCTTTTGCTTCATCCTGAAGCAGATAGAGAACCTGACTCCTTTTGCTTTCTCCTGAAGCAGGCAGAGAACCTTGATTAATCGCTGAAATAGACCTCTCTAGAACCTCCAAGGAACCAGGGACGACGACTAGAGAAGACAACTCAGATCCTTACTTGGAGAAACCTTTGTGAAACCCTCACAAACTCCCCCTTACAAGATCCCCTCTCTCTCTCCCAAGCTCTCCCTCTCTTCTTGGCTTTTTAAGATCAGGACAATAGTAAAAGATACAATCTTGAGTAAACAAGAGGTCTTATATAGAAGGGCTTCAAATTTGCCCTAAATTGCAACAAACCGACATCGATGGATCATCCTATATGATTAGTACAAATTCAGCTCAATCAGCAAGCACGATCTGGGGGAGGCTGGACTATTAGAAGATTTGTTTGTTCTGATCATCCATGATATTATATCATCCTGTACGATTAGTTTAAAATGTCAAGTATCGTCGAGTCCATCAATTTATTCGGCCAAATTTTTCATGTTGGATGATGAAAAAATAATTGATCGTCATGGACAATTTTTAGATTGTCCAGTACAATTAGTTCAAATGAAGACACATCATCCAATACATTATTCTAGTCATCCAAGAAGAAACTAAGGTTTGTTTAACTAATAATCCCAGATGATCATGCGTTCGTCCAAGACGATATGATCGATCAATCAAACCTTAATTCCTTTGCCTTAATCATTAGACTAATTTAGGCATAATTATAATGCATTATCCAAGATAATGTCCCGGATGATGTCCAAAAATAATAACATGACTAAAAGAGTTGTCAGCTGATTCTTTCTAATTTGAGCCTATCATCCAGGACAATGCTAATATCGTCCAGGACGATTTGCTTAATTCAGCTTATTTTTTTTAATTTTTGGTTAAACCCCAAAGAGGGGTTTATGCATTAATAATAAAAAATAATTACAAAATCCTTACAGGAGGCCATCAGCTCTCTAATTCTCTTACGAGCTATAAAACAAAGCAAAAGAAAACCTACGAGCCAATTATCTCCACTAAACAAAAATACAGGACACCCTAGTAACATTCTAATGATGCTATAGACAAGCATCCAAAAAAGAAAGATAATTGTAATTGAATAAAGCCCAATCTTTCTACAACAAAACTTGAAGTCAGCCAACATCAGCTCCACCTGCAAAGGAAAGCTATTCCAAAAGGACAAGCTAAACCACTAAAAGTTATAGGTTAACCAAAAGAAATAGTCTAAATTTAAGCTAGCAAAAAAGGAGAAGAAGAAAAATCTACTTCACATTAAGCTAATATGGGGACTAAAGCTTAAAGAGCTCAAAATATAATTAATATAAAAAGCCTCATTAGGAGAATCCACAAGCCACTCAATCCTACCTTTAGGGTCACCCAAAAACTCCTTTAAAGAAACCATCAAGCAAAGCATACAGCCCCCAAAAAATTAGCACGACTTCTCCAGAATGTCAACAATAATACCCACTCCAATCCACCAAAACCAGTTAAACATATTTGAAACCAAAATCTATGGAACAATCAACTAGCTACAAGTAACAATCAAAATCCAAGTCAAACCAACAACAACATCAACATAATAGAAAAGCCCAACCATAGCCTCACGAGTCCCAGCAAACTGAGAACTGAAGGTAGGAGAGAAATAATGGGAATACCCATCAGCAATATAACTTGTGAAATCACAGCTCAAGTCTAAATCCACCAAGACCTCAACTAAAATGGAAGACACAGTTAGATACCTGCAACATCTAACAAACATCCAAACAAAGTAATACCATAATAAAAGAACAGGATCGATACAACACAAATAACCCCAAAGATAGAAGAAGAACCCATACAGAAGTAGAAAAATAACCATCAAGCCAACCTTCCAAATAGCTAGAGGCACCACACACCTTCGACAAATAACACAAGAAAGCGATCAATAAGAAAAACTGAGAGGAAACAGATCCTTAGCAACGCAGATAGCCCATCAATAATAAAGAAGAACCCAGGTAATATAAGAAAAAATAGGAACACCATAGTTGGCTAGCAAGAGAAACCAAGGAGCCCAAAAATAAAATACAACCCAATAACTAAAAAGCCAGAGCAAGCAAACCACCCAACACATCCCCTAGGTAAACAAACAGTTAAGATCTAACATAGGGGATACCACATGCATCAAGTTTAAGTAAACCACGAAGGGCCATAGGAATGGAAGACCAAATAAATTAAAAAAAAAAAAAAACAATCAAGACTACAACCCCAATTAGCAAGCCAAGAAGCACAGCCATTACCTTCGTTACTAATTTGGTGAAACGAGGAATTTAAAAATAGTAGTAGCTTTTTAATTTCCCTAACATGATAGAATAGATTCGGGCTCCAACACAAATCCTCATCAGCTTGAAGAAAATATAAGTCATAATCAGAATTTACTTCAATAAACAAGTTAGTTAAGTTAAGAGAGACGCACAACTGAATACCATAAAGAATGATAATCGCAACAAAGTAGTTACCATTATGAGCAGGGCAAGCAAAAGATATAAAAAGGCCGCCATTACTATCCTTGATAGCACCACCACAACCCACAAAAAAATCACTACTAGCACCATCCACATACAATTTAAAGAAATTAATGGGGGGTTTGATCTAGTAGATAATATTAGCCTGAAAAGCAGAAGGATCACCCTCCAAGTTAAGCCATAAAGCAGTTCCAACAGAATAACAGTTGTTGAAATCCTTTAAAGAAAGAAGTTTAACAGCCAAAAGAGATAAAATCTTATCCTTCACCTTCTGAATAAAATTAAGATGATTCATCCACACATCATTGAAAAGGGAGTTATTCCTTTCCAATCAAACAAACCAAAAAATGATAGAAGGAATAACATTACAGATACCTCCCTTAGATTTAATAAACCAAGCCTTAAGCAAAGACTTAAGGGAAAGATGGGTATTCAAGCAATTCAACTAAAACAAATAATCAAAATAGACCCAAGTTCTAACAGCAATAGTACCAGTGATAAAAACATGATGCACAATCTCCATGTGATAACAACATTGACACTTAGAGGCTAAAATAAAACCTTTTTTGGTGAGATTTTCATATGTGGAAATAAATATATGCAAGATTTTCCAAACAAAGATAAAAATAGTAGAAGGAATGCTCTTATGCAAAATATAATTGAAAATATCATCAATATTACCTTTAGCTCTAAAAGTATGCCAAGCACTCTTTAAGTGAAAACCACCATCTTTGGATAAATCACATAAGATAATGTCTTTAAAAGCAGTATTGATAGACAAGTTTAAAATACGGTGAAGAATACAACCAGGAACCATATTAAAAAGCTTTTCATAGTCCCAATAATTATCATTTAAAAAAGAGTTAACCTTAACTGAAGCTGTAGAGGAATAATTCAAAATAGAATCAATAGAATGTTTACCTAACCACCGATCTTGCCAGAAGGAAATATTACCTTCACCAAGCCCCCATGAGATAAAGGGCTCCACATACCATTTTACCTTACAAAGCCTGTTCCAAACTCTAAAATCATCTTACTAAGAGGAACAATTTATTGGATGTTTGCCAACATAATATTTGGAAATCATAAAATTAGCCCAAAGGCTCTCTTTAGTGCTCAAATTATACCAAAGCTTAAAAGAGAAAGCCTTAGCAAGATCCTTTAAATTCTTGCAGCCAAGACCACCTTCAGCTAGAACACCACAACACTTCTCCCAAGTAGCTCAAGTAATTTTATAACTAGTAGAAGTGCCTTTCCAAAACAATTTGTTAATAATCTTGTGGACCCTATTGCAAACAACTTGAGTTGGAAAATTAGTTTGAAAACTATAAACTGACAAAGCACAAAGAACACTTTTGATAAGAGCAACTCTACTACAAACTAAGGAAATTGGAATCCCAAGATAAAAGGTTATTTTGGATAGAAGCAACAAGATTATCAAACAAAAAGGTTTTCCTCCTACCATTAAAAAGAGGGACACTAAGATATTTGATGGGCAAGTGAACATGGGTAAAACTAGTTAAATATTTAATAGCTAAAATACGATCATTAGAAATCTTTTTAGAGACAATAAAACAACTTTTTTTTTGCTAAACGAATAAGCCACTAACCATTTCAAATTGATAGAAGAAATTGATAAGTTTATGAATTCTATTAATAGCCATATTAGTATAAATAATAAAGTCATCCACAAAGCACAAATGAGATATGGGAAAGCCACCCAAAGTTCTAAAATAAAGACCAATATTATTATCAAACAAATTGGTAAGACCCCTAAAATGAAATTCAATAACAAAGTAAAAAAGCATAGGAGAAATAGGATCACCTTGCCTTAAGCCATGAGAAGATTTAAAAAAAAACCATTACTAGAACCATTGATAATTATAGAGAAATAGACATGTTCAATACAATTCTTAATAAGCATAATAAAAATAGAATTAAAGCCAAAAAACTCAAAAGTAATGTAAATAAAGTTCCAATCAATATTGTCATAAGCCTTGGCAATATAAAGCTTCAAAATTAAATTACCCCTCTCACACTAACATCCAAGACTTGACAAAATTCTTAAGCCAATAAAATTTTAGTTAAAATAGAAGTAAGATGATTCATAAAAATTTTAGAAATCAATTTGTTAAAAAAGGTACAAAGACTAATGGATCTAAAATCATTCCAAGTGTTAACAGAGTTGTTCTTGGGAATAAGCACTATAGAAGTAGAAGTAAAAAACATAGGGATAGGGTTACTAGAAAATAAATCCAAAATAGCTGCAAAAATATCATTATTAATATATGCCAAGATTTTTGAAAGAAAAGAGTGGTAAAACCATCGGGTCCTGCCACAAAACCACAATTCATATCCAAAAGAGTCTCTTTGACCTCCTCAAAATGAGGCCTAAAGAGAGACATTATCCTCATGGGATTTGTTGAGTCTAGTAATTAGGTTGTTAAGCCTAAGTAAATGTCCCACGGCTACCAAGAGGGGGGTGAATTGGTAGTTTTAAAAATTTTAAACCCTCTTAATGATAAAGTTGAACCGAAATAAAATTTTCTTTTAAAGTTTGTAGAAAAATATTTTTCAACCACAGAGTTGTTAAAACTAAAATTTAAAGTGCGGAAACGTAAAAGCAATAAAGTAAATGACACCAGATTTATAGTGGTTCGGTCTATAACCAGACCTACATCCACTCCTCAGAGGCACCCTCTGAGTATTGCACTAATACCATAAAGTGACTCTCCTTTAGCACCCACAGCAAGGCGGAGAAGCCTTTACAACACACTCTTTTCACCACTACCCAGTGCGGCAGAGAACCGTCGTCCTTTTACACAATCCACAGTGCTGGCAGAGAATCTTTGTCCTTTTACACTCTCCTAGTGTGGGCAGAGAACCCTACGACTGTTCACACTCTCCAAGTGTAGGCAGAGAACCTTTCCGCTGTTCACACTCTCCAAGTGTAGGAAAAGAACCCTTCGGCTGTTTACACTCTCCAAGTGTCGGCAGAGAACCGGATCTCCTTGATTGATCTTCTCACAAGAATCTAGAAGGAAGAAAGAAAAGAGTGAAGAAATCCAATTTCACAAGTAGAGAATCTTACCTTTGTAATCCAAGTGAAGCCTTCTCGCTCCAGTGGTAGGAATCCTCCTTTGAATGCTCTCTTCCACTCTCTCCTTGGCTACTCTCTCAAGAGGCACGAAGATCAAATGACAAAAAGATTGGGTGGCAGTCTAATTTGGACTATTTATGTAAAAGACAAAAAAAACCGCCCAAAAACTGCAAGTTTCCAATTCTGTACGCAGTGGATCGTCCTGTACGATCCTGGATCGTCTTGGACGAGTTTACTTAAACGATCTGAAACGACCCAATTTGTATATGTGTACGAAATGACTTCGTACAGATGATCGTCCTGTACGAACTAGGTTCGTCCAGTACGAACGGTTATTACAAGGTCGGTTCTAGAAACTGCTGAAAACTGTTCTAACTCGGTTAATCGTTTGGACGAAAATATGTTCGTCTGGACGAAAATTTTTTAGAGACCCGATCGTCCTGGACGATTATTTATTTTGTCTGGACGAAAATATTTCAGAGGACCAATCACCACGGACAATAATTTATTTTCGTATGAACAAAAATTTTCCAGAGACTTGATCGTCCGGTACGATATTTAATTTCATCTGGACGAAAATTTTCCAGAGAGTTGGTCGCCTCGTACGATAATAAAATTCGTCTGGATGAAAATTTTACAGAGAACCCATCGTCCGGGACGATAATAAATTTCGTCCTGGACTAATAGGACTTAGAAATTTTTTTTTTCTTCGAGCAAGTTCTTATTCGTTTCATGTGCTCTATAGGAGATAACTGACGGATCGTCCAGTACGATAAATATCGTCCCGTACGATCAGTATAAAATTTTATGATCTCCTTAAGTGTGTTTGTAAGTTTTTTTATTCACTCAATTACATTCACTCCCTTTCAAAATTAAATCAAAGAAAATGCAAACTTCAAATAAACAAAATATCTCATGTTGAATTTGATTTGAAGTTATCGTAGTCTGGAGTCTGATTTTCCTGAAATGTTAGTACACACAAGAGAAAATACAAATCTTCTAAAATTGTTAGGAGATAACTATACATTTGAACAATAATGTTTGGAATCATCAAAACTACATAAGTTGCACAAATATAAATCATTCAAAATTGCAACTATTCTAACAATCTCCCCCTTTTTGATGATGACAAAATAATTATTGTTTGTATGGTTTCAAGTTAAACAAATCTCCTATCTCCTAAACTCCCCCTGAATTGATGAGTACATTAAAATAAGGAGGCATAAAGAACAAAATATTTGTTTTTCAAAAATTTTAACACAAACAACTACAAAGTCAAAAACTTGCAAACAGAACAATCAAAACAAAAAATATAATAATTTCTCCCCCTTTTAGACAGCAATAAAAAGTGAAGAAGAAATAGACAAGAAATGTAATTAATTATATGAAATTCATTTTTTAAAATTTAATCTAAATTGTGATTGACATAGGGTATGCAATTTTAAACTAAAGATATTAGGTCAATCATAGAAATTCATAAAATTTAAGAAGTGATATAACATTGTAAGTAAGAAGAATTTATCAAAGACATGATTCAATTTAGACATTTGACTATAGAAAATCATTACAAGAGAGATGTATAAAAATTCTATATGTCAAAGTTCAATAGAATATAAATGAACATAAGATCAATTTGAATTAAGAGATTGAACGAATTTGGAAAGAAGAGAATTACCTCATGTGGCGCTTTGCGCATCTTTTTCAAAATTTTGGGGCACATTTTTGTGCATTTTTTCTTGGTTGGGCTTATTTTGTGTCTCTTTTTCACTTTGCAAATCTTTGCGAATTCCTTTTTATTTTTGTACATTTGTACAATGTTCAAGAGTAATTGAGACCAATTCTTTCCAAAATCTATAATCTAAAATTTCAAATATTTCTAGGTGCATAAATATCACTTGAGCATAGAAATACAAAATAAGAAAACATCTAAATTGCAATAGTAATATTAACTTTTATGTAGTCTAAATGAATAGACATGAATTTAAAAGTTCTAATTACAACAAGTTATAAACAACTTATAAATTCAGAAAGTCTAGATTTTCTAATATAGATAATCTCAAATTACAATCAAATTTAAGCACTATGTAGATTAAATAATACTAATGAAATTCATAAATATTAACCACATTTCCAAAACAAATCTAAAAAAAAATAACAACTTTCATTGAAATTAAAGAAACGGATTACATATAAGAAGAAAATACATTGAACTTAAAAAGAAAAACCAAAATAAACACAAACACTTAACAATTAAACAGACACGATAAAAACATAAAAAACAAATACAACAGACACATATAAAAACATTTCTACTATTCTGGAGGAGGAGGAGGAATGCCGCCAAAAAGGTTGAAGTAGGAGGCCATCAACATTACATTGGTATTAATTTCATGAACTTCATTTCTAATATTACCAATGTCTTGTTGCTGCTGCGTAAGTTGAGCATCAAATTGATCAAACCTTTGATCAATGTGAGTCTCTATTCTATCAAATCTCTCAATCAGATTCTGGTAATCTGATTGAGGAGCAGAAGCTTGCACTCCTTCTTCTTCTTCCTCTTCTGAAGCACTGGCGTGTGCTTTTCCTTTTTCCTCCTTGAAGAGCAATCTGAATGATGCATCATTATAGTAAACTGGCTCTTCATATTCTTCATCAGGATGCACTATGTTATATTTCTTTTCCAAAATATAAGTGATTAAGTATCCTAATGAAATGTTCTTCTTCCTCTTCTGATCTGCATGTCCTATTTCTGAAAGCCCATAGATATGGTCTATGATAAGTTGGGCTTCGTCAATAGGATGTCCTTTCATGATTAAAAAAGTTAGACAAGAAAGGAGAGGAGTAATGTTAATCCTATCATCAGCTTTAGGAATGATTGAGGATCGAAGGATATGCTGGATGATTTGGGCATCTTGGGTCATACCGGAGACTCTAGCAACATGATTGTCAATAGCATTTTCTCTAATTACTATATTGATCTGAAACCATTTGAAGGAGGTTTCTGACATTAGGGTGTGGGCTCTATATCCCTCAGTTCTTAAGTTTAAAAATGCAGCAAGGTCGTGCTTGGTGATCTCAACTTTTTGCTTAAAAACATAAGAACTAATGGTGGAGTGGTCAGAATTGAAACTCATGTTCGCTAGAAAGTAGTGGTAGGTTTGTTTGTTGTAGAAGTGGACGAGAGAAAAAATGAAATGAAATTGGGTTGAGGCAAAGAGGTGCATTACCCGAAATTTCAACTCAGTTTGAATAAGAATGCGAGAGGGAGTGATTTTTGCGGATGCAAAATGAGGAAAAGATTCCTCATTCGCCTTAGAAAGAAAGTTGTCTAGGGTATTCCTATTTGGTTTCTTCACCAACACCTTTTGTCTTTTGCTTGAGGAGGCCATTGTTGATTTGAAGTAGAAAAGGATTGAAAATGAAGTTTGGAAGTGTGATTGTTAAGTTAGAAAGCCTTCATATTTAAAGAAAAACGATACGTTTGTCCTGGACGAAAATATTCGTCCTGGACGAAAAATTATTGTTCGTCTGGACGAAATAATTTCATACAGACGATCCAATTTGTCCAAAATGTAACGGCTTTTCGTAATCAACACAACTTACGATGCGTCCCTTCGTACAGGCTTTTTGACTTAACCGATCGTACAGACGAAAAAATTTCGTACAGACGATCAAAAAGTAAATCGTTTTAATGACTCTTGAAAATCGTCCCCTACAATGAACCGACACATGTTCGTCTGGACGAACGAAAACTTCATACAGACGAAGTTCATATTAAAAATTGTCTTATCTACTCAACCGCTGCATTCAATCGTCCCGACGTTTGAGAGAAAAAAAATTCATCCTGGACGATCATCAGATCGTACAGACGATCTAATTAAAAACTGCTCTAAAAAATGTTAAAATTCGCGCAAACTGTTCCTTCACACATCGTCCCGTACGAAAACATTTTCGTCCTGGACGATTTCCTCCAAAAAAATTTTTTAATTTTGAATTTTTAAATTAAGAAAATCAAACAAAATATTCAAAAACACAGAAAACATAAAACAAAACCATAAATCCAAAAACAATTCATTCAAAACACACAAAATTTCACAAAATAAAAAAAACAAAACAAAACAAATATCAATGTTGCAAAGACATTTTGTTTAAGCATTCAAATCAATAACACCAAGCCTTGTTCTTAAAGTACTGAAGGTATCAAAGGCTAAAGGTTTTGTAAAAATGTCTGCAAGTTGATTTTCAGTTGAAACATGTATGAGTTCAATTTCTCCTTTGGATACATGATCCCTTATGAAATGATGCCTTATATCAATGTGTTTGGTTCTAGAATGTTGAATAGGATTTTTGGAAATGCAAATAGCACTAGTATTGTCACAATAAATTGGAATAGTGCCTATAGTTAATCTTAAATCAATCAACTGTTGTTTTAACCAAAGTACTTGTGCCACACAACTTCCTAATGCAATGTATTCTGCTTTTGCAGTAGATAGTGCCACTGAATTTTGTTTTCTACTAGACCATAAAACTAATGAATTTCCAATGAATTGACATGTTCCAGAAGTGCTTTTCCTATCCACTCTACAGCCTGCAAAATCAGAATCTGAGTAACCAATAATTTCAAATGAAGAGCTAAACTTAGGATACCAAATTCCTAAGTTTTGAGTTCCTAGTAGATATCTTAAAATCCTTTTCACTGCTGTCAAATGTGATTCTTTTGGATCTGATTGAAATCTTGCACATAAGCAAACACTGAACATAATATCTGGTCGGCTAGCAGTCAAGTAAAGTAAAGATCCAATTATCCCTCTAAATTTCTTTTGATCAACAGATTTTCCCTTAAGGTCCTTATCCAACTGAACTGAAGAACTCATTGGTGTACTAACAGGTTTAGCATTGTCCATTTCATATTTTTTGAGGATGTCCTTAATATATTTTGTTTGACTAAGAAAAGTACCTTCCTCAAGTTGCTTAATGCTAAATCCTAGAAAGTAATTTAAATCTCCCATTAGACTCATTTCAAATTCACTACTCATTGTTTTAGAAAAATCATCACAAAGATGTTTATTTGAAGATCCAAAGATGATGTCATCCACATAAATTTGAACAATAAGTATATCCTTTCCAATTTTCCTTAAAAGAGAGTTGTATCCACACTTCCTTTTTCAAATGATCTTTCAAGTAGGAAGGTGCTCAACCTCTCATACCAAGCCCTAGGTGCTTGTTTCAATCCATATAATGCCTTTTTTAATTTGAAAACATGATTTGGAAATTTAGAATTTTCAAAACCTGGAGGTTGTTCTACAAAAACATCTTCCTCAATTACCCCATTTAAAAAAGCACTTTTGACATCCATTTGAAACAATTTAAAACCTTTAAAACAGGCAAAGGCTAGTAAAACCCTAATTGCTTCAAGTCTAGCTACAGGGGCAAAAGTTTCCTCAAAATCAATTCCTTCAATTTGATTATACCCCTTAGCTACTAATCTAGCCTTATTTCTAATGACTACTCCTGAGTCATTCATTTTATTTTTGAACACCCACTTGGTTCCAACAACACTTTGATCTTTTGGCCTTGTAGTTAGTTCCCAAACTTTATTTCTTACAAATTGATTTAACTTTTCTTGCATGGCCAATATCCAAAATTTATCTGAAAGTGCTTGATCAATGTTAGTGGGTTCAATAGTTGAAATAAAGGATGAATGATTGACTTCCTTGTTTAATCCACGCCTAGTTCTAACACCCTCACTTGGTTCACCTATAATCAATTCCTTTGGGTGGTTTTTAGAAAATCTCAAATCTCTAGGCAAAGGGTCTTCTCTTTCTAAATTTTCTTCCACATTTTCTTCCAAATTTAATCTATCAATCTTTTGGGAGTTTTCTTCAATTTCTTCTTCAACAACATTTGGCTCTTTCATGTTTTCATTTTCATCAAAAACAACATGTGTGTTTTCTTCAATGACTAAAGTTTTTTTGTTGAATACTCTATAAGATTTTCCAACACTTGAATATCCAACAAAAATTCCTTCATCTGATTTTGGATCAAATTTTCCTAAGGCAGATTTTTCATTATTATGTATGAACACCTTGCAACCAAAAACATGCAAATGAGACAAATTTGGTGTTCTTCCTTTTAGCAACTCATAGGGTGTTTTATTCAAATTTGATCTCACATTCACCCTATTCAGAACAAAGCATGCAGTGCTAACCGCCTTAGCCCAAAAATATCTAGGAAGCGAGTATTCTGCTAACATTGCTCGGGCGGCTTCTATTAATGTTCTGTTCTTTCTTTCAACTACTCCATTTTGTTGAGGAGTTCTAGGTGCAGAAAAATTGTGATCAATCCCCTTTTCTTTAAAGAAATCTTCAAATCTTTCATTTTCAAATTCTCCTCCATGATCACTTTGTATAGAAATTATTTCACATCCTAGTTTTCTTTGTATCCAAGTTGAAAAATTTTTGAATTCCTCAAATGATTCACTCTTATGAAAAAGAAATTTAACCCAGGTGAATCTTGAAAAATCATCTACTATAATAAATCCATATACCTTTCCTCCTAGACTAACAGTGCTTACAGGTCCAAAAAGATCCATGTGAAGAATTTCTAAAGGTTTACTGGTCCTAAGATCTTTATTGGACTTAAAAGAGGACTTCACTTGTTTTCCTAATTGACATGCATCACATAGATGGTACTTGGTAAAGTCTAGTTTAGGTATTCCTCTTACCAAATTCTTTTGGGTAATTCTTCTAAGATTTTTCATACTAGAAAGATAAAGTCTCCTATGCCAAAGCCATGATTCATCAGAAACAGTTTTCAAACAAAAAGCAGTAGGAGATTGAATACAATTTAAATCTAGCATGTAGACATTGTTTACCCTTTTTCCATTTAAAACAATTTTCTCAATTTGACTAATTATGCAGCTAGTAGGTAAATATTTTACATTATAGCCCTTATCACATAGCTGACTTATGCTAAGCAAATTATGTTTTAAGCCTTCAACTAATAAAACATTGTCTATGAAAAAGTTTTTCAAATTTCCAATCATACCTGATCCAACCACTTTCTTTGTGGTATTATCTCCAAGTGTAACCTTGCCTCCACTCCTGGCTTCCAGCATTATGAATTGAGCAGTATCTCTAGTCATGTGCTTTGAACATCCGCTGTCCAGGTACCATATACTCTCACGAGGTCTTGTGTGAGAGTATTCCTACAAAATTCTCAAATGTAAGACCTGGGAACCCAAACTAGTTTGGGTTCACCTTTATGAAATTTATAATCAGATGCATGTATGATATGTCTAGGTTTATGCATCTTAGTTCTCCACACCAAATTAGGTTTCATCTTTAAAGTGCAGGTGTGAGATATATGTCCCAAAAATCCACAATTGTTACATTTAACATTAGGAAAAATATTCCTATGTTTTCTTTCATATGATTGTCTTCTAAGGGATTTCATGAATTTAGGATAATATTTAGGATTTGTAAAATCTTCAAGTTTAGGGGGGTTCCTATTATCCTCGAGAGTTCTTATAGTGAGTTTGTAAAATGAATTCATATCCTTCAAGATTCGATTGGTATAATTAATTCTATATGTCTTGCTCTCAGATTTATCCTTAAAATTCTTAAATTCTTTTTCAAGTTCAACATAGGATGATTTTAAATTCTCAAAATTTTTATTCAAGTCATCATATTCATCAAGTAGTTTCATGTGGTTGCTATCAATTAAAGCATGATCTTTCCTAAGGATTTCGTGTTCCTTATTAAGCTCTTCCAATTCTAAAACTAAACTAGCATGCATCTTTTTCATTTTCCTATATGTATCATGCATGTGTTCAGAAACTTCAAACAATTCATTATAGGTTAAATCACATACCTCTTCTTGATCTGATTGTTCAGCATTATCTGCCATCAAGTAAAGGTTGGTGACTTCTTCTTCTTTTTTCAGTCTCAGATGAGTCTGAAGCTGAGTCCGCCCAAAAAGCCTTTTGAAACTTCTTCTTGCCCTTCTTTACCATTGGTTTCTCCTCTACCTTTTCCTTGCTAGGAGTGGCTTTGAGTTTTGGACAATCAGTCTTTATATGACCTGGTTTCCTGCATTCATAACAAATCACTTTATTAGAAACCTTGCCATTTATGTTAAACTTACCTCTATTCCATTGCTGGCGTCTCTTCTGCTTCCTCTTTAAAAAGCTTCTGAATTGTCTAGTCATCAGTGCAATATCGTCTTCATCCTTAGGTTGTGAGTGTTCACTTTCTGACTCTTCCATATTTAGTGCAATATTTTTGTCCTTTCTTGGTTCACCTGCATCAATCTTTCTTTGACTTACTCCTTGCTCGTAAGCAATGAGTGAACCAAGAAGATTGTCAATGGAATAAATGTTCAGATCTTTAGACTCTGTAATTGCAGTAATTTTAGCATCATATGCAGTAGGTAAACAACGAAGAATCTTTTTGACTATTTCAGCATTAGTTAATTCCCTACCAAGTGCATGCAAAGTGGTGACAATTTGAGTGAATCTTGTGTACATGTCAGATATAGATTCATTAGGTTTCATGCGAAATAATTTGTAGTCATGTAACAAGATATTGAGTCTTGATTGCTTAACCTCATTTGTCCCTTCATAAGTAATACAAAGTTTATCCCATATGTCTTTTCCGCTTTTACAAGTGGAAACTCGCATGTAGTCTTCAGATTTTAAAGCACAAAAGAAACTATTTAAACATTTTGCATTTAATTGTGCTAAGTCACGTTCTTCAATAGTCCAATCTGCATAGGGTGTTTCTACCCTAATTCCATCAACTAATCTAGTTGGTTTTGAGTAACCTTCCTGGACTAGCATCCACATGCGATAATCAAGTGACTGTAAGAAAGTAGACATGCGTATTTTCCAAAAATCAAAAGGAATATTGTCAAACAGTGGAGGTCTAGTGATAGAGTAACCCTCAGGTGTGTTTCAGTTTCCAAATGTAGCCATCTACGTTAATCAAAAAGTAGTTCGAACTTATGATTTTAAAACTATGCTCTGATACCACTTGTTGAGTCTAGTAATTAGGTTGTTAAGCCTAAGTAAATGTCCCACGGCTACCAAGAGGGGGGTGAATTGGTAGTTTTAAAAATTTTAAACCCTCTTAATGATAAAGTTGAACCGAAATAAAAATTTCTTTTAAAGTTTGTAGAAAAATGTTTTTCAACCACAGAGTTGTTAAAACTGAAATTTAAAGTGCGGAAACATAAAAGCAATAAAGTAAATGACACTAGATTTATAGTGGTTTGGTCTATAACCAGACCTACATCCACTCCACAGAGGCACCCTCTGAGTATTGCACTAATACCACAAAGTGACTCTCCTTTAGCACCCACAGCAAGGCGGAGAAGCCTTTACAACACACTCTTTTCACCACTACCCGGTGCGGAAGAGAACCGTCGCCCTTTTACACAATCCACAGTGCTGGCAGAGAACCTTCGTCCTTTTACACTCTCCTAGTGTGGGCAGAGAACCCTACGGCTGTTCACACTCTCCAAGTGTAGGCAGAGAACCTTTCCGCTGTTCACACTCTCCAAGTGTAGGCAGAGAACCCTTCGGCTGTTTACACTCTCCAAGTGTCGGCAGAGAACCGGATCTCCTTGACTGATCTTCTCACAAGAATCTAGAAGGAAGAAAGAAAAGAGTGAAGAAATCCAATTTCACAAGTAGAGAATCTTACCTTTGTAATCCAAGTGAAGCCTTCTCGCTCTAGTGGTAGGAATTCTCCTTTGAATGCTCTCTTCCACTCTCTCCTTGGCTACTCTCTCAAGAGGCACGAAGATCAAATGACAAAAAGATTGGGTGGCAGTCTAATTTGGACTATTTATGTAAAAGACAAGAAAAACCGCCCAAAAACTGCAAGTTTCCAATTCTGTACGCAGTGGATCGTCCTGTACGATCCTTGATCATCCTGATCGAGTTTACTTAAATGATCTGAAACGACCCAATTTGTATATGTGTACGAAATGACTTCGTACAGATGATCGTCCTGTACGAACTAGGTTCGTCCAGTACGAACGGTTATTACAAGGTCGGTTCTAGAAACTGCTGAAAACTGTTCTAAGTCGGTTAATCGTTTGGACGAAAATATGTTCGTCTGGACAAAAATTTTTCAGAGACCCGATCGCCCTGGACGATTATTTATTTCGTCTGGACGAAAATATTTCAGAGGACCAATCACCACGGACGATAATTTATTTTCGTATGAACGAAAATTTTCCAGAGACTTGATCGTCCGGTACGATATTTAATTTTGTCTGGACGAAAATTTTCCAGAGAGCTGGTCGCCTCGTACGATAATAAAATTCATCTGGACAAAAATTTTACTGAGAACCCATCGTCCGGGACGATAATAAATTTCGTCCTGGACGAATAGGACTTAGAAAATTTTTTTTTCTTCGAGCAAGTTCCTATTCGTTCCATGTGCTCTATAGGAGATAACTGACGGATCGTCCAGTACGATAAATATCGTCCCGTACGATCAGTATAAAATTTTATGATCTTCTTAAGTGTGTGTGTAAGTTTTTTTATTCACTCAATTACAATCACTCCCTTTCAAAATTAAATCAAAGAAAATGCAAACTTCAAATAAATAAAATATCTCATGTTGAATTTGATTTGAAGTTATCGTAGTCTGGAGTCTAATTTTCCTGAAATGTTAGTACACACAAGAGAAAATACAAATCTTCTAAAATTGTTAGGAGATAACTATACATTTGAACAATAATGTTTGGAATCATCAAAACTACATAAGTTGCACAAATATAAATAATTCAAAATAGCAACTATTCTAACAGGATTAAGGGTGGGAATAAAACAGTGATCCATTACCAGAGCCTGATTAAAAACTTTATTGAAACGGGTTTGAAAATGATGAACAACTAAATTAGCAATCTTTCACAGAGTTAGCCGTAAAAGAACCATCCTCCCTTTGGATTTTATTGATACTATTTTTAACTCTTTTCCTCTTAACCAATGCATGAAAATACTTAGTATTTTTATCACCTTCAACCAAGTGTTTAGTTGTAGCTTTTTGCTTCCAAAAGACCTCTTCCTGAGCTTGGGAATTAAAAAGATCATCTTTTGAATTCTTTAAAAGAGTGAAATTAGTATCAATAGGGTCATTTTGGCAAGAAAGCTCAATAGATTTAATAAGTTGTTCAGCTTGCAAAATATTATAAAATCATGATGGTTCCACCACTTTAAAACTTGTTTTAATCTTTTTAGTTTAAACCAAAGTCTCCTCATGCAAAAAATAGAATTATCCGAGTGTAAAAAAGCTTGTCAATTATTCTGAACAACATCAAAAAATGAGTCATGAAGTAACCACATGTTTTGAAATCTGAATTGAGAGGGAGTATTAACATGTCTAAAATTAAGGTTAATAAGCAAAGGAGAATGATCAGACAAAGTTCTATTAAGATGCTGCACATTGATGGAGTAAATATAAAGAAGCCAAGGGTCATTAAAGAGCTCACGATCCAACCTTTGCCATAAGTGACCCCTATTCCAAGTAAAGTTATTACAAGCAAAACAAATATCAATTAAATTACAAGCCATAATCATATTATTAAAATCCTCCATAGAGTGATAAGAAGGAGAGGAACCTGTTATCCTTTCAGAAGGGTTAGTGATGGCATTAAAATAACCACCAACAAGCCAAGGAAAATTATAAATAATATGAAAATTAATAAATTGATCCCAACGCAGTTATCTAATATAAAGGGAAGAGGCGGCATACACAAAAGACACACAATATTGAAAATTAAGAACCTCAACTTACTTTATAAGACAAAACCTAAGTAAAATCACCAATAATGTCAATTTTAATCAGATCTTTCCAAAAAACGAAATCTTGTTCGCCACATTTGAAATTGCATGATTGAAACTCAAAAATCGAGAGGTGCTTAATAAGTTAGAAGTGGAAATAAGAGGCTCAAGCAACACAAGAATAGAAATATTATGCACGCGATATAAATTCTTAACACAAATTCTAGATGAACGACAACCAATGCCCCTCACATTCCAAATAATAACAATAAACATAAAGAAAAGCTTAATGAGAAGTATGCGATTGAGTGTTTCTAAGAGGTTGCAAGAAATATGTTTTGGCTTCCTCCCTCTTTTACTATGAACTTTATTAAAGCTAGTATCATTATCATCCTTGGTAAAACATTTATCAGCAATATGCAAATTTTCAATATCAGTAAAAGCATCACTATTATAATTAGAAGTTAAAGGGGTCTTACTATCATTTTGATGATCCCTTTGAATAGTCTATTGAGGATATTCATCCTCCATAAACATACCATCATCCTCCAAATTCTCACTAGCCCTCACAACATGATGTTCAATGCATTTAGAGAGAGAGGAGCTATGATCCATAGAAACAAATTCACTTTCCTCTAAAGGGATGTAATTCTTCTCACCTTCATTGAAAGGCAATTGAATATCAACATTAGCTCTAATCTCAAGTTCCTATTCATTTAAAGGAATAGAAGGAGTATGGGAAATCATAATATTGATTGAATACGACACATTTTGATTAATAATGTAAGAAGGGGTAGTTTCAACAATAACATCCTTTAGGATTCAATATTAGGCAAAGTATGCTCCACATTCTTCTCATAATCAATGGATGGAAAAAGTAAAAGATTTAACCATAACTCCCTGATCATGATTCAATGAAACTGCATTGGTAATAGTGGGTAGAGGCTCCTCCATAGTAACAACCAACTGCTCCTCAACAGTTTGTGAAGGATTAGAGGTATTACCCTTTAAGAGCCAGAATAGGATTAGTAACTTCATGACCAACCACCCCGCTCATTTGTTATAATCAGCCCTTTTCTCTATGAAGATGATGATGCTTCCGAAAATAATCGTTCATGCCATGACTATGTATTTTACAAAAAAGAACAAAATATAGGTATATTTTCAAACTCAATTTTTTTGAAATAACCATTAAATTTGGACCCAATCCATATTTCACCAGGATGTTTTTTAGAGACATCCAATTCAACCAATACCCTAGCAACCGACAGCCTTGACACTGAGGCAGTGGCTTGATCAGTTTGTAACGGTAGCCCAAAGATAAAAGCCATATAGAAAATAGTTTAATGGTTAAAGAAATGCAGTCACAAATTAGGAAATGAAATCCAAACTGATGCAACAGGAGATTCCTCACTAACATAAAAATCTAAAGTCCATTTAAGCAACCATATTTGACACGCTTGAATATAATATGATCTCTTAGAAAATATGTGACTATAATCAAGATCATTAGAAAGTTGAAAATTAACATGTCTTTGAACTAGTAAATCAATGTGAAATGGACATGAAAGCTTTAGGTTATGGAAAAAATTATGTATAACATCAAGATTTGGTCACCTCAAAACAATTTAACCCACAAGAGTCAAAGCATAAGGGGTGGCCAACTGATCAACAATCGAGTCCTCGAATAGAAGGGTTGGATAACCCATGAAGAATGAATAAACAAAATTTAATTTATGAGAAGAAGATGATGAACCAGTGAGAACATCTTTGAAGGATCGAGATTTCCCCTCAAAAAGAGAAGTAGATGTCAAGTTCGATGATGACAGAGTTATCATCGCCCAGCACTGAGAAACCAACAAACCTTAAAAATAGCAAACAGAAGACAACATAAAGAGAAAAATAGTAGAGATCAATCAGAAAAAGCTAAGAAAATGAGCCAGGAGAGCCAAAATCCAACGTACGAGGAGGAACCCTAGAGTCATCCAGGAATCGCTTCAAAAGCCAAATTAGAGAGATGTTAGGAGCCTAAAGTTGATGATACCAGAAATCACCGATTGATTTGCTTAATTTTGGCTTCCTTAACCAGGATGCCCTATTTAAGGTTTCTATTTTTAACTAATCATCCATAACAATTTAGGATCATCCCGGATGATATGATCAAAAATAAAAAAACTCTAAAAAAAGATAAAATTTTTTCCTCTGAGAGTGTGTGTGCAAGGTTACTTAGCATCAGGACCACTTTGTTATATTTGACTCAAGAAAATATAAAAACACTTGACATACACTTACAGACTAACTTAGTCCTAATCTACTTAATCTTGAGCTGTCTTGATTTACAATTAACTTTATAGACCTAAAATATTAGTAAGCAGGGCAATTATAGAAAAATAGAAGTGTCAGAAATATTTTTTATCATCAAAATTATATTCCCTGAATCCATATTCACAACAATTTCCTCCTTTTTGATAATTACAAATATTTGGTAAAAAGTTCAACTTAAGAAGGTAATTGAAACATAACGTAAAGGAAAACATTTTGAACCAAGCAATTTAAATTTTACTAAAATCAAATAGATGGTACAAACATTAAACAAAAGTAGTAAAAAATAGTACAACAAAACAATATAAACACTACCACTACTCCCCCTTTTGACATAAAAAAAGGAGGACACTAGAAGAAAAGAACAAAAAAATACAAAAAGAAACAAACAACATCATATTAATTGTCACAAGGAAAATAATCTATAAGTATCAAGGGCCCTGATCATCAGGAGGAGGTGGTGGTGGCAGCTGAAAGAAGCTATAAATAGTAATGAACTACACCCCAAACAAGGCCATGTCTTGGTCGTACTATTGCTGCTGGTGAGCCACATATGCATCAAATCTATCGACATGCTTCGTATGCTAATGCTCATATGCATTAGAATAAGAGTCAAACTTGGACTCCCACTGGTCGAATCGCTTCACCAGCTATTCCAGTTGTGAGTGCTAGCAGATTAGAATAGGTGCAGGAGTAGCTTCCTCCTCAGCTCCCTTAGCCTCTTCATACTATTGGTGGAGATGAGTACTATGAAGAACGTGGAAGGAGATATTGGTGTAGAAGGTAGGCTAAATATTAGGTGGGTCTCAATATTGAAGATTGTACTTGGTTTCTAAGACATAGGCTAGGATGTGTTCTAAGGCAAGGTTAGGCTTTCTTCTGTGCCTTGGATCCCTAATGCTAGTCAGATGCTCAATATAACAAAAAAGAAGATCAACAGTGTTTAATTCCCTATAGGCTATTAAGTAGAAGGTGGTGAGCAAAAAGAGAGAAGTGATATGGACACGATCACTAATTTTGGGAATAACTAAGGTGTGAAGTACATGTTGGATTATCCTAGCATCCTTGACTAAGGTGCAAGATGCCCCATCATGTTAGGAGACATTTGTGTTTCTTAGAAGGAGATTGGCAGGATCCTAGTTTTAATCAGGATCTTATGATAAGAGGTGAATTTTGTCTCCAATTGTGAACAGTTGGAGGAGTTCTTGGCAGTCTTGATATGTAATTTCAATAGAGCATTTATTTATATAGGATTGAAGGGTAGTGTAAGTGACGTTTATCCTAAGGCTCACAAAAAATTCAAAAATAAGTTCATAATTAAAGGGGAAGGTGAGTGTAAGAATGAAGGAGAGGGAGGTGTGAGCTAAAAGATTAAGGATAGGGTAAGTGAGCATATGAGGGTTGACAGTCTTGGATAGAGTGATCCCAGCTATCTTGTAGTAAAGATAGGCGGCTTGGTCAAATGCCTCAATGAATCGAGGGTAAATAGTGGCCCTCAAAGAACTTCTAGCCAACATTCTAGAGCGCTTGCTACCCGCCATTAAATAAATGAGGGAGAGGAGAGAAGATTATCAAGGAATGAAGAAGGAAAGTGTGAAGAAAATGGTTCAAAATGGCTGTTTATAAAGAATCAGCCATATTTTTCAGGACAATCGCAGGATCATCCAAGACAATCAGGAGAAATTAAGATCGTAAGGATGATTTGTCAAAAAGGAAGTCTTATCATCCAGGACAATTAGACTCAGACGATCATCCCGAGGAGTCATGCCAAATAACCGTTAAAAAAGTAGATCGTATAGGATAATTAGGTGGATCATTTAGGATGATTAATAATAATGGATCGTACCAGCCAAATTTAAAATATGTAATCATTTTTGCCACATGGATCATCCAAAATGATCATAAATAATTAAAGTAGAATTTGATTATATCATCCAAGATGATGTGGATCGTCCACAACGATCATAGATAATTGAGCAAGATTTGATCAAATCATCCAGGATGATGGGTATCCTCCAAGACAATCTCAAATAATTAAGTCAGATTAGCCGTTAGATGAAAGAGGAAGGGTGGATTGAATATATCATTCATGATAATAGGAATATCATCCAGGATGATGTGACTAAAAAAAAATTAAAATTTGAATGTTGGAGGGAGATTATCAGAAGGTGTCCCAAAATATACAAACTAGTAAAAACAAAACATAAAACTATGAAAAGATGATAAAAATGACAAAAAAAAAGAAAGGAATAAAATTTTCCATGTGATTGAATTAAAAATTTGTAAGAAAAATGAGTTAACATCATTAAAATTGAAAAAATAGTAGAACAATCAATCCTACTAGCCCTAGCTCAGACCTCTTACAAGGCAAACCATCTTTTTAAACAAATATCCAACCCAAAAAAATCAATTGGATAAGAAAAAATGAACCATTCAAAACTTGGTTCCAGAAAAATATCTTATAGAATAATACACCAAAGTAATTAGTCATAATCATGAATTTTGAAATCAAGCATTTGAAAATTTTATGTAACACATAAATTCTTCTAAGATTTAAAGGTTTGAAAGAGAATGAAGCTTGCTTTCTTGTGGGCTTATTTTGTGCCTCTTGTAAATTGGTTGACGCACTTTATGTATCTTTTGATTTTTTATACACTTTATGTATCTTTCAATTTTTTTTGGCGATCATTATGCATCTTTTTAGTTTTTTTTCTTTTTATGCTCATTTTATGCCTCTTGTGATTTTTACAAGCTCGATCCCTTTCGAAACTTTTATATACTCTTAGTTGTGAGAATATCTTCAAGATATTAGAGAAGAAAAACTCACTCTCTAATATAAGTAAGAGTAAACCACAAAGAAGAATCAAATTCATATGATAAATTCAATGACAAGATTACGAATGCTTGAAAGTGATTTAATGAATTTGAACATTATTTATATAAGATTGATTCTTATAGCTAGATAGAAAAGATCTCAATCCCAAAGTCCAGTTGTTAGTTTGAGATTAATTTTTATTTAAAAAAGAAAATTATACCAGTAAAAGAAGTTAGAGGAGGGGAAACAATCAATGGTGTTTCTCTCTTTAAGTGATTTAGGAATGTCAAACATTGGCTACAAATTTTTAAAAATAAAAATAAGGCATAAAATATCATTTCAGTAGTGACCAAAAGAAAAAAGAAAAAAGAAAAAAGAAGAAAACTAAAACAATAGAAATGAAAACCTAAAAAAAAAATAAAAATAAAAAACTAAAACTAAAGACGAAAGAAAAGTCTGAAATAAATGAAAGAAAAGAAAACAACAAACAACAGATTAGAAAACATAAAATTCACAATTTAATAAGCATCAAGTTCATGCATTTATGTTAATCACACCCAATATGATTCTTAAGATGCTGAATGTGTCGAAGGCTAATGATTAAGTAAAGATGTCAGCCAATTGATTCTTTGTTGTCACATGGTGTAACTCAATGTCTCCTTTGCTCACATGGTCTCTAATAAAGTGATGCCTTATATCAATGTGTTTGGTCCTTGAATGTTGGATAGGATTCTTAGAGATCTTGATGGCACTAGTGTTGTCACAAATGATTGAAATTATACCTATAGGTAATCCTAAATCCAGAATTTGTTGCTTAAACCATAGGACTTGGGCCACACAACTTCTTAAGGCAATGTACTTAGCTTCAACAGTGAAAAGTGCAACAGAGTTTTATTTTATACTAGACTAGGAGGATAAAAATTATCCTATAAATTGGCAAGTTTTAGAAGTGCTCTTTCTATCCACCCTACATCTTATAAAATCAGAATCATAATATCCAATAATCTCAAAAGAAGTGTTGTGCCTAGGATACTAGATTTCTAAGTTTTAGGTCCCTAAAAGATATCTAAGAATTCTCTTAAATGCAATCAGGTGGGATTCTTTAGGATCAGCATGAAATCTAGCACAGAGACAAACACTAAATATTATATCTGGTCGACTAGCAGTCAGATAAAGTAAAGATCCAATCATCCCTCTATTATTCTTTTAATCAACATATTTTCCATTTAAGTCTTTATCCATTTGAATATTAGAAATCATGGAAGTATATATTAGCTTTGCTTATCCATTTTATATTTATTCAAGATGTCCTTAATGTATTTTGATTGACTTATAAAGGTTCCATCATCTAATTGTCTTAGTCTAAATCCCAAAAAGTAGGATAACTCTCCCATCATACTCATCTCAAACTCCTTACTCATTATTTTAGAAAAATCATCACATAACTTTTTATTAGAAGATCCAAAAAGTATATCATCAATATAGATCTTAATAATGAGTAACTCATCTCCTAATTTCCTCAAAAAAAGGGTGGTGTCTACACTTCCCTTAACAAAATACCTCTTTAGTAAAAATGTGCTAAGCCTCTCATACCAAGCTCTTGGTGCCTGTGTAAATCCATATTAAGCTTTTTTTAATTTGAAAATATTATTTGGAAATTGGGAACTCTCAAAACTTGGGGGTTGCTCTATAAACACATCATCTTTTATTATCCCATATAAAAAGGCACTCTTCTCATCTATTTGGTAAAGTTTAAATCCCTTATAATAGGCAAAGGCTAGTAGCACTCTAATGGCTTCCAATCCCGCCACAGGTGCAAAGATCTCCTCAAAATCAATCCCTTCTATTTAGTTGTACCGCTTAGCTACAAATCTTGCCTTATTCCTAACTACCTCACCAGAATCATTCATCTTATTCTTAAAGACCCATTTGGTTCCAACTACACTTTGTCCCTTTGGTCTTTCTACAAGCAACCAAACATCATTCCTAACAAATTGGTTTAATTCCTCTTGTATAGCTAAGATCCAAAACTCATCAGATAAGGCTTGATTAATATTGGTGGGTTCAATATTGAGATAAAGGCAGAGTGACTCACTTCCTTCTTAAGTCCATGCCTAGTCCTAACACCTTCAGAAGGGTCTCCTAAGATTAGTTCTTTAGGATGACTTAAAGAATATCTCCAATCCCTAGGTAAAGTGTGTGTGGGATCAACTCTTTCCTTTAGATTTGAATTTTTTACTCCTTAGGAAATCTCTCCTTCAGTGATTTAGGACTCTACCCTCTTCTCCAATTTTTCAACTCCTTTGAAAATCTCTCTAACACCATCTTCATCCTCAATTCTAGACTCCTTTGGATTAGATTCATCAAACACTACTTGAGTAGTCTCCTCAACCACCAATATCCTTTTATTAAACACCCTAAAGGATTTCCCAACACTTGAATATTTTAAGAACACTCCTTCATCAGATTTTTGGTCAAATTTCCCTAAGTGTGACTTCCCATTGTTATGAATGAAAACCTTACAACCAAAGACATGGAGGTGAGAAAGATTGGGTGTCCTACCCTTAAGGATATCATAAGGTGTCTTATCAAGTTTGACTCTAACATTCACCCTATTCAATACATAACAAGCTATGTTTATCGTTTTAGCCCAAAGTATTTTAAAAGTGAATACTCAGCAAACATGACTCTCGTGGCCTTAACTAAGGTCTTATTCTTTCTTTCAGCTACCCCATTCTTCTGAGGGGTCCTATGAGCTAAAAAGTTATGACTAATCCCTTTATCCTCATAAAAATCTCCAAATCTCTCATTTTCAAACTCTCCCCCATGGTCATTATAGATGGTCAAGATCTCCCAACCTAACTTTCTAAATCCAAGTGGAGAAGGATCTAAACTCATTAAAAGACTCACTCTTATATGATAAAAATTTAATCCAAGTGAAACTCGAGTAGTCACCAATAATCACAAAACTATAGACTTTCCCCCCTATGTTGGTAGTGCTAATGGGTCCATACAAATCCATGTGAAGGATTTCTAAAGGTCTAGAAGTGCTAATTCCTTAATAGAGTGGAAAGAGGATTGTACTTGCTTCCCTAGTTGGCTGGCACACAAAGGTGGTCTTTAGAGAATTTAAGCTTAAAGACACCTCTAACTAGGTCTTTCTGGGTCATTCTCCTAAGGATTTTCATACTAGCATAACATAATCTCCTGTGCCACATTAAAGAATCATCAGCAATAGTTTTTAAGAAAAATGAAGTAGCACATTCAATATTATTTAAGTCTAGTATATAAACATTATTGATCGGCTTTCCCTGCAAAATAGTGTTGCTATTTAAGCTGATAATGCAAGTGTTTTCCAAGAAATTTATGATGAAGCCTTTATCAAAAAGCTAACTGATGCTGAGTAAGTTGTGTTTCAGTCCATCTACAAGCAAAATATTTTCAATTAATAGGTTATTGGAATTTCTGATTATACATGAGCCCACCACTTTACTAGTGGTATTATCTCCAAGAGTAACCTTGCCTCCTATCCTGTTTTCTAGCAAAATGAATTAATTGGCATCTCCAGTCATATGTTATGAGCATATGCTATCCAGGTACCACATGCTCTCATGAGGCCTTTTGTGAGAGTTTGCCTATAAAATATCAAATGTAAAATTTAGGAACCCAAACAAGTTTGGGTCCCTTCTTATTAAAAGAAGAATACAATGCATGTATATTATGCTGTGAATCATTTAATTTGGGTCTCCACACCCAATGTGTACTATGGTGAACAGTGTAAGTGTGTGAAATGTGTCCTAGAATGCCACATGAAAAACATCTAACTCCAGAAAAAATATTTATTAATCTTTTCAGGTTATAATACCTCTTCATATGTTTTGTCTATAGATCAGTTGTGGATGTATTCCAATTACTCTCAAGTGCATTCAATTTAGCTTTAAACGTCAAGTTAGCACTTTCTAAAATAATATTATTAACATTCAAATAGTGCTCCTTATGCTCAGATTCTTCAATATAAATTTTGAAATCAGATTCAAGTGAGGTGTAGGATGCTTTCAAAGAATCATGCTCAACAATCAATTAATAATAGTTTTATTCAATTCATCAAACTCATCAAGTAATGACATATGATTGTGATCAGGTTGAGTGTAATCTTTACTTAAAATATCATGTTATTTTTGCAAATTTGAAAGTTTCAATTTCAGACTAGCATGAATTTTCTTAAGTTACTTATATGATGGATGAATTTTCTCATAAATTTCAAATAATTGATCATAGATTGGTTGACATACATGTTCTTGATTAGACTGACCAAGATTATCACCCATCTAATACAAGTTTATTATTTCCTCTCCAGCTTCAATCATAGAAGAGTTAGATGAAGAGTTTGCCCAGAATGCCTTTTGGTACTACTTCTTGTCCTTCATATATATGTGTTTCTCCTCACCTTTCTCTTTACTTGAATGATCCTTAAGTGTAGGACCTTCAGCTTTGACATGTCCAGGCTTCCTGCATTCATAACAAATAACATCAGAATAAGTTTTAAAATTTTTGCTATCCTTACATTTTTTTCTACTTTTGATGATACTTATTATTCTTCATTATAAAGCTTTTAAATTGCCTAGTAATGAAGGTAAAATCACCACTTTCAGTCTCGGAAGAATCAGTGCCCATGTTGCTGGCGTTCAGTGCCATAATTTTCTTTTTCTTTTTCTCACCTTCATCAAGATTTTTTTGATTCACCCCTTGCTTATAGGCAATGAGTGATTCAAGTAAGTTATCAATAGAATAATTAATTAAATCTTTAGATTCAATAATTGTAATAATCTTAGCATCAAAAGAAGAAGGCAAATATCTCAAAATCTTATTTACTCTTTCATAATTTGTTAGCTCTCTTCCGAAAGCATGAAATAAGGTGACAATTTAAATAAACCTAGTATACATGTCATAAATTAATTTAGTAGGTTTCATATAAAAACGTTCATAGTTATGCAATGGAATATGCAATCTAAATTTCTTATCCTCATTTATGCCTTCATAAGTAATATACAATCAATCCCAAATTTCTTTACTAGTTGCATAGCTTGAAACACACATATAATCTTCAGATTTTAAATCATAGAAAAAATAGTTCAAATATTTTCCATTAAGTTGTGCTAAATCTCTTTCATCAAAAGTTCATTCAGTAAAAGGAAGTTTAGTTTTAATGCCATTAATTTCACGAGAAGGAGGTATATAACTATCTTTAACAAGTATCCACATGTGATAATCAATTGATTATAAAAATATAGACATGTGAGTTTTTCAAAAATTAAAAAGAATGTTGTTAAATAAAGGTGGTCGGGTAATAGAATACCCTTCCACAGTATTACGATTACCAAAGTTAGCCATTGATCGATATTCAAAAAGTTTTAAAAAACTCAATTTTATGAATCTCTCTTTGATACCATTTGAAAGTTTGACAGGGATGTTAAGCCCTTATGAACTAGCTCAAGGCTAACCAAGAGGGGGTGAATTAGTATTTAAAAAATTCTTTAATCAAAACACAAACTCAAACCAAAGTTCACCACAAAGAAATAAAAGTATAGAAATTAAATTCGAAAGCAGTAATAAAGAATATAGAGATTTATAGTGGTTCGATCAACTCGACCTACGTCCACTCCCCAGAGGCGCCCTCTGAGTATTGCACTAAACTTAGTGACTCTTCTTTTGCTCCCATAGTAAGGTGGAGAAGCATATACAAACCTCCTTTTCACCAACCCTAGTGAGGCAGAGAACCCAACTCCTTTTGCTTCCTCCTGAAACAAGCAGAGAACCTCAACTCCTTTTTCTTCCTCCAGAAGCAGGCAGAGAACCTTGATTTATTACTGAAGTAGACCTCTCTAGAACCCTCAAGGAACTAGGGATGATGATCAGAGAAGATGACAATGGATCCTTGCTTGGAGAAACCTTTATGAAACCCCTCACAAACTCTCCCTTACAAGATATTCTCTCTCCCTTGCTCTCTCCCTCCTCTTAGCTCTCTCAGGTCAGAACAACATTAAAAGATGTTCTCTTGGGTAGAACAAGAGGACTTAAATAGAAGAGCTTTAGAATATTTTTTAATATAATAAATTGAATTTATAGTTTGGGATGATATAAATATCATCTTGTACGATCATTATAAATTTACCTCAATCAGGTAGAATAATTTAGGATGATCAAAAGTTTTTTGGTTCACATCATCCAGAATGATAAGATATCATCATGTATGATTAGTACAAGTCATTGAATATCATCCAGAATATTGCCCTGAATGGATGTATGGACGATGGAAAAATAACCTGATAGTCTATACCGACCTCACGATCATCCCAGACGATTAGTTTAATTCAGTGCATATCATTCAGAGCATCACTCTGAATAGAAGATGACCAATATTTGATCATCCAGGAACAAATAAGATTTTTTAAATGATCATCCTAGTTGATCCTATAATCTTCCATGATGATATGATCGAGCAATCAAACCTTAATTGCTTTCCTTAATTACCAGATTAATTTAGGCATAATCGTATTGCATCATCCATGATGATGTCCTAGATGATATCCAAAAAAAAAAGACACCTACGTAGATCTAGAGGTTAATTATTTCTAATTTGAGCCTATCATCTTGGATGATACAAATATCATCTAGGATGACGCACTTAATGATGACTGCCATAACTAGGATGCCCTAATTAGGGTTTCTATTTTTAACTGATCATCCAGGCCAATTTTTTTATCATCCTGCATGATGTGAGCAAAAAAAAAAAAAAACTCTAAAGCAGTCAAAAAATTTTCCACAAGTATGGTTACTTAGCATCAGGACCCACAATATTATAACGGACTCAAGAAAAGGTAAAAGATATAATTTCGTACATTACAAACTTACTTAGTCCTAATCTACCCAATATTGAGCTAGTTCAACTTGCAGTTTGATCTTATGGACCTGAATTGTTAGTAGGCAAGATAGTCGTAGAGAAATAAAAGTATTTACTATCATCAAAATTCTATTTCCTAAAAATAGATTCATAACACATTTATCAAAGCATATTGGGACATCATCAATTTTTTTTGGAAGACATTAAATCAATTCCTATGCTATGAGGAGTTGAACAAAGGATGGAAGGAAACAATGATTATGCTCATACCGAAGGTATCAAATCCTCTTCTTCCTTCTAATTATAGACCTATTAGTCTATGTAATTCTGTGTATAAGGTGGCGACAAAGGTGATTTTGAATAGATTAATTAAGGTAATACCAAAGCTAATTTCGAAGGAACAAGCAACTTTCACCAAGGGGAGATCTTTATCAGATACTGTGTTGGTGGCTCAAGAACTATTTCATAAATTTAGGTTCTTAAAAGCTACTAAAGAATTTATATCTTTCAAGGTAGATAAGGAACAAGCATATTATTCCATGTCTTGGTCTACTCTTAGAAAAGTTTTGGAGTATTTTGACTTTCCTCCAAGGTTTTCTAAATTAGTCATGGAGTGTGTGGAAGATTCAATGTTTTCTTTGATTATCAATGGCAATTGCTCAAACTGGATACAAGCAAAGAGTGGTTTTCGTCAAGGTTGTCCTTTGTCTTCACTCCTTTTTTTCCTTTGTTCTCAACTTCTTTCTAATGCTTTTTCTCAACACTCTTGTGGGATTAAAATTAAATCAGTAGGCCCAAGAGTATCCCATTTACTCTATGTAGATGATGTGATAATGTTTTTTGAAACTAATAGAAGGGCTGTAAAGAAAGTCAAGAACATCTTATATGTTTTTTGTGGATGGACGGGAAAACGTATAAACATGAACAAATCTACCATTTTATTTGGTAAATATGTGTGTAGGAAAAAAAAGAAAAGCATCTCTCATATAATAGGATTCAAAAAAGTAAAAGAATTCAATTACCTTAGGTTGAAGGTTGCTTTAAGGAGACTTGTTTATGATGATTTTCAGTTCATTATAGATAAATCTATGAGGATGCTCAACATATGGGGATGCAAATTCTTATCATTTGTGGGTAAATTGACATTGGTCAAATCAGTGATGCTGTCATTCCCTACCTTTCATTATACACTCTCTTGTTCTGAAATGAATACTGGAAGAATTAGACAAACTTTTTAGGAGCTTCATTTGGAACAAGTCTAACGGAGCAATGGGTTTACACCATGTTAGTTGGTTTGATATTTGTAAACCTTTATGTAAGGGAAGTCGAGGATTATATTCAAGTGTCTCAAAAACTCCTGCTTTAAGATCTATGTTGGCTTGGAGATTCACTCAAGATAAAGACTCACTTTTACATAAGGTAATGGCTTCTAAATATGGTGAAATGCTTAACATGGGAAATGTTAGAAAATGCTATTCTTCTTGGAAATTATTAAATGATGGTGGTAAAATGTTGAAACCAATTGTTAGATGGACATTGGTTGATGGAGAATCAGTAGATGCATTTAAAGATAAATGGATACTGGATATATGTATCAATTTGTGGCCTATGTTTATTGTTCCACAGGAGGATGATATTGTCTTAGTCAAAGAATTCATACTTGAAGGCTGTTGGAATGAAGCTGTACTACTGGAATACTTTGGTAGGGAGTTGGTTAATCTTATTATGTAGGTGAAGATTATACAAGATGGGGAGGAGGATCAAATGGAGCTGCTACAGGAAAATTATGGGATTTCTATTGCTGGATTGGTTTTTAGAGCTTTGATGCAAGAAAGCTTTGAGTTTCAGCATTGGAAGTGGATAAAAAAAGCTAAGCTAAGTGCTCGGGTTGATGTGTTTTGGTGGTGACTAAGTAGAAATGCAATCCCATCACTTTCAATTTTTATGTTATAAAAGATTATTGGACAATGCCAATTGTTTTAGAGGCTGTAATGAGATTAAGGATGTAGAGCATATTGCGCGCAAATGTCTTAAGCTTATAGATGTAATTCATCACTTAAACCATTGGGGATTTGGAATTCCTTTATTTTGTTAGTTTTGAAGATTGTCTTAGATGGTTGGAATTTCTTGCTTTGAAGGATGGTATGATCTTTAATATTTACTGTAACGCAGTCTTCTTATCTTGGAAAGCTAGGAATAAATGTATTCATGAAGGAGTGGAAGAAAGCCCTATTTTCATTACTTCCAATGCTATATGTTACACATCGATTTCCTACAGCTTAAGCCATTTCAAATTTGGCCACTGGGATGTTAATCAGTTGTATAGACTGTCCAATATTTAGCATCCACCTCCACCCAAATAGCTATAGGTCAATGTAGATGCATCTCTAGTTTCTTCATATACAATATGTATTGCTAGAGTCTTCCAGGATTATAAATGTTGATTCCTCTTGGCATTTGGCAGATCTTGTGTTCATTGGGACATGGCATAATTGGAGCTTCTAGCAATTCATTCTTTGAAAGATGTGATCATAGATTGGTTGTTCAGGTATAAAGGTATTATTATTGAAGGTGACAATTCAAACATTATTTCTTTTCTTCAAATAATTTGGAGAAGTGGGAGCTACAAAGAGGAGGATCTTGGTTTTCTAAAGGAATTTAATTTTGTAATTTACAATTATATAGGAAGGAAAAGTAATATGTTAGCAAACTTGTGTGCTAACTATGCTCTTTTTAGTAGTTTTAGTTGGGAAGAGTTTAGTTTGAATAAGGTTCTTCCATTTTTTAACATATTGAAGGAGGAATCAACTTTGTAGTTTTTTTTTGTCTTTATATTTTTAATATAATGCAAGCATTTTGCTTTAAAAAAAAGAAGGGCTTTAAATTTGCTCTAAATTGAAACAAATTAATAAAGATTGTCTAGGCCGATCGACTATAGATCATGTACGATCAATACAAATTATGCTCAATTGGCTAGAACAATCTGGGGAGAATGGATGATTAGATGATTTGTTTGTTTTGATCATCTAGGATGATATAAATATTTTCTTATGCGATTAGTTCAAAATGTCAAGTATCATCCAGACCATAGCTCTATTCGGCCAAACTTTTCATGTTGGATGATGAAAAAATAACTGATCGTCCTGGATGATTTTTGTATCATCCAATATGATTAGCTCAAATGAAGACATAGCATCCAGAATATTATTTTAGTCATTCAGGAAGAAATTAAGGTTTGTTTAACTGATCATCTCGGATGATCTTGTGATCATCCAGGATAACATGATCGATCAATCAAATCTTAATTGCTTTCCTTAATCATTAGACTAATTGTAGCATAATTATAATGCATCATCCAAGATGATATCTTGGATGATGTCAAAAAAAAAAAAAAATGTGTCTAGAAGAGTTGGTGGCTAATTCTTTCTTATCTGAGCCTATCGTCCAAGACGATGCTAATAGTGTTAAAGACAATTTGCTTAATTTTGGCTACCTTAACTAGGATACCCTAATTTTTGTTTTTATTTTTAACTGGTTATTCAGGATGATTTGGGTTATCCCGGTCGATATGATAAAAAATAGAAAACTCTAAAATAGATAAATTTTTTCTTAATGAGTGTATGTGCAAGGTTACTTAGCATCAGATCCAATTTATTACATTTAACTCAAGAAAAGGTAAAAACACTTGACATATATTTATAGATTGACTCAGTCTTAATCTATCCAATCTTGAGCTGGCTTGATTTATAATTGACCGTGTGGACCTAAAACATTAGTAGGAATGGAAATCATAGAAAAATAAAAGTGTCAGAAATGTTTACTATCATCAAAATTATAATCCATGAATCCATATTCACAATAGGTTTTTCATTCAAGAGAAATTTTTAAATTACCCATTCACCCCCCTCTTGGTTAGTATTGAGATAATTATGTTAGGTCTAAAAACCTATATAGACTTTTCAAGTGGTATTATAGCTTTGTTTCAAAAAATAAGGTTTTTAAAACTTTTTAAAAATGATCATGGCTACTTTTAGAAACCATAACACACCTGAAGGATATTCAATTACTAGACCCCTATTATTTTATAATATTCCTTTTAATTTTAAAAAAAAACATGAATGTCTACTTTTCTTCAATCGATTGAATATCACATGTGTATTTTAGTACAAGAGTATACACTTGGAGACTTGAAAATGCCATTAGAACTAAAACATTATTTGTTGAATGGACTGTAGAAGAATTATATTGAGCTTTGTTAAAAAACAAAATATTTGAATAGTTTCTTTTGTGCATTTAAATCTGAAGACTACATGCATGTTTCTACCTATAAAAGTGGAAAATAAATTTGGGATAGACTTTGTATTATATATAAAGGGGCTAATGAAGTGAAATAATTTAGATTAAATATCTTGTTGCATGATTCTGAACTATTTCACATGAAACCAAATGAATCGATCATTGACATGTACACACATTTCACTCAAATAGTCACCCCTTGCATGCTTTAGGTAGGGAGTTAATGAATTAAAAAAGAGTGAATAAAATACTTCATTATTTTCTTACTACTTATGATGCTAAAATAATTACTATTACAGAGCCTAAAGATTTAACTACTTTTTCCATTGATAATCTTCTTGGATCACTAGATACTTACGAGCAAGCAGTGACTCAAAGATAGATTGATGCAGGTGAGAAACGAAAGGAAAAAAATAATAGCTTTGAAAGTGGATGACTAGAAGAGTGTTAAGCCCCAGCCTGAGGATGAAGATATTACCTTGATGACTAGGCAATTCAGGAGTGTTTTTAAAGATGAAGGTAATTTCCACAAAAATATTAAGGCTTCTAATGATGTACTTTGTTATGAATGCAAGAAGCCAGGACACATCAAGTCTGGAAGCCTGAATCTTAAAGCTAATCCTAGCAAGGAGAAGGTCAAAGAGAAAACCAATGAGAGGAAAGGGAAGAAGAAATTATAGAGAGTATTTTGGGTGGACTTAGCTTTAAAATCTTTAGAAATAGAGGTAGAGGAAGAAGTCACAAAATTTTGCTTGATGGTCGCTATGCTTGATCAGTCAGATCAAAAAGATGTATGTGACTTAACCAATGATGAGTTAGTTGATGTTTCTAAAAGAATTCATATGACATATATAAAACTTAAAAAAGTGCATGCTAGGTTAAATTTATATTTTCTTGAATTACAAAAAGAGTATGAAATCCTTAGGAAAGATCACGTACTAATTGATAGCAACCACAATAAATTATTAGATGAATACAATGAATTGAATAAATAGCATGAAGTTTAAAATCATCCCACACTGAACTTGAAAAAGATTTTAAAATATTTATGGACGAATCTGATAATAGAGAGTACTATTTGAAAGTTAAAAATGCTATATTAGAAAGTGCAAACACATTCTTTAAAACAATATTGAATGCACTCGAGAAAATAGGATTCCAACTACACCTGAACATTTTTTTAATCTTGTAAAAAATCCAAAAAATTTAAAACTTAGGAAAAGTCAAGTTTACCCATATAAACTAAAAATCATTTTCCTGGAGTTAAATGTTTTTCTTGTGGTGTGATTGGACACATATCTCACACTTGTACTATTCATAGTAAATCATATCTAGTGTGAGACCAAAGATGCATAAAATAAATTGTGTCATACATGCATCTAGATTAATTTTTTCAAGAGGAGAACTCAAACTTATTTGGGTTCCCAAGACTAACATTTGATTATCTTATAAAAACACTCTCATATAAGATCTGGGGAGAGAATTTGATACATGGATAGTGGATGTTCGAAGTATATATGACTGGAGACACTACACAATTCATATTACTAGAAGCTAAGAATGGAGGCAAAGTAACTCTAGGAGATAATTCCACTGGGAAAGTGGTCGGCACAAGTATGATTGGAAACTTAAACAATTTTTTCATTTAGAATATTTTATTTGTAGAAAGCTTAAAGCACAATATTTTGAGTATTAATCAGCCATGTGATAACAGTTATAATGCAAATTTTTTTCCCATAAGCTATATAATACGCCAAAATGGAATTGATGTTTTGAATGGAATAAGGGTAAATAATGTATACATGCTTGATTTGAATTGTATTAAATATCCTAATATTTTTAATTTGAAAATAATTATTGATGAATATGATTATGGCATAGGAGACTTTATCTTGATAGTATGAAAAATCTTAAGAAAATTACCCAAAAATAAATTGTTAGAGGTATATAAAAGCTAGACTTTACTAAGGATCACATGTGTGATGCATGTCAATTAGAAAAATAGGGTGAAGTCCTCCTTTCATTCCATTAAGGATCTTAGAACTAGTAAACCATTAGAGATTATTCATATGGATCTTTTTGGACCAATTAGCACTGTAAGTCTAGGAGGTAAAATATTTGGATTTGTGATTGTTCATGATTTCTCTAAATCTACTTGTGTTAAATTTTTAATTCATAAGAGTGAATTATTTGAGGAATTTAGAAGTTTTTTAACATGGATTCAAAGAAAACTAGGATGTGAAATCTTATCAATTCAAAATGATCATGAAAGTGAATTTAAAAATAAAAAATTTGAAAAATTTTATAAAGAAAAAGAAATTAATCATAATTTTTCAGCACCTAGGATCCCTCAACAGAAATGGGGTAGTTAAAAGAAAGAATAGAATATTAATTGAAGCCAGTAGAGCCATGTTGGCAGAATACTCGCTTCTAAAATATTTTTAGGCTGAAGTGGTTAGTACTACATGTTATATTCTTAATAGGTTGAATATTAGATATAAATTAAATAAAATACCCTCTGAACATCTTAAAGGGAGAAAACCAAATTTATCTTAATTGCATGTTTTTAGATGTAAGGTGTTCATTCATAATAATGAAAAAATTCCTTTAGGAAATTTTGATCCAAAATTTGATGAAGAAAATTTTCTTGGATATTCTAGTGTTGTAAACTCTTATAGAGTTTTTAACAATAGGACTTTTACAGTTAAGGAGACCATACATGTTGTGTTTGATAAATCTGGCATTTCAGAAGAGCCAAGGTTAGAAGAGGAGAATAATGAAAATAAATTCCAAGGAATTGAATAGATAAATTTGGATAAAAATGTTAAAAAAGAAAACCCTTTGCCTAGAGAATGAAAATTTTCTAAAAATCACCCTAAGGAATTCATTTTAGGTGAACCAAGTGAGGGTGTTAGGACTAGGCATGGACTTAGTAAAGAGGTGAACCATTCTGCCTTTATACCATTGATTGAACCCACAAATGTTAATCAAGCACTTTTAGAAGAGTTTTGAATTTTTACCATGCAAGAAGAGTTGAATTAGTTTGTAAGAAATGATATTTTGAGAATTAATAGAAAGGCAAAAAAAATCAAAGTATTGTTAGAACTAAGTGGGTGTTCAAAAATAAAATGAATGATTTAGGAGTTATGATTAGAAATAAGATAAGATTAGTGGATAAGTGGTATAATCAAATAGAAGAGATTGATTATGAAGAGACTTTTGCCCATGTAGCTAGACTTAAACCAATTAGAGTTTTATTAGGCTTTGCTTGTTTTAATGATTTAAATTATATCAAATGAATGTTAAAAGTGTCTTTTTAATGGGGTAATACAAAAGGATATTTATGTTGAGCAACCTCTAGGCTTTGAAAATTTTAAATTCCCTATTCATGTATTTAAATTAAAAAAGGTATTATATGGACTGAAATAGGCACCTAGTGCTTTGTATGAGAGGTTAAGTACTTTCCTATTAGAGAAATCTTATGTGAAAGAAAGTGTGGATACCACTCACTTTTTGAGAAAATTAGGAGATGATATACTCATTGTTAAGATATATGTTGATGATATCATATTTTGTTCTACAAATAAAAATCTTTGTGAAGAATTTTAAGAAATAATGAGTAGTTAATTTGAGATGAGTTTAATGGGAGATTTGTATTATTTTCTTGACTTTAGCAATAAGAAAAATGAGAATGGAACTTTTCTTAGTCAGTCAAAGTATGTTAAGAACATCCTCAAGAAATATGAAAAGGATAATGCTAAACCAGTTACTATACCAATGAGTTTGTCTGTTCAATTAGATAAGGAACCAAAGGGAAAATCTATTAATCAAAAGAAATTTAGAGGTATACTTGGATCTTTGCTTTATTTGACTGCTAGTTGACCAGATTTAATGTTTAATATATGTTTATATGCTAGATTTTAATATGATCCAAAAGAATTATTTTTGACAACAGTACAAAGGATTTTGAGATATCTTTTGGCAACTCAAAACTTTTGAATTTGATATTCTAAGTTTAACTCTTAATTTGAAATTATTGCATATTCTAATTCAGATATTACAGGTTGTAAGGTTGATAAAAAAAGTATATATGGAATATGTCAATTCATAGGAAATTCCTTAATTTCTTGGTCTTGTAAGAAATTGAATTATGTAGCCCTATCTACTACTGAAGCTGAATACATTGTCATAGGATGTTATGTGGCATAATCACTTTGGTTAAAATAATAATTAGTTGATTTAGGATTTATAATTAGCACAATTACATTTTTTGTGATAATACTAGTGCCATTTGCATTTCAAAGAATTCTATCCAACATTCTAGAACCAAATATATATACATAAGACATCACTTAATTATAGATTTTGTAGCCAAAGGAGAGATTGAAATGAATCATATTTCTACAAAAAATTAACTTATATAGATATTTTTATAAAGCCATTCACCTTTGATACATTTAGCACCTTAAGAATGATGTTATGTGCAATTGATCTTAATGCTTAGATTAAATATTCTGCAAACTTGATATATTTATTATTTGTGTATGTTTTGTTTTGTTTCTGTTTATTTATTTTTGTTTATTTGTGTGTGTTTATTTTTGTTTTTATTTTGTTTTGTGGTTTTAGTTTGAAATCATGTCACTTGATTGAAATAATTAATTTTGAGAAAATTTTCTAATTTTCATGTATTGTACTCTAAGTGTGATATTCATACTATATGAATATTTTTTCATCCTGTATAAATTCTATAGTGTATACAATATAATTTTGGTAGTTTAGCACACTAAACCTCCATTTTTCAAAGGTTTCATACTGTACAATGATGTCATTATAGTATATGATTTGTACTGGTTCATCTGTATGAGAGGGTATGGTTTTATCAATTATGTTCAATTATTTATTGCTAATCGTACATACGAAGTTGTCTTCATCTGTATGATCTAGATGTCAGCTTATATATGGGATGAACCTAACCATCTTTAAATAATCTTTAATATTCTAATCATCTTGGATGAACACATGTTCATCTGTATGATCGAGTGGTCAGAAAGACTATACAAAAGGATTCCTCAGAAGTGGAGTTTTATGTAAAACTATTTCATCTATGTCCATTTCTGTTCGTATGTACGAAAAATATTTCAGCCAGTATGATTGCACAATCAAAACTCTCTAGAGCCCTTATCTAGGAAATAGCTAGTTCCAGCAAACATCCATATGGTTCTAATGGTTCTTTTTCTTAGAGTGATGTGGATCCTTACTTCCTAACTAAGAAGTATGAAGATGCCTATTTTAGGTATATTTCTTCCAAGGTCACCCCATTTAGACTTCTAATCCAGGATGATCTTAACTCTCTGTAATGCCTTTGTTTGCCTCCACTCAACTGTCCTTCATTCTCACTCTTTTCTATGCATATCAAAAAGAAGATTTTTATTATTTCTTAGCCAACATGTGAGTCAGTGAAGACTACTCTAGGATAAGTTCCTATGTCCAAAGATAATATGTAGAAATAATCAAGGAAGATTTAGGCAATAATCTGCATTAGGCAACCTAGGGGATTCGAGCCCACACATTAACCTCTAGAGCTGATTTTGATTGGTTTGAGATTAATAAAGTTCTTAGAGGTGTCTCCCAAGTTAATCATTTAGCTCGTGTCTGTACCTTGAACCAAAATGCCCAGATCATCTAGCACATTTTAAGAACTTTGATTATTCCAAAAGCTAGTGATTGAGTAAATATGATTTCACTCTTGTCCACAGTCACCTATCTTATTATGACTGAAAAACCCTTTTATGAAGCCCAACTTATTATGGACTACCTATACAATCTTTCTAAAATTGGACTTCAACACCATAAAAGGAAAAAAATGTGGCTTTAATGTTAAGAGAGTTGCTAATTGCATGTTTTACATTATTGCAACTTGTATAGTTTTGATGATTCTAAATATTTTTATTTTATGTGTAGTTATCTCCTTACACTTTTTGGAAGATTTGTTTTTGCTCTTGTATGTACTAACATTTAAGGAAAATCGAACTCCAAGCTTCTAAAGACTTCAAATCAAATTCAGCATGAGATATCTTGTATTTTGAAGTTTGTACTTTTTGTATGAATTAAGTTTGAGAGGGAGTGATTATAATTGAGTGAATAAACACACACACACACTTAAGGAGATCTTAAAAATTTTGTACTGATCGTACGGGATGAATACAATTAGTATGGGACGATCAGGTCAGTTATCTTATTGTAAGAGCAATGGAACGAACAGTTTTTGGAGATTTTTCTAAGTCCTGATCGTCCAGGATGAAATTATTTTCATCCCCGGACGAGCTAGGCTCTGTAAAATTTTTGTCCAGACAAAATTATAATCATGCCAGGATGAGTTCGGCTCTGTAAAATTTTTGTCCAGACAAAATTATAATCTTCCCCGGACGAGTTGGGTTCTGTAAAAGTTTCGTCCAGATGACATTTATAATCGTGCCTGGATGAGTTACTCTCTGTAAAAATTTTGTCCAAACAAAATACTGTGTCCCAGGATGATGGAAACTGACTTAAGTAAGTTAGTTACATCATGTAGTTATTTGGGAACCGATCTATGAAACAACTGTTCGTCCGGACGAACCTAGTTCGTACGGGACGATGATTGTGTACGAACATAGTTCGTACCAATATTCATTAGGATCGTTTCCGACACTTTAAGTAAAATTTTCCAGGACGATCCACGATCTTACGGAACGATCCATTTCATGTTGACTTGAAAATTTGCAGTTTTTGGATGGTTTTCTTGTCTCTTCTATATATAGTCCAATTTGGACTGCCACCAAATCTTTTTGCTCGTTGATCTTCATGCCTATTGAAAGAAGAGTTAAGGAGAGAGTGTGAGAGAGCATTCAAGGAGAATTGTTACTTCTGGAGCGTGAAGGCTTCACTTGGTTTTTAAAGGTAAGATTCTCTTCTTGTGATTTTGGATTACTTCACTCTTTCCTTTCTTCCTTCTAGAATTCTTTTGAGAAGATCTGTCAAGGAGATCCGGTTCTCTACCGACACTTGGAGAGTGTGAACAGTCGTGGGTTCTCTGCCCACACTAGGAGAGTGTGAAGGATGAAGGGTTCTCTGCCTACACCAAAAAATTGTGAAAGGATGAAGGGTTCTCTGCCTCCACCAGGAGAGAGTGAAAGGACGAATAGTTCTCTGCCAGCACTGGGGATAGTGTAAAAGGATGACGGTTCTCTATAGCACCGGGTAGTGGTGGAAAGAGTTTATTGTAAAGGATTCTCCGCCTTGCTGTGGGTGCAAAAGGAGAGTCACTAGTGGTAGTAGTGCAATACTCGGAGGGTGCCTCCGGGGAGTGGATGTAGGTCTAGTTTTGACCGAACCACTATAAATCTGGTGTCATTATCTTTCTGCTACTTTTTTTATTTTTGTGATTTACTGTTTTAAAAACTGTGGTTGAAAAACTATTTCTACAAAATTCATTAAAGTTTAATTTTGGTTTAAAATACTCAAAAGAGGGATTAATTTTTAAAATACCAATTCACCCCCCTCTTGGTTAGCCGTGGGACATAAGCTTAGGCTTAACAACCTAATTCATACTGAATGAGTTTCAACATTTAGGACATCTTGTTTCTTACATTCCTCATAATAAGTACAATATCATTCATCATGATCCTCCAATTGAACTAGTAATTTGCTTTAACGATGCTTCTTTTTAATCATTATTTGGGAGATAGTAGAGTTCTAGTGGTGATTCTTAAGAAGAAGGGGGAGCTCTTGCACCTATAGGTAGACCCGACCAAAATTACTTTCTGGAAATTGTCTAGAATTTTAATCGTTCGGAGACTAACTTTGATTAACATTTTGATCAAATTGAGACTAATTTAAATCAGTAGGATATGAGATACCTAGAGGATATGGGTTGTATCTGTGGTCAGTTCGACACGGTCAATACTAATGTAGCAATGATGAATAGCTATTTTTCTATGTTCAATCAGCCTCCAGCTCCAGATTAAGGCTCCTCCAACTTCTTGGTGTACTTTGTTATTGATTTTTCTACCGAGCTATTGAGGTCGATGTTATGATGTTTTCTTTCATGTTTGTAATGTTTGTTATTGGATGTTATGTTATTATGAGACGATTTTGTGTATTGTTCTAGTTGATATCTATTGAAATGATATCAATGGAAAATATCATGTTTTGGAGACCTATGTTTGTATCTTACTTATTGAAATGTTTGTATGCCTAATACGAAAAAACCTTTTGAAATTGATTTAAAATGAGCTAAATTATTTTGCTTTACAAATTAATTTCCTTACAAAAATATAATCTTTCAAAAAATTTAAATTAAGTTCTACCAATATTCAGATAAGGAGATCAATTTCATGTTCTTTTAGACAAACATATCTAATATATAATTATTGCAAGATTGATGTATTATTATTATTTATTTATTTTTCAATATGGTTATTTTTGGTATTTGTGAAATTTGAATGTAGATTACTGCTATTGAAAAGCCTCAAAAAATAAATGAAAAGAAATGCACAATGTGTGCAAAAATCGAAAGAATGCGCGCAATGGTTCACAAAGTGAATAGAGGCACAAAATTAGCCCAAATAGAAAAGATGTGCAATATCTTCAATTAAAAGTTTTTATTGTGTGTTTTCCACTATCTTTTAATCTCTAATTTAAATCATTCTAATTAACAATCATATTATATATTGAATTTGAAGTTAACTAATCTTCATTTTGTTATTTTTGTAATAATAATATTTATTTAATTTGTCTAACTTGAATAATGAATTTTATTAAGTTTTCTTCTCTTAATTATTTTTGATTTAAAATTTTTAATATTTCCTTTTCTGTGTTGTAAAATTAATATTGCATTTGCAATTGGTTTAAAATAATTTTTCTAGATCATTTCTTTTGGTTTATCTATTGAAAACTTTCATTTCAAGTTTTACTTCCCTTTTTATTGTTGTCAAAAGAGGGAGTAATAATATTATTTGATTGATTGAATTTTGCAATAATATTATTGTTTGATTGATTCATGTTTGCATGAATGTATGTGTGTGTGAATGTTTGCTGTGTTCGTATTTTGTTTTGGTTTATAATTTTATGTATTTGATTTTTTTTTGGGTTTAGGATTTTTGATCTTCATGGGAATCCCTAGATTTACATTGGTCATTCATTTAGGGGAAGCTAAGGAGAAATTTTTGCTTTGAATGTCAACTCAAAAAATAATTATTTTTCCATCTTCAAAAAGGGGGAGATTGTTGCAACTTAGTTTTCATAACTATATTTTCATATCATATGTGTTTTTGATGATTTCGAATATTATTATTTTGACTACTATTTCTCCTAACATATATTAGATATATTGCTTTTGTTATTTGTGTGTTCTATAATTTCAGAAAAATCATACTCTAGACTGTTGAAGACTTCAAGATAGTTCATAATAGGGTTTATTATTTGTTTTACATTTTTATTGAGTCTGAGTGAGTGTGATTTTAATTGAGTAATCATACAAAAACATAGTGGGTGAGTGTTAAATCTTGTAATTTTTTTAAACTAATTGTATGTACGATTTCAGATTGTATGGCATGATTTGTCCAGTTAGTGGATGCAGGTCTAGTTGGACCGAACCACTATAAATTTCTATGTTGTTTATTTTTCCATAATTTTATTTTTTTGCACATTTTTATTAAAGTGGTTGAAAATTTTTATTTTATAAACAAAAAAACTTTAATTATTATGCAAAGAAATTTTAAAATAGTTTTTCATTTAAGAGGAAATTTTAAATTACCAATTCACCTCCCTCTTAGTTAGCCTTGGGATAATTGCTTTAGGCTTAAGAACCTATACAGACTTTTCAATAGAATGTTTGAATATTTTAGGTTCTAAAAGAGATATTATAATTATATGAGCTTAGAAAATTTCCTTGTTATCCCTACAATATCATTAGAGATTTAGGGATGTATATGCTCTGAATGACATCTAGAATTAAGAGTTTTATTTATAAAAAATATGATATTTTACATTTATCAATTCAAAATATTTTATTAAATATTGTATCAACTATTATAGTATTTTTATGCATTGATAGAAATAAAAAAATAATAATTTTATTTAAGTTGGATAACTTATTACATTTAGAGGAAGTAGCAGTAGTTTTTGTTGCAAGTAAGCATAACCCTTTCTCATGGGTTTGACACTTTACTTCATCATTTTATTAGTTGATTTGGCACGTATACTTACATACATTTAAGTAAGCTTCAATTTTTGACATATATAAAAAACGTAAGCATTGACATAATAATAATTTATTACACAGTCTATAATAAAGCCTTGCTTGCTTATACGCACTTCCACCCTATTATTTAACTATAGAAGTTTGCAAGATTCTAAAGTTAATCTAAGATGTTGCCAGCAGGTGAAAGACACTCATCACATTATACTAACCTATATCAAACTAATTCATGTTTTTTTTTTCTTTTCTTAAATAATGGGGAATTAATATAACTATATATAATACATTCATAGATCTAATACAGAATCTAAGAGGTTATGTAGGGACAATCCTATAATAGATAATATTTATCTCTCTACTATATTTTTTTCCTAGAGAGCTAATTATGATTATAAATATGGGAAATCTTTTTTTTTTTTACAACAACAGTAATTATCACTAAAGTTATTGCAGAAAATTTAAACCCATAAAGGTATCTGATTTTGAAAAATTGGGATGCTAACTAACTCTTTGAGCTGAAGAATTCTTTTTGGCATCCCCCACCTTGAAATTGTATTAGTATAAATGTCGGTAGTTCAATGACTAAATCTAGTAATGCTTCAATAGGAGTTATTAGATATTATGAAGTTTGATTTCTTTGAACATTTGGAATACAATTAGTTCGATAGGATATTGCTCAAGTTGCGTTATGTGCAGTTCTTGTATTGAAAGATAACATCCAAGAATGGATGATGGATAAGAATGGCATATATATTGAAAGTGATAAAGTAGAAGTAATCAAGCTGCTATAGAAAGAAATGGAAAAGATCAGATGGAATTATGTGGATACGTGGGATCCTAATATTTCTTTATATATTTCTTCTAAAAATGTATTATTCCATTATGTGCCTAGGAATTGTTATAACGTTATCAATTTCCGTGCAACGTATGTTGTGTTAGTAAATTTCCATTTTTTAAATGTTTCAGACAATAACTTTCCTTCAACATTATTTTCTATGTTGCAAGAGGAGTGTAGTAGGATAGCTATCACCTAGGGCTATAATGTTTTTTGAATAAATGAAAAATGCAGTTTATAAAAAAAAAAAGAGTAAAGAATTGCATAAATCCTTAGTTTTATTTATGATTTAACTAATTTTAATTTTAAAGAACCATGGTAATTAAAAACTTCAAATTGCTTTAAAATTTTTAATTAGAAAGTCCTATTCTTATCAAATTAATGCATATGCCCCTCCCTCCTTGTTAAGGGATAAACTAAATGCATGAAACCCTTAAATTTATTTATTAAACTATTAATGATTTAATTAATTATTTAAGTTTAATTAATTAGTTTATTAATTATATTGAATTTAATTTGATTTATTATTTAATTTAATTTAATTAAAATTAACTAATTTTTATTGAATATTCTCTTATTTTTAGTTTATTCATTTAATTTATAATTAAGTTTTTGTAATTAATTATTAAAATGTTTATTTAATTATTAATGATTTTTATTTTTTTAATAATTTTAATTTTTTAAAAATTTATTTAATTTTATTTGTTACTTTCATTTTATTTATTGAATAATAAAAATAATGAACCCTTACATGTGGGTTTGACTTGAGAACTTAAAATGATTTATCTTTTTTATGTTTATTGAAAGTATTGGGAGATTTCCATTACAATCAAATAATTGGAAGGAGCCTCCTTCATAGACTATCTCAATGATAAAAGGTCCTTCCTATATTATTTCAGACTTCCTAGTGATCTTTTGGTTGGCTAAGATACATCTCCAAAGAATCAGTATCATGTCTCCTACTTGGCAGGTTCTAGGTCACAGTAACTTATCACGAGCTTGAAGCATTCAATATTTATATAACTCTAAGTTTTGTTGAGCTTAGAGGAGACAGAGTTTAAGTCCTTCGAGCACTTATAATTGGAGTTGTAGATTTTGTTATATCGTGATATGGTTATATAATGTGATCCTTAGTGAAGGAATTTATACCTCTAAAGAGAGCACAACCTCAAACCCATACACTAATGTAAATGGAGTTGATTAGGTCAGTGTCCAATTTGTGGTCTGATAGGCCCATAAGGCTTCCACCATGCGTTTTCTATCATTTAAGCTCTTTTTGATGATTTTCCCAAAGGTTCTATTGAAGGCCTCATCCAACCAATTAGCCTGTGAGTAATAAATTATGAAGTATCTCTAATCAATACCATGGCATTTTATAAAATTATTTATTTTATAAACTTGAATATGAACCTACTATCATATATCATCCAACATGGTAAGCCAAATTGACATATGATAAGGTCATGAAATAATTTCATGACATGGTGTAATGTTACATGGAGTGTGGGAAATGCTTTTGCCTGCTTGGAAAAATAAATAGTTGCGAACCAAAATAAAATGATGACAAATTGTAGGTGGGTTAATAGACCCAATAAAATCCTTTCCCCAACTCTCAAAAGGATATAATTCTCTCATAGGATTAAAAACATTACTCGGTTGATGTAAAACCACACTATGAACATGACATTAGTGATAATATTTTGCAACATTAATATAATTGTCAACAATCATGGGCCAATAATATCTAAGTTTTTAATTTTTATTATAATATTAGGACACCATTAATAAGCACCGAATAGTTAGGCTTATACTTCATTCATGATTTTTGAGGCTTATCATTTTTCTAGATAATATAGCCACATCTAATCAAATAATTGATGGTATAGGGTGTTGTTCATTTTTTTTTAAGGAATACAATATTCATTAAAAAACAAAAGCACCAAATCTCCTAGATACAAACTAATGAGAGTAAACAAACCTATCACTTTCTTCCTTTACTATTTTAGTAAAAGAAGAAGGAATATTACTCTCACAAAAGTTATCCCAAGGAAAATCATAAGAAAAAGACAGGTTGGCATAATAATTAGCCAACTTATTACAATCTCTACCAACAAAATAGAAAATAACATTAATCAAAGAATTAAAAGCCAATAACTCTTCATCTTCAATGATACCACCAAGTTTCTTTGGTTTGCTATACAACTTGTGAAGAAACTGGATCACATTCTAATTGTCTCCCTCAATGATAATGCCTTTAGCATCTTGTAAACTTTCTTTTAAAACATTCTCCAAAGCTCTGAATGCCAATAATTACATCTGAGATATCACCCAATGAACTCCAGAAAAACCAAATGCTAAAACAAATCTACCTTTGCCATCTCAAAAAATGCCTCCAACACCAGCCCCATAATTTTCTCTAAGTGAAGCATCAATGTTAATTTTATACCACTTAAGAGGAGGAGGATGCCAAGTATCTAAAAATATTCTAGGTGGCTGATTGACATCCCAGTTATCTGAGAGGATATTCATATTTGATGTGCTCACTAATCCGAGAACATTAGCCACGATCAAGACATTGTTATCTCCTATTTTTCCATGCATTACTCTATTCCTATCATTCCAAGAGAACCATAATAGAGACACATAGATTCTAACAGCTATCACATTCATCCAAGATAAAAGTTCTAGCTCATATAAACATTATTTAAAAGAGGTAAATTTTTGTAGACTGAATCCCCACTTCCTTATTAAGTTAATCACTTTAACAAACTTAGAACAAGTAGCTGTGACATGATCAATGTCTTCTACCTCTCCACAACCACTTGGCCACAAATTAGTATTGCATAACCTTCTTTTCATAAGAAATTCTGCTTTAGGAATAGCCTTCTTACATATACACCAAAGAAATAACTCCACCCGAGCATTCAACTTCAGTTTGTAAATCCAAGAAAGCGGATATACATTCTCCTCTTCTTTAAAGCCATCTTCAATCAGCATTGATGAAATAGATTTTCCACTCCATTTCTTCTTCAATTCCATAAAGTCCCCACCCTACTTTTTAAAGATCTGAATACTACCTATCATGTAGGCAAGATCTTCTCTAAAATATAACTGCAGCTTTTCATTGTCCCACTTCCCCTCTTGAATGAAAAAAATCAAGAGTTAGATTATCATCATCAAATATTGCAACAAATGTGGGCCATTTAAGCAAACTCTTGTCTAAGATCCATACATCTTTTAAAACATTTATATTCAAACCCACAACAACATTCCATCTTACAAAACTCTTTAGAGCCTTCCATCCACTAGCAATGATCTTCTAAGCTGAAGATCCACTCTTCATAGCTTCATTGCTACACCATTCCTCCCCAGTTTTGAGCAACAAATTTCTGTTTAACAGAGTAGCAGGACTTTTCATTAAATTCCATGCAAATTTTGCTCTTAACACTCCTATCCTGGATACCCCCGACTGAACTCCCCATCCTCCCAAAGCTTTCGATTTACACAACACATCCAAAGCCACATATTGCATGCCATAACCTCCATCATACTTATTCCAGATAAAGTTCCAACATAATTTGTCAAATTCCTTTAAGATACTCAAAGGAACAAGAGAGTGAGCCATGAGGAACAAGGGAAGGTTCATAAAAGCAGTTTTCACCAGCACCAATCTTACAGCTAGCAAAATGTACCCCCAAGCATTTAACTTCTTCAAAGATTTATCCAATAAAATATGGAAATCAGCTTTTCTCAATCTCCTTAGAGCTATTTTAACTCCCAAGTATTCCATCTCATCAACAAGCTTAATCCCCAATAACTTCCAAATTTTTTTCTTCCTTCTCAAAACATATTTTCCACAAATCATAGCAGATTTATGAAGATTGATTTTTTGACCAGTCCATTTACAATAGTCCTCTATAATGCTCTTCAACTTCTTCATATTCTTAAATTTAGCATCAGAAAACACCAATAAATCATCTGTATAAAGCAAGTGCGAAACTTTTTGTCCCCTTGGAGAAATATTGATACCCAAATCCTTGCCTTTGTAAGAAAAAGCATTAGAAAGCAATTATGAGCACATGATAAATAAGAAAGGGGATATTGGACAACCTTGATGGAAGCCACTTTCCCCCACAATCCATCTAGTATTACCTCCATTAATCAAGATGGAAAACCTTGGTTCCAAAACACACTCCATCACCAATCTAGCAAAACTTTCTGAAATACCCAATACATACATCATCTTTCTAAGAGTAGTCCAACTCATACTGTCATAGGCTTGTTCCATATCTAACATAATAGCCATCAATCCTTCACTTTCTTTGGAAAACATGATTTTATTAAAGATTTCTTGCGCTAGTAACAAATGCTCTAAGATAGATCTCCCTCTAACAAAGCTACCTATTCTTCAGAGATAATTTTAGGGATTACCATAATCAATCTATTCAACAGCACTTTAGCCACAATTTCGTAAATGGAATTACAAAGGCTAATTAGATGAAATCAAGAGGGAGTCACTTGATTACTTGATTTGGGAATGAGTACAACTAACGTATCCTTCCATTCCTTGTACATTTTTCCTGAAAGAAAAAAGCTTTTCATTGCTCTACAAACATCCTTCCCAATAATATTCCAATCAAACTTGAAAAAAGAGTAAGTCATACCGTCATAACATGGAGCCTTGTTGTTACCCAATGTCCTGACCACCTGCACAATTTCTAAATTGGAGAAGTTTGCATCCAGTCATTTCCTATCTTCATCTTCTAAAACCTTCCAAGTAGAAGAAAATTTCTCCAAGAAACACACCCTATCCTTCCACTTATTTTGAAAAAAAATTGAAACAAAAACTCTTCGACCTCCTTAGGCTCCTCGGTGAGAACCCCATTTGAATTCTTAATTTGAGAGATCCAATTACCATTTTTCCTAGCATTTGAAAAAGCATGGAAAAATTTAGTTTTAGAATCTCTTTCTTCAATCCGTTTCACTTTTTCTTTTTGCTTCCACCATGTATTCAAACAGCAAAGGTTAATATTCATCTCTTTAATCATCACTTTAATCAACAATAACATCTCATTATCCAACTACCCTTCTCAAGCTTCCTACTCTTGTAGATGATAAATTTCCAATTTCAATCTATCCTTATCTTTAGAGAATTCCTTGAACTTCACCGTACTCCAATAAAACAAATCCTTCGAAGCTTTATTACTTTTCTTGTTAAGAATTTGCATGTTATCCCCTCTAAAATCCGTCTTCCATACTTTAGCAATAATATTAGTCGATGCCTTGAAAGAAATCCACACATCTTTAAACTTAAGGACCCCCTTGATTTTTGTCGTCGTCTAAAAAATTTTCAAGATGTTAGGATAGTTATCCGAAGCCACCCTAGCAATGTGTCTATCCACAGCCACTTGGATAGAATTGATTGCCAAAGAATTTAGTAAATGGCTTATGCTAGAGAGAGAAATTGTGGGATTCTTCTAGAGAGGGATATTATGGGATTCTGCTAGAGAGAAAAACTATTCGATTTCAAAAATTGAATTGGCACAGCCTTCTGGTTTTCTGATGATTGCGTCTGATCGCAGATCATCTGCTAAAATTGGTGCAAGAGTAGATCGAAACATCTCAATGTAGTCCCTGCAAATAATCAACAAGGATTTTTTAAATCTTCGTCTCCTCCAGTCTATGCTAGGGCTTCATCCATGACTGAAAAAGTTGGAATGAATGGTATTTGCTTGAATGTCAACAAAGCAAAACCATTGACTATTAATGAATTCGGGTTGTTTAAAAATAAGAAAATTTCTTAAGATAATGTGAAAGGTAAGAAAGTTATGTTCAATGAAGATTTTTCAATGTCAAACAAGCAGGATTTCATGAGAATTAATTTTGGGACAGCTCTGAAATCAGCCCGGGAATCAGATGAACTAGAAACTGTAATTGCTAATAGAAGAACTCTTTGGGCTGATTTGGAAGGCTTTTACACAAATAATATTCCTATGGTTATAGGAGGTGACTTCAATTGTTTGTTATCTAAAGAAGATAAAAGGGAGGGGGGGGGGGGTGAGGAATTTTTTGGTTTTCCCTATCTTCTAAAGTAATGAAAGCCTTTATTACGAATAATGATCTTCATGAGATTTCCTATGTTGGGCCTAAATTTTCCTAGTGTAACAACAAGGTGGGAGGAGCTCACATCTTGAAAAGGCTAGATAGATATTTGTTAAACATGTATGCTTTGACTACCTCCAACAAGATGGTGGTGAGACATCTTGCTAGAGTAGCTTCGGACCACAATCCCATTTTACTAAACCTAGATGTGGCATTCAAAGCGAATAAGATTATCAGATTTGAGGAAGTTTGGGCATCTTATCCTGCATCAGAATCCATTGTTAAAGCTACTTGGAGCATTAAATCGGGAGGCAATTATGCTGAGAAATTGAACAAGAAATTTAAAAGAGCATTAAAAAGTCTTTTTTTTGGAGTAGACTAAGCACAAAAATTATTTGAAGCAAAAAGAAGAGCACAAGGCAATTATTCTGGAGTTCCAAATGAAGGAAGCGGAGGCTGGGCTTTCGAAGGAGGAAACCTGTGTTCTTAAAGAAAAAGTAAATGAACTCAATTCAATCCTGACTAGACTATGTACATGGTGGAAGCAAAGAGCCAAAATTAAGTGGTTGTTTTATGGTGATTTGAATACTAAATTCTTTCACTCATTCACATCGGTTAGGAAGAAGTCCACTTGGATTTACAAACTTAAAGAAAAAAACTAGAGTAATTGTTGAAGATCAAGAACAAATAGAAGACATCTTTCTGGAATTCTTTGAAGGTAAGTGGAAAGACAGATCTTGTAACACGTATGGTTGGCCTAACCGAATTTTTAAACTGTATGGTAATGAGATAGAATGCTTGAATAAGGACATTTCTTTTGAAGAAGTTGAAGATGTGTTGCTGCATTTCGAGGGAAACAAATCACCTGGTAATGATGGTATTAGCTATTCCTTCTTAAAATTATATTGGCACTTTATCAAACAAGATTTCTGGAATGCTTTAGATCTTTTCTTCAAAATCTGTCTAATGGATGAAGGATGGAATGAAACTCTAATAGTTCTTATTCCAAAAATGGAAAATCCATGTACCCCAAATCATTTCAGACCAATCAGTCTTTAAAGAATAATTTACAAGGTAATTGCAAAAATCCTTCTTAATCGAATAGAAGCAACAATGCATAAACTTATATCTATAGAGCAAGCAGCTTTTATTATGGGTAGATCTCTTGAGGACCACATTCTGGTTGCTCAAGGGGTTTTTCATAAATTTAGTGTTTCCAAAACTCAAAAAGGTATGGTTGCTTTTAAAATTGACATGGAACAAGCATACGATAGTATATGCTGGAAAAATCTAAAAATTTTTGGAAATATTTGGTTTTCCTTATAAATTTTCTTCTTGGATCATGGACTGTATCATAGATCCAAAATTTATTTTATTAATCAATGGATCTCGGTCTAAATGGGTTAAAGCAAGGAATGGTTTTTGACACGGATGTCCCTTTGTCACCTTACCTCTTCATCCTATGTGCTCAACTTCTCTCTAATGTATTTTTACAAAATGGGAACTCTTTGGGTATTCAAATCATGCAAAATGGTCCAAGGATTAATCATCTACTCTTTAATCTTCTCTGAAGCTATTATTAGAGATGTGAAGGAAATCAAAAGTGTTTTATCCAATTTTTGTAATTGGACTGGTCAATGCATAAATGAAGGAAAATATGTGATGTTGTTTGGAAACAATGTGAAGAAGAGAAAGAGAAGGGTTATTGAGAGGATTATGGGCTTCAAGGTGGTGAATGAATTCAATTACCTCGGCATTAAAATGGCATTATGGAGAATAGTGGTTGAAGATTATCAATTTATTATTGATAAAGTTATGAGATTGATACATATATAGGGTTCTAAACTCTTATCCTTGGCTGGGAAATTTTTACTCATTAAATCAGTTCTCAAATCTATCCCAATTTTTTACTGTTCTCTTGCTCTGGTTTCGAAAAAGATATTAAAAGATCTAGACAAAATCTGTAGAATATTCATTTGGGACAAAATTGATGGCAAATTGGGTTTACACTATGTAAGTTGGGAGAAGCTCTGTAAACTGAACTGCTTGGGGGGGAGGCCTTCGTTCAAATTTGGAGTTAGCTGGTCCCTCAAGAGCAAGGTTGGCATGGAAAAGTATTCAGAAAAAAGATTCATTGTTGTATAGGTGGCTGGGAGAAATATTCAAAATTTATAAGGGAAAGACAGGTGGAAGCAAGGTTAGCTCTTTGTTCAAAATAATTGCCAACAGTATGAAGCACCTAAATAACATAGTGAGATGGAAGATCGATTCTGGAAGGAACATTAATGTTTATAATGACATCTAGATTTTAGACAAGAACCTTAATTCATAGCCAACTTTTATGACGATACCAGATGACCTTGAATTGACATTGGACAACCTTATTACAGATGGTGGATGGAATATAGATAAACGTTTTTCTTTGTTTAGTGAAGACCTTGCTGCTTTAATTTGTAAGATTCAAATCCATCATGAAGATGAAGCAGAGCTTATTAAATTTAAATCAGGTATGTGTATTCCTACACTAGCTTATAAAGCTTCAATCATAGAAGAAGGCCTTGTTTTTATTGGGAATGTCTTAAAAATCTAAAACTGAGACCTCGAGTGGAAGTGTTCTGGTGGCGATTACTCAACAATGCAATTCCTACATTCTTTTTCCAGTATCAAAAAAGAATTCAAGAGGAATTAGGTTGTCCAAGATGTTGTAATGAAAGATAACATATTGACCACATCACGATCAATTATTTGAAAATGGCACAGGTCATGAATTATCTTAACAATTGAGGCTTTGGCTTTCCGATTGATAACTCTTTTCAACATTGCTGGAATTGGTTGAATTCAGGTGCTAAAAATCACAAATTCATTTCAATTATTTATTGTAATGCAGTTTATCACTATTGGAGGGCAAAGAACAAGATTATTCATGGAGGGAAAGACGTAAGTGCTTTGGTGTTAGCTTTGAATTCAGTTAGCTATGCCTCAATTTCCTTTATGAAAGATACAAAATTGTCGGGCCACTGGGGTATTAATTAGTTAAATAGACTGTGTAATTGTTGGTACCCTCCTCCACTCGACTGGATCAAAATTAATGTTGACGCTTCATTATCAAATTCTTATAAAGTAGGAGTATGAGGTGTTATCAGAGATTGTAGAGGGATACTTCTACTTGCCTACTATTTTAATTATATTCATTGCAATATATCTTTTCTTGAACTAATGGTGGTCTATATGCTTAAATAAGTTAAGAAGGATTGGATAGAAGGATACAAAGGGGTAATCATAGAAGGAGACAACAAAAACATCATGAGGTTCTTACAAGATCTTAAAGGTAATTGAGAAGATGAGCTCAATTTCTTCAAAGATTTTAATTTTGTTGTTTTTAATTTGGTCAATAGAGGTTGCAATAATTTAGCTAATTTATGTGCTAATTATGCTCTTCTTAGCAACTTCTCTTGGGATTGTATATACATGAATAAGATTCCTTCTATTTTTAATCAAGTGTTAAAGGAGGAATCGGCCTATGGGCCTAGTTTGTAATAGCTTTTAGTTTTTATTAAAGCAATATTTTACTTTTCTCAAAAAAAAAAAAAAAAAAAAAGAGTTTAGTAAACACCTGCCCAACCTTTCAAGAATCCTCCCTCCTCCAATCTTATTATTTCACCAACTGAACCTTGGTTCAACAATTGCCACCTCATAAAGGTCATTTGAATTTATAAAATTATGCATCTCTTTGGGACCTTGAGAAAACATAAACTTTCTACCACCCTTCTTATCTTCCTGAGATAAAATATAGTTGAAATCCCACCTACAATGGAAGCAACTTTCCTATGGGCAACCTCCTAATTGCAATCCCATAACAACCTTCTTTTATGAACCTCCTTACTTCCATAAATAGTAGAGATCATCCACACGCCTTTATTAAAGACGTTAAGATCCCCTATCACATATTGATCTGATGTCTTCAGCACTGAAAATGAAACTAAATTTGATCTCCATAAGATCATAATACCACCTGATAAACCATATGACGGGAGTAGAAATAATCCCAGTCCAGTCTCATTATCTTCTCCAAAGAGCTCTATCAAAAGTATCAATTTTGGTGTCTACCAATCCCACAAATAAAATACTGAAATCTTTAACAAATGCCTTGAGATAGAGAGAGGCTTCCTTATTCTTAGCCCCTCTATAATTCCAATAAGCGATGGAATTCATTAGATCACCCTAGGGGATGAACCACCATCACTTCTCTTACTACCAGTCTCCAAATTCTTACCACAAGGAGCATTTTTAATAGGCCTAAAGATTTGAGTTCTTTAGCAAGCTTAAATTTGGACATTTCTCCAATGTTACCAAATTCCTTTATCACTCCACAATCAAATTTACCACTGTAAAATCTTCCTACATAGCCATCTTCCTTCCACAACCCGTCACCTTTAAACACAACAACATTGCCTTCATCAACATTTTCTTTAACATTTATTTCATTCACACCTTCTCCATCTTTGACATCATACTCCATACTCAAAATATCAAATTGATTAACATTTATTGGAAAAATGGCATTAGTAGGATTAAAAACCCTATCCGTAACACCATCATTTTTCTAAAGATCTTCATTTATCTAAACATCAGACTCCTCAATTCCAGCAGCTTGCAATTCTTTCGTGCCTTGCTCCAATCCTTCTGTAATTTAACCCTCTTCAGTTTATTCAGTACTAGCAATCAAGTTATTCAACTCTAGCAATATTGATCCAATTTGGTCTTCAGAACTCACAATAATCCTGTCCTCCTAAATCTCCAAATCAGGCTTCGATTGCTTCTTTACATATTTCATATTCATTGGCTTCACATTTGGGTTTCTCTGGATCAATCTTCTACTTATCTTATGATTAACCATAACCCATGGACCTTAAGAAGCATCATTGTGTATCACTTGCCTATTTTACCATTCAACCCCAATCCTCCTTTAGTGTCACCAACAACCGATTCCTTGTTAACATGAATACCATGTTTGCAATCATTCTTCACATGCACAATCATCCCACATTCAATAATGAAAGTTGAGATTTTTTCATACTAAACTTTTTGAAAAAATCTCCCTGAAATGCTTTCCACCCAGACTCCTAAAGAAAGGCATTAATCAAGCTTCATCCATACGCACTCATCCTTGCAAACTCCCTCCTTCCCCATTGAAACATATTCCCATCCAACATTAATGATTTACCAATCATAGAAGCAATCCTTGCCACATTCAACTCATCCCAACATTATAGTGGTAATTAAGTCAATCTTATCCATATAGGGGAGGTTAGCCCCCTCATGGACAAGGGAGAAAAATCAGTAGACCATTTCTCCATAGCAACAATATGCCCATTAACGAACCTAGGGCCGCCTGAAAGAACACCTTCAACCAACTCCTGTGAATTGAAAGAACATAAAAACCATCCCCTTCCAAGTGAAGTAAAATGAAAATGGCCAAACTGACTCCATTGCCTTCTAACTTCCCATGCCATCATATGAGATGGTAATTCCTTACCAAATACTTTAATTACCAATGAATTCAACAATTTGTTTGAATTCGAAATCTCATTCTCTTCACGCAATCTCACTGCTTTTCCATCCTCCAACAATACCATATCTTCTTCTTTAAAGTCTAGCTTGATGTATGGTTTCTTACTCCAAGGATTAAAATCCACTTCCTTCACAGCTCTCTTCAACATTTCATCAACCACCTTTTCCACATTCACATTCACATCCATCTTTCCTCCCAAACTATTATTCTAATGAAGTTTTCTGTTAATCAAAATAGGTGAATTCACATTTATCACACTGTGTCCAGGGATTGCATTTGAATTCCCAAATCTATTAACAAAAATTTTCATCTTGGAGGATGAAGCAGACGGATCAATTGAATTCAAAACCATTGAGCTTTTCATCAATTTTGGAGTAATTGATTCAAAATTTTTAGCAATATATTTACCTTTACCTTCCACATAAATGATCTTCTTGGGAGCAACATCTGATACTTCCTTTATCACCAACGCTTCGTGCAAACTCTTGTTCACCATGTTGAGATAATTCTATTTAGAACAAGCTATTAGACAATTATTTCCACCCAAAATTTGATTTTTGGTACCTCCAATGGAAGTCGATCTTGCCGTCGAAGCCAAAGATGGTCGGAAACCATCTGCCGCCATCTTCCCAACCAAATCCTAAAAAAAGGACCAAAAACTAGAAGAAATGAATTTGAAAATTTAAAAACTTTCTCTCCCTAAATGACAGCTTCTCTCTCTAAAAACTTTCTCTGTCTAAAAGTTCTTCCTATATAGGGTGTTATTCACAAGGGAGTATAAGAGGGAATGTTTCCTGATTTAATTGGTAGGGGACTTATCATGAGGGAGTTACCTTCTTAAAGATAATCGATGAGTGCTTATCTCCAATCACCTTCTTTATCTATTTTTGAAGAGGTAGATAGGACTTGGGAAGATTTATTATTGATGAGCTCTAAATCTATAAGAGCTTGGACCTAACGACCATGAATTTCTATAAAAATGGAGTATTCTTTTGGACAAATAAATTCTTTTACAATCTTTGCTAAGGCATTCACCGTAGAATTTCTTCCACGGGGAATTCTATACATAGTTTTAATAGGAATTTTCCCAAGTAAGTGATTTGTGTACTTATGGTATTTCAGGATTTTTGGACTCTAAACCTTACAGAATCCTGCAATATGGTTGATAACCAGTTGAGAATAGCTAAACATCTAAATTTCTTTTATTTATATTAGTATTATATGTTCCAATCTAGTTATTAGAGCCTATACTCAACCTCATTGTTTGTGCAAGGCTCTAATAAATGATAGAAAAAAATACCTCATTCACTTTTCAAGTGTTAAAAAAATTAGGCCAATTATAGCTTGGGTTTTCAGAATAGTAAATTTATGTGTATTTCCTCACTAGGAGGATACCATAACATTAAAATATAATTCTCAAACACAATCATTAGATTCCTCCAAAATTATGATTTATTCTTTAGGTAAATAATCATTTAGAGGAGATTCTATGGGCAGCGGGATTGCTACAGGGAAGTCAGAAATAACATGTCTTTTCACATCACATAGGGGAATGACAATTATTTCAAATTGAATCAATGTCATAGACCACCACACTAGATGTTCCCTATAAGATTTCTATTTTTGGTAATATCGGCCGGGACGATATGTCCAAAATCAGAAACCCTCATTAGGGCCTCCTTATTAAGGCAGCCGTCAACAGATCGGCCTGGACGATACCTGTATCGGCCAGGACGATAATCTCAATTCAGAAAGAATCAGCCGCCATAATCAGTTTAGGAATTCTTTGTTTTAGGAAATCGGCCCGGACGATATTATTATCATCCAGGACGATCTAACTCAATCATGACTAAATTGATCTGGTATCTTTGGAAAGCATTAATGGTTGATTGATACGATCACATCGTCCGGGACGATCAAATGATCGGCCAGGACGATGGCCTGGACGATCTACATCGGACAGCTTGTATTCAGGGCTATGATCAAGACGATTGAAATCGGTTTTAAACTAATCGGCCAGGACGATCGTGAGATCGGCCTGGACGATGTAACCAATTTTCTTCTGATCGTCTCAAATTGTCCCGGGCTAATGAGCTTAATTTGTACTGATCGGCCAGGACGATATGCCTATCGTCCTGGATGATAATGTCGGCAACTTGCATTAATGAGCTCGTTTTGAGAGCTTCTATTTAAGCTTTGGCATGACACTTTGTAAGTGTCTTTGGCAGCCATTGTAGCTTTGTTCTTGTGGGGGGAAACTTGAAGAGAGAGCTTGAAAGGGAGAGAGGAAAGGATGGAGTTCTAGAGAGGGAGAAGATCCTGTGAGGGGGGACTCAAGGGAGTGTGGATGGGGTTCCACACAGTTGCTCCGTCGAACTCGCACCATAGTACCATCGGATTCAAGGCTTGTCTCGAGGTAAGTTCACCAAAGAAGAAGTCTCTTTGGTGTCAAAGGACCCGACGACTCCGCCACACCGGGAGTGGTGGAAGTGATTTTGTAAGGGCTTCTCCGCCTAGCTGTGGGGGCTAAAGGAGAGTCACGATTTAGTGCAATACTTGGAGGGTGCCTCCAAGGAGTGGACGTAGGTCAAGGTTTGACCGAACCACTATAAATCCGGTGTGTTCTTTTCTGATTATTGCTTCTGCATTTTAATTTCCGCACTTGGTTTTCCTTGTGGTGATTTGGTTTGTGATTTTATTTCTTTGTTTAAAGAATCCTTTTTATTATCCAATTCACCTCTCTTTGTTAGATTTGGGACTAAGTTCATAGGGCTTAACATCCCTAACCAACTTTCAAGATATTGTAACAAATTCACTCTTTAAAATATACTTACCTGATGAGAAAACATGTATAGTGCCTTACCTTTTGGGCTGAAAGCAAGAGAGTGCTTCTCGAAGAAAGGATATCAAATTTTCATTGGGAGAAGTCATCGGCTCAGATAGTAGAGGGTTTTTTATTTTTCCTTGTAGTAGACTTGGGCTAACAGGGCATCAAGCAACTCATCCAAATATACGTTGTAGAGAATAAGAGGCTTCCCTAGAATAGGGGCATCCAAATATGAAGGATTGGTGAGGTATTATTTAATACACTTAAAGGAACTTTGATATTTCTAGACCCATATAAATTTGACAACCTTTTTAGCTATGATAGGGAAGGGCTAATGCCTTATAAAGAGATTAGAAATAAACCTTCTTGGATATGCCAAAATACCTTTAAGGGACCTCAATTAAGCAATGCTTATAAGACAAGACATATTTAAGATGACTTACATCATAGTAGGATTATTTTCAATTTTGTGATGCCTCATTATGAAGCCAAAAATAATACTTGTCATCATCAAATGGACCAATGGTACCAAATCGGATACCACTAATTAATTTATTTTATTTTTTGTATGCCAAAAATAATACTTGTCATCAATTTTGTGATGCCTTGCGGTTTCTAGCTTGACCCTTGATCCATTAACTTATCATGAGATCTTTAGAGACATTATTCCTAATGCACATAGGAAAGCAGATAAGATGTAATTCCATTAATTCATTGAAAGTTGCCTCCTCAAGGATTATGCAACCTTCCTTCCTTGAGGTAGAGTGGATTGGAAAAAAACATTTGCATTTTCCTTACATCACCATAAAAATTATGAGAGACATTAATTACTAACCCTACAATTATGTTTACAAACAGTGGAGTTAAGGTTAAGGCTTTAATTCTCTTAGATCTACTACTTATGGTGGAGCATGCTCTTTATGGCACTGCCCTAGTCTTAAAGGGTCATATTTTATAACCCTTATAGGTGCTTTTTCAGTCACCTCAAAATCCAATTAAATGACCCCTAATTCATGATCTATCAATTTCATATTGATTAGTAATGTACCTATGGATTTGGGTAAATCTCACACCTCTAACCCAAAAAACATGATTGAAATCCAAAGGCTATAAAACCTTCAAATATTAATAGCCTATGTTACTGGACCTAGTATCCAATGGAATTTGACCTTGAGACCTTCCCCAAAACCTTTGAATATGTCGATAATACTCATTATGACATGCCAAACATAAAACATTACTTTGGTGGACCCTATTTAACCTAAAGTTGACTAAGGCCTTATTAACCAAAATTCCACTTAAGGGCAAAACTAATGTTTTCTCCAAATTTAAACATAGATCAATCAAACTAGGTCATAGAATCTCTTATAATGCATCCTAAACACCATGATTGTTGCATTGAAATAAAACCCAATCTTTGGTTTAATGTAGTTGACCAAGTCTACCATGGCTTACTAAAGTATCCCTTAATGATTTAAGTATGCATTTCTATCAAAATGTTCTTGCCTTGGCTTGAAACCCTCTCCATTTGTCTCTAATCATCATACCAAACTTTTAGGATCCAAATCAAACTAATGGGTTGACTTAGTTGACCTAGTCAACTATGGTTGAACAAACAACCGTACACCCAACCAAGATCAAAATCAAAGCTCCAATAAATTTCAAACCCAAATGGTAACCTCAAATCCTTAAATTAGACTTTCCAAGAATGTTTGTTATTTTTCTATGTCAAATCCCCTTGGATTTGAATTGGTCAAACTTCCATGCATGGTCAAACCCCTAAAATACACTCATCACCCATGCAAAATTCAATCCCATGACTTTAAACTCCTTACAGTGGTTTCCTACAACATGCATGACCTCGTCAAGGCCTATCCTAGCACCATTGATTTTTCAATAAGTTAATAAGTCAATAAGTCATCTCAAACTCGTAGGAAAGGGCCAAACTTTTATGAAATTAACATGCCACCTAAATACCCCCTTTCCCTCAGCAAAACCCATTTAAATTTTGTTTAAATCAGCCCTAAAACATGTCTATTGCCCCACAATCTTGCTCTTAAACAAATCCAACCCTGGTTTAACTTAATAAGGAAAAAGGGGTGTGGCCCCCCATCCCATTTGAAAGTTTGCTAGGGATGTTATGCCCTATAGAACTGGCCCAAGCTAACCAAGAGGGGGGGGGGGGGTGAATTGGTAATTAAAAATTTCTTTTCTCAAAGAATGAAAATCACAAACCAAAATCACCACAGAAAACAAAGTGCGAAAATAAAAGTGTTGAAGCAAAAATAAGAACATAGAAATTTCTAGTGGTTCGGTCAACTCGACCTACGTCCACTCCTTGGAGGCACCCTCCAAGTATTGCACTACAAAACGTGACTCTCCTTTAGCCCCCACAAGAACCTCATTTTTTTCACCCCGGCAAGGTAAAGAACCTACCTCCTTTTGCTTCCTCCTGAAGCTGACAGAGAACTACAACCAAAAGCTAACTCCTTACCTCTACCGACCCTTCCACGGACGAGAAACTCTAGACGAAGAACAAGCAGAGCGATCCTTGAAGCAACCCTTGTGAATCCCCTCACAAGCTCCCCCTCACAAGATCCTCTCTCTCTCCCTCTCTCTCTTTCTCTCCTCAAGGTCTTCTCAGGTCAAGGCAGCAGCCAAAGGTCTCTCAAAACATTGAACATGAGCTCTTAAATAGAAGAGCTTCAAAGGAGCTCATTAATTGCAAATTACCAATTTTATCATCCAGGCTGATATGGACATCGGCCTAGCCGATCAGTACAAATCAATGAAGATCGGCCAGAGCATCGCCCTGGATGCAAAACAGGATGATTGAAAATTGTCTTGATCGTCCAGGCCGATCTCACGATCGTCCTAGCCGATCAGTTCAAATCAGAGGAAAATCGTCCTGACAAAAGCCCTGGATATGAGCTGACCGATTTTTATCGTCCTGAAGTAACTTAAGGTTTTTGACTGGATCGTCCTGGCCGATCCTGCGATCGTCCAGGACGATATGATTGTATCAATAATCCTTAATTACTCCCTTGATTTCCTGAACAATTAAGGCATAATTTATGAGAATCGTCAAGGCCGATACTGGATCGTCCTGGCCGATAATTTAAAAATGCAGTATACCTTAATTGTCTATGGCGGCAACTTCTTTATGTTTTGAGAATATCGTCCTGGACGATACACATATCGTCCAGGTCGATATTTTAATCACGGCTGCCTTAATTAAGAATCCTTATTTAGACTTTCTGTTTTAAGCCAGATCGTCTAGGCCGATAGAAGAAATCGTCCGGGTCGATATGAGTAAAAACAGAAATTCTAAGTCTCTCAAGTATGTGTGTGAAGGGTTACTTAGTACCAGTCTCTTTGACTATTACAAGCAGACTCAAGAAGTGAAAAACAAAAGTACAGACTGACTCAACCCAAAACCTACTCAATCCTGTATTGGCTTCGTCTTTTTTGTCCGATCTTCGATTCTCGAAATGTTATAAGCAACAAGCAGTCCAAGAGAAATAGTGTTTGTCAATCATCAAAACATAAGCCATGAAAATAGATTTGCAACAATCTCCCCCTTTTTGATGATGACAAACACAAGTAGGAAAATATCAAAAGAGTCTATTAGAATTTTAAGTTTTCAACAATTTTTCCTACCACACCCTACTCCCCCTTTTGTCAGCACAAAAAGAGGGTCAAGATACAAAAGAAAAAAAAACAAAGACTAAAAAGCAAACTAAAAAAAAAAATAAGAAACAAACAACAGAAAGTACAAACTAAAAGAACGAGGGATCCTGATCATATGATGAAGGTGGTGGAGGTGGCTGCTGAAAGTAGCTGTCAAGCATGGTAAACTGAGCATTGAACCAGGAGATGTCCTGGTCATGCTGCTGCTGCTGGTGAGTAAGAAAACTGTCAAATTGGGCTAAATTCTCAGTGCGGTGCTGCTCGTATCGGGCAATGTCCTCAGAGTGTTTCTGCTCCTGTGCAGCAACGTGTTGCGGATCTATGATTTTGATGATAACAAACATTCCTTATTTCTCTACGATTGCCTTATGTGCTAACATTTCAGGTCCACTCGATCAGACTGCAATCTGGAACCAGCTCAAGATTCGGTAGACTAGATCTATGTAAGTTTGTAATCTTTTTCCTTTCTCGAGTCTGTTGTATTTGGTGTGGCTATAACTTGGTAGAAATTCTCTTGCACCCTATATGAATTTTTTTTTTGGTAACATCGTCCGGGACGATATTAATATTGGCCTGGACGATCTGCCCAAAAGTAGAAATCCTAGTTAGGGCATCCTCATTAAAGTAGCTGTCTTTTTACAAAACACATCATCCTGGACAATTTTGTATCGACCAGGATGATCGGCTCAATTCAGTAAGAATCTGCCGCCATATCTACTTAGAAAAATATTTTTTTCGGACATCATCCCGGTGGATCATCCTGGACTATAAAATATCGTCCCGGACGATCCAGAGCAATTTTTCCAAAATTTCTCATGCAGTTTTGGAAAGCAATTAATGGGGATTTCATCCGGGCCGATTGTAAGATCGTCCGGGACGATGAGACATCTTCCAGCTTCATTTCAGGGTGATATTCAGGATGATTTTCCTCATATTTGAACTAATCGGCCAGGACGATTTGGCTATCGTCCTGGACGATAATGGCGGCAACTTGCATTAATTAGCTCATTTTGAGAGCTTCTTTTTAAGCTATGGCAAGGCACTTTGTAAGTGTCTTTGGCAGCTATTGTAGCTTTATTCTTGTGGGAGAAACTTGAACAGAGAGCTTGAAAGGGAGATAGGAAAGGGTGGAGTTTGAGAGAGGGAGAAGATCCTGTGAGGGGGACTCAAGGGAGTGTGGAGGGGGTTCCACACGGTTGCTCCGGCGAACTCGCACCATAGTACCATCGGATTTAAGGCTTGTCTCGAGATAAGTTCACCAAAGAAGAAGTCTCTTTGGTGTCAAAGGACCCGGCAACTCCGCCGCACCGGGAGAGGTGGAAGTGATTTTGTAAGGGCTTCTCCGCCTAGCTGTGGGGGCTAAAGGAGAGTCACGATTTTAGTGCAATAATTGGAGGGTGCCTCCAAGGAGTGGACGTAGGTCAAGGTTTGACCGAACCACTATAAATCCGATGTGTTCTTTCTTTATTACTTCCGCACTTTAATTTCCGCATCGTTGGTTTTCTATGTGGTGATATTGGTTTTAGTTTTATCTTTAGTTTTAAAGTTTTCCAATTCAACTCTCTCTTTTAAATTAGCTTTGGGCCAGTTCTATAGGGCTTAACATCCCTAACGAACTTTCAAGTGGTATCAGAGCACTTTCAAGTGGTATCAGAGCGGGATTCGAATATTTAAGTTTAAAAACCTTTTGAATTTTATCCATGGCTAATATTTCTAATCGCATTTTTGCGGAAGGATATTGAATCACTAGACCACCATTGTTTAAAAATATTACATTTGATTTTTGGAAAATTCGCATGTCTACCTTTTTGCCATCAATTGATTTTCGCATGTGGCATATGATTTTAACTGGTTATTCATCACCATCACGTATTGTTAATGGAATTAAAACTGATATTCCTTTTAATCAATGGAATAGGGATGAACGAATGGATGCTCAATTAAATGCAAAATCTTTAAATTGTTTTTTCTGTGCTTTAAATTCTGATGATTATTTGTTATTTTCCACGTGCACTACTGGTAAGGAAGTTTGGGATAAATTGCACACCATATACAAAGGCTCTAATGAAATCAAGCAATCAAATTTGAATATTTTAATGCATGATTTTGAAATGTTTTCTATGAAACCTTTTGAAACGATTTTAGACATGTATACAAGGTTTATTCAAATTATAAACTCATTGCATGCTTTAGGAAAAGATTTTTGAAATTTTGAAAAAGTTAACAAAATTCTTCGGTGTCTACTGGATAAATTTGATTTTAAAGTTGTTTCTATTTGTGAGTCTAAAGATTTGAATATATATTCTATTGATAATTTGATTGGCTCACTCATTGCCTACGAGCAAGGTTTGGTCAAAGACTTTTGGATGCAGGAGAAATGATTGTTCTAAAAGCTGAAGATATGAAAGAGGAAGCTTAGTTGGTGACGATAGAAAGAGCTTGTCAAGCAAATCAGAAAGCTCACTAAAGCATAAGCAAAAGTGGAAAAAAGGTAAAATTGGTAAGGATGTTAATATTTCCTCTGACGTTATTTAATTTAGATGCAGGAAACCTGGACATATGAAAAATGAGTGCCCTAATTTAAGAATTCTCCCTGCAAAAGAAAAGGGTAAGGCGAAGTTGAATTTAAACTGGGGAAATAATGAAAAGCAAAAAATCTTATGGGCCGATCTAGTTTCTGAAGCATCAGACCAAGAAAGAGATAATGGATAAAAGCCTTATTTGAGTTTTTCTTTGTTATTATTTTATTTTATTTTTAATTTTTTATTTTTATTGTTTATTAGATTTTTTAATTTTACTTGTTTTGTTTCGTATTTTTTTTCTGATCAACACACACATCCACTTTTCTAGAAATAAAAATTTACTTCCTAATTTTTATTGAAATCTTTAGTAAGTTGTGATTGACTTCTCTAAAAATAATCAAAGGAAGAAAACTCATGTTTTTTGACTTTCAATCTCTGTTTCCTAAAAGAGGTTTTTCTACTTTTGATTTAAAATCTTTTTCATCGTTTAAATTAGTTTTTGAAACTAAATTTTATGTCTCCTTATATTTTATTTATCGCATAGGAATTTTTTGCAAGTTGTTGAATCTAATTCAAATTTTTCTTAATCAAGAAATTCACTTTATCAAAAGTATGGGTTTACTTTTTGTATTTAAGATTTCAGAAAGGTAGCATAATAAAAAAAAATTTGCCAATGATGCCAAAAATAAAAGATGCGCAAAGCGCCAAATAGAAAAATATAGAATACACAAAGTGTATCAAAAGATGCGCAGTGCGCCATCCAATTGTCAAGAGGCATAAAATGAGCCCACTAAATTTTAATGCTTACCATTCTTATACTTCTTAAAGCTTAAGAAAACCCTTGATTTTTTGATGCTTGAGTTTGAAAATCTTGATTCATGATTCAACAAATCGTTCATTAATCTTCTATTAGATATATTTTATGAAAGGAGTTTTGAAAAATTAATGTTTCTTTCTCTAATTTATTCCTTGATTTAGATATTGAATTAAAAAGTTTTTGAGCCTTTTTAAAGAACTTGAGTTTGGATTATCAATTGTTGATTTTCTAACCTTTACTGGGCTATGTGTTGTCAATCCAATTATACTAAGTTTTTTGATTAAAACCCAGAGGTAACTTTCTCATTTTAAGAACATTTGTTTTTTTCACTTGATCAGGGAATATTTTTTGTTCGTTTTTTTTGTTTGTGCCTCCTCTCTTTTTGATAATGTCAAAGGGGAAGAACGTTGTATCTTTTTTTCTTTTCAAAAATTTTAAAACAACAAAAATATTTTCATCTCCCCTATTTTTTTTAAAAGGATTTATTCTAGTGAGGGGGAGATTAGGAGGATTTACTTTTATGAAAATTCAAATTGAAATATTTTGCCATCATCAAAAAGGGGGAGATTGTTGCGGATCTATGATTTTGATGATAGCAAACATTCCTTATTTCTCTACGATTGCCTTATGTGCTAACATTTCAGGCCCACTCGATCAGACTGCAATCTGGAACTAGCTCAAGATTGGGTAGACTAGATCTATGTCAGTTTGTAATCTTTTTTTCTTTCTTGAGTCTGTTATATTTGGAGTGGCTATAACTTGGTAGAAATTCTCTTGCTCCCTATATGATTTCTGTTTTTGATAACATTGTCCGGGACGATGCTAATATCAGCCTGGATGATCTGCCCAAAAGTAGAAATCCTAGTTAGGGCATCCTCATTAAAGCAGCCATCTTTTTACAAAACACATCGTACTGGATGATTTTTGTATCGGCCAGGATGATCGGCTCAATTCAGCGAGAATTTGCCACCATATCTACTTAGAAAAATCTTATTTTTGGACATCGTCCCGGTGGATTGTCCTGGACTATAAAATATCGTCCCGGACGATCTAGAGCAATTTTTCCAAAATTTCTCAGGCAGTTTTGGAAAGCAATTAATGGGGATTTCGTCCGGGCCGATCGCAAGATCGTCCGGGACGATGAGACATCGTCCAGCTTCATTTCAGGGCGATATTCAGGATGATTTTCCTCATATTTGAACTAATTGGCCAGGATGATTTGGCTATCGTCCTGGACGATAATTACGGCAACTTACATTAATGAGCTCATTTTGAGAGCTTCTTTTTAAGCTATGGTAAGGCACTTTGTAAGTGTCTTTGGCAATCATTGTAACTTCATTCTTGTGGGGGAAACTTGAAGAGAGAGCTTGAAAGGGAGAGAGGAAAGAGTGGAGTTTGAGAGAGGGAGAAGATCCTGTGAGGGGGGACTCAAGGGAGTGTGGAGGGGGTTCCACACGGTTGCTCCGACGAACTCGCACCTTAGTACCATCGGATTCAAGGCTTGTCTCGAGATAAGTTCACCAAAGAAGAAGTCTCTTTGGTGTCAAAGGACCCGGCAACTCCGCCGCACCGGGAGAGGTGGAAGTGATTTTGCAAGGGCTTCTCCGCCTAGCTGTGGGGGCTAAAGGAGAGTCACAATTTTAGTGCAATACTTGGAGGGTGCCTCCAAGGAGTGGATGTAGGTCAAGGTTTAACCGAACCACTATAAATCCTGTGTGTTCTTTCTTTATTACTTCCGCACTTTAATTTCCGCATCGTTGGTTTTCTATATGGTGATATTGATTTTAGTTTTATCTTTGGTTTTAAAGTTTTCCAATTCACCTCTCTCTTTTAAATTAGCTTTGGGCCAGTTCTATAGGGCTTAACATCCCTAACAAACTTTCAAGTGGTATCAGATCACTTTCACAACGTAGGCATCAAAGCGGGTCTCCCATCGATCAAACCTCTCAATCAACTGATCAACCGGTGAGTGCTGGTGGAGAGGAACAGGGTCAGGAAAGGGAGCGGGAGAGGGAGCCTCCTCCTCTCTAGCCCCCCGAGGTTCCTCAGGGTGGAGACGAGTACTTTGAAGGGTACTGAAGGAACTGTTTGAGTAGAAGGGAGTTGGGAGGTTTGGTAAAATAGGATACTGAAGTTGGTATTTGGTTTCAAGGACATAGGCTATGATGTGTCCTAAGGCTAGATTTGGTTTCCTCTTGTGACCTGGATCGCGGATTGTGGTTAGGTGATCAATGTATCAAAAAATTAGGTCTGCAGTGTTGAATTCTCTATGAGCCATGATGTAGAAAATAGTGAGGAAAAGTAGAGGGGTGATGTGGATTCGGTCCCCAGCTTTTGGAATTATGGAGGTGCGAAGGACATGTTGGATTGTCCTAGCATCTTTTACTAAAGAGCTAGTCTCTCCAACTTGGAAAGGTGCATTCTTCTGGAGAAGGAAGTGATTTTTCGTGGACCAGTCAAGATCTGGATCTGAGTCGATTAAGTGCAGCTTATCCCCGGTGGTGGATAACTGTAAAAGATCAACACAATCTTGATATGTGATTTTGATAGGGCGTCGATTCACATAGGAGGTCAGGGCTGTGCAGGTAGGGTTAATGCGAAGGTTTGCGAAAAACTCTCGAAGAAACTCATAATTGAAGGGGAAAGCAAGAGACATAATGAACCAAAGGGAGGTGTGAGCGAAAAGATCCATTACCGGGTAAGAGATGTGGACATGATTGATGATTCTGGAGACAGTTATCCCACACTCTTTGTAACGATGGTAGGCGGCTTCATCTTCTGCTTCTCTGAAATGAGGGTCAATCCTTGCCCTCGAAGAACTCCCAAAAGTTTGATGGACACGTTTCCCACCAGCCATAGAGAGGAGTTAGCAAGAAAACACAAGAGGAGAAAAGGTTAAAAGTGAAAAACCATGGTTGGAATGGCCTGAATTTAAAAAAACGGCCATATCGTCCTGGCCGATCGCAGAATCGTCCAGGCCGATATAGCTCAATAATTACGTATAGGCCGATTGGTCAAAAAGGCAGTCTGATCGGCCGGGCTGATCAGATATCAGCCAGGCCGATTAAACACAGACGATCGGCCCGAGGAGTCAATCCGGATGACCGTTGAAAAAGCATATTGTCCGGGCCAATTAAGTGTATCGTCCAGGATGATGCACAATAATTGATCGTACCGGCCAAAGTTAAAAAGTTTTAAATCACTGCCACGTGTATCGTCCAGGACGAACAGTGTGTCAGCCCGGCCGATTATCCAATAATGGATCGTCTGGGGCCAAATTTAAAGATTTAAACGTGCTGACACGTGGATCGTCCAGGACGATCCAGTGTATCGGCCAGGACGATGCACATAAAATGCATCGACCAGAAAATAAATTCTATCGGCCAGGACTATCTTCATGATTGCAACAGAGTTCGATCAGATCGTCAAGGATGATATATGATCGTCCAGGACGATGAGTTATAGCAAGCATAAAAAAAGTTAGCAGATGGATTTTGAAGAGATTTTGTCCTATTGTCCAGGATGATAAAAATATCGGCCAGGACGATGTGACTAGAAAATGAAACCAAGGAATAGATGGTGATGATAAAGACCCTTAAACAAAAAACAAAATAAAAACAATCAGAAAAACACAGTAAAAGAAAAGCAATAACACAAGGAAAAATAAAAAATGAATATTTTTGGATTTTAATTTTTCTAAATTTTGTTTTTTGTTTTTATTTTTTGTTTTATGGAGGCATCATGTGAGAATTTCTCAAAAAGTTAAATTTTTAAAGTTCCAAGAGATCAAGGAGTTTAACAAATCCTAATCAGAAGAAGGTAGAACATTTGATTTTGTTTACCCTAGATCGACCTTAAGGGTACAAAATTCTTTTGGAAAATAGAGGCCTAACTCAGAATAACTAAATAGGATAAGAAGATCCATTCAAGACTTGTTTACAATGAAAATATCTCATAATTAATAAAACAAAGTAATTTTTCTCAATCAAGGAAATTGAAATCAAGTCTTTGAAAGCATCACATAATCCATAAGTTCTCTTAAGTTTTAAGAGTTTTAGCAAAGAGAGGATAGCTTGCATTTAGTGGGCTCATTTTATGCCTCTTGTTACTTCGATTGGCTCTTTGAGCATCTTTTGATTCTTTGATACACTTTTGTGTATATAGCTTTCTTTTCAATTTGGCTTCATTGGCCTCTTTCCTTTTTAACTCTTGCAAGCTAGAAACTCTTTAATATACCCTTAAAAAAAACTTAGTTGTGAGTATATCCTCCAAATATTAGAGAATATGAGCTCTCTCTCTAACATAGGGAAGAACAATCCACAACACAAAATCAAAATCATGTGACAAATGCAATGGCAAGATTTCAAAAAAAAAAAAAAAAACTTGAAAGTTATATAAGAACTTTGACTATTATGCATAAGATAAATTAATGTACCAAGATAAGAAAAGGATCTTATTAAAGAACCATTGGTTAAAATGAGTTTAGACTTTTGTTTAGAGGAAGAAAAACATACCACTAAACAAGGTCAGGAGGGAAACCATCAACGAGATTTCTCCTTTAACCGATTTAGAAAAGCTAAACACTATCTCCAAAAACTTCAAAAATCTAAAAACTTGAAAAGATTCAACAAATGAAAACCAATCATAAAAGCAACATGAAAACAACTAATTCTAAAATAACGAAAAGCTATCACATGACAAAACAAACAAAAAAAACTAAAAACAAAACAAAGAAAACTAGAACAACACAAAGCAAGCACAAAACTAGCACAAAAACAAAAACAAAGAACACAAAAACTAAAAATTTCAAGCAAGTTATAAGACAGCAAGTTTAAGCAATTTTTGAGCTGCCAGCCTACTTATGTCCAGTTATCCTATGCTCCCACAAGGTCTTTGTTGAGAGCACACCTGCAAAACTCAACAACAGTCAGATTTAGGAACCCAAAAAGGTTTGGGCCCCTTCTTAGGAAAAGTAGAGTGTAATGCATATGTGGTATGCTGTGAATCATGCATCTTAGGTCTCCACACCCAATGTGTACTACGGTGGACGGTGTATGTGTGTGAGATGTGTCCTAGCAAGCCACATGAGAAACATCTAACTCCATGAAAAGGGTTTGTTAAATGGTTTGAGTTATAATGTCTCTTCCTAGATTCTGGCTTAGGATTAAAAGTAGATGTCATCCGATTTTTCTTAATTGTATCCAAATCATTTTGAATCCTCAAGTTAGTTCTTTTTAATGCCTCATTATCAATCCTCAAGTTTTTCTCAATCTCTTTTGATTTCTTAAGATCAGAATTAAGTGAGGTGTGTGAAACTTTCAATGCCTTATGTTCATCAATTAATTCTGAATGTTGTTTGTTCAACTCATCAAATTCATCAAGAAGAGCCATATGATTAGAATCAATCGTTGAATGATCTTTAAGAATGACTTCATACTCTTTCTGCAAATTCACAAGTTCCACTTTTAAGCTAGCATGTGTCTTCTTAAGTTTTTTGTATGATGCATGGATTTTTTCACAAATTTCAAACAATTCATCATAGGTTGGTTTACATACCTCTTCTTCATCACTTTGCTCAAGATGATCTTCCCCTATTAAGCACAGGTTCGTTGTCTCTTCCTCTGGTTCAGTCTCAGAGGAATCAGAACCAGATTCTACCCAGAATGCCTTTTAGATTCTCTTCTTCTCCTTCTTAAACTTAGATTTTTCCTCAATCTTTTCCTTGCTCGTGTTGTCTTGAAGTGTTGGGAAATCGGCTCTCACATGTCAAGATTTTCTGCATTCAAAACAAACAACATCAGAAGATCCTTTAACATGTTTATGATCCTTACCTTTTCTCCAACTTTGATGATGCTTTTGTTTCTTCCTTAGAAAGCTTTTGAATTGCCTTATGATGAAGGCAACTTCATCGCTTTCAGACCTGAAAGATTCAGAATCCGATTTATGCACCTTCAGTGCAATTGTTTTCTCCTTTTTCTTTTCACCTGCATCAAGATTTCTTTGATTCACCCCTTGCTCGTAAGCAATGAGTGAGCCAAGTAAGTTATCAATAGAATAGGTGTTCAAATCCTTAAATTCACTTATTGCAGTAATTTTAGCAATCATATGATGAAGGCAAGCATCTCAAAATCTTGTTTACTTTTTTATAGTTTGAAAGTTCTTTTCCTAATGCATGCAGTGAAGTAACTATCTGAGTAAACCTAGTGTACATGTCAAAAATCGATTGATGAGGTTTCATACGAAAAAGTTTGTAGTCATGCAAGAGAATGTTTAAACGGGATTGTTTAACCTCATTAGTACCTTTATAGGTGATGCATAATTTATCCCAAATCTATTTACCAGTTTTGCAAGTTGAGACACGCATGTAATCCTCAGATTTGAAAGCACAAAAAAAATAGTTCAAACATTTTGCATTTAATTGAGCTAAATCACGTTCATCAAAAGTCCATTCAGTAAAAGAAATTTCAGTTTTAATACCATTAATTTCACGAGAAGGTGGAGAATAACCTTCTTGAATAAGCATCCACATGCGATAATCAGTAGATTGTAAAAACGTTGATATGCGGGTTTTCCAAAAGTCAAAAGGTAGGTTATCGAACAGGGGAGGTCGGGTAATAGAATACCCTTCCGTAGTGTTACGATTCCCAAGGTTAGCCATGGATCTAATTCAAAAAGTTTTCAAACTTAAAATTTCGAATCCTGTTCTGATACCACTTGAAAGTTCGCTAGGGATGTTAAGCCCTATAGAACTAGCCCAAGCTAACCAAGAGGGGGGGGGGTGAATTGGTAATTAAAAATTTATTTTCTCAAAGAATGAAAATCACAAACCAAAATCACCACAGAAAACAAAGTGCGGAAATATAAGTGCGGAAGAAAAAATAAGAACACAGAAATTTATAGTGGTTCGGTCAACTCGACCTACGTCCACTCCTTGGAGGCACCCTCCAAGTATTGCACTACAAAACGTGACTCTCCTTTAGCCCCTACGGCTAGGCGGAGAAGCCCTCACAAGAACCTCCTTTTTGCCACCCCGGCAAGGTAGAGAACCTACCTCCTTTTGCTTCCTCCTGAACCTGGCAGAGAATCATAACCAAAAGCTAACTCCTTACCTCTACTGACCCTTCCACGGACGAGAAACTCTAGACAAAGAACAAGCAGAGCGATCCTTGAAGCAAACCTTGTGAATCCCCTTACAAGCTCTCCCTCACAAGATCCTCTCTCTCTCCCTCTCTCTCTTTCTGTCCTCAAGGTCTTCTCAGCTCAGGTCAAGGCAGCAGCTAAAGGTCTCTCAAAATGTTAAACATGAGCTCTTAAATATAAGAGCTTCAAAGGAGATCATAAATTACAAATTGCCGACTTTATCGTCCAAGCCGATATGGACATCGGCCTGGCCGATCAGTACAAATCAATGAAGATCGGCCAGAGCATCGCCCTGGATGCAAAACAGGACAATTGAAAATTGGCTTGATCGTCCAGGCCGATCTCACGATCTTCCTGGCCGATCAGTTCAAATCAGAGGAAAATCATCCTTACAATAGCCCTGGATACGAGCTGGCCGATTTTTATCATTCTGAAGTAAATTAAGGTTTTTGACTGGATCGTCCTGACCGATCCTGCGATCGTCCAGGACGATATGATTGTATCAATCATCCTTAATTACTCCCTTGATTTCCTGAACAATTAAGGCATAATTTGTGAATATCGTCCAGGCCGATACTGGATCGTCCTGGCCGATAATTTAAAAATGCAGTATACCTTAATTGTCTATGGCGGCAACTTCTTTATGTTTTGAGAATATCGTCCTGGCCGATACACATATCGTCCAGGCTGATATGTTAATCACGGCTGCCTTAATTAAGAATCTTTATTTAGACTTTCTATTTTAAGCCAGATCATCCAGGCCAATAGAAGAAATCGTCCGGTCCGATATGAGTAAAAATAGAAATTCTAAGTCTCTCAAGTATGTGTGTGAAGGGTTACTTAGCATCAGTCTCTTTGACTATTACAAGTAGACTCAAGAAGTTAAAAACAAAAGTATAGACTGACCCAACCCTAAACCTACACAATCCTGAATTGGCTTCGTCTTGTTTGTCCGATCTTTGATTCCTGAAATGTTAGAAGCAACAAGCAGTCCAAGAGAAATAGTGTTTGTCAATCATCAAAACATAAGCCATGAAAATAGATTTTCAACACCATTAACCAAGATGGGTTACACTCACCTCATGACCTCTCCCCTAGTTTCTAATAGCTAGTGCCCACACATATCCCAACCATCCATTCCAAAAGTAAGGGTTGAAAGGGAAAAACCTAAACTAAAGGCCACAACCCATTCTCCATCTTCATCAAATAGCCTCTAACTGTAAAGAAATTTCCCTCAGCTCCTCCAGCAATTTCCCTAGCCATTCCAAGCTTTTACCCAAAAAATCCTTTCCTCCAAACATCATTTTAGTTAAAAGAAATGGTGCCAGTCAGAGAAAGTGAGGTTTACATAACAAAATTCAATCCAACCACAACTAGCTTAAGAAGTCTTGTTAAAACTTTGTGAGGACATCACCAAAAGCCAAATGAGTCTAACATAATCAAAATCTATCCACTAGTTGGTGAGATATACTCACTTTTAGTTAAATTTTTAATTTGAAACCAATCAAAATCTATAATGCATGGAGCCTCCAAACTCCAAGCATTAGAAGATTAGGACACCATGAGCTTAAGTTAGAAATTTTATATGATTTGGACAAGTATTTTTAAACTTATAAGCCTTTAAATTTTTTAGCTCAAATTGAACAAAATTGGCTATTTTTTATCAGAGCTATCCGTTCATGCATTCAAAAGAATCGGATGGTAAACAATTGTCCATGCTACCCTAAAAGGAACCACACATAAAACACGTGTCATTTTAAGTGCAGAGAGCCATGGGGCACCATCTCCACCATCCATGCCTTATGACATTATTTATTGGCACAGATCTATGCTTTGGATAAGTGGCGTCAAATTGTGTGAAGTGTACCACACATTTTAACACCATCGCATGCAGTCCCATATGTCACCACCTTAGTCGTCGCCATATTTTTAATTCAAATTTGAATTAAAAATTTTATTTAATTGTTTTAAATTTAAAAATTCACTACAATTTAAATTTTTCTACCAAATTAATTTATTATCGTGTCATTAGAAAGGCTTTCTAAACTAGTTTTTTTTTAATTAATTAAAATATATTTAGATAAGTAAATTATGAGAATTCTATATTTATTTGAAATTATTTTTTTAGCAATTTTCTTATATTCGAGTGGTCAAACTAGACCTAATATATGGTAGATTCATATGCTCTCTTGATTCTTGTGATGTGAATTTGCAAAGTGATGTGTCCATTTTTGACCCAAAACTTTAAAAATTCTTTAACTCCTCAGATTGATACGATATTGTTATTTTTTTTCTTTGATGAGCTTGCATATGTGTCTTTGTTAGTTGAACAAAATTTTAGACCCACTAGAACACTAGTGACACCTAGGAAAAATATTTAAAGCCAATATCTAGGTGACATAAAAAATTCTAGGAAATTTTACACACACCCAATAGGAGTAAAACTTTAGAATATTTAACTCAATGACACCATACTCCTTAGGTTCAAATTTCACTAGAATATGAGCCCATTCGGTAAAACAATTAACTAAATTAAAATTTCCCCCTTTAAGGGGTATGAAACTTAAAAAAATGTAATAAATCAAAATTAAATCTTAAATTTAGAAACAATATGTCAATCTACTCACACTTAAACCCTCTAAATAGGATAATTAAAATCCCCAACATTAGACTTCAACTTTGATTTTAATTAAAAAATAATGGGAAATAAAAATTAAATAAAATATGTAATTTAAATTATTAAAAATTTTAAATAAATTTGAAACTCTTGAACATTTCATTACTGACCTTTGGGCTTGATTTCAAGAAGTTTAGAATGAGTTTGGAGCAAAAACAACATAACTTAGTTAATTAAGCTATTATATTTTCAATTAAATGGAAAAACATCAAATATTTATAAGTAATTCCAAAAAAATTCAAATTAGGAAAAATAAAAGGAATTAAACTCCTTTAAGTGTCTAATATTTATTCAAATACCATACTTCCAGAAATAAAAAAATTTCAATAAGTCAACTTTCCGATCAATCATAATTTAAAAACATACCAAAACTTTCAAAAATAAGAACTTAATCCTTGAGCCCACTGTGATAACGCCATGAAAGGATTCAATGGACTAAAAGACTATAAAATAAACTAATTATTAGTTACTTACCAAAATTGAATCATATATACAACTATATCAACCTGGTTTTTAGGATGAACTACCCTCGTGCTGTGGGGCAATATATTCAAAGAAGGCTAGGTTCCTCGAGCACATTGTGACAACATCATGAACTGATTGATAGAAAATAAAAAATGATTAATATAATAAATCTAATAAGAATCTAATTAATTAAAAAAATCATCAACTCATACTTTCAACCATTTAATTCAATTAAACAATATTGGTTACTACACTCAAGCCTATGAGGTTATTAATTTAGCCCTATAGAAGTTGAAATAAATATCTCGTCATGGCGTAAAAAAATGTTGTAATCACGCAAAACTTAAAAATTTATGATAAAATTAACATTAAATTATTAATAAATAAATTCAAATTAAAATCCCTTTTAATTCACAACAAATAAATTAAAACACTTGAAAACTTCAAAAACTACCACTTCTATTTTAAGGCTAGGTCAGTGTTCTTTATTTTTTTTTACTTAAGTGTCTAGATTTTTTGTGTGGATTTCACTACATGTTTTTTGTAATGAATTAATTAATATGATGTCTTAAGATGTGATGATTTTATTATGCTATCTATGAACTGATATGAGGGATGCTAGATTTCTCTTTGGTTAAGAATGATTTGGATGTAAACAATTTCTTTTTAGGTGGCCAAGCTCATGCACGGCTATGAAATAAAGGGAACTAAATTAAAATTTAACTAAAAAAATTTCTATAGGTGCTAAATATACTAAGCCCCATTAAATTTTAAAAGAACATGGCCAAGTGTAATTAGGCTCTAATTTAACCAGTTTACTGATAAAATTTCTTCAGATTGTTAATTATTTTATAAAATAAATTACTTATGATAAAATCAAAGTTGCTAGAGTCTTTTAACTTTCTTTTATATGTCTTTTAAATTATCAATTTGTGAAAGTTAATTTTAAATGGGATAATACCCATTGAATTTAAAGTCCAAAGAGAAGGAAAACATCCCTTACATGAGAGTTCCTTTCATTTGGGGATTCAAACTAGGATGATTTGAAAATCCAAAGAGGAAAGAAACACCCTTCAAAGAATAGTTCTTTCCATTTGGATATCTAGACCCAACAAATCTAAGGAGCTCACAGAAGAGACAAAGATGAAGAAATTAATACTAAAAAAATTCCATTTTAATATTACTCATATTATTAATAAGATTAGAATTCGAGATGTTCTTAGTGGTAACCTTCCACTTTTAATTTCTACAAATCCAAAGTTATAATTAAGTGGCACTTACTATATAGAATTTTACATTAATTTGATTCATTTTAATTATATGATTTGATTTTTATGTTCACTTCTATGCATTAGGAATTTTATAATCTTTTTAGGTTTCTTACTCTTTTACGCTGATTTTCTTTTAACCTAGAAATGGTTAGGATTTTTAAGAACCAAAATATTCTACTCATGAGTAAATAAAAATATTTTGAACAACATTAAAAGATAAAAAATCTTAAGAAGTAAGCTCATGCTCATTGAGGGTCTCATGCATTCATATCACATCTTCTCTTCCTTCTTAGGCACCTCCTACCTATAGGTTTTAGCAAACCTCCTAGCCTATTAATGTGTAGCTCTACCTAGGGGATCTTGTGTAATCACTAAGAAAAAAAATATTTTGTAAGCCAATTATTGAAAATGCTTCATATCATTTATGCATACAAGGTTAATCAGCAAGCATTGCATTAGAAATCATTTAAAAATAAAATTTTTAATTATATTAAACCATAATCACCCTACATAAGTAAAGGGGTCAATCACGATATTCTCTTGTTGTTAACCTAAATTTCTTAAAACTTAAATAACAATCCCACCCATTGTACATAAAGATCCGATTCATGATTTTGAAGCATTAGGTGGTCTGTTGGCTCGCTAATCTTGACCGCATTAAGTCTAGATTTATATTGATTTAGTTAGGTTTGGGTCAATATAATTTAGTGCCCAAAATAGACATAGTATTAAGGCCAAACTAAAAATTATAAGACAATAATTTTAGGAATATTATCCCAAAATTCTAATAAAATGACAACCCAAACAAAAATTTCTCTCTAAACCAAATTATAAAACTCAACACATATGATAGACTGAGGCATTACTAAATAGTTTTAAAATCTTAAAATCTCTCATACTATTTCTATAGCCTGTAAAATAAGTGTTAATATTTAATATAATCCTTATCAAAATTCCAACCTTACTACTTTTGTATCACTCCTTAAAAAAATTAAATTTTAATTGCTTTACATTTTTTAAAGCCAAATAAAAAAGAAAACATTCAAGCGTTGTGGCGCCATATGCATTTTTTATGTTACCCTATAAATAATTATGATGCTATGTTTGTAAGGGAGTTCAATAACTTATATAAAATTTAGTATTTCTTATAGTACTTATCTAGTTCCCTCTTAGAGTAAGATCGAAGGGAAGCTAAAGAAGTACAAGATATAATCATTTTGGAGTAATTAGCCAGTGTTTCTTAAAGCAACTCTATAAGTTAAGGGAGGAGTGTAGAGGAGATACTTTGATCCTATCTAGTGATATAACTCTCTTGTATTTTCATTCATCCATGAATTTAATGAAAATTACTTTGCTGGTTATTTATTCTATGTATGGTTAACTCCATTATTTTGGATTGATGATGTAAAGAGTATTTTGTGTACAAATGAAGTTTCTAGTTCTATAAATGTTAAATTTGGTTTTGAATATTACCTTATTCTTAATTTAATGCACATAGTGATCATATATGTAGTTAAAATATAGTGTGATGTATTGCCTCAATGTAGGAATGCAATAATAACAAATAATATTATGGTATGATGTTTGTATGCTTAGACAAATGATGTAAAATATTTTAGGTTCTTAAGGAGTTACTATAATTGTAGGAGGTCATCAAATATCCTTTTTATTTTATAAGCTCAATTAAGATATAGGGATGCATATGCTATATACACATATATAATAAATATTTTCATTAAGAAAAATATGTAATTAAAACTCATCAATCCAAATACTTTAATTAAATATTATATCAAATATTTTTACTATCTTATTCAGTGATAGAATCTCCATATTTTTAATTCTTTTAGTAGGATAATTATTAAAATTAGTGTAAGTGCGAGTGGTTTGGATCATTAAAGTGGATGAATGCATCTAGCTTGTTGCATGATAGAGAAGTCCCCTTAAAACTTAATGGAAAATTCTATAAGTTCATTATAAACCTGCAATGCTTTATGGTGAAGAATGTTGGATATTATAAGAAAAGCATAATATTAATTTAAGTGTTGCAAAGATGAGGATACTCTGGTGGATGAGTTGCTTTAGTCTTAAATATAGGATACAATATGAGCTTATATGTGAGAAAGATGGAGTAGCTCTAATGAACAATAAGACAAGAGAGGGTTGCCTTAGATGGTTTGGCCATAAAAAATAGTAGCCTTCGGATAACCCGATCAGAAAAATATATTTATTAGATTTGACTTATGTTAAGAAAGGTAGAAGTAGACCAAAAAAAGCTTAGTTAGAAAATTTTATAAATGACCTTTCTTTATTAGATTTAAATGAGAAATTAACTTTTAACTAGGCACAACGGACAAAAAAGACTCATATAGCTGACCCCAAATAGTGGGATAAAGGCTTGATGTTGTTGTTATTATTGTTGTGTGGTAGTAGTTTGCTACATGTAAGCATAATATCTCATGGGTTCGACGATCTACTATATCATTTTATTACTTGATTCAATGGTAAGTGTAAATGTGTTATCTTATTTGTGCTTATGAAGGAAAATATAGGAAAAGGGAAAATTTTTAAGTATGGCACAACACTATGGTGTCAAACATAATACTGCCATAGTGCCATCATTGACACCTTTAGAGCACCCAAATATGGATATGTCGATACCTAGTCTCTACTTGATATTTCCCCATCCCAAGAGGAGTCAGCACCATAAAGCCCAACCAACTATTATAGTACCACAACATTTATGGAGTTAGCACTATAAAACCCAGTCCTTATCTGTACAGTATCGTGACACCAAATTCCAATGACACTTCATTTGAGAGTACCACATGGACTTCATAGGGCTTAAACACAAATAACATCATGGTATTATAGTCTAAACTTTTTAAGCCATGATCTAGCAATAAAGCAATGTGTCAATTAATTAAATAATTGGTCTATGTCAATAAGTGCTGCAGTAGAGAAAATCCTTCGACGTTGTGGCGTTAGTTCATTTTATGGGAACCACAATGCAAGTGTCTTGAGAGTAATGGCACTTAAAAACCTTTTTTTATATATTTTTTATAAATAGTCTATTTATCATGTTAATAGGGGACATCAGTCACTTAGTCAAATTTAGACTTCAGAGTTTCTCTCTTAAACTACCTTAGGAGTGAAAACTAAGGGAATTCAAGGAGCACTAGATCCACTTCTTTATAGTATTTGGTCAGTGTTTATGTAAATAATTTTATATTTTCAAGAAGGAGAATAGAGGAGATTGATGAACCAATTGTTCTTCATTTCTTTTATATTATTAATGAAAAAAGTTTACTCCAATTGTTCTTCATTGCTAGATAATTCCCAAAGTTTTGGACTGATGGAATTAATTTCTTTAAATTAAATATATGATTATTTCAATATGCTAAGCCTTTGTTTAATGCACATAATGGTGATATATATATTTAATATCAAGTGTAATATGGAGCATAGTAATAGGAAAGTAAGTATAACCATGTATATTGGATTGTTATAATGGAATTATATGTATAATGCTTATCATTAAAAAAATTTATAAAGATGGACTGTCATGTGGGATTGATTAACAGTTCATGCATATCTACTCTTCTAAGATTTTCATAAGGTGATAGACTATGGCATTTTAGAGTGGTATTGGGAGTGGAATTGGTTAAACCCATCGTTTATCTATTAACGCTTGCTTAGTGATTGATGATGCCTATACTCATAGTACAATCACATTATTAATATAATCTTTAGGAAACATATTTATTTCACATTTCATCAACTAAATATTTTATTCATATAAGTGTATCTATTATCTTATTATCGATTTAACTGAAGTGATTAAATCTCCACCAAATCTTATTTTTATTAAGTAGGGCAATTATTATAGTTAAAGTAGATAGTACTAGTATTTACAAGTAAATATTCTTTCTCATGGAATTGTTACTTTACTCTATCACTATATTACATAATTAAACATGTATACTTGTGTATATTAAGTTAAATTTTTATAATTTTTTAAATTAAAGAAAACCTAATCATTATTTAGGATTGATAGAGCCCTAAATAATTTTTATAATTTGTTTAGGTTACTCCTATTAATAATCTTTATACACTCACTCTATTTCTACCTGCAATGTTAAGGATTTTATTATTAACAAAAACTGGAATATTGAATTACTTTCCAATTTTGTGCCTGACTTCATTATTAAGTTAATTCTCAATATTTCTATTCATTTGGAGAATGAAGATTGCATTTTGTTTAATAATTCTAATGATGGTAATTTTGATACTAAATGAGTTTGGAATTTTATTAGACTAAGTCTTTCTAAAAATTCTATCTATTTAGCTTTTTAGCATGCTAGCATACCTCCTTCTCACTCTTTCCTTCATTGGAGAATTTCGCACAATTACTTTCCCTTAGATTCTATTTTAGTTAGGAAAGGTTTTTATATTCTCCAAATGGCAATAAGGCTTTCATATTGGAATACGAATCATGGTATTCAGGGACCTCTTGCTATTAAAGATTGGATTCATTTTGATAATATGTTTAAAGTGTTATTGACTACTCTGTATAATTTTATGGTTAATCATCTTAAAGAAAGGTTTATTCCTACTAAAGGACATATTAGGAACATTCTCCCTCTTATTATTTGATGGTTTTTATGGAGTAGGAAGAATGCTTCTAAGCATGAGAGTATAAAAATGGATGCTTTAAGTGTCATTTCTAAAGTTAAGTATTAAATTTATCAGCTGTTTGTTGTTAAGTTATTAAAGGTTGATTCCATTAAAGGTTTTCTTCATGTTGCCCCTGAGTTTGGTTTTTCTTTCAATTTCTATCCTTATGAACGCAAAGATAGGATTATTTATTGGAGGTAGCCTTTGGAGGGTCATTTTAAATTGAATACTAAGTGTTCAAGGAATAATTTAAATGCGGTTTGTGGTGGTATTATTCAGGATTCTAATGGTTTTGAGATTTTGGTCTTTGTGGGTCCCTCTTCTTCTATAATGTTATTCAAGCTAAAATCAAGGATCTCCTATTTGGTATCCAATTATGTATTTCCCTTGGCATTACTAATATTTTGATCAAAGTTGATGCTTTGCTCTTAATTCATTATCTCGAAGGTAATACCTTTTCTAATCCCGCTAATTTCTACATGTTAAGTGATATTAAGTATTGGCTTTCCTTAATTACTTATTCTATTTCTCATATTTTGTGGGAGGGTAATGTTGTTGTTGATTCTTTAGCTAAAATGGGTTATAACTTGTCAGGTTTCTCTAAATACTATGAGCGTTCTTATCCAAAAGAGATCAATGCCTAGTCTAAATTATATCATTTTGGCCTCCCTTATTTCTCTTTAAGTAGTGTTTTTGTGGTTGGGTCTTGTTGTTCTTGGTTCCATTAATCCTTATCTGCTGCTCGCCTTTCTATTTTTTTTATATTGGCTAATATGTCTTTCTTTATATTATTGTGTTGCTATCGTTCTTTGACTGTTGCATTTATCATTTTGGATTTTGGTGATTTGCTTTCGGCTGAGGTCTTCCTCCTTGATGCTTCTAGTGTGGAGTTTGGCCATTATCGGGTTGACCTTATTTTGACTCACATCTATTACTGGGTTGTTATTATTTTTGTTTTTATTATCCCTTTTCTTATTTGCTGCTGGTGTTTAACTGTTATGGTTTGTTAAGGTGTAACAATAATTGAAATCATTATTTGGTTACTTTCACCCCTTACAACTACCTTCTCTTCCCTTGGTGGAGTCTGATGGGTTGTTTGTCTTTGATTTTTTCTTACATGCATCCCATGAGAATTCTTATTTGTACTGGCACTGTAGGGTGTCTTTGGTTCCCTTCGGTCCAAATTTTGGATTTGTTTTTTAGTTTGGAGCACTGGAGTATGACTTTATATTATGGTGGATATTCGAGTAGCATGTATTTTGCTTTATGTTATTTCCCTATCTATTCATATTCTTTTTTCATGTGCTGCTTTGATTCAGCTAGTCCAGGGACTAGAATTTAGTGGCTTTTCTTACATCGTATAAGAATTATTATTTGTGTTGGCACTGTAGGGTGTTTTTGGTGTCATGTTGTCCAGATTTGGTATCTGTTTTATAGTTGGGAGAGCTGGAGTGTGACTTACTGTTGTGGTGGATATTCGGGTAGCATGCATTATGCTTTATGTTATTTCCTATTTATTCCTATGATGATTTCATGTGCTGCTTTGATACGGCTAGTCCAGGGATTAGAATTTAGTGGCATTTGGGGTTATATCATGATGGTGTAGGTACTACATTCCTGAGCTTTGATCTAATTGATGATTTCAATTTTGTGGCCATCCAGTACTCTTTGGCTGATGAAATTAACTTTTGATTTATTATTGATTGGGGTTGTATCTATAAGGGCTTATTTTGAGAGGTTTTTTTTGGTTTTGGACTGGTAAGCGTTTGTGTCGTTGCAACAGTTTTTATAGCATGATTTCTTGTTATGCGTTTAAGATTATGCTTTTGGATAATTATATTATTTTGAGTGTTTACAACATTTTTTGTTATTTATATGACAATCTTTGTGATTTGCAAAATCTATTTAATGGTTGGTGGAATAATAATATTTCCTATTTTGGTTGGAAGTTCGCCTACAGGTGTGATTTCTTGCTCGTTACCAGTCAGTCTATTCGGTTGGAGCTATTATTTATTTATATTAATGGGGAGTGCAAGGGAAACTTCAATATAATTATTTCCTTTAATTATACTAATATGCAAAACTATTTCTCGTTATGGAGTTTGATTTACTGTCTTAACATTGTTAATTTGTTTGTTAGTGTTTACTTATTCTTGAATTTTTTGTTTAGTGTCCTTGCATGCCTATTTTTTAGGTTTTTGGAGACTCGCTTTCATTTTGTGCAGGAACTGACTGTGATTGTTCTTCAGAACAGAAGCGAGCTGAAGGTCCCTTTAAGGACCTTGAACTTCTTTTTTTGATATTAACATGTAAGCCCGTCTGTGGGTTTTAACCCAAAAAAAAGGTTACTCCACTACCCCCATCAAGTTGGTAGTGCCATTATTAGGGAATAATTTATTTTATTTGCATATTTACTATAGTGTTGAATCAATAGTATAATTTTTCTTATTATATTATTTTAATTTTATGTTTTAATTTACTGAATATATATTTTTGTTTGCACGCTTACAAGACAGAGGGGAGGCATGTTTAAGTTTTGATTTTGAAATTGAGAGAACCCTTTATAAAATTAGAACAACCAAAAATATTTTTAAAATGGCTGATCCTTTTTTATGAATAGATCATTTAAGACCTCTTAGGATTTTTTTTAGAAACCCTTTAGTAGACGAAATTTACCAAAGCAACCATCTAAGCAAATAATTTCAAATTAAAATCTGCAATAAATTTAGATTGTTTAATATTCTCATTTTGGGAAACTTCCATTGAAGACCATAACATATATTGAGTAAGTTTCTTAGAAATTTGTGTAACATTTAAGTAAGTGGTGTTAGTAATTTTCTATTAAACTTAGATTGTTCCCATTTTCTCTAAGGTATAAGGAAAAAATATGGATAAATTCTTTACTCTACTTTATCACCAAATGGAATGAGTTGGTCCATAAATTTTTAGAAAAGTATTTTCCACCTTCTAAGACATTGAAGTTTATAAATAATATTACTTCTTTTACTCAATTATATGGAGAATTATTTATTGAGAGTTGGGAGAGATTCAAGGAGATGGTTAGAAAGTGCCCTCACCATGCCTTACCTATTTGGTTGATTATTCTAACTTTTATAGTGGATTGATAGGATCCCTTAGAGCCAAAATTGATGTTGTAGCTTGAGATTCTTTGATGTCAAAGCATTTTGAAGTTGCTTATTAATTAATTAAAGAAATAATAATAAATGAATTTTAGTTTCCTACTAATAGGGTGAATCCTAAGAGAGTTGCTATATTTTATGAAAATAATTATTTATTTATTTTGACTGCTCAAGTTTCTACTATTTCTATGAAATTTGTGTTTGAATAGTTGCTATTTGAATGATTTATATTTGTGCAACTTATGTAGTTTTGATGATTCCAAACATTATTGTTCAGATGTATAGTTATCTCCTAACAATTTTGGAAGTTTTGCATTTGCTCTTGTGTGTACTAACATTTCAGGAAAATCAGACTCCAGACTACGAAAACTTCAAATCAAATTCAACATGAGATATTTTGTTTATTTGAAGTTTGCCTTTACTTTGAATTAATTTTGAAAGGGAGTGATTGTAATTGAGTGAATAAAATCTTACACACACACATAAGGAGATCTTAAAATTCTATACTGATCGTACAAAACGATATTTATCGTACTTGACGATCTGTCAGTTATCTCCTATAGAGCACTTGGAACGAATAGGAACTTGCTTATAAAATTTTTTCTAAGTCCTATTCGTCGAGGACGAATTTTATTATCGTCCCGGACGATTGGTTCTCTGTAAAATTTTTGTCCAGACGAATTTTATCATCAAACGAGGCGACCAGTCCTCTGGAAAATTTTCGTCCAGAAGAAAATAAATATCGTACCGGACGACCAGCTCTCTGGAAAATTTTTGTCCAAACAAAAACAAATTATCGTCCGCGGCGATTGGTGCTCTGGAAAATTTTCGTCCAGACGAAATAAATAATCGTCCAGGACGATCGGCTCTCTGGAAAATTTTCGTCCAGACGAACATATTTTCGTCCAAACGATGAACCGACTTAGAACAGTTTTGAGCAGTTTCTAGAACCGACCTTGTAATAACCGTTCGTACTGGACGAACCTAGTTCGTACAGGACGATCAGCTATACGAAGTCATTTCGTACACATATACAAATTGGGTCATTTCAGATCGTTTAAGTAAAATCGTCCAGGACGATCCAGGATCGTACAGGACGATCCACTGCGTACAGAATTGAAAACTTGCAGTTTTTGGGCGGTTTTTCATGTCTTTTTTATAAATAGTCCAAATTAGACTGCCACCCAATCTTTTTGTCATTTGATCTTTATGCCTCTTGAGAGAATAGCCAAGGAGAGAGTGGAAGAGAGCATTCAAAGGAGGATTCCTACCACTGGAGCGAGAAGGCTTCACTTGGATTACTAAGGTAAGAGTCTCTACTTGTGAAATTGGATTTCTTCACTCTTTTCTTTCTTCCTTCTAGATTCTTGTGAGAAGATCAGTCAAGGAGATCCGGTTCTCTGCCGACACTTGGAAAGTGTGAACAGACGAAGGGTTCTCTGCCCACACTAGGAGAGTGTAAAAGGACGAAGGTTCTCTGCCTACACTTGGAGAGTGTGAACAGCCGTAGGGTTCTCTGCCAACACTAGGAGAGTGTAAAAGGACGATGGTTCTCTGCCAGCACTGTGGATTGTGTAAAAGAACGACGGTTCTCTGCCGCACCGGGTAGTGGTGAAAAGAGTGTTTTGTACAGGCTTCTCCGCCTTGCTGTGGGTGCTTAAGGAGAGTCACTTTGTGGTATTAGTGCAATACTCAGAGGGCGCCTCTGAGGAGTGGATGTAGGTCTGGTTATAGACCGAACCACTATAAATCTGGTGTCATTTACTTTATTGCTTTTACGTTTCCGCACTTTAAATTTTAGTTTTAACAACTCTGTGGTTGAAAAACATTTTTCTACAAACTTTAAAAGAAAATTTTATTTCGGTTCAACTTTATTATTAAGAGGGTTTAAAATTTTTAAAACTACCAATTCACCCCCCTCTTGGTAGCCTTGGGACATTTACTTAGGCTTAACAACCTAATTACTGGACTCAACAATTTGATGAATTAAAAGTTAATTGTGATCTCAAGAGATTTTTTATTGATGCACCTAGATATGTAGTGTCATAGTGTCTCTCCACATAATCTTAATTAATATATCATGAAATAAAAAGGAAGGTATTCTTGGAAGATAATATTCCACAGTTAGGTTTACAAATGAATATTAATTATAATTTTGTTAAAAAAAATTAAAGATCAAATAGGAAAATTGGCTAGGTTGATTCATTATCAAAACTTGGTAGAACAATGTCATAATATCTAACTTAAAAGTGAGAAAGGGTTAGGAGACCCAGATAAAGAGAAATACCAACCCCAGGATAAGGACTAAATAGAGGAACATTAAGAAAATAAGTCTCCCTCCCTAACAACTTGAATATATTAAAGAATTTGAGAAGGTTTATAACAATGATGTTGAGAGACCATAACCCCTTTCCCTGAGAGATTGATCAATAGAAATCTTGATAAGAAATTCTCAAAGTTCTTAAAAATTTTTAAAAATTAACAATTTATATTCCCTTTTCTGAAGCTTAAGAAAAAATGCTTAATTATTCTAAATTCATTAAGGATATTTTGAGTAAGAGAATGAGAAGTTGTGATTATGAAACTATGGAGTTAATCAAAGAATGTAGTGCCGTTTTATAAAAGAATATTCATGAAAAACTTAATGATCCTAGGACTTTTACCATTCCATTAATTATTGTAGATAAGTTATGTAGGAGAGCTTTATGTGATAGATGATCTATTATTAACTTCATACCTTTTTCTATCTTTAAGAGCTTTGATGTAGGAGAGATTCAATCTACTTCTGTAACTCTTCAATTGGCTAATAAATCGTTTACTTTTCCAAAAGGAGTAATAAGGATGTTTTGATCAAGACTGAAAAGTTCATTTTCCTTGTTGATTCTATTGTTTTAAAAGTGGAAGAAGATAGGAAAATACCCCTCACTTTAGGAAGACATTTCTTAGCAATTGGAAAAGCTATGATTGATGTTCAAAAGGGAGTATTAATTATGAGAATTCAAGACTAGGAAGTAATAGTAAATGTAATAAAATCTATAGAATTCCACAATAAAGAAAAGAAGACTGCTTTAGTGTGGATGTGGAGGATATTTTAGTAGAAGATCTTAAAGAGAAATTGTTAGAAAGGGAAGTAATTAAGGAAGAAGAAGATGAGCAATAACAAAATACATCTAATAGACCCAATGAAATAAAATTTACAAAATAAATAGAGACAAAAGATATTTTGAATTTTTGGAAACCTTATCTTTAGATAAAACTCTAAAACCATCTATTGAAGTGGTCCCAACTTTAGAACTTAAGGCTTTACATTTCATCTTAAGTATGCAAATTTGGGCAAAAAATTTACCCTTTCTATAATCATTTATGTAAATCTTGAACAACATCAAAAGATTGATTTGATTATTGTTTTAAGTAACTATAAAAAAGTGTTTGGCTGGACTATTACTAAGATAAATATAATTAATCCTTCCATTTGTATGTAAACAATCTTAATGGAAGCAAATTCTATACCTTAAACTGATCCTTGAAGAAGACTTAATCCTTCAATGAAAATGATGTTAAAAAAGAGATTCTTAAATTTTTAGATGTTGGAATTATCTACCAAATTTTATATAGTTCTTGGGTTAATCCCATTCATTGTATTCCTATAAAAGGAGGATTTAATGTTAAATACAATGAACATAATGAATTATTACCCACTAGAATTTTCATAGGTTGGAGGATTTGTATTGACTATAGGAAATTAAATAACTAACTAGAAAAGAATATTTTCCTTTGCCATTTCTTTATCAAATGCAAAATAGGTTAGCATGGAATCCATTTTATTTCATTTTAGATGGAATTTCTAGTTTTCTTAAAAAATCTATTGCACCTAAGGATCAAGATAAGACTACTTTCACTTGTGCCTATAAAATATTTCTCTTTTAGGAGAATGCTCAATGGTTTATGTAATTCTCCTACTACTTTTCAAAGATTCATGATGTCCTTTTTTTTAAACTTGAACTGGGTTTATAAATATTCATGGATGTTTTCTTTCTTTTTTCCACTACATTTAAATAATGTCTAAAAACTTAATTATAAATTTAAAAAGATGCGTTGAAACTAAATTTGTATTAAATTTGAAAAAATATCAAGTCATGGTAACTGAAGGCATTATCTTAGTTATAAGATATCTAAGAAAGGATTAGAAGTAAATAAATAAAAAATTCAGATAATTGAAAAACATCCTCCACCCAATTTTATTAAGGCGATTAGAAGTTTCTTAGGACATGCTGGGTTTTATAGAGGAGTTATAATGATTTTCTCTAAATTTTTTAATCCTTTATTAGGGAATGGTGTACCATTTATATTTGATAATGCATGTCATAAAAAATTTAATACTCTAAAATATCATTTAACAACTGCACATATTATTATTTTTCATGATTGATCTTTTTTTCTTTTTTGTAGTAATGTGTAATACCAATGATGTTGCTATTGGTGCAGTTCTGGGGAAAATGAGAGATAAGAAATTTCATGATATATATTTTTTTGCTTAATTACAAAATGTTGAATTCCACACAATCTAATTATATGACCATTTAAAATGAATTGTTAGATATTAGTTTTTCTTTTGATAAGTTCATATATTATTTGCTTGGGACAAATATTATTATTTGCATTGATCATGCGGTCATCAAATATCTTATGATGAAGAAAAACACCAAACCAAAACTGGTTAGGTGGATTTTATTATTACAAAAATTTCTTGTTAAAGTTTTTGATAAAAAGGTAGTAAAAATCAAATTGCTGATGATTTATTTATACTTAAACAATATGCATTAGTTGAGGTTGAAATTAATGAAAAATTCCCCGATGAATATTTATTTTCTCTCCAATTGAATAAATCTCCATGGTATGTTGATACTATGAATTTTATTGTAAGTGTAATACTTCCTTATGATTTATCTGCATCAAAAATAAGAAAGTTCGTACATGATACACATTCGTATTTTTAGGATGAACCTTTTTATTTAAATATCACAATAATTAAATCATAAAAAGATGTGTTTGTGATGAGGAAGTAATTTCCATTATTAGTGAGTTTCAAGATTGCAACTATGGTGGACATTATGGAGGATTTAGATCTACTTCTAAAATCCTTCAAGCATGATTTTATTGGCCAAGGATGTTAACAAATATGAAGAAAAGTGTGCTTAGCACAAAATGGAAGGTATTATAACTAAAAGAAATGAAATCAAGGAATTATGTTTTGGAAGTAGAAATATTTGATTTTTTGAGATTACATTTTATTGGACCTTTTATGCCATCACATGGAAACCAATATATTTACCTTGTTGAGGATTATATTTCTAAATGGATTGAAGGTGTACCAACCTCTAAAGTTGATTCTAAAAGTGTGATTAATTTGTTAAATAAAATTATTTTTTTATAGAATTGGGATGCTAAGAATTTTAATAAGTGATGGACAAAGTCATTTTTATAACTAAAGAATAGAAGCTATCCTTACGAATTTTGATAATTTCAATAGAATAATTACATTTTACCATCCCCAAACCAATTGGTGAGGTGAAATTACCAGTAAGGAAATCAAGAGAATAATGAAAAAAATTGCCAGTTTCAATAAGAAAGATTGGGCAATTAAATTAGTTGATGCATTATTGGCCTATAGAACTACATTTAAAACTCTAATTGTTATGACTCCTTATAAATTAGTTTTTTGAAAAGCTTGTCATCTTACTATGAAATCAGAGCATAAGGCACTTTGGACAGAGAAATAATTGAATTCAAATCTTGGAACTGTCAAAGAAAAAAGATTGCCATAATTGAGTGAATTAGAAGAAATAAGAAATGAAGTTTATGCAAATACAATAATTTATAAGGAGAGAGTTAAAAAATGGCTAAGAAAAAAACATATTAAGAAGAAATTAACTCTTCATCTAGATGTTTAGTTTTTTAATTCTAGATTGAACCTATTCCCAGCAAAAATAAAATCTAAGCGGTTAGAGCCACTTTGTAATAAAAATTATATTCTTATGGGACTATGGAAATATAAAACAATAAAGCTTGTATTTCTTTATGGAAAATGGCCATAGATTGAAACCTTTTTTGGATGGAGATATTGGACAATTGCAAGAAAAAACTAAATTGGTTTATTCATAAAAATAGTGAATGGTATAGTTTGGTTGAAGACTTTAATTTAAGCACTTTTGGGAGGCAAGCCATGAAAGTATAATGTTAGTCTCAGAAATGTTATCTCAAAGATATGACATGTATATTTTTAAGACATGTTTTATGTGTTTTTTATCACTCATATGAAAGCACACGCTTTAGTGTTTATTTATATGTATTTACATATTATTAAATTTTCTTCATACTTAAAATATTATTTTCCTCTTGATACTTTTAAATTTTGATTTTTTAATTAACCTTAAAAAATGATAATTAAAAGTTATAAAAAATTAGGATAATAATAAAATCCAAGATCCTAGTTCAAATAAACTCAGTTTATACTTCATAGATTGGAAAAACTAATACTTAACTTATTTACCAATTTGAGGTATTATCATAATTTTAATAGATGAGTTATAATTTGATGAATTTATCTTTTAAAAATTATGAGATTAATTTTATTAAAATTTTAAATTATAGATAACCTAAATATAGAATTAGTAATCTCATCAAGTTCATGTATTGAAATTATTAAGATTATATGAGAATCCTAAAAGCATAAGTTGGTATTCAATGTCATTAATTTAGTACTCCACAAATGAAAAGAAAAGAAAATTAACTACAAATAGTTCTTAAAAAGAATAGAAATAAACATTTTTAAAAGAAGAAGATGAGTACATTAAAAAATTTGTATCAGTGAAAGCTTAAAGAATTGAAATACAACTTTTACAAACATTATAAAGGTTAAGATGAGGGATCTAATACAAGGGATGGTGAACTATGAATGTATAATATTAATTATAACCATATCCAATTATTAAAACTATATTATTCACTTCAATATTCAAAAGTTAATGTTTAAATCTATGACCTATAATTTCGAATTGTGTAAATACAAGAATGATTGATCAAGCTTAAATATTGATATTTTTTCAAACTAGAAGAAGGGTTTTGATTCATTTTTTGTTATAATGTAAATCCTATTTCATAGTAATTTTAGATTGCCACTTTTTAGTTCGGTTAATCACTTAATCAAAATTACAAGATTTTATTTACTTGAGGATAAGCAAAAGTTTAAGCTGGGGAGGATTTCATATTTATAAATAATGTTATATTTTATGTGTTAATTTGTCAGTAAAAATGTGTTATTTTAGTTGTGTTTGTGTAGCAAAATATAGGAAATGGGCAAAATTTTCAATTAGAACACAACGCCACAGTGTCAGACATAATACTAATGTGGCACCATCATTAACACCATTGGAGTACCCAAATATGGACTTTGAGGTGCCAAGTTTCCATTTAGTATTATTGCAGTGTTGGAGGAGTCAGCTCCTTAAAGCCTAGTCAACTAACATAGCACTATAGCATCGAACGAGTTAGCGCTGCCACTCTCTATCTATACATCATCACCGCACAAAATTCTAGTGCCGCTAAGTTAAAGGAGTGCTACCTAGACTTAGCAGTGCTCAAATGTCAGCAACACCATAACCTTATAACACTATGTTATAAAAATTTTAAGTCATGATCTTCAAGTGAAGTGATGTGTCAATTCCTTAATATGTGGGTCCACGTTAGCATGCACCACCATAGAGAAAACCCTTCAATTCTAAAGCATTGTTTTTGTTTGAGCTTGAAAGAGTAGTTTGAAAGTTAATTTTCTTTTGAAGAATTTAATTTTTGGTATTTTTGTTTTGAAATTGTATACATCATTATGAATAATATATTGTCTTGAGAGAAAAAAATATCATTCCCTCATGGGTTCAGATAATAAAACTCAAAGTTTTATCTTGATTATAATAGTCAAATTTGATGAAGAACTACATCTGACACTGAAGAGTCAAAATGATGTTTTACCAAGTATATAACTATTATAGTTTAGATGAAATGCCATAATTTTCATATTCAAAACCATTACAATAAATGATATATTTTCCTAAGGGAAAAAGACATCACCTATTATCAATATTGAAACATGATCATGATGATCGTCATTGTTTCTAACTTTCCAAAATAAGTTTGATAAATTTTTTTTAAATTAATTTTGGGAATAAATTTGGGGTCTTTAAATCTCCTATGAGTGCAAGCATTCATAGTTAATCTATCATAGAAGAATTGAATTTGCTATGAGCACTCTCAATTATAATAATGACAAAAAATTTATACTAAAATTTTTTAAGGAGTGTTATCAAGGAAAGTGAGGTTGGAAAATTGATTGGGGATTCGATCAAAGTTTTAACAATTATTTCTGGAGGTCAAGGGAAGAGGTATGAGGCATTTGGGATCTAAAATAATTCAGAAATGTCCCAATCTATCCTATATATTGGGCTTTAAATTTATGAAAGAAGAGAATTTTAATTCAAGTTAACAATTTATTAAAAAGTTGGGACTACATTCTTGAAAGTTGAGGTCTTACAATTTTGAGTCAGCCCTAGATCCTAAATTCAAATTTGACACTGAACAATAATATCCTAAACCTAGCTAATATTGAGAAAATCTAGACTTACCTGGGCCTAAATTGGGGAGCGGGCTAACCGCATAAGTGTTTCAAAACTATGAATTTGATCTATTTTATGAATGATGAGTAAAACTTTTGATTAAAGTTTTAATGAGATGGGATCGACGTCTAGGGAATATCCAAATTGGTCCCTTGACTTATGTATGGTGATTTGATGTTTAATAGTAAATACAATTAAAGTTATCGACTCTTTTAATTTGTTTCTAATCAATACATACTATTTTACTCGAATGTATGAAATATAGATCAAGAAATTAAAAAAAAGGCTTAAAAATAATTTTATCATGGAGATTGCACAACATCCCTTTAACAGAATTACACCAAAATAGGTTAGGTGGTCTTCCATTATTTGAATAGTTGCTATTTGAATGATTTATATTTGTGCAACTTATGTAGTTTTGATGATTCCAAACATTATTGTTCAAATGTATAGTTATCTCCTAACAATTTCAAAAGATTTGCACTTGCTCTTGTGTGTACTAACATTTCAGGAAAATCAGACTCCAGACTACGATAACTTCAAATCAAATTCAACATGAGATATTTTGTTTATTTGAAGTTTGCCTTTTCTTTGAATTAATTTTGAAAGGGAGTGATTATAATTGAGTGAATAAAATCTCACACACATAAATAAGATCTTAAAATTCTATAATGATCGTACAGGACGATATTTATCGTACTGGACGATCTGTTAGTTATCTCCTATAGAGCACTTGGAACGAATAGGAACTTGCTTGAAAATTTTTTTTCTAAGTCCTATTCATCCAGGACAAAATTTATTATCGTCCCGGACGATGGGTTCTCTGTAAAATTTTCATCCAGACGAATTTTATCATCGTACGAGGTGACCAGTCCTCTGGAAAATTTTCGTCCAGACGAAAATAAATATCGTACCGGACGATCAGCTCTCTGGAAAATTTTCGTCCAGACGAAAACAAATTATCTTCCGCGGCGATTGGTCCTCTGGAAAATTTTCGTCCAGACGTAATAAATAATCGTCCAGGACGATCGGCTCTCTGGAAAATTTTCGTCCAGACGAACATATTTTCGTCCAAACGATTAACCGACTTAGAACAGTTTTCAGCAGTTTCTAGAACCGACCTTGTAATAACCGTTCGTACTGGACGAACCTAGTTCGCACAGGACGATCAGCTGTACGAAGTCATTTCGTACACATATACAAATTGGGTCGTTTCAGATCGTTTAAGTAAAATCATCCAGGACGATCCAGGATCGTACAGGACGATCCACTGTGTACAGAATTGGAAATATGCAGTTTTTGGGCGGTTTTTCATGTCTTTTATATAAATAGTCCAAATTAGACTGCCACTCAATCTTTTTGTCATTTGATCTTCGTGCCTCTTGAGAGAATAGCCAAGGAGAGAGTGGAAGAGAGTATTCAAGGGAGGATTCCTACCACTGGAGCGAGAAGCCTTCACTTCGATTACTAAGGTAAGAGTCTCTACTTGTGAAATTGGATTTCTTCACTCTTTTCCTTCTTCCTTCTAGATTCTTGTGAGAAGATCAGTCAAGGAGATTCGGTTCTCTGCCGACACTTGGAGAGTGTGAACAGCCGTAGGGTTCTCTGCCCACACTAGGAGAGTGTGAATGGACAACGGTTCTCTGCCCACACTAGGAGAGTGTAAAAGGACGACGGTTCTCTGCCCACACTAGGAGAGTGTAAAAGGATGACGGTTCTCTGCCCATACTAGGAGAGTGTAAAAGGACGACGATTCTCTGCCAGCACTGTGGATTGTGTGAAAGGACGACGGTTCTCTGCCGCACTGGGTAGTGGTGAAAAGAGTGTGTTGTAAAGGCTTCTCCGCCTTGCTGTGGGTGCTAAAGGAGAGTCACTTTGTGGTATTAGTGCAATACTCAGAGGGTGCCTCTGAGGAGTGGATGTAGGTCTGGTTATAGACTGAACCACTATAAATCTGGTGACATTTACTTTATTGCTTTTACGTTTCCGCACTTTAAATTTCAGTTTTAACAACTCTGTGGTTGAAAAACATTTTTCTACAAACTTTAAAAGAAAATTTTATTTCGGTTCAACTTTATCATTAAGAGGGTTTAAAATTTTTAAAACTACCAATTCACCCCCTCTTGGTGTTGCGGATCTATAGTTTATGATTTTGATGATAGCAAACATTTCTTATTTCTCTACGATTGCCTTATGTGCAAACGTTTCAGGTTCCCACGATCGGACTGCAATTTGGAATCAGCTCAAGATTGGGTAGACTAGGTCTGAGTCAGTTTGTAATCTTTTTCCTTTCTTGAGTCTGTTGTATTTGGTGTGGGACCAGTTGGATTGTAATTTAGAAGATCTCCTGTTCTTCCCTATAAGTTTTCTATTTTTGGTAATATCGGCCGGGACGATATTTATATCGTCCTGGATGATCTGTCCAAAATCAGAAACCCTATTTAGGGCATCCTCGTTAAGGCAGCTGTCAACAGATCGGCCTGGACGATACCTGTATCGGCCAAAATGATAATCTCAATTCAGAAAGAATCAGCCGCCATAATCAGTTTAGGAATTCTTTGTTTTAGGAAATCGGCCCGGACGATATTATTATCGTCCAGGACGATCTAACTCAATCATGCCTAAATTGATCTGGTATCTTTGGAAAGCATTAATTGTTGATTGATACGATCACATCGTCCGGGACGATCGAATGATCGGCCAGGATGATGGCCTGGACGATCTTCATCGGACAGCTTGTATTCAGGGCTATGATCAGGACGATTGAAATCGGTTTTAAACTAATCGGCCAGAACGATCGTGAGATCGGCCTGGACGATGTAACCAATTTTCTTCTGATCGTCTCAAGTCGTCCCGGGCTAATGAGCTTAATTTGTACTGATCGGCCAGGATGATATGCCTATCGTCCTGGACGATAATGTCGACAACTTGCATTAATGAGCTCGTTTTGAGAGCTTCTATTTAAGCTTTGGCATGACACTTTGTAAGTATCTTTGGCAGCCATTGTAGCTTCGTTCTTGTGGGGGAAACTTGAAGAGAGAGCTTGAAAGGGAGAGAGGAAAGGGTGGAGTTTGAGAGAGGGAGAAGATCCTGTGAGGGGGGACTCAAGGGAGTGTGGAGGGGGTTCCACACGGTTGCTCCGGCGAACTCGCACCTTAGTACCATCGGATTCAAGGCTTATCTTGAGGTAAGTTCACCAAAGAAGAAGTCTCTTTGGTGTCAAAGGACCCGGTAACTCCGCCGCATCGGGAGAGGTGGAAGTGATTTTGTAAGGGCTTCTCCGCCTAGCTGTGGGGGCTAAAGGAGAGTCACTTTGTGTTAGTGCAATACTTGGAGGGTGCCTCCAAGGAGTGGACGTAGGTCAAGGTTTGACCGAACCACTATAAATCCAGTGTGTTTTTTTCTTATTATTGCTTTCGCATTTTAATTTCCGCACTTGGTTTTCCTTGTGGTGATTTGGTTTGTGATTTTATTTCTTTGTTTAAAGAATCCTTTTTATTATCCAATTCACCTCTCTTTGTTAGCTTTGGGACTAAGTTCATAGGGCTTAACATCCCATCGAACTTTCAAGTGGTATCAGAGCAGTTTTTATAAAATAAGTTTTTAAAAGCTTTTGAATTTTGATCCATGGCTAATCGTACTTTTTGCGAAAGGATATTCAATAACTAGACCACCATTGTTTGAAAATATTACATTTAATTTTTGAAAAATTCGCATGTCTACTTTTTTGCAATCGATTGTTTTTCATATATGACATATGATTTTAACTGGTTATTCATCACCATCACGTATTATTAATGGAATTAAAATTGATATTCCTTTTAATCAATGGAATAGGGATGAACGAATGAATGCTCAATTAAATGCAAAGTCTTTGAACTGTTTTTTCTGTGCTTTAAGTTCTGATGATTTTATGTTAATATCCACGTGCACTACCGGCAAGGAAGTTTGGGATAAATTGCACACCATATACGAAGGCACTAGTGAAATCAAGCAATCCAAGTTGAATATTTTAATGCATGATTTTGAAATGTTTTCTATGAAACCTTTTGAAACGATTTTAGACATGTATACAAGGTTCATTCAAATTACTACATCATTGCATGCCTTAGGAAAAGATTTTTCAAATTTTGAAAAAGTTAACAAAATTCTTCGATGTCTACTGGATAAATTTGATTCTAAAGTTGTTGCTATTTGTGAGTCTAAAGATTTGAATGATTATTCTTTTGATAATTTGATTGGCTCACTCATTGCCTACGAGCAAGGGTTGAGTCAAAGACTTTTGGATGCAGGTGAGACGATCGTTCTAAAAGCCGAAGATACGGAAAGAGGAAGCTTAGTTGGTGACGATAGAAAGGAATTGTCAAGAAAATCACAAAGCTCACCAATGCATAAGCAAAAGTGGAAAAAAGGTAAAATTGATAAGGATGTTAATATTTTCTCTGATGTTATTTATTTTAAATGCAGGAAACCTGGACATATGAAAAATGAGTGCCCTAATTTAAGAATTCTCCCTGCAAAAGAAAAGGGTAAGGCAAAGTTAAATTTAAACTGGGGAAATAATGAAAAGCAAAAAATCTCATGGGCAGATCTGGTCTCTGAAGCATCGGACCAGGAGAGAGATAATGGTTAAGAGCCTTTCATATTTTTTGTGTTTTTTTGTTTTTATGTTTTTCGTTTTGTGTTTTTTTTTTATTTCTTTTTGTCTATGTGAAATTTTTCTCTCATCAACACACACACTCACTTTCTAAAAATGAAAAATTTACTTCCTAATTTTTATTGAAATCTTTAGTAAAAGTTGTGATTGGCTTATCTAAAAACAATCAAAGGAAGGAAACTCATGTTTTTGACTTTCAAACTATGTTTCCTAAAAGAGGTTTTTCTACTTTTGATTTAAAATTTTTTTCATCTTTTAAATTGGTTTTTGAAACTAAAATTTTTTATCTCCCTATATTTTATTTATCGCATAGGAATCTTTTGCAAGTTGTTGAATTTAATTCAAAATTTTCTTAATCAAGAAATTTGCTTTATCAATAATATGGGTTTACTTTTGGTATTTAAGATTTTAGAAAGGTAGCATAATCAAAAAAATTGGTCAATGATGCCAAAAATAAAAGATGTGCAAAGCGCCAAATTGAAAAATATAGAATACACAAAGTGTATCAAAAGATGCGCAATGCGCCAACAAATTGTCAAGAGGCATAAAATAAGCCCACAAAAAGTTAATGCTTACCATTCTTATACTTCTTAAAAAGCTTAAGAAAACCCTTGATACTTACGATACTTGACTTTGAAAATTTTAATTCTTGATTCAACAATTCGTGCATTGATCTTCTATTAGATATGTTCTATGAAAGGAGTTTTGAAAAATTATTGTTTCTTTCTCTAATTTATTCCTTGATTTAGATATTGAATTAAAAAGTTTTTTGAGCCTTTTTAAATAACTTGAGTTTGGATTATCAATTCTTGATTTTTCTAACCTTTTTTTTTAATTATGCGTTGTCAATACAATTCTACTAAATTTTTTGATTAAAACCAAGAGGTAACTTTCTCATTTTAAGAATATCTGTTTTTCACTAGATCAGGAATTTTTTTTTTTTGTCTTTTGGTTATTTTGTTCTTGTTTGTGCCTCCTCTCTTTTTGATAATGTCAAAGGGGGAGAACGTATTGTTGAATTTTTGTACTGTTATCATATTTGTATCTTGTTTTCAAAAAATTAAAAACAACAAAAATATTTTCATCTCTCCTATTTTTTAAAAAGTGTTATTCTAGTGAGGGGGAGATTAGGAGAAAATTGCTCTTTTTGAAAATTCAATTTGAAATGTTTTGCCATCATCAAAAAGGGGGAGATTGTTGCGGATCTATGGTTTATGATTTTGATGATAGCAAACATTCCTTATTTCTCTACGATTGCCTTATGTGCTAACGTTTCAGGTTCCCACGATCGGACTGCAATTTGGAATCAGCTCAAGATTGGGTAGAATAGGTCTGAGTCAGTTTGTAATCTTTTTCCTTTCTTGAGTCTGTTGTATTTGGTGTGGGACTAGTTGGATTGTAATTTAGAAGATCTCCTGTTCTTCCCTATAAGTTTTTTATTTTTGGTAATATCGGTCGGGATGATATTTATATCGTCCTGGATGATCTGTCCAAAATCAGAAACACTATTTAGGGCATCCTCGTTAAGGCAGTTGTCAACAGATCGGCCTGGACGATACCTGTATCGGCCAGGACGATAATCTCAATTCAGAAAGAATCAGCCGCCATAATCAGTTTGGGAATTCTTTGTTCTAGGAAATCGGCCCGGACGATATTATTATCGTCCAGGACGATCTAACTCAATCATGCCTAAATTGATATGGTATCTTTGAAAAGCATTAATGGTTGATTGATACGATCACATCGTCCGGGATGATCGAATGATCGGCCAGGACGATGGCCTGGACGATCTTCATCGAACAGCTTGTATTCAGAGCTATGATCAGGACGATTGAAATCGGTTTTAAACTAATCGGCCAGGACGATCGTAAGATCGGCCTGGACGATGTAACCAATTTTCTTCTGATCGTCTCAAGTCGTCCTGGGCAAATGAGCTTAATTTGTACTGATCGGCCAGGACGATATGCCTATCGTCCTGGACGATAATGTCGGCAACTTGCATTAATGAGCTCGTTTTGAGAGCTTCTATTTAAGCTTTGGCATGACACTTTGTAAGTGTATTTGGCAGCCATTGTAACTTCGTTCTTGTGGGGGAAACTTGAAGAGAGAGCTTGAAAAGGAGAGAGAAAAGGGTGGAGTTTGAGAGAGGGAGAAGATCCTGCGAGGGGGGACTCAAGGGAGTGTGGAGGGGGTTCCACACGGTTGCTTCGGCGAACTCGCACCTTAGTACCATCAGATTCAAGGCTTGTCTCGAGGTAAGTTCACCAAAGAAGAAGTCTCTTTGGTGTCAAAGGACCCGGCAACTCCGCCGCACCGGGAGAGGTGGAAGTGATTTTGTAAGGGATTCTCAGCCTAGCTGTGGGGGCTAAAGGAGAGTCACTTTGTGTTAGTGCAATACTTGGAGGGTGCCTCCAAGGAGTGGACGTAGGTCAAGGTTTGACCGAACCACTATAAATCCGATGTGTTCTTTTCTTATTATTGCTTCCGCATTTTAATTTCCACACTTGGTTTTCCTTGTGGTGATTTGGTTTGTGATTTTATTTCTTTATTTAAAGAATCCTTTTTATTATCCAATTCACCTCTCTTTGTTAGCTTTGGGACTAAGTTCATAGGGCTTAATATCCCATCAAACTTTCACTTCGTAGCCGTGGGACATTTACTTAGGCTTAACAACCTAATTATTGGACTCAACAAGTGGTATCAGAGCATAGTTTCAAAATCATAAGTTTGAACTACTTTTTGATTAACGTAGATGGCTACATTTGGAAACTGAAACACACCTGAGGGTTACTCTATCACTAGACCTCCACTGTTTGACAATATTCCTTTTGATTTTTGGAAAACATGCATGTCTACTTTCTTACAGTCACTTGATTATCGCATGTGGATGCTAGTCCAGGAAGGTTACTCAAAACCAACTAGATTAGTTGATGGAATTAGGGTAGATACACCCTATGCAGATTGGACTATAGAAGAACGTGACTTAGCACAATTAAATGCGAAATGTTTAAATAGTTTCTTTTGTGCTTTAAAATCTGAAGACTACATGCGAGTTTCCACTTGTAAAAGCGAAAAAGACATATGGGATAGACTTTGTATTACTTATGAAGGGACAAGTGAGGTTAAGCAATCAAGACTCAATATCTTGTTACATGACTACAAATTATTTCGCATGAAACCTAATGAATCTATATCTGACATGTACACAAGATTCACTCAAATTGTCACCTCTTTGCATGCACTTGGTAGGGAATTAACTAATCCTGAAATGGTCAATAAGATTCTTCGTTGTTTACCTACTGCATACGATGCTAAAAATACTGCAATTACAGAGTCTAAAGATCTGAACATTTATTCCATTGACAATCTTCTTGGTTCACTCATTGCTTACGAGCAAGGAGTAAGTCAAAGAAAGATTGACGCAGGTGAACCAAGAAAGGACAAAAATATTGCACTAAATGTGGAAGAGTCAGAAAGTGAACACTCACAACCTGAGGATGAAGACGATATTGCACTGATGACTAGACAATTCAGAAGCTTTTTAAAGAGGAAGTAGAAGAGACGCCAGCAATGGAATAGAGGTAAGTATAACGTAAATGGCAAGGTTTCTAATGAAGTGATTTGTTATGAATGCAGGAAACCAGGTCATATAAAGACTAATTGTCCAAAACTCAAAGCCACTCCTAGCAAGGAGAAGGTAGAGGAGAAACCAATGGTAAAGAAGGGCAAGAAGAAGTTTCAAAAGGCTTTTTGGGCGGACTCAGCTTCAGACTCATCTGAGACTGAAAAAGAAGAAGATGTCACCAACCTTTGCTTGATGGTAGATAAAGCTGAACAATCAGATCAAGAAGAGGTATGTGATTTAACCTATAATGAATTGTTTGAAGTTTCTGAACACATGCATGATGCATATAGGAAAATGAAAAAGATGCATGCTAGTGTAGTTTTAGAATTGGAAGAGCTTAATAAGGAACACGAAATCCTTAGGAAAGATCATGCTTTAATTGATAGAAACCACATGAAACTACTTGATGAATATGATGACTTGAATAAAAATTTTGAGAATTTATAATCATCCCATGCTGAACTTGAAAAAGAATTTAAGAAATTTAAGGATGAATCTGAGAGCAAGACATATATAATCAATTATACCAATCGAATCTTAGAGGATATGAATTCATTTTACAAACTCACTATAAGAGCTCTCGAGGATAATAGGAACCCCCCTAAACTTGAAGATTTTATAAATCCTAAATATTATCCTAAATTCATGAAATCCCTTAGAAGACAATCATATGAAAGAAAACATAGGAATATTTTTCCTAATGTTAAATGTAACAATTGTGGATTTTTGGGACATATATCTCACACCTGCACTTTAAAGATGAATCCTAATTTGGTGTAGAGAACTAAGATGCATAAACCTAGACATATCATACATGCATATGATTATAAATTTCATAAAGGTGAACCCAAACTAGTTTGGGTTCCCAGGTCTAACATTTGAGAATTTTGCAGGAATACTCTCACACAAGACCTCGTGAGAGTATATGGTACCTGGACAGCGGATGTTCAAAGCACATGACTGGAGATACTGCTCAATTCATAACGCTGGAAGCCAGGAGTGGAGGCAAGGTTACACTTGGAGATAATACCACAAAGAAAGTGGTTGGATCAGATATGATTGGAAATTTGAAAAACTTTTTCATAGACAATGTTTTATTAGTTGAAGGCTTAAAACATAATTTGCTTAGCATAAGTCAGCTATGTGATAAGGGCTATAATATAAAATTTTTACCTACTAGCTGCATAATTAGCCTAAATGGGAAAATTATTTTAAATGGAAAAAGGGTGAACAATGTCTACATGCTAGATTTAAATTGTATTCAATCTCCTACTGCTTTTTGTTTGAAAACTGTTTCTGATGAATCATGGCTTTGGCATAGGATACTTTGTCATTCTAGTATGAAAAATCTTAGAAGAATTACCCAAAAGAATTTGGTGAGAGGAATACCTAAACTAGACTTTACTAAGGACCATCTATGTGATGCATGTCAATTAGGAAAACAAGTGAAGTCCTCTTTTAAGTCCAATAAAGATCTTAGGACCAGTAAACATTTAGAAATTCTACACATGGATCTTTTTGGACCTGTAAGCACTGTTAGTCTAGGAGGAAAGGTATATGGATTTGTTATAGTAGATGATTTTTCAAGATTCACCTGGGTTAAATTTCTTTTTCATAAGAGTGAATCATTTGAGGAATTCAGAAATTTTTCAACTTGGATACAAAGAAAACTAGGATATGAAATAATCTCTATACAAAGTGATCATAGAGGAGAATTTAAAAATGAAAGATTTGAAGATTTCTATAAAGAAAAGGGGATTGATCATAATTTTTCTGCACCTAGAACTCCTCAATAAAATGGAGTAGTTGAAAGAAAGAACAGAACATTAATAGAAGCCGCCCGAGCAATGTTAGCAGAATACTCGCTTCCTAGATATTTTTGGGATGAGGCGGTTAGCACTGCATGCTATGTTCTGAATAGGGTGAATGTAAGATCAAATTTGAATAAAACACCCTATGAGTTGCTAAAAGGTAGAACACCAAATTTGTCTCATTTGCATGTATTTGGTTGCAAGGTGTTCATACATAATAATGGAAAATCTGCCTTAGGAAAATTTGATCCAAAATCAGATGAAGGAATTTTTGTTGGATATTCAAGTGTTGGAAAATCTTATAGAGTATTCAACAAAAGAACTTTAGTCATTGAAGAAACTACACATGTTGTTTTTGATGAAAATGGAAACATGAAAGAGCCAAATGTTGTTGAAGAAGAAATTGAAGAAAACTCCCAAAAGATTGATAGATTAAATTTGGAAGAAAATGTGAAATAAAATTTAGAAAGAGAAGACCCTTTGCCTAGAGATTTGAGATTTTCTAAAAACCACCCAAAGGAATTGATTATAGGTGAACCAAGTGAGGGTGTTAGAACTAGGCGTGGATTAAACAAGGAAGTCATTCATTCAGCCTTTATTTCAACTATTGAACCCACTAACATTGATCAAGCACTTTCAGATGAATTTTGGATATTGGCCATGCAAGAAGAGTTAAATCAATTTGTAAGAAATAAAGTTTGGGAACTAACTACAAGGCCAAAAGATCAAATTATTGTTGGAACCAAGTGGGTGTTCAAAAATAAAATGAATGACTCAGGAGTAGTCATTAGAAATAAGGCTAGATTAGTAGCTAAGGGGTATAATCAAATTGAAGGAATTGATTTTGAGGAAACTTTTGCCCCTGTAGCTAGACTTGAAGCAATTAGGGTTTTACTAGCCTTTGCCTGTTTTAAAGGTTTTAAATTGTTTCAAATGGATGTCAAAAGTGCATTTTTAAATGGGGTAATCGAGGAAGATGTTTTTGTAGAACAACCTCCAGGTTTTGAAAATTCTAAATTTCCAAATCATGTTTTCAAATTAAAAAAGGCATTATATGGATTGAAACAGGCACCTAGGGCTTGGTATGAGAGGTTGAGCACCTTCCTACTTGAAAGATCTTTTGAAAAAGGAAGTGTGGATACAACTCTCTTTTTGAGTAAAATTGGAAAGGATATACTTATTGTTCAAATTTATGTGGATGACATCATCTTTGGATCTTCAAATAAACATCTTTGTGATGATTTTTCTAAAACAATGAGTAGTGAATTTAAAATGAGTCTAATGGGAGATTTAAATTACTTTCTAGGTTTTAGCATTAAGCAACTTGAGGAAGGTACTTTTCTTAGTCAAACTAAATATATTAAGGACATCCTCAAAAAATATGAAATGGACAATGCTAAACCTGTTAGTACACCAATGAGTTCTTCAGTTCAGTTGGATAAGGACCTTAAGGGAAAATCTGTTGATCAAAAGAAATTTAGAGGGATAATTGGATCTTTACTTTACTTGACTGCTAGCTGACCAGATATTATGTTCAGTGTTTGCCTATGTGCTAGATTTCAACAGATCCAAAAGAATCACATTTGACAGCAGTGAAAAGGATTTTAAGATATCTACTAGGAACTCAAAACTTAGGAATTTGGTATCCTAAGTTTAGCTCTTCATTTGAAATTATAGGTTACTCAGATTCTGACTTTGCAGGCTGTAGAGTGGATAGGAAAAGCACTTCTGGAACATGTCAATTCATTGGAAATTCATTAGTTTCATGGTCTAGTAGAAAACAAAATTCAGTGGCACTATCTACTGCAGAAGCAGAATACATTGCATTAGGAAGTTGTGTGGCACAAGTACTTTGGTTAAAACAACAGTTGATTGATTTAGGATTAACTATAGGCACTATTCCAATTTATTATGACAATACTAGTGCTATTTACATTTCCAAAAATCCTATTCAACATTCTAGAACCAAACACATTGATATAAGGCATCATTTCATAAGGGATCATGTATCCAAAGGAGAAATTGAACTCATATATGTTTCAACTAAAAATCAACTTGCAGACATTTTTACAAAACCTTTAGCCTTTGATACCTTCAGTACTTTAAGAACAAGGCTTGGTATTATTGATTTGAATGCTTAACCAAAATGTCTTTGCAACATTGATATTTATTGTGTTTTGTTTTGTTTTTTATTTTATGAAATTTTGTGTGTTTTGAATAAATTATTTTTGTATTTATGGTTTTGTTTTATGTTTTCTGTGTTTTTGAATGTTTTGTTTGATTTTCTTAATTTAAAAATTTTTTTTGAAGGAAATCGTCAAGGATGAAATTGGTTTCGTACGGGACGATGTGTGAAGGAACAGTTTGCGCGAATTTTAACCGTTTTGAGAGCAGTTTTTAATTAGATTGTCTGTACGATCTGTGATCGTCCAGGACAAATTTTTTTTTCCTCAAACGTCGGGACGATTGAATGCAGCGGTTGAGTGGATAAGACAGTTTTTAATATGAACTTCGTCTGTACGAAATTTTTGTTCGTCCAGACGAACATGCGTCGGTTCATTGTAGGGGACGGTTTTCAAGAGTCATTAAAACGATTCACTTTTTGATCGTCTGTATGAAATTTTTTCGTCTGTACGATCGGTCAAGTCAAAAAGCCTGTACGAAGGGACGCATCGTAAGTTGTGTTGATTACGAAAAGCCATTACATTTTGGACGAATCGGATCGTCTGTACGAAATTATATCGTCCAGACGAACGATAATTTTTTCGTCCAGGACTAATATTTTTGTCCAGGACGAACGTATCGTTTTTCTTTAAATATGAAGGCTTTCAAACTTAACAATCACACTTCCAAACTTCTTTTTCAATCCCTTTCTACATCAAATCAACAATGGCCTCCTCTAGCAAAAGACAAAAGGTTTTGGTGAAGAAACCAAATAGGGATGCCCAACACAACTTTCTTTCCAAGGCAAATGAGGAATCTTTTCCTCGTTTTGCATCCGGAAAAATCACTCCGTCTCGCATTCTTATCCAAACAGAGTTGAAATTTCGGGTATTGCACCTCTTCGCCTCAACCCAATTTCAGTTCATTCTTTCTCTCGCCCACTTCTACAATAAGCAAACCTACCATTACTTTCTAGCTAACATGAGTTTCAATTTTGACCACTCCACCATTAGTTCTTATGTTTTTAAGCAAAAGTGGAGATCACCAAGCATGACCTTGGTGCATTTTTAAACTTAAGAACTGAGGGATATAGAGCCCACACCCTAATGTCAGAAACCTCCTTCAAATGGTTTCAAATCAATAGGGTAATTAGAGAAAATGCTATTGACAATCATGTTGCTAGAGTCTTCGGTATGACCCAAGATGCCCGAATCATCCAGCATATCCTTTGATCCTCAATCATTCCTAAAGCTGGTGATAGGATTAACATTACTCCTCTCCTTTCTTGTCTAACTTTTTTAATCATGAAAGGACATCCTATTGACGAAGCCCAACTCATCATAGACCATATCTATGGGCTTTCAGAAATAGGACATGCAGATCAGAAGAGGAAGAAGAATATTTCATTAGGACACTTAATCACTTATATCTTGGAAAAGAAATACAATATAGTGCATCCTGATGAAGAATATGAAGAGCCAGTTTACTATAACGATGCATCATTCAGATTACTCTTCAAGGAGGAAAAAGAAAAAGAAAAAGCACATGCTAGTGCTTCAGAAGAGGAAGAAGAAGAAGGAGTGCAAGCTTCTGCTTCTCAATCAGATTACCAGAATCTGATTGAGAGATTTGATAGATTAGAGACTCACATTGATCAAAGATTTGATCAATTTGATGCTCAACTTACGCAGCAGCAACATCACATTGGTAATATTAAAGATGAAGTTCATGAAATTAATACCAATGTAATGTTGATGGCCTCCTACTTCAACCTCTTTGGCGGCATACCTCCTCCTCCTCCTCCAGAACAGTAGAAATATTTTTATGTGTGTCTGTTGTATTTTTTTTTTTAATCTTGTCTGTTTTATTATTAAGTGTTTGTTTTTATGTTTTTAAGTTCAATGTTTTTTTTCTGTAATCCGTTTCTTTAATATCAATGAAAGTTTGTTTTTATTAGATTTGTTTTGAAATGTGATTAATGTTTATGAATTTCATTAGTATTATTTAATCTACATAGTGCTTAAATTCAATTGTAATTTGAGATTATCTATATTAGAAAATCTAGACTTTCTTAATTTATAAGTTGTATATAACTTGTTGTAATTAGAACTTTTAAATTCATGTCTATTCATTTAGACTACATAAAAGTTAATATTACTATTGCAATTTAGATATTTTCTTATTTTGTATTTCTATGCTCAAGAGATATTTATGTACCTAGAAATATTTGAAATTTTAGATTATAGATTTTGGAAAGAATTGGTCCAATTACTCTTGAACATTGTACAAATGTACAAAAATTTAAAAGGAATTCGCAAAAATTTGCAAAGTGAAAAAGAGGCACAAAATAAGCCCAACTAAAAAAAAAATGCACAAAAATGTGCCCCAAAATTTTGAAAAAGATGCGCAAAGCGCCACATGAGGTAATTCTCTTCTTTCCAAATTCGTTCAATCTCTTAATTCAAATTGATCTTATGTTCATTTATATTCTATTGAACTTTGAAATATAGAATTTTTATACATCTCTCTTGTAATGATTTTCTATAGTCAAATGTCTAAATTGAATCATGTCTTTGATAAATTCTTCTTACTTACAATGTTATATCACTTCTTAAATTTTCTGAATTTCTATGATTGACCTAATATCTTTAGTTTAAAAATTGCATACCCTATGTCAATCACAATTTAGATTAAATTTTAAAAATGAATTTCATATAATTCCTTACATTTCTTGTCTATTTCTTCTTCACTTTTTGTTGCTGTCAAAAAAGGGGGAGAAATTATTGTGTTTTCTGTTGTGTTTTGTGTTTTCTATTTTTAATTGTTCTGTTTGCAAGTTTTTTTTGTGTTAAATTTTTTTTTGAAAAACAAAAATATTGTTCTTTATACCTCCTTATTTTAATGTACTCATAAATTCAGGGGGAGTTTAGTAGATAGGAGATTTGTTTTAACTTGAAACCATACAAATAATAATTATTTTGCCATCATCAAAAAGGGGGATATTGTTTGAACAGTTGCTATTTGAATGATTTATATTTGTGCAACTTATGTAGTTTTGATGATTCCAAACATTATTGTTCAAATGTATAGTTATCTCCTAACAATTTCAAAAGATTTGCACTTGCTCTTGTGTGTACTAACATTTCAGGAAAATCAGACTCCAGACTACGATAACTTCAAATCAAATTCAACATGAGATATTTTGTTTATTTGAAGTTTGCCTTTTCTTTGAATTAATTTTGAAAGGGAGTGATTGTAATTGAGTGAATAAAATCTCACACACACAAATAAGATCTTAAAATTCTATACTGATCGTACAGGACGATATTTATCGTACTGGACGATCTGTCAGTTATCTCCTATAGAGTACTTGGAACGAATAGGAACTTGCTTGAAAAAAATTTTTCTAAGTCCTATTCGTCCAGGACGAAATTTATTATCGTCCCGGACGATGGGTTCTCTGTAAAATTTTCATCCAGACGAATTTTATCATCGTACGAGGTGACCAGTCCTCTGGAAAATTTTCGTCCAGACGAAAATAAATATCGTACCAGACGATCAGCTCTCTGGAAAATTTTTGTCCAGACAAAAACAAATTATCGTCCGCGGCGATTGGTCCTCTGGAAAATTTTCGTCCAGACGAAATAAATAATCGTCCAGGACGATCGGCTCTCTGGAAAATTTTCGTCCAGACGAACATATTTTCGTCCAAACGATTAACCGACTTAGAACAGTTTTCAGCAGTTTCTAGAACCGACCTTGTAATAACCGTTCGTACTGGACAAACCTAGTTCGTACAGGATGATCAGCTGTACGAAGTCATTTCGTACACATATACAAATTGGGTCATTTCAGATCGTTTAAGTAAAATCATCCAGGACGATCCAGGATCGTACAGGACGATCCACTGCGTACAGAATTGGAAATATGCAGTTTTTGGGCGGTTTTTCATGTCTTTTATATAAATAGTCCAAATTAGACTGCCACCCAATCTTTTTGTCATTTGATCTTCGTGCCTCTTGAGAGAATAGCCAAGGAGAGAGTGGAAGAGATTATTCAAGGGAGGATTCCTACCACTGGAGCGAGAAGGCTTCACTTGGATTACTAAGGTAAGAGTCTCTACTTGTGAAATTGGATTTCTTCACTCTTTTCCTTCTTCCTTCTAGATTCTTGTGAGAAGATCAGTCAAGGAGATCCAGTTCTCTGCCTACACTTGGAGAGTGTGAACAGCCGTAGGGTTCTCTGCCCACACTAGGAGAGTGTGAAAGGACGATGGTTCTCTGCCCACACTAGGAGAGTGTAAAAGGACGACGGTTCTCTGCCCACACTAGGAGAGTGTAAAAGGATGACGGTTCTCTGCCCACACTAGGAGAGTGTAAAAGGACGACGGTTCTCTGCCAGCACTGTGGATTATGTGAAAGGACAACGGTTCTCTGCCGCACCGGGTAGTGGTGAAAAGAGTGTGTTGTAAAGGCTTCTCCGCCTTGCTCTGGGTGCTAAAGGAGAGTCACTTTGTGGTATTAGTGCAATACTCAGAGGGTGCCTCTGAGGAGTGGATGTAGGTCTGGTTATAGACCGAACCACTATAAATCTGGTGTCATTTACTTTATTGTTTTTACGTTTCCGCACTTTAAATTTCAGTTTTAATAACTCTGTGGTTGAAAAACATTTTTCTACAAACTTTAAAAGAAAATTTTATTTCGGTTCAACTTTATCATTAAGAGGGTTTAAAATTTTTAAAACTACCAATTCACCCCCCTCTTGGTAGCCGTGGGACATTTACTTAGGCTTAACAACCTAATTACTGGACTCAACATCCATAACCCACAAGAAAGGATGCGGCTCACAAGGAGGAGAAATAATTAAATATGCATATGAAAACTCTTAGTGGTCTCGAGCTTACTTCTTAAGTTGTTAGAATTTCTATATGATCTTGAAATTTTAATTTTAATTTTAAGTAGAAAAGGTTTAATTTATACCCTCACGAGCCTCTGTGTATCTAGGCTAAATTAATTACGTCATGTAATAAAAAGCTAGAAAAGCAGGTATTTCTACTTTGTAAATAATTTAGACAACTAATCAAATTAATTAAGGGATTTTTACATACATAACACTTCAAACTATTGAAAATACATATTTAACACCTAAACTAGTGTATTTACTGATATACCATCTAAATCTCCCATTTCAATCAATTTTAACACTCCGTCTGAACCCCCGCTTCTCCGTCGCATTCGCCGCATTCCACCGTTTGTTTTCCGTGATTGAGCAGCGTGTTCGTCGCTTACAAATCGAGCACAGAGCCTTTCTTTTTTAATACTTACAATTTTTTGTAGTTCTAGCATATTTCTGGAATGCTTCCAGATTTTTTGAATAGCTTTGTCTTCTTTGAAAGCTGACGGTTTTCTCTCCATCAATATTCCACGGCATTGTCCTGTTTTTTAAATGCTACCAGTTCTGGACATGGCATCACAAATAACTACTAACAATAGCAATTGTTATTCACCAAAATTCCCCCAAAAAAAAATTTGTTATTCATTCAAGCTGACACAACCAACAGGAAGCTAATTCACCAAAAAAATCCCACATGGAGAAGACGAACAATAAATAAGAACACTGACAACGAATACTATAACAATGAAATGTAAGAAAAGATCAACCGCTAGAAGTGTCTGCTGCTCCTACCCATTCTGTGAAGAAGACATAGATCTTCCTCACCAAAGACTACCCTAATTTCACCCAACATAGATCTGATAAGTTCTGTAATCTGTAAAGATTAGAAAGAAAAAAAGAGTAGGAGAAGGAAGAAGATGAACAGTAGAAATTGAGATTGGAGCGGAATGGAGTTGGTCGTGGAGGCAGAAGCCTACTTCGCGCATGGGAAGATTGGCGAGGAGATGTGGAAGGGATTCTGCTCGATGAGGAATCCCCTTCCTTCTCTTTGCCGTTCCATAGCTGAATGCGGTCGGCGGAAGTGGAAGGAGTAGAGGAGGCTCCTTTCGCAAACCTCACAGATGAAAGCAGAATTTTTGACGGGGGGTTAAAACGGAGTGGTAGAATAGTTGAAAAGGGTACTTTTAGGCTGTATATCTGTAAATACAAAAATTTGGGTGTTAAATATGTAATTATAATTGTTTCAAGTGTTATGTATGTAAAAATCCCATTAATTAATTAAATTAACATCCATGTAGCAAGTGTCACTTAATTTAGAACTCAAGGTCTATAGAAAGTAGAAGTGGTTTGTTACCACTCATAATAACCTAGATTGTAATCCTAAGGTGAGGCAAGTGACTTTGAGTGGGTTATGTCTTTATCTTCATTTTTTCATTTTTTTGTGAGCTCCTTGGATTCATCGGGTCTGGGTATCAAAATAAAAAGAAACTCCTCCCCAAAGGGGTATTTTCTATTCTTTCTGGATGTTAAAATCATCCTAACTTGGGTATGCAAATGGAAGAGGACCCTCACTTAAGGGATATCTCCTACTCTTTGGATTCAAAGTTGGATGTAATTCATATCCTAACTCAAATAATCATTTTCATAATTACAACTTAATTAAATTCCAACAAATAAAAGAAATAAAATCTAGATAATCATATATATTAACATTAATTTAAATTTATAGCCACACTTGGTCAAGATCTTTTAATTTTAAGGTGGCTTAACATGCTTCTCACCTATAGAAAATTTTGTTAATTAAACTTTAATTTTTTCCTATTTAATTTATCCTTGCAAGAGCATGGCCACCAGTAAAAAATTATGTGAGCATCTAGATCATTCCTAACCTTAAAGGCATATAATGCCCAACACATCAATTCAAAGAATGCATAAATAAATAATCAGTCACATTAATTTATTCTAGCAACTAACATGTAATGAAAAGCATGAAAAACTCTACACATAGCAGTAAAAAAGCAAAAACTAGCATAGCCTAGATCTAGAGTCCGTTGTCATAATAAATAATTTATAGTGTGTGGAGAAGGTTGTGTGGCTTGGATATATCATATGCTGAGTAGTTTTTAAAGTTTCCTAATGTTTTTTATTTATTGAAAGTTTTAAGGAGTTTAAATTCAGGTTTTGGTATTCATGTTTTAATGTGAACTTTAAAAATATATTTTATGTGTTCATCGATAAATACCTTTGTTTATTCTAGGATCATGAAGTATATTTCAATTTCCTTTCGGCTAAGTTCATAACCTTCTAGGCTTGGGTTACTTGGTTGTAACCAGTATAGACTAAATAATTTAATTGATTGATTGCTAATTTTAATGATTAAGTTAAATTTTTCTAGAATTGAAGCTAATTATTAAATTTTTTAATTTTTTGGAATTATTTAATGTATTAATTTGAGGGGGTCAAAATTTAACTTTTTAAAATAAAGTGAATTATGGAACTTTGATATTTTAATAAAATATTAGACACTATGATGAGTAATTTGGAACTAAAGTTTGCTTTATTTGAATTTTTCTATATTATGTTTTGAAATTTTGAAGTTTTAGCCTATTTTTAAACTACAGTTGATCAGATTGTTGACTTTTTTAACTTTGACTGATTTCTCATGGTTTACCATTTTTAATAAATACTAGACCCTACATGGAGTATAATGCCTTTAATTTTGTTCAATTTTTAATTTTCTAAATTTACTTATAAATTTCAAATTTATAATAATTAATTAAAAATTTTAAGTATGTAAAGAATGTTTTGATGGTTTTAATCCAAACTCATTTCAAACTTTATGAAATCACTCCCAAAGTTTAGGGAAGACCCAAGAAAGTGTTTTTATGTGTTTAGAATTTATTTGTAATTTTTAAATATTTTTAAATAATTACTTTAATAATTTATTAAATTTTCCTTAAAATTAAATTACGCCTAACTTAGAAGTATAATTAACGGGTTTAATTTAACTAGGTTGAGAATTTAATTTTAGTAAATTTGATATATTTAGTAAGTTAGTTTAACTGTAGGAAAAATAGTGAGAGAAACTTAGTGAGGGAAATTCTAGATTTTTAGTGAGAGAAACTATCAAATTTTTATCTTCATCATTTGGTGGTTTTTTTGGGAACGCCGTTAGCCCCTTCAGCCACCACCTTCGGTGGCCAGAAATTTGCTGGTTTACCTACCCCTTCTTCCCATATCATTCAATAATTTATTAGATCGGAGCAATGTGGTGGAATTCAAGATGTTAAGTTCAAGAATGGTCCTTTGATTATTAAGGAACCTACTGGTGTTCCTGTTAAAGCTATTTCCCCAATCACTGGTAAGGGTAAATAGGTGGTTGATGCTAGAGAACAAAAACTCCCTAATTTATTGGGAAATTTAGACAGAATGATTGTGAAGCATGTCATCATCTGGCATGAACTTGTTTGTGAATAAATTTGGCAATGTGATGATCATAGAGGGATCCCCTTCTGATCATAATAATTATGATGGTTGCTCAAGGAGGTGGTCCAGAATTCATTGTACAAGGAAGTTTAAATAAGGATGTAGTAATTCATAATGGAGAAAATGGAGTTAATCCTTGGTCTGAACATCCTTATATAAAAATTAATTCAACTAAAGAAGAATCATTTTTGTCCGAGGATGGGGTTGCTGTTAAACTGCATAACCCGAATGTTAGAACAAATTTTGAAAGACTTCAATTCTCGGTGGTTGTTAAGGTGTTTGGTAGAGATTTTACAGTCCATTTGATAGTAGCCGAATTACGACATCAATGGTTGCATTTTGGGAAATTCCATCTTACAGTTCTTGGCATAGGATGGGTTTTACATTCTTTTTTCTCATTGCAAGCCATGGAAAGTGTGTTATCGGGTGGACCCTGGTTTTTGAATGGACATATTATTGGGCTTGAGAAATGGAGTTCCAAATTTTCTCTTACTTCATTAAAAGGGTTATCATCACCAGTTTGGATAAGAATGCCTAATCTTCCTCTTTATTGTTGGTATGAGATCAATGTGTCCAGAATTACTTCATTGGTGGGTACTCCTCTCATGCTAGATGGTAACATGTTCCAATGGGGGAGAAGGGAGTTTGCAAGGGTATGTGTCAGTGTGGAACTTAACAAGCAATTTCCATAAGGAGTATGGGTGGATGGATAGTTCTTTTAAAAGGCAGAGTATAAAAAAGTATTCTCATTTTGCTTCAAACACAAGAAAATTGGTCATTTGAAGAATGCTTGTACTAAGAAGGATTTAGATGGAGGAGATAAAATGCAAGAGAAGGATGTCATTCTGGAAAAATGTTCTGAAAATGATGTGCCTATGGACAGCTCATATGATAAGAGATTCAAATGATGACTCAACCTATGGACCTTGGGTCTGTGTCAATTATAGAAGGAAGATAAAGTTTAAAGCTGCCCCAAAGAAAAACTTTTATGTTCTTAAATTAGTTCCTATTCGGACAGGATTTTCCCATCTAGAAGCTAAAAATGTTAGCTCTATGGTTAAGGAAGTCTCTAGCCAGGAAGTAAGAGTGCAAGAAACTGATGTCCTGATAACAAAAGGCAACTAGAATGATGAGCTAGTGGGTATGAAAGAATTTGATAAACTAGAGGTTCTTCTTGCTGTTCATGAGGTTTCCATAGGAAATGGTAAGGAGTAGGCCTTTCCAATTAGCTCGGATAACAACATGTTTAGAATGCTAGATTCCTTTAGTGAGGATGGAGAAAATTTTAACATAACAAAAGTGGCCAATTTTCAAGGGGGTGATGTAGAGGAGGGTGAGTTGGTGAAATATGCTATTGGCAATTATAGATTGATAGTGGAAGTGTTGTTGATTCCATGACAGAGGCTGTGGAGGGGATGCTTAATTCTACATCAGGAAGTTCCAAATAGAAAGTTTTGAAGGAGCTAAGATCTTTTGGCCCGTTGAAGTCTTCCTTAAGGAGTAAAAAGGTTGAAGTTTTGAATAAGAGAAGGATCGAGGATCCTTCCCCCATTGTGGTTAAATGGGTTCCATTGCCCTCTAGAACTGCAGAGGGGCAAATAAAAAGGAAGCCTCTCTTTAGTTAAAAGAAGTTGTGAAAGATTGGGTTGTTTTTTTTATTGGAATTATTGAAACAAAACTTTCTATTGTTGGGAAGCGTTAGTTTTTTAAATTCATGGGAAAGGAATGGGACTTCTTCATCTATCCTTCTAATGGCTTGTCGGAGGGAATTAGGATTTTGTGGAAATTTGATTTGGCCTCATTTTAGCATTGAAAGTTCTTCCTAATGTGTTATTTGGGAATTGAAGAGTTTTAAGAATAGTAGTACATGGTTGATATCTACGGTATATGGTAATAGATATTTGTATAATAGAAGGAGGTTGTGGGAATGTTTAGAATTGTACTCTAGCTCGAGCCTTCTTTCTATCATAGGGGGTGAATTCAATTGCATCTTTTCCAGAAAGGATAAGTGGAGAGGGAAAAAGTTTAAATTTTCTCTTGGTCATCTAGAAATGAAATCATTTATGAACAATAATGATTACCATGATGTGGGGTTTGTTGGATCAAAGTTTGCTTGGTGTAATAATAAAGTTGGAAGCACTCAAATTTTTGAAAGGCTTGATAGGTGCTTATTGAACACCAAAGTGCTTCAGTTGATCCAACAAGCAAAAACGAGCATTTGTCAAGGGTAGCCTCAGATCATTTCCTGATAGTGTTGAAAATTTTCCATTCAGAATTCCAGAAGAAGAAATTTCTCAGATTTGAGGATGTTTGGGTGTCTTACCCAGCTTCCGCAGCATTGACTCGTAAGTCTTGGAGCATGACTTCTATTGGCAATACGATGGAGGTCCTAAACATGAAATTTCAAAAATCTTTGAGATCCTTACATTTCTAGAGTAAAGCAAAAATGAAAGATTTATCAGGTTTGAAGGATAAGCTTAAAAAGGAGGTAGCTGATCTTCAGTTGGAGGAAGCTAATGATAGTGGAATATTTGATGTCAAACTCTTGCTTCTCAGTCCAAGGTTAATGCATTAAATGTAAAGTTCACTCGGCTGAACACCTAGTGGAGACAGAGAGCAAAGGTGAAGTGGTTAGAAGAAGGTGATAAGAACTCTATGTTCTTTCATGCATTTGCGAGTGGCAGGAGGAATGCTAATTTCTTTAACAAATTTAAGGATGAGTAGGGAAATCTTGTTGATGTTGTTTTGTTTTTGAAGATAGTAAAAGGCTAAAATATAATTAAGCAAAGCAACTACTTACTTATTACAACCATAACTAGATTCCTACTTTAATAATTCACAAAACATATGAGGAATCATACTAGAAGAAAAGACATCCCAATAAAAATCACTCAAGATAGAATAACTAGCACAAAGATTTGCTAGCTTATTACATTTCCTCTCCACCCAATTAAATAAAACAAATATGCGATTCTTTAAAAAACCCAATTCTTCTCTCCATTTACCTCCTAAGTCATGCAAATACTTGATGACATTAAAGTTATCACTTTCTATAATATACCTTGATAGTCATGCATCCAATCTTTGATAATTTCTTTAATAAACTAGATAGAGAAAAGCTCAAGATCTCCAATATCCCAATGAATACATGTGTGACCATATGCCAAAATAAATCTCCCTTTATTGTTACGTACAACTCCTCCATCTCCAGCTTTGTACGTATTAAGTAGTGATGCATCCACATTAATTTTAATCCAATTGGGTGGAGGGGGATACCAATGATCTGACAGTCCAAAGGACTGATTCGTACCCCAGTGACCAAATTTCCCTTGAGCCATAAAGGAAATAGAAGCCATACTTACAACATATGATGCAATGAACATTGAACAATCCTCTTTCTCTCCATGAATTAGTTTGTTCCTAGACATCAAAGTAAAGAAAACTGCATTACAATAAATATTCAACATGAATCCTTTAGATTTGAAACCCTTTATCATCCATTTCCAACAAGAATTGAAAAAGTCAAATTGCTGAAAACCAAAGCCGACTTTATTTAAACATTCAATGACATCTCTTATCTTCTCACAATTGACTGTGATACGATCCAAATCTTCCGTCTGACCACAACCTCTAGGACAGTTACGAATGTCTTGTAGCCTTCTCTGATATAAGAAATTATATGAAGGTATTTCATTATTAAATAGTCTCCACCAAAAAACTTCAACCCGAGCTAAGACTGAGCACCCCAATTTTTGGTGGATTAACTCCAAGAAGTCTTTGTCTTGATCTGTATGAATTTCCACCAAAAGGATGATATTTATAATCTCTTCTCCAAATCTCATTTTGAGCTTAGAAACATCCCATTCACCTCCTGTAATCAATCTATCCACCATTTCCTCTCCTTCATATGGAATTGAAACAAAAGTAGGCCAGCTATTAAAATTTTTATCAAGTATCCAAACATCATCAAGTATACTGGTGGAAGTACCATTTGCGACTCCCCATTTAATAACAAATTTAAGAGCTTTCTTACCACTTGAAAGTATTTTAATGGTTAAAGAAGAACCATTCCCAATAACAGATTCGTGCGTCAGCTGACCATACTTTGGATTAAGCATTTGAAACAACAATGAATCTCTTTCTTTAGTGACCCTCCAAGCAAGTTTTGCTCTAAAACCATCTACATTCTCCACACAAGAATGGATACCTCTTCCGCCCAGTCTCACTTGTTTACACAAATTACTCTAATTTATATAGTGTAGCCCCAAACTACCCTTTTGTTTATTCCAGATAAAATCATGACAGAGTTTATCAACTTCTTTAAGAATACTTTTTGGAACAAGAGAATGAGTACAGTAGAAGTTGGGAATAGATAAAAGCACTATTTTGATCAGTAAAATTTTCCCATATAAGGAAAGCTGTTTACTTCCCCACAACTTCACTGCTTTCTCAATGATGAATTGGAAATCTACTGTAGATAACCTCCTAGCTACCAATTTAACTCCCAAATACATGAATTCTTTAACCACCTTGAAACCCATTATTCTTTCTATGATATTCCTCCTTCTTTTCTTCACATGATTACCAAATAACATTACAGATTTTCCAAAGTTAATCCTTTGGCCTATCCAGTTACAAAATTTTGACAATATACCTCTGATTTCCTTAACTTCTTTGGCATTTGCATGAGTAAATATGATAATGTCATCTGCATAAAGAAGATGAGACAACTTTGGCATATTCTGGCCAAGTTTAATCCCCAACCCAATATTACTTTGCATAAAATGGTTGGTGAGCAGTTATGAACATAAAATGAATAACACTGGTGAAAGCAGACATCCCTAATGAAACCTGCTCTTTGCATAAATCCAGTTCGACTTCTTACCATTAATGATTAATGAGAATTTTTGACGATCAACACACTCCATAATCCACTTAGAGAGCTTCAAAGGAAACCCGAAATAAACTAAAATTTTTTCAAGAGTGTTCCAACTCATGCTATCATATGTTTATTCTAAATCCAGTTTGAATGATACCAATCCCTTCAGTGATCTAGAACTCCTGAATCTCTAAATAGCTTCTTGTGCTGCAAGAATGTGGTCACTTAAATATTTTCCATTGATGAATGCAGCCTGCTCCACCAAAACAATATTATGGATAACCATTTTCATTCTATTCAATAGAATTCTTGCTACCACTTTATATAGAGACCTACAAAGGCTAATTGGTCTATATTAGCTTGACATTAAAGTATAAAAAATCTTCGGAATAAGAACTAATAAGGTCTCCTTCCATTCATCCATCATTCTACCTGAAGAGAAGAAGTAGTTCACTGCATTCCAGGAATCAAACTTTATTAGCTTCCAAAAGGATTTCATGAAGGAATATGAAATTCCATCATTTCCAGGAGATATACTATCAACTGCTTGTAAGGCAACCATTTCTAGTTCTTCCATAGTAAGTTCTTTGATTAAACTTTCTCTATCATTCTCTTCAACATAATTGTTAGGGTCAGGCCATCCGTTCAGGTCTCCTACCCTTTTTTTCGACTTCCCATTGAAGAAATTTAAGAAGATTTCATTGATCTTACATTGGTCCTCAGTGATAAAACCAGCAGTATCCTTAATTTTGTAAAAAAAAAATTTGTATTTCTTCTATTAGAAGCAAAAGTATGAAAAAACTAGAGTTAGTGTCTACCTCTTGCATCCATTTGATTTTTGATCTTTGTTTCCACCATGTGTTTAGCCGGGCCAAGACAGTGTTCAGCTCTCCAATACATGAGCGAAGCTCCAGTAAATCTTCTTCTGATAGCCATCCAACATTTACTTCCTTAAACTGTAATTCCATAATTCTTGATTTCAGAATCTCCTTTTGTTGTTAAAACTCCCTTAATTTAGCTTTGCTCTAGTGAAACAGGGCTTTTAGAGTTCTCTGAAACTTGATGTTTAATGATTCTGCATAATTCCCTCTACTTCTCTTCCTCCACGCAGATTTAACCACACCCGTTGCAGTAGGGTATGAAGCCCACACTTCCTCATACTTCATGATTTTATCTGATGCAAAGTTCCAATCTAAAAATTCAAGTTGAATTGGACAATGATCGGATGCCACCCTGGATAAATGTCTCACTACCAACCGGTTGGCCTTTAACGCAGCAGGATTGACAAAATAATTATCCAACCTCTCCAAAATTCTAGCATTGCCATCTTTATTATTGCACCAAGTAAATCTTGGTCCAATAAAATTCACTTCATGGAGATCATTATTATTTAAGAACAAACTCATTTCCCTTGATCCTTTAGTAAAACAAAAGGGTCTACATCCTCTCTTATCTTCTTTCGAGAACACACATTGAAATCACCCCCAACTACTAAGGGATAGTTATTAGAATTAAATTCATCTAACTTGTCCCATAGCAGCCTTCTATGAACTGCAGCTTTTCAACCATATACCGTAGCTAATGTCGACCTCCCCATATTCACAATATCCAGATCACGTATAATAACTTGTCTAGGAGAAAACAAGCAAGAAAATGAAGCCATTTTAGACTTCCACAATACCAATATACCTCCAGAAAGGCCTTCAGTAGGAACTTGAGCAAACTCCCACTCCTTACCTATAAGAGATTCAATTTCAGATTTACTGAAACTTGAAAATTTTGTTTCCAAAAGTCCTACAAAAAAAAAAAAAAAACTTGCCATTTTTTACCAACTCCTTCAAATATAGAGAAGCATGTAACATCCTTGCTCCTCTACAATTCCAAAAAATAATGGATGCATTATCCAATAAGAAGGGAAGAGTTCCCCATCTTTTCTTTTATTACTTTATCCACTTTCCTCCCTCTTGGAAAAAAATTTATAGGGCCAAGGCTTTTGAGTTCCTTTGCCATCAAAATCTTGGTATAAGAAGAAGTATCATTTTGGTTTTCATCCATCATATTTCCTTCACAACCATTAGAATTAACAACTCCTTCATCTCTTTAATCTGTTGAAACCAGAGTCACATTTTCTTCATCTCCATTATTCACTCGAGAATCAGGTGGAACTAAGTTTTTTTCAATCACCTGGAGCTCCCCTTCCCCTGCCAAATTGTTGAGAATTGAAATTTTGTTAGCTTTAGAAATTACTACCTTCTCAGCTTCGGCATCCTTCAACTTCATAGCAATTTCCATATCAGATTTAGCTTCCACCTTATCAACCAATTCCACATCCTTATTACCATACAATTTTCCAGTATTATTCAACTTCTTTTCTCTGAATTCTTTTCTTGGCCTTTGATTACTAATGAAGTTGCTAGAATTTCTGTCTCCTGCATTCTTTCTTCCAAGAAAAGAGTTCACTTTAAACTTCTTCCTACCATAACTAACGTGGATCCATGGACCATAACCATCATTATCTTTTGAAGAATTTTCTGTTATATTCTCTCTACTCAATTCAACATTCTGTTCCTTTACAATGCATTCACCTTGTATATCAGCACTTAAGGTCTTGCCAATGATCTTCACGGGACACTGGTTCTGGTCATGTCCAATGTGACCAACACCAAAACAAATATTCAGGATCCTTTCATATTCAAAATTTTGGAAAAATCTATTTGATTTTCCCTCAACCCATACGCCAAGTGGAAGAGTATCTTCAAGACGGATGTGGACACAAATTCTAGCAAATTTGCGTCTCGCCCACTGGAACATGTTTTCATCTAGAAGATACGATTTTCCAATCTTTGAGGCAATTCTAAAAACATTTATAGGATCCCAACAGTGAAGAGGCAAGTTTGGCATTCTTACCCATACAGGTGCTGTACAGCCCTTCAAGGAATTTGGTGAGAATGACTGGCTCCACTTATCAACTCCAAGAATACTCCCTTTCACGTACCATGGTCCATTAGCTAGAATAGTGTCTACAGCTTCTTCATTTTAAAACAAACATAAGCTCCATCCTTTGCGGATCCAGGTTGAATTAAATTTGCCCATTTGTAACCACTGTCTTTTTAATTCTGCATTCACTACAAATTGAGGAATGTTTTCCCCAAAAACTTTCACCACCAATGCATTTTGCAATGCCTTGGTATTTTCAAAAACTTTCTCCTACATAGCTGAACTGTAATTCCATCCTCTGTTAAGCAGTTCTCAAAATTCCAGTCTGACTCTGAAATTCTTTTGTGGGATATCTTCTTCTAGGTATTAAGAATCCCATTTCCATATTGTATAATGTTTGAACAATCTCCAGCTTCCTTAGCATCAGGATCAACCATATTTCTCTCCCCCGATATACATATGCAAACCACATTCATGTCTCCTCTTCTTTTCAGAATCTCCTTAATAAATCCTTGATCAACCAAAATGTTTTCTTTTGATATATCCTGGTTTACCGCTTTCTCAAACTTACACAGCATAGAATCAACCACTCCAGCTGGACTGATATTTTGAATTTCATGAACAAAATCGGTTGTTTTGATTTCTTCCGAAATCATTAAACCTTTTCCTTTCCCAATCATCGCCTTTGGTTATACTTTCAAGAGACCTCCTTCATTAATAATCAAGGGCTTAGAAAATAAAGAAGAATATATAGCTCTGTTACTTCCAGTTTTTGCCATAGCTTCCATCTTTAAATCTCCAAAAATAGGCAGAGATTTGGTAGTCGAGAATATCTTTAGTGTCTCAGAAGAAGATCTACGATCACCCTTTAGACAACCACCGGCAATAGGCAGATGATCATCCGCCGCCATCAGTGGCAGCCACAGTTATCGCTAAATAGAAATTTGAAATTTCATTTTCTCTCTCTAAAAATTGGGACCTTCTCTCTCTTCGCCCAATCTTGTTGATGTTCAAGCATATATCATTTTAAATTCTTTAACAATAAATGCAGGGATAGGGACTATATGTTGACTGGTTGGCCACCATCCCAATTTAAATTATGCTAGGATGATTATAGGCTTATGGATGTTGGTCTCTCCTTTCATGAAGTGGAAGCCGTGGTGAAATGCTTAGGTAAGAATATTTCTCTTGGAGCTGATTGTATCACTTATTCATTTTTGAAACCTTATTGGAATTTTATAAGTCAGGATGTTTGGTTTGTAACACTTCAATTTTTTACAAATGGTAAAATGTGTGCTAAGTGGAAGGAGATGCTTGTTATTCTTATTCCTAAAGTTATAAATGCTCTTCTTCCTTATCATTTTCATTCAATTAGTTTGTGCTTGTCAATTTATAAAATAATGGCTAAGGTCTTATTAAATAGACTTATAAAGGTTATCCATAAACTTGTTTCAGATGTTCAAGTGGCTTTCATAAAGGTAAGGACTTTATCAGATAATATTCTTCTTGTTTAAGAATTTTCAACAAGTTTAGATATTCTCAATATAAAAAGGGTTTGGTGGATATTAAAATTGATATGGAGCAAGCATATGATAGTATGGCTTGGCCTACCCTAAAGCAAGTTTTGAAAAATTTCAGTTTTCCTTTACACATTTCTAATTTTTTGATGGAATGTGTGGTTGATCCTAAATTCTCTGTATTTAATGGTAATACTTCAAAGTGGATTGAAGCTAAAAGTGGCTTCAGTCAAGCTACCCTATATCTCCATATTTGTTTATACTTTCTTCTTAGCACTTTACTAATGCATTTATTCATAAAGGGAGTTATTTGGGTATCAAAGCTTCACCTAATGCACTGAAGATCAACCATTTGTTGTATGCTAATGATATTCCAATGTTTTCTAAAGCAAAGTTCAAATATGTGAAGAAAATAAAAAGAATTATTTATTACTTATGGATGGGGAAAGTTGTTAATATTACAAAATCCATCATTATCTTTGGAAAATCTGTCAGAAGAAGCACTAGATGGGCCATGTTAAATTTGATGAGATTCAAGGAGGTAAAGGAGATGAATTATTTGGGAATTAAAATGGTGTTAAGGAGGCTGGTCTCTTCTGATTTTTTAAATCTCTTAGAAAAATCTGCTTGCAAGTTGAGTGTGTGGGGTAATAGGCTCATTTCTATTGTAGGGAGACTGACCTTAATCAAATTGGTTATTCTATCAATCCTGATTTTCTTTGCTTTACACTCCTTGGTACCTATGAGCATCCTAAAAAATTTTGATAAGATTTGTAGGGATTTTATATAGAATAAGCAAAGAGGCAATCGAGGTTTACATTATGTGGTATGGAATGAGCTTTATAAACTGTTAAATTTTGGAGGATGTGGATTGCATTCAGATAAGTCAATTGCTGGCCGATTGTAAGCCAAGTTTGCATGGAATTTTTATAATAAACTGATTCTCTCTTAAAAAGATCATTGAAGGTGAAGTATGGTGATATTTGGAATGTTGATTCTTGGAGAAACAGTTCTAACACTTGGAGATCTTAGCAAGTGGGATGAAAGTTCTTCAACCAATAGTAGGATGGAAGGTTGCGTCAGGTTCTTCTATCAGCATTCTAAAAGATGTATGGGTTTTAGATAAAAGCTTGGATAGATGGCATACTTTCATAGCTATGGAGGACAATGATTTGCCTTCTCTTGAGATGTTCATTGCTGACGATGACTGGAACTATGCAAAATTATAGAGATGGTTCGGTCGCAGTTTAGTTTATGTTATAGATCAAATCCAAATCTTTCCAAATAATCTATATGAGAAATTGGAATTGCTTAAATGTTTTCAAGTAAATCAATTGCTTCTTTGGATTCTAAAACAATTATGATGAATTTGGAGAGTGTGGATTATGGGAGATGGATAAAAAAAGTTGCAATTATCTCCTCGGGTGGATTGTTTTTGGTAGCATTTTTTTAACAATGCAATTCCTACTAATGACTTCTTATTGTATAGAAGATTGGTGAATTGTAACTCTTTTCCAAGAGGTTGTATGGCAGCGGAAAATTTAGATAATGTTGTGGCTAACTGCTCAAAAATTAAACAATTTATTGCGTTGCTGAACAAGTGGGGATTTCCAGTTCAGAGTTTTTCTTCCTTTATGGAGTGTAAAAGGAGATTAAAAGAGCTATATGAAGGTAATCAGTTTATAGGAAATTTCTATTGCTCATTGGTGTTCTTTTCTTGGAAAAGCAAAAACCATTTAAAGCATAGAGACAAGGAGCTTGGTTTGGGCTTCATTGCATTAAATGTTATTAGTAATGTTTCTATTTTATTGAATTTTAATCTATTTTTGGATCAATAGGGTGTTAACCATCTACAGTTGTGTTTTCTCTTTTAGCACCCTCCTCCTCTAGAATGGATTAAAGTCAACATTGTTGCGACTCTTTTACAATCAAATGAAGCTGGTATCGGTGGAAGCTTTAAAGTTCACAAGGGAAGATTCTTAAATGCTTTTGGCTTCAAATGTACCCATTGGGAGATTGGCTATTTGGAATTATTAGCTTTTCGTTCCTTGAAGAAGGTCATCAAAGATTAGATGATGGAAGCTAAAGGTATTATAATTGAAGGAGATAATGTTAATATCATCAAGTATTTACAACTCATTTGGGAAAGCTTATTGGGAGATAAATAAAGATAAGGTGGAGGACTTGTCTATTCTTAAAGATTTTGGAATGTTTTTATTTCATTTTACATAAAAAATTGCAATAAGTTAGCTGATTATTGTGCTAACTTGGCTTTAGGAAGTGATTTTTATTGGGATGAGTTTACTTGTAATAAGGTTCCTCCTGGTTTTCTTTCTTGGTTAAAGAAGGTTTGTGATATTTGTTCTATCACTCAGTAGTTTCTATTACGCATTCCTTTTAAATTTCAATGCTATTTGCACTTTTTTTTAAAAACTATGTTTTTTTAAAACTTCAAGGTCAATTAATGGGTTAGTTATGAGTTAATTAAATTTTTAGCTTTAATAGTTTAAAAAATAAGTAATCTCCTAAAATATTATAGATAATGTCACTATATTTATGTGTTTTAAACTTCACCCCAAGTGGGTGTATATTTTAATTAATGTAATTTTCCTAGATTCCCTAAAATGTATCCATAATTTTTGTCTCTAAATATCACTAGGTTGTGTAGGTTCAAAATTAGAGTTTGCTAACCCTTTTAACATACAAAGAATTAGCCACACCGCACAATTATGCAAACTAATTCTACCATGAAGAAAACATGGTGGATTTGAATGCTCATAGGTCATAAGAATGACATACCAATGAAAAATTTAAATGTGAGAAAGCTATGGAATTAAACTGGGTAAGTATCTGCTAGAGATGTATGATATATTCTTAACCAATACTTATCCATGATTTGGATAGTAATTAAATATTTTCAGAAGACCCTAGAGAAATCAATATATAAAATAAAGTAATTTTTTATCAAACAATACTTAACCACATCCCAATCCAATGTTTTAATGGAATGACTCATTCCGCTGAATACATATGGCCCCAAGCTATATTTATTAGGTCAATGTCCACTTTACAATAATTATACAAACATAAAGTTCATGGATAAGTATTGGTTAGGATATTAAAAAATATATTGTTTAAAAACACTATGAGGATATCAATTATTAGGTTCTAGTTTTATTTTTAGAAAATAGAACTTTTTTTTTTTAAGAAAAACAAGTGGCCAAAATTGAAAAATGGTTGAATATTTGATTTATAATAATTTTTATACGTTCTTGAAGTTGATGATATGATTTAAATTTGATTTTTTTATATAAAAAAGTCCTTAAACCGTGGCCATACAGGTAGTGGGATTGGATTTGGCCAACAGGTAGAGCAGCTACGTCAATGCACCGCATTTTCCAAATGGAATAATTCAGAAAAACCAAATGTCAGTGCATGGTTAATAACAAAACCATGCCAGCACCATTAAAAGACTGTCTAATCGAGGATGAAAATAAAATAGACGGCCATGATTAAACTCCGTAATTTTGAGTTCATGAAATAAAAATGTTAGCCACATGTCACTGAAGAGGAAAAGCTTTCTATGTGGCAACGTATAAGCCAACAATTATCCTTGAATGGTTAATAACTTAATAACGTCAAATGTATGAAAAAATATTCTATCTTCATAATTCTACTATTGTCAAAGTCTTTGGTATTTTAATTTCATATCCTGTCATTAGCACTGAGTTGCATAGATAATGGATCCATCTAGGGGCTTTTCACCTGTCTAACTTAGGTATGGAATGGATGTTACGTCATTTCATTCTAAGGAAGTTAAGGAAGTTGTATTGCATGGAGGTCCATGGTTTGTAGAAGGCCATATTATTGGTATGGAAGAATGTACTCCTATGTTTTCTACCTTGAGTATGAAAAATGTGTTCTCTCCTGTATGGATCATGTTGCTGCAGCTCCCCTTATTATGTTGGGATGAGATTAATATTTCTAGAATAGCATCAATGCTTGGTTTACCATTGTTTCTTGATGGCAAAATGTTCAATTGGGGAAAGAGAGAATTTGCTAGAATTTGCTTTCGTATCAATCTTGATGAATAATTTGTTGCAAATCTGGATTCATAAATTATAATTTTGATGATAGCAAATAGTTCTGACACTTCTATTTATCTATGACTGCCTTGCCTACTAACATTTCAGGTCCACAAGGCCAATTGAAAATAATGCCAGTTCAAGATTAGGTAGATTAGGACTGAGTTTGTCTATAATCTGTCGTTAAGTTTTTTTACCTTTTCTTGAGTTAATTATAAACAAAGTGGGTCCTAATGCTAAGTAACCTTGCATACACAACCTCAAGGAAAATTTCTATCTAATTTTAGAGTTTTTTTTTTTATTTTTGATCACATCATTTAGGACGATCCCAAATCATCTTGGATGATCGGCTAAAAATAGAAACCATAATTCGGACATCCTTGTTAAGGCAGCCATAATTAAGTAAATCATCCTAGACAATATTACCATCGTCTTGGATGATAGGCTCAAATCAGAAAGAATTAGTCGCCAGATTTATTTAGGCATGTTCTAATTTTGGACATCATAATGGACGATGCATTGAAATTATGCATAAATTAGTTTGGTAATTAAGGAAAGAAATTAAGTCTTGATTGCTTGATCATGTCTTCCTGGAAAATCATCAGATCGTGCAAGATTGTCCAGGATGATCAATTAAACAAACCTTAGTTTCTTCCGGGTGACCAGAATGATCTTCTGAATGATGTGTATTATTTTGCACAAATCATCTTGGATGATCCAAAATTGTCTTGGACAATCAGTTATTTTTTCATCATCTAGACATGCAATTAGGACAATGTTCTTGATGATATTTGACATTTTGAACTAATCATCTAGGAGGATTGTGAAATCATCCTAGATAATTCATTTAGTTTTCTATCATCTAGACATACAATTAGGGCAATATTCTGGATGATATTCAAAATTTTGAACTAATCGTACAGGATATGTCCTATCATCCTAGATGATCAAAATAAACAAGTCCCTTAATCGTCGAAACTCTCCCAGATCATCATGGCTAATTGAGCTAAATTTATACTGGTCGTATAGGATGATCCTTTGATTGTCCTAGATGATTAAGTTGGTTTGTTGCAATTAAGAGAAATTTTGGATCTTTTTGATATAAGACCTCTTATTTACCCAAGATTGAATCTTTTGCTGCCATCTTGACTTGAGAGAGCCAAGAGGGGAGGGAGAGGTTGGGAGAGAGAGAGAGGTTCCTATAAGGTGAGGTTTGTGAGGGATTTGACAAAGGTTGCTCCAAGAAATGATCCAAGTCATCTTCTCTGATCGTCATCCCTTGTTCCTTGGTAATTCGAGAGAGGTCTAATTCAATAATAAATCAATTTTTTTCCCTGCTTCAGGTGGAAGTGAAAAGAGTTGGGTTCTCTACCTACTTTAAGAGGAAGCAAAACGAGTTGGGTTCTCTGCCTTACTAATGTCGGTAGAAAGGAGGTTTGTACAGGCTTCTCTGCCTTGCTGTGGGAGCAAAAGGAGAGTCACTGAGTTTAGTGCAATACCTGGTGGAGAGGCTCCGGGGAGTGTACGTAGGTCAGGTTGATCGAACAACTATAAATTTATGTGTTCTTCCTAACTACTTTTTCATATTTACTCTCTACACTTTAATTTTTGTGGTAAATTTTGGTTAGGCTTATAATTGTGACTTTTGTTTGAGAAATATTTTAAAACACCAATTCTCCCCCACTAGGTTAGCCGTGGGCTAGTTAACAAGGGTTTAACACCCTTGACAAAATTTCAAGTTGTATCAGAGTGGAATTCATAAAATTGAGTTTTTGAAAACTTTTGAATTTCAATCCATGGCGAACAACAGTACCCGACCACCTTTATTCAACAATATTACTTTTGATTTTTAGAAAACTCGCATGTCTACATTTTTACAATTGATTGACTATCATATGTAGATGCTTGTTAAAGAAGGTTATTCATCTCTGTCATGTGAAATTAATAACATTAAAACTGAACTTCATTTACTGAATAGACTTTTAATGATAGGGATTTAGCATAACTTAATACAAAATGCTTGAACTATTTTTTTTATGATTTAAAATTAGAAAATTACATGCATGTCTCAACTTGTGCTACTGGTAAAGAAATATGGGATAGACTGTGTATTACTTATGAAGGAACAAATGAAGTTAAATAATGTAGGTTGAATATTTTATTGCATGATTATGAACTTTTTCATATGAAACCTTCTGAATTGATTTCTAAAATGTATACTAGGTTTACTCAAATTTTCACCTCATTATATGACTTAGGAAGTGAACTCATGAATTATGAAAAAGTTAATTAGATTTTGAGATTCTTACCATCTTCCTTTGATGCTAAGATTTCTATAATAACTAATTCTAAGGATTTAAATACTTATTATGTTGATAACTTACTTAGATCACTCATTGCTTACGAGAAAGGGGTAAAACAAAGACAAATTGATGCATGTGTGAAAAAGAAGGAGAAAATTATTGTATTGAAGTCCAACAACAAGGACACTAATTCTTATGGGTCTGAAAGCGATGATTTTGCCTTAATTAAAAGGCAATTCAAAATCTTTATAAGGAAGAAGAAAAATAACCTTCATATATGAAATAACGGTAAGGATAGCCAAAATTTTAGAAGTTCTAATGGTATGATTTTTTTTAAATATAGGAAGCCAGGACACGATAAAACTGATTGTCCTACAGTTAAGGCACACCCAAGCAAGGAGAAGGTTGAGGAGAAACCCAAGTTCAAGAAGGATAAGAACTGGTTCCAAAAGGCATTCTAGGTGGATTCTACATTAGACTCCTCTAAGACTGAAGCTGAAGAGGAGACATCAAATCTGTGCTTGATGACAGACGATCATCTTGGTCATTCTGACCAAGAAGAGGTATATGAACTAACCTACAAACAATTACTTAAAGTTTTTGAGAAAATTCATGCATCATAAAGGAAACTTAAAAAATTGCATGCAAGCATAAAAATTAAATTTTTAAATTTTAAAAAAGAGCATGAAATTTTTCTTAAGGATCACTCTATAACTGATAGAAATCACATGTCTTTACTTGATGAGTTTGATGCATTAGATAAAAAGCATATTAATCTAACTGATGCATATGATTCCTTGAAGTCATCTCATGTTGAGTAAAAAAAAGAGTTTAAGAAATTGGAAAACTCAATATATTTAAAAATGATAAACCATCATTGCATGCATCATATAACTTTAAGAAGAAGCATCACCAGCCAAGTATACTAATAAACCCTTTTCCTGATTTTAGATATTTTTCATGTGGCATGTCAGAACCCATTTAACATACTTTCACTACTCACCATAGTACACATTGGGTGTGGAGACCTAAAATACATGGTTCAAGAAATAACACATATGCATTGCATTCTTCTTTCCATAAGAAGGGACCCAAACTTTTTTAGGTTCATAAATATGATGTTTAATGATTTTGTAGGCTTTCTCTCACAAAAGGCCTCATGAGAGCATGTGGTATATGGACAGTGGATGCTCATAACACATGGCTGAAGATGCCAACCAATTCATTTCACTGGAGGCTAGGGCTGGAGGAAAGGTCTCTCTTGGAGATAACACCACCAAGAAAGTTGTGGGTGTAGGTATAATTGGAAACTCCAAGAACCTTTTGATTGAAAATATTTTGCTTGTAGATGGATTCAAACACAACTTGCTAAGCATCAGTCGGCTATGCGATAAGGGTTTCACCATAATTTTTTTGGCAAATACTTGCATTATTAGATTGAATAACAATACTATTTTGTAGGGAAAGCAGATCAACTATATTTAAATGCTTGATTTAAATAACATTGAATGTGCTTCTTAATTTTGCTTAAAAATTATCACTTATGAGTCATGGTTGTGGCATAAGATGCTATGTCATAGCAGAATGAAACCCCTTAGGAGAGTGACCCAAAAAGACCTAATTAGAGGTGTCCCCAAGATTAAGTTCACCAAACACCAACTATGTGATGCCTTCCAACTCGGAAAGCAAGTCCAATCCTCTTTCCATTCCATTAAGGACTTTAGCACCTCTAAACCTTTAGAAGTCCTTCACATGGATTTTTTTGGACCCATTAGCACTACCAGCTTAGGAGGGAAAGTCTATGGATTTGTGATTATCGATGACTACTCGAGGTTTACTTGGATTAAATTTTTGTCATATAAGAGTGAGTCTTTTGATGAGTTTAGATCCTTCTTCACTTGGATTTAGAAAAAGCTAGGTTTTGAGATCTTGACCATCCCCGAACCTTAGTTGAAGTCGCTAGAGCCATGCTTGTTGAGTATTCACTTCCAAAATACTTTTGGGCTGAAGAGGTAATCACAACTTATTATATGTTGAATAGGGTGAATGTTAGAGCCAAACTAGATAATACACCCTATGAGATTCTTAAGGGTAGGTCACCCAAACATTCCCACCTCCATGTCTTTGGCTGTAAGGTTTTCATTCTTAATAATGGGAAGTCACACTTAGGAAATTTTAACCCAAAATTTGATGGAGTGTTCTTAGGATATTCAAGTATTGAGAAATCCTTTAGGGTGTTTAATAAGAGGACATTGGTGATGGAGGAGACTATTCATTTTGTATTTGATGATTCTAATCCTAAGAAGTTTAGAGTTGATGATGAAGAAGATGTTGGAGAGATTACCCAAGTAGTTGAAAATTTGGAAAAGTGGGTAGAGCCCCAAAACACTAGAGTAGTTGAGATTACTCAAGAAATAGAAAATGCAAACCTGGAGGAAATGGTAGAACCTTCAAACACTTTGCCAGGAGATTGGAGATATTATTCGAGTCATCTTAAAGAAATGATCTTAAGAGACCCTTTTGAAGGTGTTAGATCTAGGCATGGACTTAGGAAGGAAGTGAATCACTCTGCCTTTATCTCAATGACTGAGCCCACCAACATTAATCAGGCCCTATCAGATGAGTTTTGGATCTTAGTTATGCAAGAGGAATTACATTAATTTGTTAGGAATAATGTTTGTGAGCTTGTAGAAAGACCAAAGGGACAAAGTGTAGTTGGAACCAAATGGGTCTTTAAGAATAAAATGAATGATTATGGTGTAATTGTTAGGAATAAGGAGAGATTGGAGGCTAAGGGGTACAACCAAATAAAAGGGATTGATTTTGAGGAGACCTTTTGCCCCGTTAGCTAGATTGAAAGCCATTAGAGTGCTACTAGCATTTGTATGTTACAAGAGATTTAAGCTTTTCCATATAGATGTCAAGAGTGTCTTTTTAAATGGGATAATAAAAGAGGATATGTTTATAGAGAAACCCCCAGGTTTTAAGAGTTTCCAATTTCCAAATAATGTTTACAAATTAAAAAAAGGCCTTATATGGATTAAAACAAGCACCTAGAGTTTGGTATGAGAGGCTTAACACATTCTTACTAGAGAGGGAGTTTGTTAAGGGGAACATAGACACCACCCTTTTTTGAGGAAAGGAGCAGATGAATTACTCATTATTCATATCTATATTGATGATATACTTTTTGAATCTTCTGATAAAATTCTATGTGATGATTTTTCTAAAATAATGAGTAAGGAATTTAAAATAAGTATGATGGGAGAGTTGTCCTATTTTTTGGGGTTTAGCATAGACAATTGGATAATGAAACCTTTCTAAATCGATCAAAGTATATAAAGGACATCTTAAAGAAATATAAAATGGATAAAGCCAAGCCAATAAACATTCCTATGATCTCCAGTGTTCAGTTGGATAAGGACCCAAATAGAAAATATGTTAATCAAAAGAAGTACAGATGAATGATTGGGTCTTTACTTTACCTAATTACTAGCTGACCTGATATAATATTTAGTGTTTGTCTCTATTCTTGATTTCAAGCTGATACTAAAGAATTCCACCTGACTATAGTTAAGAGAATTCTTAGATATCTCTTAGGGACATAAAACTTAGGAATTCGGTATCCTAGGCACAACACTTTTTTTGAGATTATAAAATATTCTGATTCTGATTTTGCAGGATATAGGGTGAATAGAAAGAGTCCTTCTTGAACTTTCTATATTATAAGATAGTTTTTAGTTTCTTGTTCCAGTAGAAAACAAAATTCTTTTGCACTTTCCACTGTTGAAGCTGAGTATATTTCCTTAGGGAGTTGTGTGGCCCAAGTTCTTTGGTTGAAGTAATAAATTTTAGATTTAGGATTACTTGTAGGCATAATTTCAATCTTTTGTGACAACACTAGTGCCATATGCGTCTCTAAGAATCCTATCTAATATTGAATGACCAAACACATTGACATAAGGCATCAATTGATTAGAGACCATGTGACTAAATGAGACATTGAGTTACACCATGTGACAACTGAGAGTCAACCGACTGACATCTTTACTAAACCACTAGCCCTCGACATTTTTAGCATCTTAAGGACTAGAATGGGTGTGATTGACATTAATGTATAAACTTGATGCTTTATGAATTTTGAATTTTATTTTTTAATCTATTTTTTGTTATTTTATTTTCTTTCTATTGACTTTAGTTTTATTTATTTATTTTATCATTCTTTTCATGTTTTAATTTACTTCTTTTTTTCTTTGATCACCACTGAAATGATATTTTATGCCTTATTTTTATTTTTGAAAATTTGTAGTCAATGTTTGACAACCCTAAATCAGTTAAAGGGAGAAACACCATTGATTATTTCTCTTCCTCTAACTTCTTTTAGTGGTGAAATTTTCTTTTCTAAACAAAAGTCTATCTCAAATTAATAACCAGACTTTATGATTGAGATCTTTTCTATCTTCCTATAATAATTTATCTTATATAAACAACATTCAAAGTCATTAAATCACTTTTAAGCTTTCATATTCTTATTGTTATAGTTATCATATGAATTTAATTCTACTTTGTACTTTACTCTTCCTTATAGTGAGTTTTTCTTCTCTAATATATGAAAGATATTCTCATAACTGAAAGTATTTAAAAGTTTCGAAAGGGATCTAGCTTGTAAGAAAAAAAAGAATGATAAGGGCATAAAATGAGCCCAAAAAGAAGAAAAATTGAAAAGATGTGCAATGACCATAAAAAATTAAAAGATATACAAAGTGTATCAAAAATTAAAAGATGAGCAAAGTGCACCAATAAATTGACAAGATGCACAAAATGAGCCCATAAAAAGCAAGCTTCCTTCTCTTTCAAAATTTAAATCTTAGAAGAATTCACGTCTCTTGATGTTTTCAAGGGCTTATGTTTGAAATTCATGATTGAGAATAATTATTTTGATATATTATTTTAAAAGATATTTTTCTGGAACCAAGTTTGGAATGAATCTCTTTTTCTTATCAAATTGATTTTTCTGAGTTAGATCTTTATTTTCAAAAGAGGTTTTACTCTGTGAGAAGTTTGAGCTAGGGCTAACAGGATTGATTGTTCTATCATTTTTTAAATTTTAATGATGTTAACTCATTGATTCTTACAAATTTTATAATTTAATTATATGAAGAATTTATCATATTTGTATGTTGATCAGAAAAAAAAACCTTTGTTTTTCTATTTTGTCATTTTTATCATTATTTTTTATTTTTTTATTTTTATCTTTTACTATTATTTTTCTTATTTTTGGGCCTTCTCTGATTATCTCCATCCATCTCTAGAATTTTAATATTTGGTCACATCGTCCTGGATGATACATTCAATCCACTCTTAAAATTCCATCTAACTGCTGATATGTCTTTTTTTATTTATGATTGTTTTGGATGATCCATTATTGACATGGATAATCTGATCATATTTTGCTTCAATTATTTGTGATCATCTTGGATGTTCATCCTCATCTTGGATAATCTTCTCATTTTCTGCTCAATTATTGGTGATCGTTCTTAATGATCCATCTATTTGTCCTGGATGATCCACAGGGCAAAAGTTCTTACACATTTTAAATTTAATCGGTACAATCCATTATTATTGATTATCCTGGATGATCCACCTAATTATCCTAGACAATCTACTTTTTGAATGGTCGTTTGCAAGACTCCTTGATTTAATTGTAAATAAAGTGGGCCATGATGCTAAGTAACCTTGCACACACACACACTAAGGGAAGAATTTTGTCTAATTTTAGAGTTTTTTTTATTTTTGATCACATATTTTTGGATGATCCCAATTTATCTTAGATGATCAATTAAAAATAGGAACCCAAATTAGGTCATCTTTATTAAGGCAGTTGTAATTAAGCAAATCCTCTTAGATAATATTAGCAGCGTCCTAGACGATGCGCTTAAATTAGAAAGAATCAGCTGCCAGATTTTTTTATGCATGTTTTATTTTTGGAAAACATCCAAGACATCATCCTATAAGATTCATTACAATTATGCCTAAATTAGTTTGGTAATTAAGGAAGCAATTAAGGCTTGATTGCTTGATCATATTATCTTGGATGATCGCATGATCGTTTGAGATGATCAATTAAACAAACCTTAGTTTCTTCCTGGATGACCAGAATGATATTTTGAACAATATTTAGTATTTTGCACTAATTATTTAGGAGGATTCAAAATAATTCAAGATGATCAGTTATTTTTTCATCATCTATACATATAATCAGGGGATGTTCTGGACTATATTTGTCATTTTGAACTAATTGTCCGGGATGATCATGAAGTCATCCTTGATGATCTATTTAGTTTTCCTTTATCCAGACATGCAAACATGGCGATGTTCTGGATGATACTCAACAATTTTGAAATAATCATATAGGACGATGTTATATCATCTTGAACGATCATAACAAACAAGTTCTTTAATCATCCAGACTCTCCCAGATCATCCTGGTTTATTGAGATGAATTTATACTAATCATCTTGGATGATTAGGTTGGTTTATTGTGATTAAGAGCAATTTTAGAGCTCTTCTATATAAGACCTCTTATTTACCTAAATTTAATCTTTTGTTGTTGTCTTGACCTGAGAGAGCTAAGAGGAGAGGAAGAGGTTGGGAGAGAGAGAGGATATTATGAGGGAGAGTTTATGAGGGGTTTCATAAAGGTTGCTCCAAGCAAAGATATGAGTCTCCTTCTCCAGACTTCATCCCTTGTTCCTTAGGGGTGCTAGAGAGGTCTACTTCAGTAATTTATTGGGTTATCTACCTCCTTTAGCAGGAAGCAAAAGGAGTTGGGTTTTCTGCCAACTTCAAGAGGAAGTGAAAAGAGTTAAGTTCTCTTCCTCACCGGTGCCGGTGGAAAGGAGATTTGTACAGGCTTCTCTGCCTTATTATGGGAGCAAAAGGAGAGTCACTGAGTTTAGTGCAATACCTGGAGGAGAGGCTCCAGGGAGTGGACATAGGTTAAGTTGACCAAACTACTATAAATTTTTATATGTTCTTTCTTACTACTTTTTTTCATTTAATTTTTGCACTTTAATTTTTGTGGTGAATTTTGGTTTGGCTTACAATTGTGATGTTTGTTTGAGAAATTTTTTAAAAACACGAATTCAACCTCCTCTTGGTTAGCCTTGGGCTAGTTTATAAGGGCTTAACATCCCTAACAAACTTTCATAATTACCTCAAGGTGTTTGGATTGAAGGCAATTCTAGTCATTACATCCAAAAGTTTAGCATGAAAAACATTTCTTCATTATGCTTCAAATGTGGAAAAATTTGACATAATTTATGATGTTATTGTGGAATTAACCAAGGTAAATTCAATGATCCAGATAAAGGAAAAATTGTGGAAAGTTTTGCATTGGAATATACTAGTAATGTTATTCAAAATATTAGAGGTGAATTTGATAAAACTAAATATGGAGTTGCTAATGGTGCTAAAATGTGGGCTAATATATATGGTCCTTGGATTCATGTCAATTATGGTAGAAAGAAATTTTTTGGCTCTAATAAAGCCAAGTTGTCTACTTCTTCAAGTAAAAATGGCGTGAAGTTCAAATTTGCTTCAAAAGTTGTATCAGGTGACAAAGTAACTGCTACACTAGAAAGTTCTTTGAAAGATTATAAGCCTAATGTTGATAAGGATGTTAGTGGAATAAAGGATGCTAATGTTCTAACAGTTGCTTCTAAAGATCTTAGTAAGAAGGAATCTTTATAGGTGTTATTGTTTACTAGTGGGACATGTGTTTCTGATGTTGATTTGATAATAATTGAAGATGGTGAATATGTTACATATGATGGAATGTTTGTTGTTGATATAGAAGGAATTGATGTAAATCCTTGTTATAAAGTCGTTGTCTATGAAGAGGAGGTTTCTATTGAAAATCCTTTTGATCTTGTTGTTGTTACATTAGCTCCAAATGGAGAATAATTGATAATGATGGTGATATAGAAGTCAAAATATAAAGACTGATGATAAGAATGAATAAGCTATGAATAGAGACAATACTGGAAATGTTGATATCGAAGGTGATGATGAAACTTTAGAAGACATTGCCGTAAGTGTTCCAAATTCTAAAAATGGAAATTCATATATGATTTCTTCTTTGTCCAATAAGGATAGTAAAAAAGATAAAAAAGTGTTTAATTGATGGTGCAAATAAGATTCATTTGTCGTCAAAATCTGTACAGCATAAAAAAAGTCAAAAAAGACTTGAATTTGTTTGGCCCTATTAAAGGTAGCCTTAGGGGAGGAAAATAGGGGTTTCTAGTGAAAGCGATTGAGGCATTTCACTAATTATTTCATAAATAAGCTTATGGTTGATGAAGATGATATGTATCAAAAGGTTTATGTTAAGGATTCCCATGTTATTGCAAATTTTGGGATGGCTTGTGGACCTCCAAATGGGATCCAACACAATAGAGTGTAGAGGTTGTACTATCGCACCATCTCGAGGGATAGAGATAATTGTAGGCCTCCACACTCTTCATAAATGGGATAATGGGAGGATAGATTAGATCCTACATACAATCAACCATTGGGAATAGTGGCTCTCGCCAGTTCAGCCTGATAGGTGATAATATGAACGACCTGATCAGTGTCACGAGATTTCCCCCACCCTATATATCAGCTCAAGTGGGGCTTATTTTTATGGTGGAGTTCTGTTTCCCACGGGCACAAACCCCGTGGTTAATTACATCTCAGGATGGATCCCAAGAATACTCTAGATTAAGGATCCTACATTATTCTTCCCAAAAGGGGATTGATATATAGGGGAAACTAGGAAATCCTAGTCAAAGGGAAAGAAGAACTTAAGTGACTTAGTAAACATGCACGATTCATCTCAGTATTGGGAGGAACTAAGACAATTGAGGAGAGGAAGAAACTCATACACTCAAAGCATGTAGAGGGGAAGATTGAGGTGGCGTCATCCATGTGACACCGATGGATAGGATTTATAATCCCTGAAGAAAAAAAACTTATCCAACAATTAAGCATACTAAGAGACACACAATATAATAGCCTTGAATCCTAGATCTATGGTTAGTTTAGTGTTTCACCTAAAACTAACACCCGTGTCCAAGCTAATGCATCTGAGCTTATATCCTGATTGATAAAGGAAAGTCAGGTAACCACCTAAGTGTATAAAATCCATATTATCTGGTCTTTTTGAAATATGGGTAAGTAGGGTGATTGTTTTGAAAATAATGCCAATGTCTAGAGATTTTCCTAATTGGCCTTGGACTTATATGGGTGAATTCTCCTAGAGCTAATTCAATTAAAGTTTTTATTTAGCTGGTTTCTAATGTAATGTGTGCTAGTTGAAAGGTCCAAATCTGGTATGCATGAGATTTAAAAAAAACAGGCTTATAGAAAATTGTTTTTAAAAAAAACTAGACTTCCCTAGGTCCGACACCTCATCTTTATTGGTTAGATCATCCGAACTCTACCCGTAGGAGGGAAAGTGTCCTATAATAAGTAGAGAAAAAATGTATTGATATGCATGCGACATTAGATGGCTCCAGCTATTCCCTAGGTCATTAGATTTCTAAGTTGTTTAATTCCTAAAATATTAATTTTTAATTACGAGTAGAAAAATATTTTAGTCCTTAAAAAGCCTAGTGAAAATCAGGTCAAGCATATGCAGGAAAAAACTTAGAAAAAGCATGTAATTTCTAATGCCCCACAGACAACAATCTGGATTCTAACCCTAATAAATGACGTAAATTAAAAGCAAGGAATTTCATCATCAAGTATTTATTTTTAGATGGATCATCCTACTTCGGACCATCTTCCTTAGGATCATCTCCTTCAGGCTCCGTATAGTCCATCCTCCAAAGGGGTACCCAAATGACTAAGAAATTCCTTATAAAGGGTCTTTCTTTTTCTCTTTGGGTACCAAGTGTTTGAAATGCCAAGCTTTTAAAAAATTTCACAACTCGATAATAATTGCATCAAATTACATTTAAAAAAGAAAATTTAGACTCACACTCCTGCATGGTTATCCTAAGTAGTTCATATATAATATCACAAGGAGTTAATATTTTTAGAAGAAGTAAACACAGTTGGCCATGCTCTTTTAATTTTAAGGGGTTTAAGAAGTCTCTGGAGCATCTATAGAAAATAGCTTAAAGCTTTAATTATTTTGTCCCCATTATTTTAGTACTACATGAGCATGACCACATACATAAGAATAGATTAGTATCAAAGTGTCCCTAACCCATAGGCATTCTAACACAAAAATCACTTCATACAGAGAAAGTATGGTAATAAAATAAAATATCACAATAAATCAATCAAGGCAAACAACACACGTGCCACACAATGGATATCACATTATAGAAAGTTGAAAAAGGTAAATCACCGATCCTAATCCTAGAACTAAAAGTGGTGCCCTAGCAAATAATTCTATGTGCGTGTAGTTAGCATGTGTGGCTCAAGATAGGTCCTATGTAGGGTAGTTAATTCAAGTTGCCTCGGGTTCAAATTTGTTAAATATTTGGAAGGGAACTTTGATTAATGTTTAAATATTAATGAATTAGGATAAATTTTAGTTACTTTAGTTTGTTGATCCATTTTAATACTAAGGGCAATGACCCTTAAAGTTTAAATTCCCTTAATGAATTTCAGAAGGTTTGAGGGTCCTCCTTTATACTAGGCTTAGGGGATCCAAAAGGTCACTATTGGAAATAGGCTATGTTTGCAAGTTCAAGCATTTTATTTAAATATTAGGCCTTAGTGGGAGTAATTTGTCTTTAAGTTTTCTAGTTTTAGAGTTCTCTAGGCCAAGTTATGAATGTTTGAAGTTTTGGGCAATTAAGGAATTATCGAAATTATTTAATTAAGGGTGTTTTAGGGGTTTTGATCCAAACCAAGTTGAAACCTCTTGGAATCACCCCCAAAGGTCAAAAATGACTTAAAGAAGTGTTTCCAAGTGTTTGGGGAAAATTTGGAATTTTTAATAATTTTTAATTATTTAATTTAGGAAAAAAGGTGAATTTTAGTTAAAATTAAATTAAGGTTTAGATTAAAATAAAATTAAGGGTAATTTTTTGAGTTGAAATAGATTTATTACAATTTTTTGAATCTATGAGGGCCAAATTAACAAATAATTATTAGGTCAGGTGACCTGACGTAGCTATACGTTCGGACGCCAATAACATGTCGCCACGTGCTATTACTATTTACCGTGCGGCCCGACCACTTAACCCGGGATTGCTATGTTTGCGTATTGCTCGGTATTACTCTAGGTATTGCTCAGTATTTCTAGTTATTGCTTGGCAATAATGAAAAATATCGCTCTGTGAATATCAATAATGAGCAATACCGAGTAATACCGAGCAATATCAAGAAAATCTCTGTATTGCTAAGTATTATTCAGTATTGCTCTGTATTGCTAGATATTGGTCTTTACATAACGGTATTTCTCATTATTGTCGAGAAACAATTGACCAATACTGAGCAATACCTAGCAATACACAAACATAGCAATCTCGGCTCTATTCTGGGTCGAGGTTGTCGGGCCGCGCGGTAAATATTAAGAACACATGGCATTATTTTACTGGTGTCCGAACGTAGAAAAACATCAAGTGACCGGACCAAATAAGTTCCTAATTAACATGTAAATTAGGGTTTATTAATTAAGGAGTTTAAAGGGTCCTAAAAATTCCTAGAAGATTTTAGAAGGTTTAAGATATCACTAAATTTAAATGATGAAAGTTTCATGTCAACCAGGGATCTACCGTAGCTCCTAGTAATTTTCTAAGTTTGCTAGATGCCCTTGATTATTATTCTTAAGATGTCACTATGTTAAATAGGTTTAAAATAAAAGTCAATGACTAACTTTGAGGTAGCATGCATGAAATGCACAAAGAAAGTAAACACACCAATCCTAAGATCTAGGAGGGCCTAAACTAAGTGCTCGTGTATCCTAAACATGCAAGAGACAATAAAAATATGAAGTAAGTGTGCTTTATGATGTGATTAGAGGATGATTGTACCTAAACCAACTAATCCTCTCCCCTATGAACGTAATTCACATGCATAGCCTATGTTATGAGTGGATCTCCCAAAATTAGGGATTTAATAATATATGTAATTTTAAACAATATTTAAAATACATATATATATATATATTATTAAATAAATATATAGGTTCAAAATATGATAATTAAAAATAATTTCATGCTTTTATTTTGGTGAGATCCACTAGCTACCCAAGTGAGGATTTGAAAAGGTTTAAAAAAATTTTAATTTCAAAATATTTAACATATTATTATTTAAATAAAATTTAAGTGATGAGGGTAATCAAATAATGCAGAGATAAATAAGAAAATTAGTTTTTAGATTCTGAAAAGAATTTAAATAAAAGTAAATAATTTTCTGAAAAATAGGAGATATTATACAAAAACTTTTGATTTAAAATGAATTTATTAGAAATTATTGAAGTTTAAAGGTATTTAAACGGTTTGAAAATAATTTAAAAATAACTAATATTCGAAAATAATGATTAAATAAAATTAAATAAAAATTTAAAGTTTCTGAAATATCAATCATAAATTAAAATAATATAATAGTAAATTTTTTTGATTTAGAGTAAACATTCAAATTTTAAATTAATTAATTACTAATTAAGTGATTTAAGTAATTAGTTAATTAAAATTTATTTAAAATAGGAGAATAATTAATATATAAATAATTAAAGTATATCTTTAATTTTTGAAAATAAAATAAATAAATAAATATTTTTATTATTATTTTAATTATTTAAAATAGATTAAAGAAAAAATATTTAATTTTTTTATAAAATACTTAACATAATATAATTTAAATATTAATAAAATACTTAAATTAGGTTTAATTAAATAATTTAACATATATAAGGCATTTAAAAATAATTTTAATTTTAAATTAAAGAGAATATAATTATGAAAATCTTGTTATATTAAATGCATTTTTGGGTATTAAAATATTTTTATATTAGTTTTTTTAATAAAAATTGATTAAAAAATATTTAAAATAGTTAAAACACTAAGAAAAGTGCAGCATTCCTTGGATTGACACATGGCAGTCCCAAATTCAATCTGCAGTCCTCAACCAATCATTGCCTGGCGACTAATTAATTACGCTGTCAGCGAAGATTGCCACATTATGCGGCAATCAAAATCATAGAACACATTTTTAATTAACCACATTAGCGAAAGCTCCCCGCCATCTGATATCCCTCTATTTGGAATGAATGGTCCAGATTAAGTTGAACGGATCGTTGAGCCGCATGATAAAGATCTGCGGTTGATCTAAACCATGGAATAAGAGAAATGTTACTACTGATCGCAAGATCTATGGTCCTGATTTTGCCTAAGTAACCCAATACGTAACCCAAAACCCTAATTTGTTTTTTATCTTGTTCTAATAAATGGCTAGATGAGAAGTCTTTAACAATCTTAAGTATAGCTAATGTCTCTCTACACTCTGCTCTGAGGCAATTTATGGGTGATTTTAGGGTTCTTCTTCGTGCGCTGGATTCTTTCCCTCCTAGTTTGGATTTTTTAGTTGTTATGATTATTTTCTATTGCTTTTCTCTCCTGGTTCTTTCTTGTGCTCTGATTTTGTTTTCACTTTGCTTTTTCATGCGGGGCGATGATGAATCCGTCGTCATCAAGCCCAGTTTCTTCCTCTCTTTTTGAGCAGAAAACACGATCTTTCAAAGATGATCTCGTGGAATCTTCCTCATTATCTTTGAAACTTAATTTTGTTCATTCATCTTTTAAGGGCTATCAGGCTCTTCTTTTTGAGGATTTAGTTATTAAACAACTAGCTACTCCTTATGATTTAACTTTGGTTGGTAAATTTGTTTTGAGAACGCCTAATCTTGATGTCATACATAAATTTTTCATTAACCTAAAGCACTCTCGATCATTTCACATTGGTTTACTTCATTAAAGGCATGTTTCTATCCAACTACTAATGATCTTGAATATAGTCAAATTTTTTTCTAGAAGGTCATATTATATTCTAGCGTGTTAAATGCATTCAGTGAAATGGACTCCAGATTTTGATGTTAGGTAGGAATCTCCTGTTGCTCCAATTTGGATCTCAATTCCTAATTTGAGATTACATTTTTTAACCATAAAATTCTATTTGGGATGGCTTCTATCTTTGGGAAACCATTACAGACTGACCAAGCTACAACTTTGATTTTGAGGCCATCAGTTGCTAGGATGTTGGTTGAATTGGATGTCTCTAAGAAACATCCAAATGAAAATGGATCGAGTCTGAAGTCAAGGGTTATTTCCAAAAAATTGAGTTTGAGAATTTACCTATATTTTGTTCTTTCTGTAAAAAGCATGGGCATGATATGAATGAATGCTTTTAGAAACACCCTCACTTTCGTACTGATAAGAACTCTTTGAAAAAATTTAATTAGGTTGCAGGTACTAAGATGGATCCTACTGAAGCTACTAAAGCTCCTAAACTTATTCTGGTTCCTTTGGTTGATATTACCTCTAACCCCTCTCAACTGATTGAGGAATTATTGGTGGGAACTAAGATATAATTTCTTCCAGTTGTTCCCAATACTCTTTCTAATAATGTCAATATGCCTCATAATCAGGGAGTTATTTTTAATAATTTAATTATTCTTTCTACAAATTGTGAGAAGATTGCGGCCCATGCTTTGCCTAATGATGGAACATCTCTTTCATACATTATTAACTACAATGTGTCTGACCCTATTGATATTATGATTTCTAATCCTTTAAATGTTTAGTAATCTATGAAGGAAACTAATGTTGATGCTCAATTAGCTATTATTGAAGGTGACAAAAATGACATGGCCTTAGAGGATGGTTAAATTATTTCTATGAAGAATTGTTCTCCACCTTTTAATTGCTTTAAAGAACATGTTATGAAGGCTACTAATAATTTGGAGGATGATGGTATGTTTATGGAGGATGAATGTCCTAATACCCATAGAGATCAATATAATGATAGTAAGACTCCTTCAACTTCTAATTATAATAGTGATGCTCTTACTGATACTGAGGAGATGCATATTGCTGCTAAATGTTTTTCCAAGGATGATAATGACACTAGTTTTATTAAATTTCATAATAGAAGAGGGCGGATAACGCATCTCTCTTTGTAACCTCCTAGAAACACTCGCTCAAATACTTCTCATTAATCTATTTTTTATGTTTAGTACCAATATTTGGAATGTGAGGGGCATTTGTTGTCCATCTTCCAAAATTCGTGTTAAGAATTTATGTCATGTGCATAATATTTCTATTCTTATCTTACTTGAACCACTTATCCCTGCTTCTAAGTTGTTAAGCACCTCTGGATTTTTGGGTTTTTACTATGCTATCTCGAATATGGCTAACAAAATTTAGGTGTTTTGGAAAATTTTGATTAAAATTGATGTTATTGGTGATTTTAATCTAGTCATGCATTGAAAAGTTGATGCTCTTAATTTTCATTGATGTGCTTCTTTTGTGTATGCTGCCTCTTCCCTTTACATTAGGAAGATGTTATGGGATCAACTTATTTATTTTCATAGTATTTGTAATTTTCTTTGGTTGGTTGGTGGTGACTTTAATGCTATCACTTTCCCTTCTGAAAAAATTGGAGGTTCTTCTGCTTCTTATCGCTCTATAAAAGATTTTAATAATATGACTTTGTGTTGCAATTTGATAGATATTGGGTTTGTTGGTAATAACTTTACCTGGCATAGGGGTAACTTATGGCAAAGGCTTGATGTTGCAAATCTATTTTTCATGTCTTATGTTTTGATGATTGACAAACACGGTTTCTCTTGGACAGCTTGTTGCTTCTAACTTTTCAGGAATCGAAGATCGGACAATCAAAAAGGAGCCAAGTTCAGGAATGCATAGGTTTAGGGTTGAGTCAGTCTGTACTTTTGTTTTTTACCTTTCGAGTCCACTTGTAATAGTCAAAGAGACTGATGCTATGTAACCCTTCACACACACACTATTTTTACTCCTATCGGCCAGGACGATTTCTTGGATCGGCCTGGACAATCAGCTTACAACAGAAAGTCTAAATAAGGATTCTTAATTAAGGCAGCCGACATTAACAGATTGCTCTGGACGATTCGTGTATCGGCCAGGACGATAAGCTCAAAACAGAAAGAAGTAGCCGCCATAGTCAAGTATGGTATACTGTATCTTTAAATTATCGGCCAGGACGATCCTCGGATCGGCCTGGACGATATTCACAAATTATGCCATAATTGTTCAGGGAATCAAGGGAGTAATTAAGGATGATTGATACAATCATATCATCCGGGACGATCGAAAGATCGGCCAGGCCGAACTAGTCAAAAACCTTAAGTTACTTCAGGACGATCAATATCGGCCAGCCCGTATCCAGGGCTATTGTCAGGACGATTTTCCTCTGATTTGAACTGATCGGCCAGGACGATCGTGAGATCGGCCTAGACGATCAAGCCAATTTTCAATCGTCCTGTTTTCCATCCAGAGCGATGCTCTGGCCGATCATCATTAATTTGTACTGATCGGCCAGGCCGATGTCCATATCGGCCTGGACGATATTGTCGGCAACTTGCAATTAATGAGCTCTTTTGAAGCTCTTCTATTTAAGAGCCCTTGATTCAACGTTTTTAAAAAAACCTTTGGCTGCTGCCTTGACCTGAGAAGACCTTGAGGAGAGAAAGAGAGAGAGAGAGAGGAGAGAGAGAGGATCTTGTGAGGGGGAGCTTGTGAGGGGTTTCACAAGGGTTGCTTCAAGGATCTCTCTGCGTCGTCTTCGTCTAGAGTTTCTCGTCCGTGGTAGGGTCGGTAGAGGTAAGGAGTTTTGCTTTTGGTTCTGGTTCTCTGCCAGCTTCAGGAGGAAGCAAAAGGAGATAGGTTCTCTGCCTTGCCGGGGTGGCGAAAAGGAGGTTCTTGTGAGGGTTTCTCCGCCTAGCCGTGGGGGCTAAAGGAGAGTCACCTTTTTTGTAGTGCAATACTTGGAGGGTGCCTCCAAGGAGTGGACGTAGGTCGAGTCGACCGAACCACTATAAATTTCTGTGTTCCTTTTCTTGCTTCCGCACTTTTAAATTCCGCAATTTTTTGTGGTGTGATTTGGTTTATGTGATTTTATTTCTTTGTTTAAAAAGAAGTTTTTAAAAATACCAATTCACCCCGCCTCTTGGTTAGTTTGAAACTAAGTTCATAGGGCTTAACATCCCCATCGAACTTTCACTTGACCGTCTGCTCTTTAATGATTGTTGAATTAATTTTATTAACTTCACTAATGTCAACATCTTAGTAGAACTTTGTCTGACCATTCTCCTCAGCTTATTACCATTAAGAATAGACATTTTAATGCCTCCTCTCATTTCAGATTCCAATATATATGGTTACTTAATGATTCCTTTTTTGATGTTGTTCAAAATAATTGGCAAGCTCCTTTACTCCCGGATAACTCTATTTTTGGTATGAACAGACTTTGGTTCAAGATTAAGAGGTTGAAACAATTTATAAATTGATAGAATCATCATGTTTTCAGAAATATATTTTCTAATATTTTACAAGTTGAACATTGTGTGAAATCTAATGAGACTTTATTTCAAAATGACCTTACTGATGCTAATTTTTCTCTATTAAAGCAATCTAAACTAGATCTTTTTAAATTTTAAGCTCAGGAAGAGGTTTTTTGGAAATAGAAAGCTACTACTAAGCACTTGTTTGAGAGTGATAATAATACTAAGTATTTCCATGCCTTAACTAAGATAAAAAGGATTAAAAAAAGTATCAATAACATCCAAAGGGAGGATGGTTCTTATTCTAACAACCCTGTTGAGATTGCTAATTTAGATGTGCTTTATTTTTAAACCAAGTTCAATAAAGTTTTCATCCCTATTCAGGTTATGGATCACTATTTTATTCCTAACCTTCTATCCCTTGAGAATAATGCTTCTCTTTATAGGCCTCCCTCTTTTGAGGAGGTTAAAGAGACTTTGTTGGGAATGAACAGTGATTCTGTGGCGAGGCCTGATGGTTTTATGACTCATTTTTTTTTTTCAAAAATGTTGGCACAATATTCATAATGAGATTTTTGCTGCTATTTTGGATTTTATTACTAGTAATCCTATCCCTAAATTTTTTACTTCTACATCTTTAGTGCTTATTCCGTAGAACAATTCTATTCAAACTTGAAATGACTTTTGTCCTATTAGCCTTTGTACCTTCTTCAACAAATTGGTTTCTAAAATTATTATGAATCATCTTACTTCTATTTTACCTAAAATTATTTCACCTTATTAGATAGGTTTTGTGAAATGTAGGGCTATCATGGATAATATTTTTTTGGCTCAAGAATTATGCCAAGATTTGAATGTGATTTTAAAACTTGATATTGCTAAGGCTTATGAAAATATGCATTGGAATTTTATTTACTTTATCCTTGAGATTTTTGGTTTTAACTCTGTGTATATTAAACTTATTAAGAATTATATTGAAAATATCTATTCTTCCATCATTGTTAATGGTTCTAATCACGGTTTTTTCAAATCTTCTCATGGCTTAAGGCAGGGTGATCCTATCTCCCCAGGCCATTTCATTATTGCGGCTAAATTTCTCTCTAGGGGTCTTTCTAATTTCTTTGAGAATAATCTTGGTCTCTACTTTAAAACTTTGAGAGTTTTCCATTTATCCCATTTATGCTTTGCGGATGACTTTATTGTTTTTACTAATACAACTATTAATAGAGTTCATAAAATTATGGAGTTTTTCAATCATTTTGAAATGGTTAGTGGCCCATCTTTTAGCAAAAATAAAAGTTGTTTTATTGCTTCTAAGAGGATTTCTAATGATCGTATTTTAGCTATTAAAGATGTTACTGGTTTTACTAATTCTAACTTGCCCATCAAGTATCTTGGTGTTCCTATTTTTAAAGGTAAAAGGAAGACTTTTTTGTTTGACAATCTTATTGTTTCTGTCCAGAATAAGCTCTTATCTTGGGTCTCTAATTTTCTTAGTTTTGGTGGTAGAGTTACCCTGATCAAAAGTATTCTTTGTGCTTTACCAGTTTATATGTTTTAAATAATTTTTCTGACTCATGTTGTTTGTAGTAGGATCCACAAGCTTATTAACAAGTTCTTTTGGAAAGGCACTTCCTCTACTTCTAAAATTACTTGGGCAGCTTAGGAGAAGTGTTCGGACATTCTGGCTGAAGGTGGTCATGGTTGCAAGAATTTACATGACCTTGTTAAGGCCTTCTCCTTTAAACTTTGGTACAATTTATGCACCAAAGAGAATATTTGGGCTAATTTTATGATTTCTAAATATTATGTGGGCAAACATTTGACTAATATTTCTCCTAAACATGGGGACTCTAAAGTTTGGAAAAGCTTTGAAAGGTTAAATGGAAGGAGGAGCCCATTATTTCTTGCGGTCTTAGTGAAGGTAATATTTTTTTCTAGCAAGGAAAATGGTTAGTTAAAGATTTTATTGACTCTTTCCTGATACTTCTACTACGTCGGTTAAAGTTAATTCTTTCTTTAATGATATTTGTTGGGACTATGATAAGCCTTCTAATATGATTCCTGACTGTATCATTCATCGTATTTTAAATTTTCCTATTAATACTAATTCAAAAGATATTATTTTATGTGATTTATCCATAGATGGTGGTTTTCACTTAAAGAATGATTGGAATTCCTTTAGAGATAAAGGCAATATTGATAATATTTTTTCTAATATTTTGCATAAGAGCATTCCTTCTATGGTTTCTATTTTAGTTTGGAGAGTTTTACATAGATTTATTCCTATAGAGGATAATCTCATTAAAAAAGGGTTCAATTTGGCTTCCAAGTGTCAATGTTGTTTTCACATGGAGAATATGCATCATGTTTTTGTTTCTGGCCATGTTGCTGTTAGAACGTGGGTTTATTTTGATGATTTATTTTGGTTAAATTTCTTTAATTCACACCTTTCCCTTTCTTCCTTACTTAAGTCTTGGTTTATTAATACTAAAGGTCACATTTGCAATGCTATTCCTTTCCTCCTTCTTTGGTTTCTTTGGTTGGAGAGGAATAACTCCATTTTCAATAGTGTGAGGATGAATCATCATAATGTTATTCAGAGGGTGAAGGGTAAGGTTCTAGCTTTGTGGCTATTAATTTGCTTACTATTAAGAGTTTTAAAAACTGTTATTATGTTGGTACTACTTAGGGCTTAACTTGGAGGGAGCTCCTTCTGTTCTTAATGTTATCTATTGGAACAAGCCCCCTCCTAATTTATTTAAATTGAATGTTGATATTGTTACCTTTGATTCTACGGGTGGTTGTGGTGGTATTATTAGGGATAGGAAAATGGTCGTTTTATTATTACTTTTATGGGTCCGGTTCAGAATTGTAATGCTTTTACTGCTCTTACTTGGGCCATTCTTTATGGTATTCAATTGTGCATCCCTCTTAACTTAACTAATTTGTATATTGAAGTTAATTCTAGAATTAATCTTCTACCTTTTTAGGAGTGGAGGATATGTGCTGCACCCTAAATATCTTCTATCATATTAAGAAAATTAAAAGGATGTTGCTATTTTTGAACTATTCCTTTTGCCATGTTAGTAAGGATGGCAACTCATGTGCCTCTTGGCTTACTTAGTGGGGTTGTAGTCTTGGTTATTTTAATGATGTCATTTCATTTACTATTCCTGGTCCTCTTAGTGGTTTGCTTAACCTGGATAAGTGTGGTATTCCTTATGTTCGCTCTTAACTGCCTATTTTGTTTGTTGCTATTTTGGATGGATTTTTCCCTCTACCTGTATGTTGGCTTGTCTTTTTTTTTTTTTGGCATTCTTGGTTTCACTATATGAACTTTAGGATTTTTTTGTTTTTAGCTAGTTCTCCTTGGTGATGTTGTTTTATTGGTTTGAACTTTTTTGGCAATCTTCTCTTTTGTGACTATTGTTGGGTGTTTTGTCTCCCTATTGCTGTTGGGGTGATCTACTTGAGTGATCTTTATTTTCTATTGGATGTGCCTTTTTCCAGTCATTGGGGTATTGTGTGGTGCTACATTTGCACTTTGTATTCTCATTTGTGGGTTATATGTGGTTGGTACTATTCTGTTAATCCTTATTTAGCTGATGTCTTTTTGGATTTTGACTTGAGCAATGATTTATCTAGTTTTAATGTTGAAGGTCTATCCCATTGTTACTCTCCTACCTTTGTTTTGTGGGGTACTGGGGGTAATGGTGGTGTTATGGATGGGTTTTCTTCATTTGAGGGGGTTGCTATTGGTTTGATTGCTACCTGTAGGTGCTTGTTGTATTTTAGTGCTGTTATGTGTTCTTGTATTCTGGTTGACCATGGCTTTGTTCTGCCCCTATATCTTTTCTGGGGTATTTGGGGTCACCATACTTTTCAGGCTGATATTTTTTGTTCAGTTACTGGTTGGGTTACTGCCTTTAGTTGAGTGTGGTGGTCTGCTGTGGTTACTTCTTTTAGGTATCTGGATAAATCGTGTTATGATTTTTGGCTATAATGGTGGGGTTTTTCTATGGTGGTTTTTGATGACCCTTCTGGTAGGATTGAGTGGCTTGTGGATTTTCCTAATGATGCTCGCTATATTAAGTTTATTATGAGCTCTTTAAGTCTTAATTCTAAGATTGGCTTTACTTGGAACAGAATTGTCTTATGTTCCTTTTTTACTAGCAGCTATTCCCTTTATTCTTTTTATTTAACTAATATTTTTTTTGGTGTAGCTCTTACTTTTGCATCTTCTCTTCTTTGCAGGTGTAGTTGCTTAGGGCTTCCTTTAAGATTTTTGGCAGAAAGATTGGGCTTTACTGTAATCATACTATATTTCTTTTTTGGATGCTTGTCTATAGCATCGTTAGCATGTTATAAGGGTTCCTTGTATTTTTAATTAGTGGAGATAATTGGCTTGTTGGTTTTCTTTTGCTTTGTTTTGTAGCTTATAAGAGCATTAGTGAGCCAATGGTCTCCTATAAGGACTCTATAACTATTTCTTTTATATTAATGAGTAGGCCCCTTGGTGGGTTTTAATTTATAAAAATAATTAAAAAAAATAAACGATTGGATGAATTTTAATGAAATTTTAAACACAAATAGTGGACATGAAGAGCATCCATGCTAAACTAATTTCACGTCTTAAAACACACTATACACAAAGTTATCTAACCCTAAGTGTAGTGACGTAGGCTAGGAGTTTTTAAGAGATCTAATTGTTGGATCTTCAAATTTTTGACACGATAGATCTTGTAGACTATCCATATACGAGTTCCTAGTTGAATTTGAGCTCTGATTCACCTTTGATCGATAAGAAAATGGTTTGGAATGTCCCAAGCTTTGGTTGGCCGGAGATCTCACCGTTGACAGGGTCTTGGTGGTGGGTCTAAGTCGGGAAGGGTAGAGAGAGTGGAAGAGAGCTCTCTCACAAAATCTTAGGGGCTGAGGAGGTCTAGGGAGAAAGCATTTGTCAAAAGTCCTCCTTATGTTGCCCTAAGCTCTCTATTTATAGCCCTAGACCTATCATGGACAGTCTAGATTGAATCTAGGGCAAAATAGAAGATGGAAGGAGTGATTTAGATGGTATTTGAGTGGAGAGAGGATTTGGAATGGATTTAATGGTTTAAATGCCATGACCTAAACACATCCAAATTGACATAGGAGACTTTGGTTGACCAAGTTAAAAGTTGACCTGGTCAACCTAGTCAATTAGGTTCAATGGGTTAGGGGTTTGAGTTCAATTGAATTTGATTTAGATCCATCTTGGCTAATTGGGTTAACCTGGGTTGACCCATGGCAAAAGACTGGGCCCAATAGGTTGGGTCTGACCCAATGGGTCTAGGGGAGGAGAGAATATACTTTGAGAATGTCTAAATTTAATTTAAAATCAAGTAGAGAGGTTTATGTCAATTTGGGTAAACCCAGGTTGACCTGGTTAACCAGGTTGAACCAAGGCCTGGGTTTGGGCTTAGTAGACTTAGTTGGACTCACTAAACTCAAGGAAGGTGGTCTTGGGACTTGACCTGGTCAATTTGACCAAGTCAAATATTTTGTCCAAGGGATTAGGGAAAAAAACGATCAACAAATAGACCCCAAATAGGGATAGAAAATAAATTAGTGAACCACGTGTGTTGACATTGACCGAATGTGACAAGTAAAGTCGAGTAATGAGCAATAATAAAGATCACCAAAAGGTGAAAAACTTAGGCGATCCTCTCCTTGTCTTACTTATAATAAGGGTAGAGCCGAGGAGAGAGTAAAGAACAATAATAAAGATCACCAACAGGTGAAAAAGTAGGGGGGCTCATCTCCTTAACTTACCCTATAGTTAGGATAGACCTGAGGAGAGAGAAAAGAGCAATAGTAAAGATCACTAAAAGTTGAAAAATAGGGGTGCTCCTCTCCTTGCCTTACCCTATAGTAAGAGTAGAGCTGAGGAGAGATCAAATAGAAATAGTAAAGATCACCAAAAGGTGAAAAAGTAGTGGGGCGATCCTCTCCTTCCCTTACCTTATAGTAAGGGTACAACCAAGGAGAGATCAAAGAGCAAAGTAATAAAGTAAACCAAATATCTAACACCTTCTGGATCACAATAGAACATCAAAAAAGTAAAGTGTGGTGAGGAATACCTCTCATGAACTCTATCAGGATCTCTCAACCAGGTAAGCTTCAACACTTGCCTAACAAGTTCAGCGTAACAGATGAGGAAGGGCTCAATACTCACTTGATCCTTTTAAACTAGTGAGCAAAGAGTTAGAGTGATGCCTACCTGATCACAATAGGACATCAGAAAAGTAAAGGGTGGTGAGGAATGCATTCCAGGGGCTCTATTGTGCTCTCTTAACCATGTAAAATTCAACACCTGCCTAACCAGTTCGATGCAGCAAATGAGGAAGGGCTCAATACCCATTTAATCCTTTCAAACTAGTTAATAAAGAGTCTGGAGGTTGGGGTATGCCTCTCAGAGGCTCTAACAGGCGCCTCCAACTTGGTAAGTTTTAACACATGCCTAACTATTTTGGTGCATTGGATGAGGAAGGGCTCAATACTCACTTGATTCATTCAAACTAGTGAGTAAAGCGTTAGGGTCTGACGCCTGCCTTATCATAAAAAAGACATTATAAAAGAAAAGGGTGGTGAGAAATGCCTCCTAGGGACTCTATCGGACTCTTTCAATTAGGTAAGCTTCAATACCTAACCAGTCCTGTACACAATATGAGAGAGGGCTCAATACTCACTTGATCCTTTTGAATCAGTGAATAAAGAGACAGGGTGGTGGGGAATGCCTCATAGGGGCTCTATTGGGCAACCCCAACTAGGTAAGCTTCAACACATGCCTAACCATTTTGGTGTAGAAGATAAGGAAGGGCTTAATACTCACTTGATCCTTTCAAACTAATGAGTATAGAGTAAGGTTCTGATGCCTTCTTGGTCATAATAGGATATCATAAAAGAAAAGGGCGATGAGAAATGCATCCCAAGGACTTTATCGAGCTCTCTCAACTAGGCAAGCTTCACTACCTGCTTAACTAGTTTAGTAAAGTAGATAAGGATGGGCTCAATACTCACTCAGGTCTTTCAAATTAGTGAATAAAGAAACAGGGAAGTGGGGCATAGCTCATATGGGCTATGTCAGGCACCCCAAACCAAGTAAGCTTCAACACCTACCTAACCATTTTGGTGTAGCAGATGACAAAGTGCTCAATACTCATTTGATCCTTTCAAACTAGTGGGTATAGAATCAGGGCCTAATTCTTGCCTGATCACAACAGGACATCAGAAAAGAAAAGGGTGGTGAGGAATGCCTCGTATGGACTCTATCGAGGACTCTCAACTAGGTAAGCTTCAATACCTACTTAACCATTTTGGTGAAACAGATAAGGAAGGGATCAATACTCACTTAATCCATTTGAACAAGTGAATAAATAGTTAGTGTGGTGGGGTATCACTTCTAGAGGCTCTATCGGGTGCCCCCAATCAAGTAAGCTTCAACACCTGCCTAACCATTTCAATACAGTAGATGAGGAAGGGCTCAATACTAACTTGATCCTTCCAAACCAGTGAGTAAATAGTTAAGGTCTGATGCCTGCCTGATCACAATAGAGCATCAAACAAGAAAAGTTTAAAAGGCGAAATTTATCTATTAAAGCTTCGTACTTATAAATTGCTACCATAACTTGATTCCTCCTTTAACAATTTACAAAACATAGGAGGAATCTTATTAGAAGAAAAAACACCCCAACAAAAATCACTAAAGATGGCATAACTAGAACAAAGGTTTGCTAGCTTATTATATCTCCTATCCACCAAATTAAAAAGCATGAATTTGTGATTCTTCAAAAATACTAGCTCATCTCTCCACTTGCCTCCTAATTCATGCAAGTACTTGATAACATTATAGTTATCACCTTCTATAATAATTCCTTGAAAATCATGTATCCAATCTTTGGCAAATTCCTTTATAAAACGAATAGATAAGAGATCTGGACTTGCAATATCCCAATGTATACATGAGTGACCATATTACAAAAGAAATCTTCCTTTACTATCTCGTACAACTCCTCCAACTCCAGCTTCGTACATTTGAAGCAAAGATACATCCACAATAATCTTTATCCAATTGGAAGGAGGGGGGTACCAACGATCTGATAGTCTAGAGGATTGATTCGTACCCTAGCGTCCCAACTTTTCTTGAGTCATAAAGGAAATAGAAGCCATACTTACAGCATATGAAGCTACGAACATGGAACAATCCTCTTTTTCTCAATGAATTAGTTTGTTTCTAGACTTCCATGTAAGGTATACCGCATTGCAGTAAATATTCATCATGAAGCCTTGTGTTTTGTATCCCTCTTCCATCCATTCCAAGTGAAGATTTAAAGAATGAAATAGTTGAAAACCAAAGCCATATTTATCTAAACATTCAATGATTTCCCTCATTTTCACATAATTAGCCATGATATAATCACGGTCTTCTGAATATCCACATCCTCTTGGACAACTATGATTGTCATGAAGTCTTCTCTAATGCAAGAAATTATAGGTAGGGATTGCGTTGTTGAACAATATCCACCAAAAAACTTTTACACGTGGTCTTAGCTTTAACTTCTTTAAACATTGCCAAAAAATGTAATCCTGCTCCTGCGTATAATAGTTTTTATAAACCAGAGCTGATAATGAGCACCCCGAATTCTGATGAATTATCTCCAAATAGTTTCTCTCTTTATTTGTGTAAATTTCCACCAATAGAATTATTTTTATAAGCTCTTCTCCAAACCTCTGTTTAAGCCTAGATATATTCCACTCACCTTCTGTAATCAAGCAGTCCATCATTTCCTCCCCTTCGTTTGGAATTGAGACAAAAGTAGGTCAGCTATTCAAATTTTTGTCCAGTATCCAAATATCATCAAGGATGCTGATGGAACAACCATTTGCAACTCTCCATTTCACTACAGATTTAAGAGCTTTCTTTCCACTTGATAAAATCTTACAGGTTGAAGAAGATCCATTTCCATGTGCAGATTCGGGCATCAACAGGCCATACTTTGGATTTAACATTATGTATAGCAAAGAGTCTCTCTCTTGAGTGACCTTCCAAGCTAATTTAGCTCTTAAAGAATCTACATTCTCAACACAAGAACGACTTCCTCTTCCACCCAGTCTTAACGGTTTACACAAATTACTCCAATTTACATAGTGCAAGCCCAATCTCCCATTTCGTTTATTCCAACTAAAGTCAGGACAAAGCTTATCAACCTCTTTAAGAATGCTTTTTTGAACCAGAGAGTGAGTGTAATAGAAGTTGGGTATTGATAGCAAAATAATTTTAATCAGTAAAATCTTTCCTGACAAAGAGAGCTGTTTACTTCCCCATATACCCGTGAGATTTACTGTCTTTCTTTGTAATGAATTGAAAATCTGCTGCTACCAACCTTCTTATTGCCAACTTAACATCCAAATACATAAATTATGTTACCACCTTGAAACCCATGATTCTTTCAATGATCTTCCTCCTTCTCCTCTTCACATGCTGGCCAAATAATATTACAGAATTTCCCAAGTTGATATTCTGACCTGTCTATCTACAAAATTCCGTCAATGCACCTTTGATTTCCTTAACTTGTTTGACATTTGCATGAGAAAAAATGATAATGTCATCTGCATATAAAAGATGAGAAACCTTTGGCATATTCCAGCCAAGTTTGATACACAAATCAATATGACTTTGCATAAAACGGTTGGTGAGAAGTTGTGAACATAAAATGAATAAAATTGGTGAAAGAGGACAACCTTTGCGAAACCCGCTCTCTGCATAAATCCAGCTGGACTTCTTACCATTAATGATCAATGAAAATTTAAGATGTACCAAACACTCCATTATCCATTTTGAGAATTTTTGAGGAAACCCAAAGTATTCTAAAACCTTTTTCAGAGTGTTCCAACTCATGCTATCATATGCTTGTTCTAAATCCACTTTGAATGATACGAATCCTTTTGGTGATCTAGAATTCTTGAATTTCTGGATTGCTTCTTGTGCTACTAGAATATGATCACTCAAGGATCTGCCATTGATGAACGCAGCCTGCTCCACCAAAACTAAATTTTGAATCACCATTTTCATTCTGTTCAACAGAATCCTTGCTACCCCTTTATATATAGACTTACCCAAGCTAATTGGTCTATATTGGCTCGGTAGTGAAGGATCCACAATCTTTGGTATAATAACTAGGAGAATCTCCTTCCAGTAATCAATCATTCTACTAGAAGTGAAGAAATAGTTTACTGCATTCCAGCAATCTAACTTTATTATATTCCAAAAAGATTTCATAAATGAATACAAAATCCCATCATTCCCAAGAGATATACCATCAGCTATTTGCAAGACAACCAACTCTAATTCTTCCATAGATAGTTCTTTGATTAAACATTCCCTATCCTTCTCTTCAATAGAATTGTTAGGATCAGGCCAACCATTAAGATCACATACCCTTCTGTTCCATTTCCCATTGAAGAACTCTAAGAAAATTTCAAAAATCTTATTTTGATCCTCAGTAACAATTCCAGTACCATCCTTAATTTTGTAAATAAAATTTGCATTCCGTCTAACTGATGCAAAAGAATGAAAGAAATTAGAGTTAGTGTCTACATCCTTGATCCACCTGATCTTTGCTCTCTATTTCCACGATGTGTTAAGCTGAGCAAAAATAGTGTTCAGCTCTCCAATATTTGAATGAAGCTCTATGATTTCATCTTATGACAGCCATCTAAAATTTGCTACTTTATGCTGCAACTTCATAATCCTTGATTTCAGAATGTCATTTTGCTACTCAAACTCCCAAAATTTTGCATTGCTCCAGTGAAACAGGGCTTTTAAGGATCTGCGAAACTTGATGTTTAGTGTTTTAGTAAAATTCCCCCTATAGCTCTTCCTCCACGCAGATTTAACCACACCAGTAGCAACTGGATACGAAGCCCACACTTCCTCATACCTTATGATCTTTTCTTATGAAAAGTTCCATTCCAAAAAATCAAGTAGTATTGGACAATGATCCGATGCCACCCTCGATAAATGTCTCAGGATCAATTAGTTGGCCTTCAATGTAGTTGGATTAATGAAACAACGATCCAACCTCTCTAAAATTCTAGCATTACCATCTTTGTTATTGCACCATATAAATCTTGGTCCAATAACATTCACTTCATGAAGATCATTTTTAGATAAGAACAAATACATCTCCCTTGAGCCTTGAGAGAAATAAAATAGTCTTCCTCCTCTCTTATCTTCTTTAGAAAAAATATAATTAAAATCACCCCAACTACTAAGGGAAAGCTATTAGAATAAAATTCTTCTAACTTATCCTAAAGCAGCCTTCTATGAACCGCATCTTTACCACCATATACCGTAGCTATTCTCCACCTCCCCATATTCATAATATCAAGATCACCTATGATACCTTGCTTTGAGGAAAATAAGCAAGAAAATGATGTAATATTTTACTTCCATATTACCAGTATACCTCAAGAAAGACCTTCAGCAGGAACTTGAGCAAAATCCCACTCCTTACCAATAAGAGCTTTAATTTCAGATTTACTGAAATTAGATACTTTTGTTTCCAAAAGTCCTACAAAAAATACCTTGTTATCTTTCACCAACTCCTTCAAATATAAATAAGCTTGTTTTTTCCTTGCTCCTGTATAATTCCAAAAAAGAATAGACGCCATTATCGAACAAAAGGGGAGGAGATCCCCATCTTCTCCTTTTCCTCATTCTCCAACTTCCTTCCTGTAGGGAAAAATTTAATAGGACCAAGACTTCTGAGTTGCTTTGCAAGCTTAATCTTAATATTAGAAGAACTGTCATCTTTGGTTTCCTCCATCACATTTCCATCTCAAACCTTAGGATTACAGCCTCCTTCATCTGCTGATCTTGCTACGGTATACAAGTTACTTTATCTCTAGTATCCTCCCAAAAGCAGGTGCAATTTTTCCTTTATCGATAACTTGAAGCTTCCCCTCCTCTGCCAAATTACATAGAATTGAAAATTTGTTCACTTCTGAAATAGAATCAGCCTCAGCTCCAGATTTTTCCTCCTTATGAGACTTTTCCATACCTGATTTTGCAATCACCATATCAACTAGTTCAACAGTTTTATTACCCGCCATGCTTCCAGGATCATTAAACTTCTTTTCCCTGAATAATTTCCTTGGCCATTGATTACTATAGTAATTGCTTATAATTCTGTCTCTAGCAGCCTTCTTTCCATGAGAAGCGTTCCCTTTAAAAATTTTTCTACCATAAGTAACATGGATCCATGGTCCGTAACCATCAGGTTCCTTTGTAAGCTTTTATGTTATTAATTTTCCAGGAAGTTGTACATTTTGTTCCTTCACATTGCATTCCTTTTCTACCACAACTTCTGAAGCCTTTCTAATAGCCTTCTTAGGACACTTGTTTTAGTCATGGCCAATCTTACCACAACCAAAACAAATTTTAGGAATCCTTTCATATTCAAAATTTTGGAAAAAATTTCCTGATTTACCTTCAACCCATACGCCAAGTGGAAGAGGATCTTCAAGATGAATGTGAACACAAATTCTAGCAAATTCACGTCTCCCCCATTAAAACATATTTTCATCCAGTAGATAAGGTTTTCCTATCTTTGAGGCAATCCTACAAACATTTGTAGGATCCCAACAATGAAGAGGCAAGTCTGTCATTCTCACCCATATAGGCGTTGTCAAGCCCTTCAAAGAGTTTGGAGAGAAGGATTGGCTCCACTTATTTACTCCAATAATGTTCCCTTTCACATACCATGGACCATTGGAAAGAATCGTATCTATAGCTTCATCATCTTCAAATAAGCACAAGCTCCATCCCTTACCAAGCCAAGTTGAATTGAACTTGCCCAATTAAGACCATTGCCTTTTTAATTTTGCATTCACATTAAATTCAGGAATATTTTCCCCAAAAACCTTCACCACCAACGCATTCTGCAACACCTTTGTGTTCTCTGACACTTTCTCCTCACATAATTGTACTATCATCCCATCCTCTGAAATGCAGTTGTTAAAGTTCCAATCTGACTAAAAAATTCTTTTGTGGGCTTTCTTAGGCCATGAATTAAGTAACCCATTTCTAGATTGCTCTTTAGTTGAACAATCTTTAGCCTCCTTAGGTTCAGGAATTACAGGATCTCTCTCCCCCGATACACATTGACGAACCAAGTTCAAGTCCTCTCTTCCTTCTAGCACTCCATTCTCATTTATGTTAGCAATAGAATTGTCTTCTTCTGATTTCTCCTGGTTATCCGCTTTCTCCAATTTGAAATGCATAGAATCATCCACACCAGCAGGACTGATATTATGGAATTTGTGAACCAAAGTGTTCTCCTTGATTTCTTCTGAAATCAAAATACCCTTTCTTTTCCTGATCACAGGCTTTGATTCTATGTTTAAGAGGCCTCCTATATTAAAAACCAAGGGTTTGGAATATATAGTAAAATACCTAGCTTAGTTGCTTCTAGGCTTTGCCAAAGCTCCCATCTTTAAATCTCCAAAAATAGGTGGAGATTTGTTATTCGAGAATATATTTTGCATTTCAATTGATGATCTTTGCTCTCCTCTAGAACAACGTCGTCATTTGGCCGGTGATCATCCGCCGCCATCAGTGGCTGTAACTCCTATCGCCAAATAGAAATTTTAAATTTAGTTTTATCTCTATAGAATCCAGCACATTCTCTCTCTAGAATCCCACACATTCCTTCCTAACTAGTTCAATGTAGTAGATATGGAAGGGATCAATACTCACTTAATCAATTCGAACCAGAAAATTAAGAGCTAAGGTGATGGGGTATGCCTCCCAAGGGCTCTGTTGGACACCCCAACCAGGTAAGCTTCAATACTGCATTACCATTTTGATGTAGTAGATGAAAAAGGGCTTAATACCCACTTAATCCTTTTAAATTGTGAGTAAAGAGTCAGAGTCTGATGTCATCTTGATCATAATAGGATATCAGAAAAGAAAAGGGCGATGAGGAATGCCTCCTAGGGACTTTGTCAGGATTTCTCAACCAGGTAAGGTTCAACACCTATCTAACCTATTCGGTGTAGCAGATGATGAAGGGCTCAATATTAACTTATTTCTTTTAAACTAGTGAATAAAGTCAGGGTGGTGGGGTATGCCTCCTAAGTGCTCTATCGGACACCCCAACCAGGTAAGCTTCAATACCTGCCTAACCAGTTTGGTGTAGCAGATGAGGAAGGGCTCAATACTCACTTGATCCTTTTGAACCAGTGATTAAAGGGTCAAGGATTAACGCCTGCCTGATCATAATTGGACATAAGAAAAGTAAAGGGCGGTGAGGAATTCCTCCAAGGGACTCTATCGGGCTCTCTCAACCAGGTAAGCTTCAACACCTACTTAAACAGTTTGGCACAGTAGATAAGGAAGGGCTCAATACCCACTTGATCCTTTTAAACTAGTGAATAAAGAGTCAGGGTGGTGGGTATGCCTCCCAAGGGCTCTATCGAGTACCCCCAACTAGGTAAGCTTCAAATCCTACCTAACCATATTGGTGCAACGAATGAGGAAGGGTTCAATACTCTCTTGATCCCTTTAAACCAGTAAGTAAAGAGTTAGGATTTGATGCTTGCTTGATCATAATAGGATATCAAAAAAGAAAAGGGTAGTGAGAAAAGCCTCCCAAGGACTTTATCAGGCTCTCTCAACCAGGTAAGCTTCAACACCTGCCTAACCATTTTGGTGCAGCATATGAGGAAGAGCTCAATACTCACTTGATCCTTTTGAATCAGTGAATAAATTATCGACGTGGTGGGGTATGCCTCTAAAGGGATATATGGGGCACCCCTAACCAAGTATGCTTCAACACTTGCCTAATCATTTGGGTGTAATAGATGAGGAAGGGCTTAATACTCACTTTATCCTTTTAAAATAGTGAGTAAAGAGTAAGGGTTTAATAACAGCCTGATCATAATAGGACATCAAAAAAGAAAAGGGAGGTGAGGAATGCCTCCTAGGGACTCTGGCTGACTCTCTGTACCATGTAAGCTTCAAGGCCTGCCAACCAGTTTGGGGCAGCAAATATGGAAGGGCTTAATACTCACTTGATCCTTTCAAACTTGTGAATAAATTGTTAGGGTTATGAGGTATGCCTCCTAGGGGCTTTGTCGGGCACCCCAAACTAGGTAAGCTTTAACACCTATCTGACATTTTCGATGCAGTAGATAATAAAGGGCTCAATACCCACTTGTTCTTTTGAAACAGTAGTAAGGATTGAGGGTCTAATGTCTTCTTGATCATAATAGGACATCAAAAAAGAAAAGGGCTAAGAGAAATGCCTCTCAAGAACTCTATTGGGCTCTCTCAATAAGGCAAGATTCAACACCTACCTAACTAGTTCAGTGCAACAGATAAGGAAGAGCTCAATATTCACTTGATCCTTTCAAACTAGTGAGTAAAGAGTTAGAGTATGACACCTGCCTGATCACAATAAGATATCAAAAAAGTAAAGGGTGATGAGGAATGCCTCCTAGGGACTCTATTGGGCTTTATTAAGTAGGTAAGCTTCAACACTTACCTAACCAGTTCAACAGAGTAGATGAGGAAGGGCTAAATACCCACTTAATCCATTCAAACAAGTGAATATAGAGTTAGGGTTATAGGGTATGCCTCTTAAGGGCTTTATCGGACAGCCCAACCAGGTAAGCTTCAATACTCTTCTAACCAGGAAGGGCTCAATACCCACTTGATCCTTTCAAACCAGTAAGTAAAGAGTTTGGGTTTGATGCTTACCTGATCACAATAGGATATTAGAAAAGAAAAGGCTAATAAGGAATGCCTCGAAAGGACTCTATCGGGCTATCTCAACTAGGTAAACTTAATAAATGTCTAACTAGTTTGATGAAGTAGATGAGTAAGAGCTCAATATTCACTTATTTCTATCAAACCAGTGAATTAGGAGTCATGGTGTTGGGGTATGCCTCCTAGGGGCTCTATCGAGCACCCCCAACTAGGTAAGCTTCAACACTTGTCTCACCAGTTTGGTGCAATAGATGATGAATGGCTCAATACTCACTTGATTCTTTCAAACTAGTGAGTAAAGAGTTAGGTTCTGACATCTGCCTAATTACAATTGGACATCAGAAAGGAAAATGGTAGTGAGGAATGCTTCCCAAGGACTCTATCAGGCTCTCTCAACCAGGTAAGCTTCAACACCTACCTAACCAATTCGGTGCAGTAGATGATTAAGGGCTTAATATTCAATTGATCCTTTCGGACTTCCAAGGAAAAAGTTATCTAAGACTTCCCAAGCCAACTCTTAGTTACCACTTGGTAGAGGATAAATCATCCTTGCCACGAATATCCAAAAGCCTTCAAAATTTTTAGGCAACTTTATCTCCAAAATAGTAAAAAGAGGGGGGAATTTGAACTCTTAGAGAGTAAAGCTGGGTTCCATTTGTGACAAGGGCAACCAATTTCACACAACTGACAGCTTCTTTTTTTATCACATCAAAATAATAAGAGAAAAGAGAGGGGAGATATTGAGCTCTTAGAGAGTAAAACCGGGTTCTTTTTAAGCTTCCTCTTATACTATTTCGAGGGTATGGAAAAAAAAATTCTGTTTTGGTGATATGTATATTTTTAATAGAAAATGCAAAAAAACATTGGAAGAATTGTTCTTTTGGAGTAAGGCAAAATTGAAGAATTTTTTAATTCTTAAAGATGGGTTGAAAAAGGAGGTGTTGCAGCTGCAAGAAGAGGAGGCTATAGAGGGAGGAATGTGTGAGGAAACTTTGAGGCTATTGAGAGCTAAGGTGGGGGTACTTAACATCTACCTTATTAGGTTGAATACTTTGTGGAAGCAAAGGGCTATGATAAGGTGGATTGAGGAAGGAGACTCTAACTCCAAGTATTTTCATGCTTTTACAAATGCTAGAAGGAATGGTAACTGGATTAACCATATCAAAGGGATGGATAAACAAATGGTTGAAAAATTGAAAGAGGTAGAAGAGGTATTATTATTTTTTTCTTTTCAAGGAGAAATAGAGGGAAAGTGAGTGTTCTTTATATAACTGGCCTTTTCCTTAGTGGGTATTGGATGATGATGATAAGAACAAGTTGAATGCCAATTTTTCTTCTTCAAAAATTTTGGATGTCTTCAGGAATTTGGAAGAGAACAAAGCTTCAAGATGTGATGGAATAACTTATTCCTTCTTCAAAATGTATTGGGATATCATTGGTGAAGATGTATGTAAAGCTATCAATAGATTTCTCTCGATGGGTTTGCTTTGTAATGAATGGAAGGAGACTTTGGTTGTTTTGATTCCTAAGGTCAAAGATCCAGTTTAACCAGCTGGATACTATCCTATTATCCTATTTAACTCTATTTATAATATTGTAGCTAAATTCTTATTAAATAGGAAGCTATTGGTGGTGCATAAGGTAATATCAGAAGAACAGGTGACTTTTATAAAAGGAAGATCAATCTCAGATCGCCTTCTCTTTGATCAAGATGTTTGCAACAAAAAAAGATGTTCTGAAGCAAGGAATGGGCTAATAGCAATCAAGATTAACATGGAACAGGCATCTAACAGTATGTTTTAGGCAACCATGAGACAAATATTGAAGATCTTGGGTTTTCCTTATATCTAATTTGATGAAGGAATGTGTGTTGGAACCTGGGTTCTCTATTATGATTAATTGAAGCAATTCAAAGTGGATTAAGGGGAGATGTTGATTTCAGCAAGGATGCCCACTTTCTCCCTTACTATTTATTTTGGGTTCTCAATATCTTTCTAATTCTTTTTTAAGCAAAGGCATGGATCTAGGTATCAAAATATCACCAAATGCTTAAAAAATTTCTCATCTCTTGTATGCAGATGATATTATACTTTTTTTAGATGCAAAGTTAAAGAATATCAAAAAAATGAAGAGGTTGATCCTAGATTATTGCAAGTGGAATAGACAAGTGGTAAATCTTCAAAAGTCTTCCATGTCGATGGGTAAGAATATAGGTAGAAGTACGAAGAAATAAATCTCAAAGTTGTTAAACACTAAGGTGGTTGATGAAATTGAATATTTGAGAATCAAGGTTGCTTTAAGAAGATTAAAGAAGTCTGATTTTATATATCTCTTGGATAAAGCCTCCAAGAGACTCAATTCTTGGGGAAACATATTTTTCTCTCTTGCTGGACAGATAATCTTGGTGAAAATAGTTTTTCATACTCTACCCTAATTCTTTTTCTTCACACTCATTAGTCCCCTTGAGTATTTTGAAAAAGTTTTTCATACTCTACTAGAAAATCCAAATTATTTGCTTAATAGGTACTTTGTGGCTAAATATAGGAAATTTTAGTGGAAGCATGAGGGGAAGAAGAGTTGTTCTTCTACATGAAAGATTATTATTGATGGTTGGAGTTCTCTAAAAGGTATCATAGGTGGAATATTATTTCAGGTTCTTTGATTGATATCCGAAAGGATGTATGGATTCTTTATAAAAGCATAGAGAAATGGCTTACATTTGTAGCAAATTGGGAGGACGAGAATGTAACTTTGGATTCTTTTATTGATAATGGAGCTTGGAATTTACCTATACTAAATAATTTCTTTGGTGAAGAACTTGTCAACGTGATCAGCAAAGTTGATATACTTCATAACTTGGATGAAAATAGATTGGAGCTAAAGTTCAAATTATATGGAAAATCCATTTCAACACTTTCTTCAGAACTTCAGATGAATGAAGATTTGGATGAAGACTATAATCCATGGGTTAAACTCAATCCTCAGGTTGAATTATTTTTTTGGCATTTATGCAGGAATGTAATTCCCATTACATATTTTCTCTTTTATAGAAGACTTGCTGATTCCTATCTTTGTCCTAGGGCTGCCATGAAGTGGAAAACATTGATCATTGTACATCAACTTGTTCAAAACTTGTTCAGGTAATAAGTTTGTTGAATACATGGGGATTTATGGTGCTAATTTATTGTTTCATCATAGACTGTATGAAGAGCCTGAAATTAGCATCAGTAAGGAATCCATTCATTGCTAAGTTGTACTTAACTTTGCTGCTATTTTCCTGGAATAGTAGAAATAAAGTGAAACATGATGGTATGGAAGATAGTGTTGATGTTATTGAAGCGAGAGTTATCAATTTTATGGCTATTTAACACAAATACAAAATCATCTGGGTCACTAGGGTGCTAATCAGTCTTCTAGATAGTTTAATTTTTGACACCCTCATCCTCACAAATGGTTTAAAATAAATATTGATGGCTCCTTATATAAATCGAATAAAACTAGAGTTGGTGGAGTGGTTAGAGATAGTAAAGGAAGATTTGTATTGGCCTTTGGTTTTGGTTATGTTCATTGGGATAGTTCACAGTTGGAGTTATTAGCTTCCAAATCATTAAGAAATGTTATACAAGAGTGGATACTTGAGGTAGATGATATTGTGATTGAGGGGGATAATTGAAATGTCATCAACTTTCTCCAAAAATTGTATAGTATATTAGAGAGAACAATGGGAGGACAGATAGATGAAGACTTATTATTCATGAAGGATTTCAATAAAGTTTTATTTCATTTTGTTAGTTAGCATTGTAATAAGTTAGTGAATTATTGTGCTAACTTAGCTCGTGAGCATTATTTTTTTGTGATGTTTTTTGGGAGAATAATATTTCTCCTTCCTTTGTTGCTCTTTTGAAGGAGGAATGTGATAGGTTTCCTTTTTTTTAAGTAGTTTGTATCTAGAAATTTCTTTTTTATAATGCTTTTTTGCATTTCTTTTAAAAAAAGAGAGAAAAGTTTGGCTCCACCTGTGATAAGGGCAACCAGTTTTACTCAACTGAAGGCTTCCTCTCTTTATATATATATATATATATATATATATATATATATATATATATATATATATATGCTCACAATCAATGACTAGAACACAAAGAGAGGGAGATAAGGTTGGCTTTGATAACATAGGCCATGTACACCATATGAGAAAAACTAGGGAGAGAGAAATTAGATAGGATTTTACAAAGAATTAAAGTATTGTCTTTAATAACCCAAGCCACATACACTACATGAATGAAACTAGGGATCACAATCATAACAACATTGATTTAAGAATGAAATTTACATATGAATATTGGATCAACATTACCACTCCGCACTAAAGTGGGTTTGTATGAACCTAGTATCACATCTTTTAAGAGTTTAAATTAATAGTTTTGATATTCCAGACCACACTTGGGGGTGCCAAGTGAAATTGGGGAGCATAGTTATGATAAGATTGGTATAAAGAAAGAAATTCATATAGAGATAGTGGATCAACATCACCACACCTAACTAACCTAGTGGGTGTGGACCTAGTATCACTCCTTAAAAAGGGGTTTGAATTATTAGTTTTGATATCTCAGATCATACTTGGGGGTGCTAAAAAAAACTGGGGAAGAACAAATCCTTTCAAGGGGAAGACAAATCAAGCATTTTATGTGCTAACAACAATGTAATTGGTGTGCACAAACATAAGCACAAATATCCCTAAAGGGTATCAGCGTATCACCTTTAAGGATAGCCTTATACTCTTCGTAATGAATATCATATGATAAAAGAAAAATCATCGTGGCCACACAGATTGTCAAAAAGTAAGAAGGATTTTTTTAGGGGGTTTAAATATAAAGGAATATTTTACAAGGAACAGGGAGGCTCGCTAGTCTATAGTGAACCACCTACACCAGTGGAAAGAGTGTTAGAAGGTCTTTAACAGGAATCCTTGACTCTTATTCCACACACCTGATGGGGAATAGGTTGCTTTCTAGTAGTCTGATGTTAGAAGTCTACTTCCTTATCTGAGCTACTATTAATAACTAATCTACCCTTAGGTATCAAGTACCTATGAAAGGTCAGAAGATGTCAGGGTTTGCTCGGTGGTCTCAAGGTGAGAGAGCCGAGCAAACATAGAAACCTGATGGGAAGAAGGCGAGAAGGGAAATAATGAGAAATGGAGAAATTGATAAGGTATGGAATAACCTAGAAGGCCGAATGGAAATGGATCACAGCTAGGGGAAGCCCTAGAAAAGAGGGTAACCTAACTAAGAAAATATCCTGGCTAAGAGTAGGATAGACCTAATCTAAGGAGTATCAATCATAGAGTACACATAAGAAAGAATAATATGGGATTCAAAGATGGAGAGAGAAATGAGTCCCACCATGGTTGCTAGAAATATATGAACCTTTTTAAGGGATCCACCGTTGCAGAGTGTAGAGGGTGTACGGACGCACCACCTCAAGGGATAGAGATGATCACAGGCCTCTGTGCTCTTTATAAATAGGCTAATGCGATGGTAGATTAGATCCTACATATGATCAACCATTGAGGATAGCAGCTCTCACAACCACACCCCAATAGGTGATAATATACACAACCTAATCCATGTAACATGGTTTCCTCTACATGATATATCAGCTCAAGTGGGGTTTATTTGATGGTGGAGTTCTATTTCCTATAGGTGCAAGCCCCCGTGGTTAATTACATCTCAGGTCAGCGCCCGAGAATACTTTAGATTAAGGACTCGATATTATTCTACCCAAAATGAGATGAAATAGAAGAGAGACTAGGAAATCCTACTCAAAGGGAAAGAAGGGCTCAAGTGGCTTAGTCAACATGCATGATTAATCTCAACATCCGAAAGAACTAAGGTATTTGAGGAGAGGAAGAAACTCATATACTTAGAGAATGTAAAGGGGAAGATGGATGTAGCATCATCTATGTGATGTGGATGGGTAGGATTACAATCCCTAAAGAAAAGGAACTTACCCACCTACTAGGCATACTACGAGATAACCAATATAGTTGACTTAAACCATAAATCTAAGGTGTGTTTAGTGTTTTACACAAAACTAATACCCGTGTCCTAGCTAATGCATCTGGGCTTATATACTTCCTGAAAAAGGAAAGTCAGCTAACCATCTAAGCGTATAAATCCATACTATCTAGTTTTTATAAAAGATAGGTAGGTAAGCTGAGTGTTTTGGAAATATGGCCGATGATTAAAGAGTTTTTTAATTGTCCTTGGACTTATGTGGGGTAAATGCTCCTAGAGCTAATGTAATTAATATTTTCATTTAGTTGGTTTCTAATATAATGCGTGCTAGTTGAAAGGTCCAAATCAAGTATGCTTGATATTTAAAAAAAAATAGGCTTATAAAAAATAATTTTTAGAAAAGACTAGACTTCCTCAGGTCTAGTACCTCATCCTCATTGGCCATATCCACTCTACCCGCAAGCGGAGAAATGTCTTATAATAAGGAGATAAAAATACATTGATATGCATGTGACCCAGGATGGCTCTGACTATTCCCTAGGTCATTAGATTTCTAAGTTATTTAATTCTTTAAATATTAATTTTTAATTATGAGTAGAAAAATATTTGTCCTTGAAGAGCCTAGCAAAAATTAGGCCAAGTACATGCAATAAAGAAACCTAGAAAAAGCATACAATTTCTAATATGCACGCAAAATAAACACATCAATATAAATCCAACCAACAAAGTAAAGTAAAGTCTAAAGTTTATGGCAAGTGTCGTATAAGTATAACCCAGGGTCTACAGAAAAGTAATTGTGGCTAGGCCCCATTGACAACAACCTGGACTCTAATTCTAATGAATGATGCAAGTCTTAAAATAAAGATATTTCATCTTCACATCTTTAGATGGATCATCCTTCTCAGGATCATCTTCCTTTGGATCGTCTCCTTCGGGCTTCGTATAATACGTCGTCCAAAGGGGTACACAAATGACTAAGAAATTCCCTATAAAGGCCTTTTTTTTCTCTTCAGGTATTTAGTGTTTAAAATGTCATACTTTTAAAGAATTTCATAAATCAATAATAATTACATCAAATTATATTAAAAAAAAAAATTAGACTCAAACTTCTACAAGGTTATCCTAATAAAAATCTCAAGCAGTTCGTATATCACATCCCAAGCAGTTAATATTTGCAAAAAAAGTAAACATATTTGGCCACGCTCTTTTAATTTTAAGAGGGCTAAGCAATCTCTGTAGCACCTATAAAAAATAACATTAATTTTTAAAGCTTTAATTATTTTGCCTTATTTATTTTAGCACTACATGAGAGTATCCACATGTATAAGAATGGATTAGTATCAAAGCGCCCCTAGACCATGGGCAATCTAATGCACAAATCACATCATAGGGAGAAAGTACGATAATAAAACAAAACATCATAATAAATAAATCAAGGCAAACAACACATGTGCCACATGCAATGGATATTACAAAAAGTATAAGAAGGTAAAGCACCGGCCCTAATCCTAGAGCTAGAAACGGTGCCCTAACAAACAATTCTATGTGTGTGTAGTAGGCTTATATGGCTCTGGATAGGTCCTATATAGGGTAGTTAATTCAAGTTGCCTTAGGTTTAAATTTATTAAAGGGGCTGGAAGGGAACTTTGATTAATGTTTACATATTAATAAATTAGGATTAATTTTAGTTAATTTAGTTTTTTTATCCATTTTAATACTTAGGGTAATGATCCTTAAAGTTTAAGTTGCCTTAATGAATTTTGGAAGGTTTGGGGGTCCTTCTATATGCTAGGCTAAGGGGGTCAAAAAGGTCTCTATTTGAAATAGACTAGGTTTAGGAGTTCAATTATTTTAATTAAATATTAAGCCTTAATGGGAGTAATTAAGATTTATGTTTTCTTAATTTGGAGTTCTTTAGACCAAGTTATGAATTTTAGAAATTTTGGGCAATTAAGGAATTAACAAAAAATTTTAATTAAGTGTGATTTAGGGGTTTTGATCCAAATCAACTCCAAACCTCTTGGAATCACCCCAAAAAGTTATAAATGACCTGAAAAAGTGTTTCTAATTTTATGGGGAAATTTTGGAATTTTAAATAATTTTGAATTATTAAATTGAGGCAAAAAGGTGAATTCTAATTAAAATTAAATTAAGGTTTAGATTAAAGTCCAATTAATGGGATCTAAATTTTTGAGGTTAAGGGCTAAAATATGAAGTGTTTGAAGACTTATGGGTAATTTTATAAGTTGAAATGGATTTATTACAATTTTTTGAAGTTATCAATGTTGAGTCCAGTAATTAGGTTGTTAAGCCTAAGTAAATGTCCCACGGCTACCAAGAAGGGGGTGAATTGGTAGTTTTAAAAATTTTAAACCCTCTTAATAATAAAGTTGAACCGAAATAAAATTTTCTTTTAAAGTTAGTAGAAAAATGTTTTTCAACCACAGAGTTGTTAAAACTGAAATTCAAAGTGCGGAAACGTAAAAGCAATAAAGTAAATGACACCAGATTTATAGTGGTTCGGTCTATAACCAGACCTACATCCACTCCTCAGAGGCACCCTCTGAGTATTGCACTAATACCACAAAGTGACTCTCCTTTAGCACCCACAGCAAGGCGGAGAAGCCTGTACAAAACACTCTTTTCACCACTACCCGGTGCGGCAGAGAACCATCGTCCTTTTACACAATCCACAGTGCTGGCAGAGAACCGTCGTCCTTTCACACTCTCCTAGTGTGGGTAGAGAACCCTAAGGCTGTTCACACTCTCCAAGTGTAGGCAGAGAACCTTCTCCCTTTTACACTCTCCTAGTATGGGCAGAGAACCCTCGTCCTTTTACACTCTCCTAGTGTTGGCAGAGAACCCTACGGCTGTTCACACTCTCCAAGTGTAGGCAGAGAACCTTCGTCCTTTTACACTCTCCTAGTGTGGGCAGAGAACCCTTCATCTGTTCACACTTTCCAAGTGTCGGCAGAGAACCGGACCTTCTTGAATGATCTTCTCACAAGAATCTAGAAAGAAGAAAGAAAAGAGTGAAGAAATCCAATTTCACAAGTAGAGACTCTTACCTTAGCAATCCAAGTGAAGCCTTCTCGCTCCAGTGGTAGGAATCCTCCTTTGAATGCTCTCTTCCACTCTCTCCTTGGCTATTCTCTCAAGAGGCACGAAGATCAAATGACAAAAAGATTGGGTGGCAGTCTAATTTGGACCTTTTATAGAAAAGACAAGAAAAACCGCCCAAAAACTGCAAATTTCCAATTCTGTACGTAGTGGATCGTCCTGTACGATCATGGATCGTCCTGGACGATTTTACTTAAACGATCTGAAACGACCCAATTTGTATATGTGTACGAAATGACTTCGTACAGCTGATCGTCCTGTACGAACTAGGTTCATCCAGTACGAACGGTTATTACAAGGTCGGTTCTAGAAACTGCTGAAAACTGTTCTAAGTCGGTTCATCGTTTGGACGAAAATATGTTCGTCTGGACGAAAATTTTCCAGAGAGCTGATCGTCCTGGACGATTATTTATTTCGTCTGGACGAAAATTTTCCAGAGCACCCATCGCCGCGGACGATAATTTGTTTTCGTCTGGACGAAAATTTTCCAGAGAGCTGATCGTCCGGTACGATATTTATTTTCGTCTGGACGAAAATTTTCCAGAGGACTGGTCGCCTTGTACGATGGTAAAATTCGTCTGGACGAAAGTTTTACAGAGAACCCATCGTCCGGGACGATAATAAAATTCGTCCTGGACGAATAGGACTTAGAAAAATTTTTCCAAGCAAGTTCTTATTCGTTCCAAGTGCTCTATAGGAGATAACTGACAGATCGTCCAGTACGATAAATATCGTCCTGTACGATCAGTATAGAATTTCAAGATCTCCTTATTTGTGTGTATGAGATTTTATTCACTCAATTACAATCACTCCCTTTCAAAATTAATTCAAAGAAAAAAAAAACTTCAAATAAACAAAATATCATATGTTGAATTTGATTTGAAGTTTTCGTAGTCTGGAGTCTGATTTTCCTGAAATGTTAGTACACACAAGAGCAAGTGCAAATCTTCTAAAATTGTTAGGAGATAACTATACATCTGAACAATAATGTTTGGAATCATCAAAACTACATAAGTTGCACAAATATAAATCATTCAAATAGCAACTATTCAAACAATCTCCCCCTTTTTGATGATGGCAAAACAATTATTATTAGTATGATTTCAAGTTAAAATATATCTCTTATCTCCTAAACTCCCCCTGAATTTATGAGTACATTAAAATAAGGAGGCATTAAAGAACAATATTTAAAGAACAATATTTTTGTTATTCAAAAAAAATTTTTAACACAAACAAATAAAAAACTAGCAAACAGAACAATTAAAAATAGAAAACACAAACCACAAGAATACAAACATAATAATTTCTCCCCCTTTTTGACAACAACAAAAAGTGAAGAAGAAAAAGACAAGAAATGTAAATAATTATATGAAATTCATTGTTAAAATTTAATCTAAATTGTGATTTGACATAGGGTATGCAATTTTAAACTAAAGATATTAGGTCAATCATAGAAATTCATAAAATTTATGAAATGATATAACATTGTAAGTAAGAAGAATTTATCAAAGACATGATTCAATTTAGACATTTGACTATTGAAGATCATTACAAGAGAGATGTAAAAAAAATTTCTATATTTCAAAGTTCAATATAATATAAATGAACATAAGATCAATTTGAATTAAGAGATTGAATGAATTTGGAAAGAAGAGAATTACCTCATGTGGCGCTTTGCGCATCTTTTCAAAGTTTTGGAGCACATTTTTGTGTATTTTTCTTTGGTTGGGCTTATTTTGTGCCTCTTTTTCACTTTGCAAATTTTTGCAAATTCCTTTTGATTTTTGTACATTTGTACAATTTTCAAGAGTAATTTGACCAATTCTTTCCAAAATCTATAATCTAAAATTTCAAATATTTCTAGGTGCATAAATATCATTTGAGCATAGAAATACAAAATAAGAAAACATCAAAATTGCAATAATAATATTAACTTTTATGTAGTCTAAATGAATAGACATGAATTTTAAAAGTTCTAATTACAACAAGTTATAAACAATTTATAAATTTAGAAAGTCTAGATTTTCTAATATAGATAATCTCAAATTACAATCGAATTTAAGCACTATGTAGATTAAAAAAATACTAATGAAATTCATAAACATTAGTCACATTTCAAAACAAATCTAATAAAAACAAACTTTCATTGATAAAAAAAAAAACGGATTACAAAAAAAACATTGAACTTAAAAAAAAAAACTTAAAAACAAACACTGAATAATAAAACAGACATGATAAAAAAAATACACCATACACACATAAAAAAAATTTCTACTGTTCTGGAGGAGGAGGAGGAGGAATGCCGCCAAAGAGGTTGAAGTAGGAGGCCATCAACATTACATTGGTATTTATTTCATGAACTTCATCTCTAATATTACCAATGTCATGTTGCTGCTGAGTAAGTTGAGCATCAAATTGATCAAACCTTTGATCAACGTGAGTCTCTAGTCTATCAAATCTCTCAATCAGATTCTGGTAATCTGATTGAGAAGCAGAAGCTTGCACTCCTTCTTCTTCTTCTTCTTCTTCTGAAGCACTAGCATGTGCTTTTTCTTTCTCCTCCTTGAAGAGCAATCTGAAAGATGCATCGTTATAGTAAACTGGCTCTTCATATTCTTCATCAGGATGCACTATATTGTACTTCTTCTCCAAAATATAAGTAATTAAGTGCCCTAATGAAATGTTTTTCTTCCTCTTCTGATCAGGATGTCCTATTTCTGAAAGCCCATAGATATGATCTAGGATGAGTTGGGCTTCATCAATAGGATGTCTTTGCATGATTAAAAAAGTTAGACAAGAAAGGAGAGGAGTAATGTTAATCCTATCACCAGCTTTAGGAATAATTGAGGATCTAAGGATATGCTGGATGATTCTGGCATCTTGGGTCAAACCGGCCACTCTAGCAACATGATTGTCAATCGCATTTTTTCTAATTACCGTATTGATTTGAAACCATTTGAAGGAGGTTTCTGATATTAGGGTGTGGGCTCTATATCCTTCAGTCCTTAAGTTTAAAAATGCACCAAGGTCGTGCTTGGTGATCTCAACTTTTTGTTTAAAAACAAAAGAACTAATGATAGAGTGATCAGAATTGAAACTCATGTTGGCTAGAAAGTAGTGGTAGGTTTGTTTATTGTAGAGATGGACGAGAGAAAGAATGAACTGAAATTGGGTTGAGGCGAAGAGGTGCAATACCCAAAATTTCAACTCTGTTTGGATAAGAATGCGAGACGGAGTGATTTTTGCAGATGCAAAATGAGGAAAAGATTCCTCATTTTCCTTGGAAAGAAAGTTGTATGGGGCATTCCTGTTAGGTTTCTTCACCAAAACTTTTTGTCTTTTGCTAGAGGAGGCCATAGTTGATTTGATGTAGAAAGGGATTGAAAAAGATGTTTGAAAGTGTGATTGTCAAGTTTGAAAGCCTTCATATTTAAAGAAAAACGATACGTTCGTCCTGGACGAAAATATTCGTCCTGGACGAAAAATTATCGTTCGTCTGGACGAAGTAATTTCGTACAGACGATCCAATTCGTCCAAAATGTAACGGCTTTTCGTATTCAACACAACTTACGATGCGTCCCTTCGTACAGGCTTTTTGACTTGACCGATCGTACATACGAAAAAATTTCGTACAGACGATCGAAAAGTTTTTCGTTTTAATGACTCTTGAAAACCGTCCCCTACAATGAACCGACACATGTTCGTACAGACGAAAAAATTTCGTACAGACGAAGTTCGTATTAAAAACTGTCTTATCCACTCAACCGCTGCATTCAATCGTCCCGACGTTTGAGAGAAAAAAAATTCGTCCTGGACGATTAAATATCGTACAGACGATCAAATAAAAAACTGCTCTCAAAACGGTTTAAATTCGCGCAAACTGTTCCTTCACATATCGTCCCGTACGAAAACATTTCGTCCTGGACGATTTCCTCCAAAAAAAAATTTTTAATTTTGAATTTTTTAAATTAACAAAATCAACAAAAACACAGAAAACATAAAACCAAAATCATAAATCATAAAACAAATTCATTAAAAACACACAAAATTCACAAAATTACAAAAACAAAACACAACAAGTATCAATGTTGCAAAGACATTTTAGTTAAGCATTCAAATCAATAACACCAAGCCTTGTTCTTAAAGTACTGAAGGTATCAAAGGCTAAAGGTTTTGTAAAAATGTCTGCAAGTTGATTTTCAGTTGAAACATGTATGAGTTCAATTTCTCCTTTGGATACGTGATCCCTTATGAAATGATGCCTTATATCGATGTGTTTGGTTCTAGAATGTTGAATAGGATTTTTGGAAATGCAAATAGCACTAGTATTGTCACAATAAATTGGAATAGTGCCTATAGTTAATCCTAAGTCAATCAACTGTTGTTTTAACCAAAGTACTTGTGCCACACAACTTCCTAATGCAATGTATTCTGCTTCTGCAGTAGATAGTGCCACTGAATTTTGTTTTCTACTAGACCATGAAACTAATGAATTTCCAATGAATTGACATGTTCCAGAAGTGCTTTTCCTATCCACTCTACAGCCTGCAAAGTCAGAATCTGAGTAACCAATAATTTCAAATGAAGAGCTAAACTTAGGATACCAAATTCCTAAGTTTTGAGTTCCTAGTAGATATCTTAAAATCCTTTTTACTGCTGTCAAATGTGATTCTTTTGGATCTGATTGAAATCTAGCACATAAGCAAACACTAAACATAATATCTGGTCGGCTAGCAGTCAAGTAAAGTAAAGATCCAATTATCCCTCTAAATTTCTTTTGATCAACAGATTTTCCCTTAAGGTCTTTATCTAACTGAACTGAAGAACTCATTGGTGTACTAACAGGTTTAGCATTGTCCATTTCATATTTTTTGAGGATGTCCTTAATATATTTGGTTTGACTAAGAAAAGTACCTTCCTCAAGTTGCTTAATGCTAAATCCTAGAAAGTAATTTAAATCTCCCATTAGACTCATTTCAAATTCACTACTCATTGTTTTAGAAAAATCATCACAAAGATGTTTATTTGAAGATCCAAAGATGATGTCATCCACATAAATTTGAACAATAAGTATATCCTTTCCAATTTTCCTTAAAAAGAGAGTTGTATCCACACTTCCTTTTTCAAAAGATCTTTCAAGTAGGAAGGTGCTTAACCTCTCATACCAAGCCCTAGGTGCCTGTTTCAATCCATATAATGCCTTTTTTAATTTGAAAACATGATTTGGAAATTTAGAATTTTCAAAACCTGGAGGTTGTTCTACAAAAACATCTTCTTCAATTACTCCATTTAAAAAGGCACTTTTAACATCCATTTGAAACAATTTAAAACCTTTAAAACAGGCAAAGGCTAGTAAAACCCTAATTGCTTCAAGTCTAGCTACAGGGGCAAAAGTTTCCTCAAAATCAATTCCTTCAATTTGATTATACCCCTTAGCTACTAATCTAGCCTTGTTTCTAATGACTACTCCTGAGTCATTCATTTTATTTTTGAACACCCACTTGGTTCCAACAACACTTTGATCTTTTGGCCTTGTAGTTAGTTCCCAAACTTTATTTCTTACAAATTGATTTAACTCTTCTTGCATGGCCAATATCCAAAATTCATCTGAAAGTGCTTGATCAATGTTAGTGGGTTCAATAGTTGAAATAAAGGCTGAATGATTGACTTCCTTATTTAATCCATGCCTAGTTCTAACACCCTCACTTGGTTCACCTATAATCAATTCCTTTGGATGGTTTTTAGAAAATCTCAAATCTCTAGGCAAACGGTCTTCTCTTTCTAAATTTTCTTCCACATTCTCTTCCAAATTTAATCTATCAATCTTTTGGGAGTTTTCTTCAATTTCTTCTTCAATAACTTTTGGCTCTTCCATGTTTCCATTTTCATCAAAAACAACATGTATGGTTTCTTCAATGACTAAAGTTCTTTTGTTGAATACTCTATAAGATTTTCCAACACTTGAATATCCAACAAAAATTCCTTCATCTGATTTTGGATCAAATTTTCCTAAGGCAGATTTTCCATTATTATGTATGAACACCTTGCAACCAAATACATGCAAATGAGACAAATTTGGTGTTCTACCTTTTAGCAACTCATAGGATGTTTTATTCAAATTTGATCTCACATTCACCCTATTCAGAACATAGCATGCAGTGCTAACCGCCTCAGCCCAAAAATATCTAGGAAGTGAGTATTCTGCTAATATTGCTCGGGCGGCTTCTATTAATGTTCTGTTCTTTCTTTCAACTACTCCATTTTGTTGAGGAGTTCTAGGTGCAGAAAAATTGTGATCAATCCCTTTTTCTTTACAGAAATTTTCAAATCTTTCATTTTCAAATTCTCCTCCATGATCACTTTGTATAGAAATTATTTCACATCCTAGTTTTCTTTGTATCCAAGTTGAAAAATTTCTGAATTCCTCAAATGATTCACTCTTATGAAAAAGAAATTTAACCCAGGTGAATCTTGAAAAATCATCAACTATAACAAATCCATATACCTTTCCTCCTAGACTAACAGTGCTTACAGGTCCAAAAAGATCCATGTGAAGAATTTCTAAAGGTTTACTGGTCCTAAGATCTTTATTGGACTTAAAAGAGGACTTCACTTGTTTTCCTAGTTGACATGCATCACACAGATGGTCCTTAGTAAAGTCTAGTTTAGGTATTCCTCTCACCAAATTCTTTTGGGTAATTTTTCTAAGATTTTTCATACTAGAATGACAAAGTCTCCTATGCCAAAGCCATGATTCATCAGAAACAGTTTTCAAACAAAAAGCAGTAGGAGATTGAATACAATTTAAATCTAGCATGTAGACATTGTTCACCCTTTTTCCATTTAAAACAATTTTCCCATTTAGGCTAATTATGCAGCTAGTAGGTAAAAATTTTACATTATAGCCCTTATCACATAGCTGACTTATGCTAAGCAAATTATGTTTTAAGCCTTCAACTAATAAAACATTGTCTATGAAAAAGTTTTTCAAATTTCCAATCATACCTGATCCAACCACTTTCTTTGTGGTATTATCTCCAAGTGTAACCTTGCCTCCACTCCTGGCTTCCAGCGTTATGAATTGAGCAGTATCTCCAGTCATGTGCTTAGAACATCCGCTGTCCAGGTACCATATACTCTCACGAGGTCTTGTGTGAGAGTATACCTCTTCTTGATCTGATTGTTCAGATTTATCTGCCATCAAGCAAAGGTTGGTGACTTCTTCTTCTTTTTCAGTCTCAGATGAGTCTGAAGCTGAGTCCGCCCAAAAAGCCTTTTGAAACTTCTTCTTGCCCTTCTTTACCATTGGTTTCTCCTCTACCTTCTCCTTGCTAGGAGTGGCTTTGAGTTTTGGACAATCAGTCTTTATATGACCTGGTTTCCTGCATTCATAACAAATCACTTCATTAGAAACCTTGCCATTTCTGTTATACTTACCTCTATTCCATTGCTGGCGTCTCTTCTGCTTCCTCTTTAAAAAGCTTTTGAATTGTCTAGTCATCAGTGCTATATCGTCTTCATCCTCAGGTTGTGAGTGTTCACTTTCTGACTCTTCCACATTTAGTGCAATATTCTTGTCCTTTCTTGGTTCACCTGCATCAATCTTTCTTTGACTTACTCCTTGCTCGTAAGCAATGAGTGAACCAAGAAGATTGTCAATAGAATAAATGTTCAGATCTTTTGACTCTGTAATTGCAGTAATTTTAGCATCGTATGCAGTAGGTAAACAACGAAGAATCTTATTAACCATTTCAGCATTAGTTAATTCCCTACCAAGTGCATGCAAAGAGGTGACAATTTGAGTGAATCTTGTGTACATGTCAGATATAGATTCATTAGGTTTCATGCGAAATAGTTCGTAGTCATGTAACAAGATATTGAGTCTAAATTGCTTAACCTCATTTGTCCCTTCATAAGTAATACAAAGTCTATCCCATATGTCTTTTCCGCTTTTACAAGTGGAAACTCGCATGTAGTCTTCAGATTTTAAAGCACAAAAGAAACTATTTAAACATTTCGCATTTAATTGTGCTAAGTCACGTTCTTCTATAGTCCAATCTGCATAGGGTGTATCTACCCTAATTCCATCAACTAATCTAGTTGGTTTTGTGTAACCTTCCTGGACTAGCATCCACATGCGATAATCAAGTGACTGTAAGAAAGTAGACATGCGTGTTTTCCAAAAATCAAAAGGAATATTGTCAAACAGTGGAGGTCTAGTGATAGAGTAACCCTCAGGTGTGTTTCGGTTTCCAAATGTAGCCATCTACGTTAATCAAAAAGTAGTTCAAACTTATGATTTTGAAACAATGCTCTAATACCACTTGTTGAGTCCAGTAATTAGGTTGTTAAGCCTAAGTAAATGTCCCACGGCTACCAAGAGGGGGGTGAATTGGTAGTTTTAAAAATTTTAGACCCTCTTAATAATAAAGTTGTACCGAAATAAAATTTTCTTTTAAAGTTAGTAGAAAAATGTTTTTCAACCACAAAGTTGTTAAAACTGAAATTCAAAGTGCGGAAACGTAAAAGCAATAAAGTAAATGACACCAGATTTATAGTGGTTCGGTCTATAACCAGACCTACATCCACTCCTCAGAGGCACCCTCTGAGTATTGCACTAATACCACAAAGTGACTCTCCTTTAGCACCCACAGCAAGGCGGAGAAGCCTGTACAAAACACTCTTTTCACCACTACCCAGTGCGGCAGAGAACCGTCGTCCTTTTACACAATCCACAGTGCTGGCAGAGAACCGTCGTCCTTTCACACTCTCCTAGTGTGGGTAGAGAACCCTAAGGCTGTTCACACTCTCCAAGTGTAGGCAGAGAACCTTCTCCCTTTTACACTCTCCTAGTGTGGGCAGAGAACCCTCGTCCTTTTACACTCTCCTAGTGTTGGCAGAGAACCCTACGGCTGTTCACACTCTCCAAGTGTAGGCAGAGAACCTTCGTCCTTTTACACTCTCCTAGTGTGGGCAGAGAACCCTTCGTCTGTTCACACTTTCCAAGTGTCGGCAGAGAACCGGACCTTCTTGAATGATCTTCTCACAAGAATCTAGAAAGAAGAAAGAAAAGAGTGAAGAAATTAAATTTCACAAGTAGAGACTCTTACCTTAGCAATCCAAGTGAAGCCTTCTCGCTCCAGTGGTAGGAATCCTCCTTTGAATGTTCTCTTCCACTCTCTCCTTGGCTATTCTCTCAAGAGGCACGAAGATCAAATGACAAAAAGATTGGGTGGCAGTCTAATTTGGACCTTTTATAGAAAAGACAAGAAAAACCGCCCAAAAACTGCAAATTTCCAATTCTGTACGCAGTGGATCGTCCTGTACGATCATGGATCGTCCTGGACGATTTTACTTAAACGATCTGAAACGACCCAATTTGTATATGTGTACGAAATGACTTCGTACAGCTGATCGTCCTGTACGAACTAGGTTCGTCCAGTACGAACGGTTATTACAAGGTCGGTTCTAGAAACTGCTGAAAAATGTTCTAAGTCGGTTCATCGTTTGGACGAAAATATGTTCGTCTGGACGAAAATTTTCCAGAGAGCTGATCGTCCTGAACGATTATTTATTTCGTCTGGACGAAAATTTTCCAGAGCACCCATCGCCGCGGATGATAATTTGTTTTCGTCTGGACGAAAATTTTCCAGAGAGCTGATCGTCCGATACGATATTTATTTTCATCTGGACGAAAATTTTCCAGAGGACTGGTCACCTCGTACGATGGTAAAATTTGTCTGGACGAAAATTTTACAGAGAACCCATCGTCCGGGACGATAATAAAATTCGTCCTGGACGAATAGGACTTAGAAAAATTTTTCCAAGCAAGTTCCTATTCGTTCCAAGTGCTCTATAGGAGATAACTGACAGATCGTCCAGTACGATAAATATCGTCCTGTACGATCAGTATAGAATTTCAAGATCTCCTTATTTGTGTGTATGAGATTTTATTCACTCAATTACAATCACTCCCTTTCAAAATTAATTCAAAGAAAAAACAAACTTCAAATAAACAAAATATCATATGTTGAATTTGATTTGAAGTTTTCGTAGTCTGGAGTCTGATTTTCCTGAAATGTTAGTACACACAAGAGCAAGTGCAAATCTTCTAAAATTGTTAGGAGATAACTATACATCTGAACAATAATGTTTGGAATCATCAAAACTACATAAGTTGCACAAATATAAATCATTCAAATAGCAACTATTCAAACAATCAAGGCCTAATTAATGTTAAAATTAGGGTTTTTTTAATTAAGGGGTTTAAAGGATCCTAAAATTCATAGAGAATTATGGAAAGTTTAGGATGTCACTATGTTTAAATGTTGAAAGTTTCATGTCAATCAGAGATCTACCCTAGATCTAAGAATTTTTCTATGTTCACTAGACAGGTCCTTAATTGTTGTCCTTAGGGTGTCACTATGTCAAATGAGTTTAAAATCAAATCAATGACTAACCCTTGAGGTAACATCCAAGGAATGCATAAAGAAAGTAAACAAACTAATCTTAAGATCTTGGAGGGCCTAAACTAAGTATTCGTGCATCCAATACATGCAAGAGATGATAAAAATAGGAAGTAAGCATGCTTTACAATGTAATTAGAGGATGATTTGAACTCAACGACCCACTAATATTCTCCCTTATGAATACTATTCACATGCAAAGCTTATTTTTAAGATTTCATGAGTGGATTTCTCAAAATTTGGGATTTAATAATATATGTAATTTTAAACAATATTTAAAATACATATATATTATTAAATAAATATATAAGTTCAAAATATGATCATTAAAAACAATTCATGCTTGTATTTATGGGAGATCCATTGGCCACCAAAGAGAGGATTTTAAAAGGTTTGAAAATAATTTTTAATTTAAAATACTTAACATATTATTATTTAAATAAAATTTAAGTAATAAAGGTAATCAAATAATGTAGATCTAAATCATAAAAATCGTTTTTGGCTACTAAAAAAAATTTTAAATGAAAAAATTTAATTTTTTGAAAAATTTGAGGTATTATACGCAAAACTTTGATTTAAATTGAATTTATTAGAAATTATTAAATTTTAAAGGTAATTAAGTGTTTTAAAATAATTTTAAAAATAATCTTTAAAATAAATTAAATCAAAAGTTAAAGTTTTTAAAATTTTAAAAATAATTTTGAAAGGTAATATCTATGATTTAGGGAAAGCATTTGTATTTTAAATTAATTAATTACTAATTTAGTAATAAGTTAATTAAAATATGTTTAAAATAGGAAGTAAATTATTATATCAAAAATTAAAGTAATTATCTAATTTTTGAAGATAAAATAAAGAAATAAATATTTATTATTATTATTTTAAAAATAAGGAATAATTATTAACACTAATTTAATATTTAAAAGGTTAAATAATATAAAATTATTTAAATAACACAAAATCCTAATTTAATTTTTTCTTTATTCTCACAAACAGTTGGGTGAATTTTAATGAAAATTTAATCACAAATAGTGGACAAGAAGAGCATCGATGGGGAACTAATTTCACATCCTAAAACGCACTATATACAAAGTTATTTAATGCCAAGTGTAGTGACCTAGGCTAGAGATTTTTAAGAGATCTAACAATTGAATCTTCAAATTTTTGACATGACTGAGCTTGTAGATTGTCCTTGTACAAGTTCCTAGTTGAACTCGAGCTCCAATTTGCCTTCAAGTGATGAGAAAAAGCATTGTAATGTCCCAAGCTTTGGTTGGCCAAAAATCTCACTACCGATGAAGTCTTGGTGATGGGTCTAGTTTAGGAAGGGTAGAGAGAGTGGAGGATAGATCTCTCACAAAATATCAGGGGCTGAGGAGGTCTAGGGCGAAAGCAATTATAAAAAGTCCTCCTCAAGTTGAGCTAAGCTCTCTTTTTATAGCCTTAGACCTATCATTGATGGTCTAGATTGAGTCAAGGACTAAATAGAAAAGGGATGGAGTGATTTAGATGGTATTTGAGTGGAGAGAGGATTTGGAAAGGATTCAATGGTTTAAATGCTATTAATTTGACCTAAACATGTCAAAATGGACCACGGGAGACTTAGGTTGACCAACTGAAGGGTTGACTTGGTCAACCTAGTCAATTAGGTTCAATGGGGTAGGGGTTTGAGCTAAGGATAGGTTTGAATTGAATTGAATTTGATTTAGACCCATCTAGGCTATTTGGGTAAACCTAGGTTAACCTGGTCAACTAGGTTGACCCAAGGCACAGGACTGGGCCCAATGGGTTTGGTCTAACCCATTAAGTCCAAGGGAGGAGAGAATTGAGCCTAAGAAGGCCTGAATTTGATTTAAAATCAAGTAGAGGGATTTAGGTCAATTTTGGTCAACCCAGGTTGACCTTGTCAACCATGTTGACCCAAGGCCTCGTTTTGGGCTTAACAGACTTAATTTGACTCACTAAACTCAAGGGAGGTGTTCTTGGGACTTGACCTGGTCAATTTGACCAAGTTAAACCCTTTGACTAAGGGTTTAGGGCAAAAATAAGGTCAACATGGTTGTGATTGGATCTTCCATTTATGGTGTAGTCTTTAAGAAGGAATTCGGCTATGGAGGTTAATAGTATGGATTTAGAAGTTCAAGGCTTGTTTGTGGTTTGTGTGAATGTTGTGGAGATTAAGAATATCAGATCCTTAGGATGTGTGAAGATCCGATTTTCTCCATTGGCTGAAGAATCTCTTTTACATTTTAGGGCTATTTCTTTGGATAGTTATTTTGTTTATTTTAGTTATACTTTTAGCATAATTTGGTGTTTGAAATATTAAATTAGATTAATGGAATTTAAGACTCTTTCTATTTCTCATTCTTTAATTAATTGGGAAATCTGGATACTAATCAACCTTTTTGGTTGTCTAATTTTTGGTATCCCCTCCACCCCAATTAGTTTAAAATGAGGATTAAGGGATCTTATTTTCAATATGATATTTCCTATTTTGCAAATATTTTTCTTATGCTTTATTTTCTTTTCAATTAGGCTTCCTTTCCATACATTTTGAAAGGTTTTGCCATGTAGTTTCTTTCATTTCTGGTTTGTAATTGTTTTTCTTCTTCTAATGCAATTTGCATCTCTTAAAAATAAAAAAGTGGCAAAGATTTAACCGATTGATACCTTACTGATCCATGGTTTCAAGAGGTCAGATGAAACCACGAACTTACAAGAGATGTTGGTTGTTTATTTTGTGTGTATTTAGATGATGCTCTATTAGAGGGTGGCCTAAGATTACATTTGGTTGAGTTGGTTGGCATGTAAGAAGGGTTGGTTGTAGCATGTAGGTGAGAGTTTATGCGTGCTTTGGGTTTTTATTAAGCTTCATAATTAATTAAAATTTCATGCAACTCATGAATGGTAACTATTTCATATACTCAAATAGTTCACAAAAGTGCCTTAAAGTTATTATTAAGAATGCTTATGATTTTGATGTTGATAACTACAAGATTAAACACTAAGCAAATTTAAATCATTGGGAATGGATTTGTTTATGAATTTTATTTATTTTAATTAAGAACATGCTTTAACATTTGAAAATTTTTTAGCACGATTACTAGAGTGTCTCAGTTTGGTGTTGTAAGAGTAGTAAAAACTTTAGGTGATGTTTGCGTAAAAAAAATGAAAGGGATGGGGAATGGTGTGAGGGGCCAAATATGAAATTAAGAATAAGGTTATCTTGTTGAATCCATTTGATGTAAATATTGTTTTAAGGAAAAAAAAAAGGTTCATGTTGATGAGGATGGAGTTGGTGTTATCCAAAGATTGGTTTCATCTATGAAGCAAAAGTGATAATAGCCTAGAGAAGTGTATGAAATTAGAATTAAAATGAGTACTTGGACGTGAATTTTAGTAGTGTTTCAAAAACTTTGCTAATGATAATCGCAGTGAGTTTTGGCCAGTGGGAATTGAGAATTACATTAATTGGGTTAGTGTTGGTTGCAGACATCTATGAGTTGGAAAAATGAGAGATATGCGTGTTAACATAGTGTGACACAAATATTATGCTTAAGGGTACAATGTCGGAGAGAATTTTGAAATTAATATTTTATTTATTTCATGATATATATATATATATATATATATATATATATATATATAGAGAGAGAGAGAGAGAGAGAGAGAGAGAGAGAGAGAGAGAGAGAGAGGTTAAAAAATCCATCCTAATAGTTAACGATTTCAATTCTTATGGACAGTTCTTATATCACTAAAATCATGAAACTATATAAGCATGCCGATAATCTATACTAAAAATTATAAATCAGTCATAATTACAAAACAAATATTAAAAATCATAAAATAAAATAACTATGCAAGGAAATCTATAATTTATGATAATAATAATTTATAAACTTGTTATTACATTCTTTGAATAGTAGTTAGTAAAAAATTTTAGATAAATTATTTAGTTTCATATCACTTGGGAGTTTTGTTTTGTTTTTTATATATAATTTTTTTTTTGTTACCAAGTGTTAAGAGCTCTCATTTGCAAGTGGGATTATGCGAGCAAGATGATGTATATGGGTTTAGATGATAAAAAACTATTAGATAAATTTAAGCTTATTGTAAACTTAAAATATATTACATATAAAGTAGATTATTAATTAATATTTTAACAAATATTTAAATAAAATTCATTTAAATAGATTATCAATTGAACTGAGCACTTTCTAAAATTAGGGACAAGTTCCACAATTCAACTGGTAGTTCAATAAAAATAAGTTCAATTTTTAAGTTAAGCTCCGTTTGAAGAGAGAGAAGCTCCATTTTTCCTGGTTGAAGGCAAAATTTGACTTCTCTTTTCACTCATTTTCATCATCGCTCTGATGACGTTGGAGGGATGCTGACCTCCTTCTGCTGGTGGTTCCTTCAACGTTCGCCCAATTCTCGCTCCGTCTCGAAACTATTCTTGGCTTGATGCATGTTTGTCTCCTCCTGCATTTGGAGAGTTTGATTATGATTAAGATGTAAAAAAGAGGTTTAAGAAAGATCGTCCTATAATCATAAATGAGGGTGGGTTATTGATTCCTAAAAAACAAGTTGAAGTTGTAGTTAAAGGCAAAAATATTTTGATTGAAAGCTTTGGTAAAAACTAGACAAATGCTGCTAGTATCCGTGAATCTAATTTTGATGTTCATGCTGATTTTGTTATCCCTTCTACACCTGGTTCAAAGAATAAGTCTATTAAAGATGTTGTTTCAAAACCCTATGGTAATGTGGCGGCTAAACTTGGAGATATTGAGAACTATGAAACTAATCTTGTTAAGGAGCTTGTTAAGGTCCAGATTAAGGATGATTCAGTAAGCTGGGATGTATCTATTGAACCTAATATGCTAAGGAATACAAGCTTGAATCAATCAAGTTCTAATCTAAATATAGTACGTGAATGTGAATCAGGAGATTTGGGTAATTGCAATTTACAAACCAGTTGTCTGGATGTTCTGAAACTGGAATCAAACAAGGTGTTGAATAATACTTGGAGTAAAAAATATAACATAAAAGTAGTAGATCTAAATTTTGTGAAGACTTTATTGAAAATGGCTTGGTTGTGAAATTACACATTGGAAATGAATTGGAAAATTCTAACAAACTACAAAAATCCCTTGTAATTAAAATATTTGGTGATAACATTACCCTTTCATATCATAAGCATAGAGTTGAGGAGGCAATGGGGTATATTGGCAAATTTCACTTAACTTTACTCGGAATGGGATGAATTCTTTGTGCTTTTGAAAAATCTGAACCTTTGGAGAAGGTTTTAACTATGGGACCTTAGTATGTAAATGGAAACAATGTTGGAATTGATAGATAGTCACCAGCATTCTCGCTTACTTCCTTCAAAGGACTCACTGCTCCTATATGGATTCGAATGCTTAATCTCCAGTTACAATGCTGGGATAAGATTGATGTTTGTAGTGCATCCTAAAATTACTAGATGCGCCAAGAAAGGGCTGAATTGCGATAAAACTTGTTGCAATAAAGAATCCTAAAAAGAAGTTCTAATAATTTTGTGTTTTTAAATTTTTTACAGAAAACTTTAACTAATGCGGAAGCGTGTACTTGAACACAAATAGCAACAACAGATTTCATAATAAATTTCACCAAGAAATTATTATGAAAATAAATGCAAGCAAAAGTAAAAGCGGTAAAGGAAAATCACACCAGAGATTTTATAGTGGTTCGGTCACTTGACCTACATCCACTCCGCGTAGTCCTCCACTCTGGGAATTTCACTAGTTCTCCTTTTTCCCACTTAGCAAGGAGGAGAAGCCCTTACAAGACTCACTTTCACCAACCCGGCGTGGCGGAGTGCCAAGCACTTTGTCATCCTCCTGGCGACAGCAGCGTACCTTCTCATTTTTCTTCCTCCTAGAGAAGGCAGGGTACCTTCAAGGACACGGATGTAGAAGAGTCTCCCCCTTAGAGAACCTCTCACAAGATCTTCTTGGGCCACAGGAGGAACAAAGTGCAGCAAGAAAAGAGCAACCATGTGATCTCCCTCACACTACTTGTCCCTCACCAAGATCACCCTCTTCTTCCTCTCTAAAACCCTAAAATCTTCTCAAGAGCTCTCTCCCAAGGATTCCCTCACTAATCATGTTCCCCTCTCTAAGTCACTCACCAAAAACATAATTTTTTTATACTTAAAAAGGGCTCCAAAAACCTTGAATTTTTCTAAGTATGGTTACTATCGTACAGTACGATTACATATCGTACAGTACGATTAGTATAAATGAGCTTTATCCTAGTACGAAGGTTTACGAACAGGTCAAAAATTCTGAATACAATCATACAATATGATATAAACTCGTACAGTAAGATTGGAAAAACTCTTCTGTTCGTACAAGACGATAGCCGGGACGATCAAAACTCGTCTCTACACATCGTCAGGTACGACCTACTTCTTACAATATGATTAGTCAAAATGAAGGGGTCGTCCAAGACAAAGTCTGGGACGATCAAAAATAGCCTCGATTCATCGTATAATATGAACTAATTCGTACAGTTTGATGATCAATCAGAGATTACACCTTAATTTATTCCACTAATCACTGATTATTTTAAGTATTCAAAATAAATCATACAGTATGAATATATTTGTATAGTATGAATGGCTAATAAACTTACTTAAACTAATCTAGCGGCTAGGGTTTTGGATTAGTAACACATCGTAAAGTATGATATAAATTATACCGTATGACCTTTTCACAGAAAGACATTTTAGACAGATCATATCATATAGTACGATATAAACTCGTACAGTATGATCAACAGAGAAAAAATTCTATATTTTCTTTTTAAAAACCCTCCCCCCTGTGTCTGTGCATGGTTGCTTAGTCTTATATACAATTTGTGTCCAGACTCAAAAAAGGAAAAAAGAAAAATAAAAATTATAATGTTATAAACTCACACTCCTACTCTACCAAGTATTGAGTCTTCTTATTATTCTGAGTAACTTATGATCTTCCTGAAATATTAGTACTCACAGACACTAGCAGAAATAAAAGGTTTTCAATGAATAGTAATTCAGAGGATATTATTTTTCATCATCAAAATCTCAAACTAGGTGTCATGGATTCCAACAATCTTCCTATTTTTTGATGATGTTAAATAATATTTGTTATAGGCAAATTTGAATGGCATTTTTTTATTAATAGAAACATCAAAAAATAAACTGAAAAATAAAGGAAAAATGTGTTCATGGAAACATAAGTAAACATAAGCAACATAAAATAAGCCTAAACAAGCAAGACAATAAATTACAACAAACTTCTCCCCCCTTTGACATCACCAAAAAGAGGAGGCACAAACTACACTAAAAAAAACATCATAAAAATAGATACACTTCAGAAGGAAGGATCCTGATCACTTGGAGGTGGAGGTGGGTGTGGTTGGTGTACTTTTAGATATATTGTACAGTATAATTATGGGTTGTATAGTACAATAAAGAAAATGGCAGTTGTTGAGTTTTGTGTAGTATGTGTGTGATGATCAGGAACAGCCTTAGAAGAAAGTTTTTTTTTTTTTAATTTTGAACTAATTTCTATGACACCAAGTCTTGTCCTTAGAGTGCTAAAGGTGTCATAGGCTTGTGGTTTAGTGAAGATGTCTGCCAATTTATCTCCTGTAGCTATATGATGCAACTCAATATCTCCCTTAGCAATATGATCCCTTATCAAATGATGTCTAATGTCTATATATTTTGTTCAAGAGTGTTGAATTTGATTTTTAGACATGTAGATTGCACTTGTGTTGTCACACATGATAGAAATGGTTCCAACAGGTAACCCGAGGTCAAGAAGTTGTTATTTCAACTATAGTACTTGTGCAATACGACTTCCTACTGTAATATATTCTGCCTCAGCCGTGAAAAGAGCTGCTGAATTTTGTTTCCTACTAGGACCAAGAAACTAAAGAATATCTTATGAATTAGCAGATACCAGAGGTGCTTTTTTTATCAACCCTACATCCTTCAAAATTAGAATTTGAGTACCCTATGATTTCAAAGGAAGTGTTGTGCCTAGGATACCAATAAATTCCTAAGTTCGGGGTGCCTAATAGATTTCTAAGAATTCTCCAGACCATAATTAAGTGATAGTCTTTAGGATCAGCTTGAAAATGGGTACAGTGGCACACACTAAACATTATATACAGTATACTGGTAGTCAGGTAGAGGAGAGATCCGATCATTTCTCTATATTTTTTTTAGTCTATTGATTTTTCATTTGGGTCTTTGTCTAGTTGAATTATAGAGCTCATTGGAGTGTTCATGTGCTTAGCACTATCCATTTCATATTTTTTCAAAACATCCTTAATGTATTTTGTTTGGCTAAAAAAAGTTTTTTTATCCATTTGTTTTACACTAAAGCCAAGAATGTAATTAAGCTCTCCCATCATGCTCATTTCAAACTCATTACTCATTTTTTTGAGAATTCATCACATAAATTTTTATGTGAAGATTCAAATAGAATGTCATCCACATAAATTTGAATAATAAGAATTTCATCTTTAACCTTTTATATATAAAGTGTAGTGTCAACACTACCCTTAACAAATCCTTTATTTAGTAAGAATGAGCTAAGTCTTTCGTACCAGGCTCTAGGAGCTTGCTTTAATCTATATAGTGCCTTTTTTAATTTGAATATGGTTTGAAAATTGTGAACATTCAAATCGGGGGGGTTGCTCAACATAAACATCCTCCTTGATTACCTCATTCCGAAAAAAACTATTTACATCCATTTGATATAGTTTAAAACTTTTGAAACAAGCAAAAGCTAAGAGCACCCTTATGGCTTTTAGTCTAGCTACTAGGGCAAAGGTTTCTTCAAAGTCTATTCCCTCAATTTTATTGTACCCCTTAGCTATTAGTCTGACTTTATTTCTTATTATAATTCCTGAGTCATTCACCTTTTTTTTAAAGACCTATTTTATTCCAACTACACTCTGTTCATTAGGTCTCTTGAATAACTCCTAAACATCATTCCTGGTGAATTGGTTAAGTTCTTATTGCATTGCTAGAATCCAGAATTTATCTACTAAATCTTGATCTATACATGTGGGTTCTATCATAGAGATGAATGCTGAATGACTAACCTCCTTCCTAAGTCCATGCATGGTTCTTACACCTTCTAAAGGGTCTCCTAAAATTAACTTTTTAGGATAACTAAAAGAATATCTCCATTCTTTAGGCAACTCTTCTTGAGGTTTTACCCTTTCTCCTATGGTTATAGTTTCTACTCCTTGAATTGCCTATATTTCATCTTCTTTAATTTTAAATTCAGAGGGCTTATCTGAGTCATCAAATATTATATGGGTGGCCCTTCTACTACTAGGGTTCTCTTATTAAAGATTTTATAGGTCTTACCTACAGATGAATATCCTAAGAAGACACCCTCATCAGACTTGAGATCAAATTTTTCTAATGGAAGTTTGCTATTATTTAAGATGAAGCACTTGCAATCAAAGACATGTAGATGTGAAAGATTCAGTGTACGACCCTTAAGGAGTTCATAAGGAGTTTTATTCAGCTTTGATCTAATATTCACCCAATTTAAGACATATCATGCCGTATTTATTGCTTGTGTCCAAATGTATCTAGGAAGAGTGTACTCGGCTAACATTTCCCTAGTAGCTTCTACCAAGGTTCTATTTTTCCTTCATGCTATTCCATTTTGCTATGGAGTCCTAGGGGCTGAGAAGTTTATGCTCTATTCCTATCTCTTGACAGAATGATTCAAATCTTTCATTTTGAAACTCTCCACCATGTCACTATGAATTATTGATATTTAATATCCTAATTTTCATTGAATCTAAGTGGAGAAAATCTCAAATTCCTCAAACAACTCAATCTTGTGTGCTAGGTATCTTACCCAAGTGAATCTAGTGAAGTTGTCTATAATCACAAATCTATAATTCTTACCACCTAGGCTTGACGTGCTAACGAGTCCAAATAAGTCCATATGAAGGATTTCTAATGGCCTAGAGGTGATCACATCTTTGATTTAATTGATTTATTTTCCTATTTGGCAGACATCTCATAGATGGTCCTTAGTGAAGTCTAACTTAGGTAAGCCTCTAACTAGATTTTTTTGAGTAATATTTCTAAGTGTTTTTATTCTAGCATGGCATAGTCTCCTATGCCATAGTCATGAGTTGTCTACTATTTTTTTAAGAAAAATGAATTTTTACGATCAATACACTCAAAATCGAACATATAATCATTGTTCAATCTTTTTCCTTCTAGAACAAGTTTTTTATTTAAGCGAATCAGGCATTTGTCAGAAAGAAATTTTATGTCAAAACCTTTATCACATAATTGACTAATACTTGGCAAGTTATGCTTTAAACCATCAACTTATAAAATATTTTCAATTAAAAAATTTTTAGCATTACCAACAATACCTGAACCCACCACTTTCCTGGTGGTGTTATCTCCCAATATTACTTTGCCTCTGGTTCTGGTCTCCAGTGAAATGAACTTCTTCATATCTCAAGTCTTATGTCACGAGCAGACACTATCCAGGTACCACATGCTCTCACTAGGTCTTTTGTGAGAGCATCCATACAATTTCATTCAAGGGTTAGATTTCAGAACCCAAGTGAGTTTGGGTTCCTCCTTATGCTTGCATGAATGAAATGTATGCATGTTAGGCTGTGATGGATGTAATTTTGGTCTTCATACTAGGTGTGTCCTATGGTGAATCGTGCATGTGCGGGCTATATGACCTAGCATGCCACAAGAGGAGTGCCTAACACCGAGAAATAAGTTTATTAACCTATGTGAGTGGTGTTGCCTCTTCCTAAAGTTTTGTGATGCATGCAGTGCTGGGGGTTTGCTAGATTGGCCTAATAAGAGTGAAGCCTTTTCTTTTTCTAGTTCTTTGATTTTTTTCTTTAAATGTGTTGTTTTGATATGTCAATCCGTGAACTTCCTATTTTAACAGATGTTTACTGTGATCTACCTCCAATGCAAGTTTGTCTAGTAAGTCAAAGGCCTCTTCTAGTTCAATAGGTGTTGTTTTCAAGGATTCATGTGCTTCTGTTAATTCAATATGCTTCTTATTTAATGCATCATACTCATCAAGAAAGGACATGTGATCTCTATCTAAATCAAAATATTCTTTAACTAAGTTAGCATGCTCAGTTTGTAAAGTACTAAAATCAATATTATAACTTGCACACATCTTTTTTAATTTCCTATACAAGTCATGGATTTTTTCAGAAATAAGCAGTAGATCTTCTTATGAAAGTTGACATACATCATCTTGATCCAATTGATCAAGATTATCGTTATCCATTAAACACAAATTTCTTATCTCCTCCTATGCTTCTTCTTCTTTTGAATCTGAGGCTGAGTCAGCCCAAAATGCCTTTTGTGTCATCATCTTCCCCTTCTTGTACTTAGCTTTGTCTTTGCCTTTTTCTTTTACTGGTTAACTCTTTAAGTTGGGGCAGTCAGCTCAGAGATAATCTGGTTTCCTGCACTCTAAATAAATTATATTAGATGAAACTTTAGTAGTTCTCGAACTTTTATCTTTATTCCAGTTGTTCTGATGATGTCTTTGTTTTCTTTTCAAAAGTTCTTGAACTGTCGGGCCATCAAGGCTATGTCATCTTTTTCCTCCACTATAGAGCTTTAACTATCAGAGTTGTTTGCTTTCAATGCCATCATTTTCTCCTTCTTCTTTTCACTTACATCACTTTGCCTTTGACTCACCCCTTGCTCGTACGCAATGAGTGACCCAAGAAAATAGTCAATAGAATAAACATTTAGATATTTAGATTCAGTGATGGTAATAATTTTAGCATCATAAGAGCTAGGTAAGCATCTAAGAATCTTGTTAACCTTTTCAAAATTTAAAATTTCTCTACCTAATGCATGCAAGGATGCCACAATTTGGGTGAACCTGGTGTACATGTCAGATATTATTTTGCTAGGTTTCATACGGAAGAGTTCATAATCATGCAATAAAATGTTAAGTTTAGATTGTTTAACTTCATTAGTTCCTTCATACGTGATGCACAGTCTATCCCAAATCTCCTTACCAGTAGCACAGGTAGATACTCTCATGTAGTCTTCAGATTTGAATGCATAAAAGAAACAATTTAAGCACTTTGTATTCAATTCATCTAACTCCCTATCCTCATTGCACCATTCATTAAAAGATACATGAGTTTTCACTCCATTCATAAGTTTAAACGGTGCAATGTAACCATCATTTACTAACATCCACATGTGGTAATCAATAGACTGTAAAAAAATAGACATTCTAATTTTTCAAAAATGAAATGATATATTATCAAAAAGAGGTGGACGGGTTATTGAGTAACCATCAGTAGTATTTCAATTACTAAAATGAGACATGATCGATTTTCAAGGTTTTCTAAAATACTATTTTTGAAACCTTGCTCTAATACCAATTGAAATTACTAGATGCACCAAGAGGGAGGTGAATTGCAAAAAACTTGTTGCAATAAAGAATCCTAAAAAGGAGTTCTAATATTTTTATGTTTTTAAATTTTTGATAGAAAAATTTAACTAATGTGGAAGCGAGTACTTGAACATAAATAGTAACAACGGATTCCACAATGAATTTCACCAAGCAATTATAATGAAAATAAAATACAAGCAAAAGTAAAAGTGGTAAAGGAAAAATTACACCAAAGATTTTATAGTGGTTTAATCACTTGACCTACATCCACTCCTCGGAGTCCACTACACAGGGAATTTCACTATTAAATAATAGTTCTCCTTTTTCCCTCTTGGCAAGGCCGAAAGCCCTTACAAGACTCACTTTCACCAACCCGACGTGGCGGAGTGCCAAGTGCTTTGTCACCTTCCTGGCGATGGCAACATACATTCTTATGTTTCTCTCTACTTGAGAAGGCAGAGTACCTTCGAGGACATGGATGTAGAAGAGTCTCCCCTCAAAGAACCACCCACAAGAACTTCTCGGGCCACAGGAGGAACAAAGTGCAGGAAGAATGGAGCAACCGTGTGATCTCCCTCACACTACTTCTCTCTCACCAAGCTCACCCTCTTCTTCCTCTCTCAAACTCTAAAATCTTCTGAAGAGCTCCCTCCCAAGGATTCCCTCTCTAATAACGTTCCCCTCTCTTAGTCACTCACTAAAAACATAACTTTTTGATACTTAAAACAAGCTCAAAAAACCCTGAATTTTTTAAAATAGACGCTACTATCGTACAGTATGATTACATATCATACAGTACAATTAGTATAAACAAGCTTCATCCTAGTACGAAGGTTTATAAATAGGTCAAAAATTCTAAATACAATCGTACAGTACGATATAAACTCGTACAGTATGATTGGCAAAACTCTTTAGTTTGGTACAGGATGATAGTTGGGATGATTAAAACTCTTCTCTATACATCGTCGGGTATGACCTACCTCGTATAGTATGATTAGTCAAAATCAAGGGACCGTTAAGGATGAAGTTCGAGATGATAAAAAATAGCCTCAGTTTATTAAATTGTATGAACTAATTCGTATAGTACGATGACCAATCGGAGATTACAACTTAATTTATTCCACTAATCATGGATTAATTTAAGTAAGTATTCAAAATAAATTGTACAGTACAAATATGTTTGTATAGTATGAACGACTAATAAACTTATTTAAACTAATCTATCGGCTAGGGTTTTGGATTAGTAACACATAGTATAGTATGATATAAATCGTACTATACAACCTGTTCACAAAAAGACATTTCAGACAGATCATATTATATAGTACGATATAAACTCATATAGTACGATCAACAAAGAAAAAATTCTACATTTTCTTTTTAAAAATCCTCTCCCTCTGTATGTGTGCATGGTTGCCCAATCCTATATGCATTATGTGGCCAGACTCAAAAAAGGAAAAAAATGAAAAATTATAATGTTATAAACTCACACACCTACTCTACCCAATCTTGAGTCTTGTTATTGTCCTGAGTAACTTGTACTCTTCTTGAAGTATTAGTACTCATAGACACTATCAGAAATTAAAGGTATTCAATGAATAGTAATTCAGACGACATTATTTTTCATCATCAAAATCTCAAACTAGGGGTCATTGATTGCAACACATCCATGGTAGGAACTCTTTATCTAATTGATAGAAATATGTTCCAATGGGGAAGGAGAGAATTTGTAAGAGTTTGTGTTCATGGTAAACTTGATGAAAAGTTACCACTGGAGTATGGGTTGAAGGAAATTTGAGCAAATTCTACCAAAATATTGAGTATGAGAGGTTACCTACCTTTTATTTCAGTTGTGGAAAGATAGGACATTTGAAAAATAACTATTTGGGAAGTAGTTTAGTTCCATGCAAAGCTCCTGTTCACGAAGAAAGCCAAGCTATGAAGGGGAATTCTGTAGATATTGATAGAGAGAAGGAAGATACTACGGTTGCTATTAAAGATGAGTATGGACCTTGGGTCCATGTTAATTATGGAAAGAAAATATTTAGTTAAAAAAAGCCCAAATTTAATGGCCAATAATCAAATAAAGAATGTGTTGTCAAAGAGGTGGAAGTCTTAGTAAAACCTGTTGCTGTAAAGATTTTAGATGTTGCGATAAAGTCCTCTGCTCGGATAATGTTAGTGAATACTGAAGCTTATGAAAAGGAAATAGTTGCTGAAAAGAACCTTGATTATACTGGACAGAGTATAGCTACTCGTGTGAAAGAAACTTCAGAAATTATGATCCAAGACCTGGGAACAAATACTAAAGATGATGGTGGTATGGATGGCACAAATGGAGTGGGATTCCAAAACATTTTGTATCTTCAAACGGCTACAGGAACTGTTAATGGTATGGCCGCAAATTCTATTGGAATTTTTATTAAAAATAATAAATTTGATGTATTAAATACTTTTATTGAGGAAGAGGAGATTATTGATGTGGTAATGTCTCCTAGAAATTCCGTTGTCAAGGAAGCTAAATGTTGTGATGACAAAATGAATCTTGTTGTTGGGTTAAATGATGAGCTAAATATTAATAAAGGGTGTTCTTCTACAATTAAAAAGAAAGGTGTTAAACAGTTGAAAGGGCTAGGACCAATCAAAATGTTTACCAAAATTAGAAGGATGTATGGTGATCTAAGGAAGAAAGTGGGGAACTCTTCCCCTCTTTTCCATTAATGGCTTCTATAGTTTTTTGGAATTGTAAAGGAGCTAGGAAAAGGAAAGCTTATCTATACCTCCATTAATAATAGGGATATCAGTTCCTTACTCAGCACCGGATGGGACTTTTTCCAAGTCCCTTTTGAAGGGTTTTCAGGAGGTATTGTGGTGATCTAGAAAAAATGATATTTCTTCCTTCAGTGTGTTGGAATATTCTTCTCAGTTTGCAATTGGTGAGTTGGATGTTCCTAATAAAGGAAAATGGAGGGTAGCTAACATTTATGGTAGTAAAGATGTTCATAAAAGAAGCACTCTTTGGGAAAAATTGGAAACATATTCTGGTATTGATTTGCCTATGGTGGTAGGTGGTGACTTCAACTGTTTACTTTAGAAGGAGGATAAGAGTGGTGGAAGAAGATTTACTTTTTCTTTGGGCTCTAAAGAAATGAAATCATTCTTAGGTTGCAATGACCTTCTTGAGGTTGGTTTTGTTGGGCCGAAATATACATGGCGTACTAACAAAACTGGTGCTGGTCGTATCCTGGAAAGTTTGGATAGATGTTTTGTGAACTCGCCAGCATTACGTTTGTCTCATCTTTTCGTGGTTTTGTACCTACAAAGAGTGGAATCGGATCATTTCCCTATTATATTAAATCTATTTAAAATTTATCCTATGGCTAAAAGATATATCAAGTTTGAGGATATATGGGCTTCCTTTCCAGTTATGCTGTAGTTGTGAGGAATGCTTGGAATATAAAGAGTTATGATAACTTTTCTCACATTCTTAACTTAAAAATGAAAAGAGCTCTAAATTCTTTATTCTACTGGAGTAAAGATGAAATGTTTAAATCTGCCAAATGAGACTCCTAAGAAGGATATCTTGGAACTTCAATTAAAAGAAGGGGATTATAGATGCCTTTTGGTGGAAGAGATTTGGTTACTCAAATCTAAAATAAATGAATTAAATTCTACTTTAGCTTGCTTAAACACTTGGTGGAGACAACATGCAAAGGTTAAATGGATGGTAAAGGGAGATTGTAATTCAAGCTTTTTTTCACTCTTTTGCTAGTGCAAAGAAGAAATTCAAATTTCATTAACTGCATAAAAGGTGAAGATTGAAATCTAGAAGTGGATCAAGATCAAATTGAAGACATAATGCTTCAATTCTTCAAAGAAAAGTGGTGTGAAAGAAGTTTTGCTTTGAATGGGTGGCCTAGCCCATGGAGTTATCTGGAGGAGGAGGGTAGAAGGCTCTTGAACAAATACTTTTCTTTAGATGAAGTAGAGATTATGAGCAATAAAATAGGTGGATACATTGCTCCAGGGATTGATGGCGTATCACACTCTTTTATCAAAAGTTATTGGACCATTATAAAGGATGATCTATGGAATGCTTTGTACCAATTCTTTTATTCAACTGAAATGTGTGATAGCTGGAAAGAAACTCTTATAGTGTTGATTCCCAAAGTTAGTAATCTCATTACTCCTAATTACAGATTGACCAGCTTATGCAGTACTATTTACAAAATAGCAGCGAAGGTTTTATTGAACAGAATGCCTTGCATTATTCCAAAACTGATTTCTAAGGAGCAAGTTGCTTTCATCTGAGGAATATCTCTGTTTGATCATGTACTTTTGTCTCAAAAGATAGTTCAGGTATTCTAAATCCAATAAAGGTTTGGTCTCTTTTAAAATAGATATGGAGTAGGCTTATGATTCCATGGGATGGCCGACTCTGAGTAAAGCATTGGAGAATTTTGGATTCCCTATACTCTTTTCTAAATTAATCATGGAATGTGTATAAGATCCTTCCTTTTCATTGTTGATTAAAATAAATCAGTCTAGTTGGACCAATGCTAAAAGTGGATTCTGGCAAGGATGTCCTCTATCGCCATTTCTTTTTATTCTCTGTTCTCAACTCATGTCAAATGCATTTTTGGGGAACGGCTCTATTGGTATTCAAGTTAGTCTAAATGGCCCAAAGATATCGCATTTTCTTTATGAAGATGACAATATAATCATCTCTGAAGCTAAGTTGAAGCGTTGAAGAAGATTGAAGGTATTTTGAAGGACTTCTACAATTGGACTAAACAAAAGGTGAACAACACTAAATAATTGATCTTATTTGGAAATGCTGTTAGAAAAAAAGGAAGAGAGTTATATCTCATATCATGACCTTAATGTGGTAAAGGAGTTCAACTATCTTGGAATCAAGATTGCTTTAAGAAGGCTTGTAAGAATGGATTTTCAATTCATCATTGAAAAGTCTTAAAGATGTTGAACACTTGGGCCAGCAAATTTATTTCATTGGTTGGAAGGATCACCCTTGTTAAGTCGGTACTGCTTTCTTATCCGACCTTATATTCCACACATTTTATGATTCCAAAGTGTTTATTAAATGAGATTTACAAGCTTTGTAGAAGTTTCATCTGGAATAAAAAGAATGGAGGTTTAGGATGTGAGTTGGAATACAATGTGTGAACCAGTGGAAAAAGGTGGGCGCAGTTTGCAGTCTGATTCAAGAATGGTTGGCCCATTAAGGGATAAATTGGACTGGAAATATACTCTAGACAAAGAGTCTTTGTTGCATAAGACCTTGTGCCCAAAATATGGTTATATTTGGAACCTTAGTGTTGTGAAGAAAACATCCTCGTCAGCTTGGAAATTAATCATGGATGGAGGCAAATTTCTCAAACCAATTGTCAGGTGGTATGTTGCAAATGGTGATTCAATATATATCTTTAAATATACATGGGTCTTTGATAAAAATATAAATATGTGGCCAACATTGTGGTGTCTAAAGATGTCAATGGAGAAATTGAGATAGTAAACACTCTCATTTTGGAAAGAAGATGAAATATTGAAGAATTAAAGAAGAATTTTGGCAACGACCTTGTGGAATTGATCAGTAACATAGAAATTTATTCAAATCTTCGTGAAGACCGAATTGAACTTACTCAAAAAAAGATTGGGAGGTCTATACTAGCGCTGGCTACTGCAGCATTGAAAGAATTGCATCCTGAACAAGAATACTGGAAATGGATAAAAAAGGCTAAGCTCAATGCTTGAGTAGAAAACTTTTGGTGGAGATTATTTAATAATTTTTTACCGACCTTTTAATTCCTATCATATAGAAGATTGCAAACAAATAACCTTTGTCCTAGAGGTTGTAATGAGATTGAAGACTTAGATCATGTGACCAGTAAATGTAAGAAGCTTAACGAGGTGTTATATCATTTGAATGAATTGGGCTTTGGTATTCCAATCTTTTATTCCTTTGAAGATAGATGTAAGTGTCTGCATCTTCAAAATTTCTTATTGATAAATTTGTTTTGCAATTCGGTGTACTTTACGTGGAAGGAGAGGAACGATTTGGTTCATGAGAAATCTGAGTGGAGCTAGATGTTCATTGCATTTGAGGTGATTGGTCATGCTCCTGTTTCTAAAGGGTATAATCTTTATATCTTGGGCCACTTGGTTGCCAATCAGCATTTGCTGTTGGATAATACTTGACATTCTCCTCCACCCGATTTGATCAAAATTAATTTAAATGCAACCTTGTTACGGTCTTATAAAGGAGGTATAGGAGGTGTTTTTCGATATCACAAAGGCAAATTTCTTTTGACTTTTGGCAAATCTTGTGTTCATTGGGATATAGATTATTTGGAGCTTTTAGCTATAAAAACCATTAAAGATGTTATTAAAGATTGGATGTCTGAGTATAAGGGAGTCATCATTAAAGGTGACAATGCCAACATCATCAATTTCATACAAAATACAATTAAATAAGGTGAACAAGGATTAGAAGAATATTATTTTATCAAGGATTTTAATTATGTGATTTTTAATTGTATAGAAAGGAGTTGTAATAAGTTAGCAAATCTATGTGCTAACTATGCTATTTTTTCTTCTTTTGTTTGGGAAGACATTGTCATGAATAAGGTTCCTCCTTTTGTTAAAGTCACTACAAGAAAATAGGTAATTAGCGACCAACAAAATTGGTCGCTAAAAATGTTAATTTGGCGACCAAAAATTTTTTTGGGTTGCTAAATTAGCGACCACTAATTAGTATTGGTCGCAAAAATTGAACATACTAGCGACCATTTTTTCAATGCTATTGAATATATATTTGGATGCTATTTAGTAATTTTAATAATTAATTTTGTTTATTACATTTTCCCTTTAGGTACCAAAACAAAAAATGATTGCAAAATGATCAACCTAATAAATCACATGCCCCTTTAATTTCATGAAGTTTTGACATATATTTTTAGATATAAAAGTTATGATATTTAGTTAAAAAGGTATTATCCAATTATTGTTCCTTGGCTATAACAATTAAGATAAATCCATCACTCCTTTATATTGCAATTAGTAAGATAAATTTTATAATAGAGAAATAGCACAATTTATTAAATTGAGGTAACAATAATAAAAAGCATCACTACTAAAAAAATAAGCTTTCGCAACATTTTTTATGACCTACTGCAATAGTTTAAACACCTACTAATTTATTTGCAGTGGTTTAAAAATTGCTACAAATTCGCTGTATTTGTGTTCGCTACAAAGGCTTTAGCAGAGATTTCATGAGTGCTGGTGTACGAAGGCTACAGCAGTGCTTTTAGCAGATGTTAAAACCATTGCTAAAGAATAGCACAAATTAATATATATATATATATATATATAACGCAAAAAAAACTACTACATCAAAAATATTTTTCTTTACATTATCATTCATTCTTCCATTGAATAAAAGAACAAATTTAAAAGAAATAAAAAAAATAATAAAAAATAGAAGTAGGCCCACTGTTCAGGTAAAAATAGTTAATCCAATATATTTTTACACAAAATTGACTTGAATTTAAACTAAAAATAAAACAATATTTTTCTTCAAGACCACCTGCAGCAACTCTTCCTCTAGCAGATGAAATATTAAGATTCACGACGCTTAGATTCTTCAAAATTAAAAATTGCCCAATTTTGATCTCTCTCGGAATACATCAAGAAGTACAGACAACTAATAAGTGCCATCTCATACTCAGCAATCTCAATATAAGTGAACCATCGGTGTTGCTAATGGAGCCATTGAGAAGAATCGCCTCCATCCAAATGCTGAGTGTTGAGGAGAATGATTAGGTGGTTTCATTTCCAAATAAGGCAGAGCAGTGGTTTCAGAAAGTTAGAAAATCCTTACATCTATTGTGAGCTGAAATTTACTTACGATAGAGATGGAATGAGATGGAGGGCTACTCAACTATAAAAAAAGTGAAACAGATCAAATGGGGGATGAAATATAAGTGAAACAAATCAAATGCTACTCAACTATCAAAAAAGAAACTTGAAAGATCATGGTTTGCCTACAACAATTTGCTTGCAAATATAAGCTTGACCAAAGATATTTAGCAGAAAAATAATTATTCAAGATAGTTGATCTTTTTCTAACTTCATTGACCTCATGGATAGATTAAAGTAGAGATCTTATGGAAAAAAGAACTTGAAATCTATTAAATTATTGTCTTACCATATAACCTTGTAAGTCGCCTGAATCATGGTTCCATAAATGTGAACTTGGATAGCCTGCAATTACAAAGGTATTGAGAAATAAGTAACATAGTTTCATCCAACATTAACTCAACTTTTCCCAACTCCAGCTGCTAAACCAGATTCCAGTATAGAAAGTTGAATTGACCATTATTTAGCAATGGAAGAGCATGCAAATAGAAGAGTAATGAAATGAAATTAATGATGATATTTTTTAATTATTACCTGGTGTTTCAGGATAAATTTATGCTTCCATTGATAAAGATTTTTGCAGCAATAATTTGTATAACATGTGTGAATCATTGAGTTCGAACCGGTGGTCTGGTTTATGATGTTGGTTAAATCTGCCTGGAAGCTTAGAACTAATATTATAGCAATATTCACACAGATCAAAATCAATTGCTTCTTTGCAATCTTTGCATTTGTATCTTTTCCCAATAATAGGGTACATCTGCATACAAAAGATGGCAGATTAATCAAAAGAGTAAATAAAAAATGGTCCCTAAACTTTTCAATTATGCTCATTTTGGTCACATACAATTTTAGGTCTTCAATGTAGTCCCTTAACTAAAAATCTGAACCAAATTGACCCACCATCAACATTGCTAATTCATTGGACAGAAATTGGAGAAGGGAAGTTTTATATAGGAACGGGTCAATCTCACTAATTAATTCCAATTAAAACTTATGAAATTAATCCTAAAAATCCAAAAACCTCATTGAAAGCTTCTCTCCATAACACTTCGGTCCAAAGTATTTAAAAGTTGCGGATAGTGTCAAATTGGTTCAAACATAGGCTTCATTTGGAACGGCTTGTTTACCGCTTCTTAAAGCAATTTTCTAATACAAAAGTTAACAATTTTGTACTAGAAAGCTGCTTTACGAAGTAATAAAAAAGCAGTCCCAAAGGAAACCTTAGTGAGAACCAATTTGAACACAAAAACAAATCTAAGATTGAAATGGACGCATAAAAACTCTAGAAATTATTTAGATCATTTCTTTTGATGGAAGATAGTTGATCAACCAGTTATTAAAGAAACAATCAAGTGGGTTAGTGAAAGAAATGCACATGAATGAAACTCACCCCACAAGAATTGCAGCCAATTCCAACATTGGCTTTTGATAGGTCTTCATCCAGCTAGAGATGGCCATCCTTGTTGATATAGTTGCAAGAAACACCTATGATACTATAAAAATCAGCCTCCAATTATAAATCCTTGTACTAATATGGTTAGCGGGGTCTACAAAATGATAATAAAGTTTTTTAAGCAACATATAGAATAGACTATATAGAGAGCAGTGAAATGCAATCATTAGCAAAAAAGCTCAGTATAGCAGGAAAAGTAAATCCACTAATTACAATAGGCTTTGATCCATATCCTATTAAGCCCTTACTCCAGGCCACTACATCTCTAGAATAAGTACATTTTGCATATTTCAAAATTTTCATATCAGATTGACGGATCAGGTCAATTTTCTTACACCTCTACTGCAAATATTAATTTAAGACATGAAACATAATGCTACTTGAGTTGTATATGAGAGAAAAAGAAAAACACAACAGTTCAATCATATTACCTAATTAAACTATTAATCAAATAAGAAAAAAAAATACAACCACATAAATTCGCACTTAAATATTTTGTTGATGCTTTGAATTCATTAGAAAGCATAAAAACACTCAAAAGTTCCAGTTTCAGCTGCTGTCATCATCCAAATTAATTTACATGTATTAACTTATGACATGAGGTGGATAGTAAGTGAAGAAGATTTCCTCAAAGACAACATGAACTGTAAGCAAGATTTTTAAAAGCTACTCATTAATAGCATTAAAAAAGGATGTTGCAGCAACTAACGAATGGAAAAGATTCATTTATAGTCATCTTATCAGGAATAGATGAGGAATAAACATCATATGAAATGATATTCAGAAAATAAAATATTTAATAATTTGTGCAAGAATAGTCTATGTAAGGCATCATAGTGGTATTTCACTGTGAAGATAACGGTTAGGGAAACATTTTGGTGAATGGTATTCCTCTCAGCACACAAAATAAGTCTCGTTAGATGGATGTAAAATGGTATGTATATGGTGGTACATTGTATTAAATTCATGATTTTTTTGTGCTCTTAGTTAAGCATCATACCAATAAGCTAACTATTAACCGAAAGTAAGTGGCGATAGACAGAAAGTTTGGCATGATAGCTGAAGAAATGACATAAATTAATAAAGAAGGAAAAAAAAAAAGAAATAAAACAGTGGGTCATTTCAAGAAAAAACACTATACCTGTCTCCATGAGGGCTTCTACCCTACAATAAAGCCTTTTATTTTTAGTGCTACGGTTTTCGTTAAGATCAACCTCCCTCAAGTTGCTAGCACTCCTTGATGCAGAAAGCCCAGTATAAATTCTGAGGTTGCTTCAGCTTGTGCAATTTCCATTCAGAAGGGAAGAAAAACCTTGCAAAAGCAACTGCACATATAGAAAGAAAAAACGACTCACCCAGAAAAATAAAACAAGAAAGGAGGGAAAAATACCCTTGGATATGTTGACAAGCTGTTCATGAAGGCATTACAGCTACTAAAAAAATAAAATGGAATTAGGATATTATTTCTTCAAAAAAAGGACATTAAAACTGTATTATTTTTAAAACTTTTAAAATATAAAGAAAATTTCATAAATAATTACAAAACACAACATGAAACTCTTCATTACAAAAGTTCTTTATATAAGAGGAAGCTCACCCAGATCTTTCATAAACTCGCCATAATCATATATTTATTGTAGTTGGTAAGTCGGCTGCCATCAGGTGATATCTAAACATATAGCATACGCTATCTGGAATGCATTCTGTCTAAGTCGTTAGACTAATAATGTTGTCCAAGAGAAATGTCTGTTCTTATTATTGCTATTGTTTATGAAGGAATCAAAATGACAAAATACTATTTTTGCAGACCCAAATATTAAAACATGAACAAAATAAGTTAGAAAGTTAATTAAACTATTTTATCATTCGTACATAAGAACATCAGATTCTCCTACTCAAGAAGAAACATAGAGGCTAATGTTATATAAGGAAAACTAATAGAATTAGATGAACCAAAACAAACATCTATTTTCTAGATATTGTAGCTTCATGTGCAGGTCACCAACCAGCAATGGTGATGCCACCGCCTAATACCAAGCCATGGGATTCCTTCTAATCTCCCTCTCCAAATTGTTAATGCAAAACCTGTCTTTATTTGACTCCTGACCCTGTTCTATTTTTGCATGATAATCTTTTATCTATATTAATCTTCTACATATACTAATAGCACACTGGCCATCTCCAGTTGTTTCAGAAGCAGAAGCGCCTTTGGTTAGAAGGGACACAATGACCACTGGTTCTCGACGCATAGCAAAAATATGAAGAGGAGTATAGCCTCTGTCATTCTTTAGATTAACATAGGCCAATCTCATATCAAAATTTTTTGCAATAACTTTGGAATCACAGTATGTTGCTGCATAATGGAGAAGCATCATCTAAGGTTATGCCAGAGAAATAGATGTTATGTGAACAGTCAAACAAGTCAGTTGGTTGATAGATAAAAAATAATAGCTAATTTTGGATTCATTATAAATATTAATAACAAGCTGAATATATAAAAAAGTACAAAAAATAACAGAAACAAATAAACCCAAGTAATTCAAAGAAGGAAAAAAAAAGGAAAGCGCTCTGAAGGCTAATGAGAAAGAGGTGAAAATAAATAGAAATCTAATCATAAAAATTTATCATTAAAGAAACTTCTTCCAGTTAAGTGATCAGTATTATTGCAATCATTAATATATTGAGGGAGAAGAAATCTACTAGTAGGTGTCTCTAAACAGAGCATATATCATCAGAATATATGAAGTTACTGATATATCATCAGAATATATGAAGTTACTGAAAAGGACAAAGCCAAGGAAAAATATTTTCTTTTAGTAAAAATGGCAATTAGCCGGAAACATCATAAATAATTGTAACTTTCAATGTACATGTATATAAAAATAATTTAGAATGTGATGTTTTTAGTTAGAATGTATATAAAAATCATTAGATTTACTCTCAAAAGATAATAATATAAATTTTGACTAATTAATCATATATTGTATTAATCTTAAAATAAATTTAATGAAGTCTATTTATATAGATAGATGTGCTGTTAGTTAATGGAGGCGTATGCTTCAATTTGCAAAATGTTTTTATCAACTAAAGAAGAGATAGGATTGATTAAATTAGAACTATTAGCTTATATTTAAATATATTTACATAGTTTTGTATAAGATGTTATATGAATTATAGTAATAATGGATATTCTATAAGCCAATTGAGAAGCTAAGGGCACAATAGATTCCTAATTCACAACTCAGTGTCTATTCAAATCATCACAACATTAAAAGGCTGGAGGAGTATATGAATTTTGCTTTAAAACCTTAACTTTATCTTCATTTTCTCAATTCTTATGTCTTTGAGTAAAGAGGGAAGCTCTCCTACAATATTGCAACGACAAGCAACTATAGCTAATTAGTCAATTTATTATTTTCTTTAGCCAAAATGCAAAAGAGAAATATCAATGCATTAATAGAATTAACACAGTGAAATAACACAGTGATTTACTTTTTAAGTATAAATAAATGTATTATTTATTTTATGACTAAATTATGACTAAATTTATTTATTAAATGAATTAATAAATTTTAATAAATAATACATTTATTTATTAATTATCATATTATTTATTATAATAACTATGAAAATGACATACTGTTTGAGCTAATAAGTTTAGCTTGATTAATGGGGTCAAAAAGAGGAATTTCGAAAGACTGATGGGTTAGGTAAGTAGGAAGTTGCCGTGTTTGATGCGAGGGATGGGTGATGCTGGATTGATGGGTTAAATAAGGATTGAAAGTTCAATTGTAATCAATAGAGTTCCCCAGTATTTCTTGATGCCTCCATATCCTTTTTTGAGAAAGCTTTAGGCCTTATTTAATTTGCCTTCTTTTATAAATTAAGTTGACAAATTGTAATAAGAAATCTATCTCAAAGTAGCTTCAAAAGCACATCTTTTATAAAATAATTATTCTCCAACAAAAAAACCTATGATTTTTTTTTTTTTGAGATGTTTGCATAGATAAGCCTTAAATCATTGCAAAATAAGATTATTGAAAATGTAAGTCATGATCACTAATAAGAAATCTATCAGACATTCATATGACAACATCACAATAAGAATATTTATCTATTTGACCTCCATTGCCCAATATCAGTAGCAATTAATAAGAATTTCCACGCAAAAATGATCAAGAAAGCATCGAAGCATAGATAGTAAGAACAGAACCTATAAGTTGTACTCCTTATAATAGAAATTAACTTTTATAATAAAAAAAAAATTGTAAGCATGTGAAAATAAAGAAGAAGAAGAAGTGTAGAGACAAATGAGGCAGGGAAAGGAGGAAGAAAAACAATAGATGAAGAAGATGAAGAAGCAAGAAGAAAAAATGGGCCGGCTACCTGTGCGTAAGCGAGGACCGGCGACAGGAAGTGTTGGACAGGCTAGGATCTATTAGATGGTAGGCGAGTCGGGTTGGAGGGAAGAGGGTCAGGCTTCAGCTAGGGTAGATGATCGGCGACGAGGTCGGGACCGACGTTGCCTGACTTCAGGTAGCGCGAGAGAGGGAGAGGCGGAGGGGCTTCTTTCCGTCTGTGTTGTGCGAACGAGAGGAGAACGTGAGGGAGAAGAAGTCGGGCGACGAAGAATAGCGGGAGAGTAGCTTCATTTCACGTGCAAATGACAGATAAGAACGGCGACATTTTTGTGGAACTGAAGCGATTCATACCAACAGTCACAAATTAAGTGCCTAGATTTATTTAGCGGTTTAAAACGTAGGGTCGGGATGATCTATGGGGAGAATACAAGCGGCACTTTAATACAATAGTATAGATATAGATTTAGAGGCCTTACTAATTTTTTGTCGCTAAAAGAAATCTTTAGCGACCAATTTTTTTTGTCTCTATTTTTTTTTTTTTTTTTTTTTTTTTTTTTTTTTTTGTCGCTATTGACCCATTTTTTTGTACGTAGGAATCTATAGGATGTACTTTGTAGGTTGCTCATTTCTTTTTTAGTTATAAATGCATTTATTGATTCTTCAAAAAAAAAAATAAAGGCAGTTCAAAACTGTTCACTCCGGTTTGATTATGTGCTGATTTTTAAGGTGGATCCAATCATACATATGACGTGTTCACGATTTAGCCAGTCTAACCGGCAGGTTTATCCCATTTTCAAAATCATGAGAAAAAGTATAATTTTATTTCTATTACTAGAAAAATATCCTTGAAACCTCTCTCATAACAGGCTCAGAAACGCTTAATATTACGTTGTAAAATTAAATGAATTACTAGCGCGGAGCGGTATGCACAATGAAAACCTTTAAATGGCATCTATAAATAATCACCTATCCACTGCTATTCTTTCAACCTTGAGTTAATCTCTCAAAGATAAGCAAAATCCTCAACTTGTTCTTCTCTATAACTTTGTCGAGGCATCATCATGGTTATGGGTTCCTTCACTGATGAGAGTTTTTGGAGCGTTCAGATCGATAGATTGTGGAAAGCACGTATAATTGATGGATACAACTTGTTGCCGAAGCTGTTGCCTGACTTCATTTCGAAGGTGGAGATTATTGAGGGAGATGGCGGAATTGGCACCGTAAAGAAGCTCAGCTTCACCAAAGGTTCTATGAAATTCCCTATCAAAGTCTTAATTAGCTTCTTTCATGTTTGATACCTACCTTATATATTCATGTTCTCTAGTTAACTGGTGAGGATTCCTTTTCATTAGCAAAATTTTCTTTTTCTCAGTATTGCTTAGTTAACAAGCAGTAGCTGAATTCAATTTTCTTCATGGTTTTCTACAAAATATTTATAAACTGCTTCTTTGAATTTCTCCGTATGATTGACTACATATTGTCTTATTTCATTTAAATATTCATTTAACCTTGAATAATGCTCACCATTTCTGCTGTTTGAGCATCTTATATTTTCTTATCACTTCTTTGGATGGATCATCATCATCCTTGTAAGACTCTCAGATGTTGGTATTATGAATTATCATTCACTCCTTTCTATCTATTTCCGTTTCAAATTTGTTACATGATAGTTTAACTAAGTTGTTGCAACATGATAGTTTAACTAAGTTGTTGCAGATATAAATGGCAACGGCTTCGTCATAGAAAAGATCATGGCGCTGGATAGGGATTGTTACCTTATAAAAGACACCGTCATCAATGGAGGGCTTATCGGGACAAGACTCATTTCTTACTCTTTCGAGCACAAATTTGAGAAAATAAGTGATCACAGCACCTTGGTTAAACTAACCGTTGAATATGAATCATCTGATGAATATCAGCTTAGTGTTGAGGAGCAAAACCTGCTCATAGTAAGGATGACTGGGATTATGAAGGCTATTGAAGGATACCTTCATACACATCCAACCGCTTATGTTTGATTTCAAGACTAATTATCTATTAATATGTATGCAATTTCTCGCATCAGTATTTCTACGGTCTGTCATAGGTAAAGATGGTTCAGTGTTTGTTGAGTCACTTTATTTTGATTCATAAGAGGAAAAAATATATCTTGCTTTCCTCTTTCTTCGTATGTGAAAGGAGTATTAGCTGATGTGTTATAAGTGTTAGAAGGAATGAGTAATCACCAATATTTCGATCGGTTTTCTTTGTGATAAATGCTCGGCGTATGATTTCTACATCATAACTGAAAATACGAATTGGTTTCCATCATGTTACATCATTGGCTACATAAATTATTGGCACTAAAGAAAATAAAATAACTTGTAAATGTTTCATTGGGCAAAAGAAACAAAGATGCTTTGACTTCATGGAGGGGACAAATGTTAAACCTAATGACAGGTGATTAAAAGTATGACAAGTGGTCGTACATATTAATTTAATTATATTAGGCACGACGGCAAAAAGAATTAATAATCCAATGAGAAGTGATTTGAGGATGACCTTTGGGCTTGTTGTGAGATAAAAAAAACTGATTCAGTAAATAAACGATGACTTCAAGAAGCTTGCAATTTTACTCCAATTATTTCGAGAATCCAGTCAACTAAAAATCGACTAAAAATATTTTTGAGTCGCAGTGGGTAAAATTAAAAATTCGATGTAATTTCAAATTAATTTTAAAGTTAGGGCCCTTTGCCAAAGAGGTGATATGGGCCGGCTTCATATATATATGTATAATCTTTATTAATAGTTGGCTGTGGTCCTTGATGTTGATTAATTAGAAAATGTCTAAAATATTTGAAACCCCCAAATGTTAGGATTTTAGCATGAATTGACCTCCAATTGGCTTGTAATCGAAGAGTATTTACAGCTAAAATAAAAAAAGCCAAGAAAGAGAAAACATTTAAATAAGCTTGTCAAAATTTCTCATTAAAAGAGATTTGTTGTAAAGTCCCTGTAGAATGTTGTTTTATGGAATTATTATTAATGATAAAAATATAGTGCTCTATCACCTCTAAATAATGATTAGTTTTTTTTTTATATAAAAAAAATAATAAAGCCACACTTAGTATACGTAAGTATACGTACCGAATCAGGTAATAAAGTGATAGTGCTTTCTTAATGAGACTATAATTGCAACAAACCACAATGAAGTATGCTTACTTTCAACAAATTACTACTATTTACTCTAATTGCAATAATTATCCTACTGAAAAAAATGACGTTCTTTTTGAGATTCTATTACCGAATAATATTAAAAATATAGGATACAATATTTAATTAAAGTATTTTTAATTAAGCAAATTAAATGGCATATCATTCTTAATGAGACTCTTCAAGGTAATGTGATTCAGAGCATATGCATTCAAAGATCTCCATTTAGTTTGTAGGGGTGAAAATGATTTCTCATAACCTCCTACAGTTATAGTATCTCTTTAAGAACCTAAAATATTTTACATCCTTTGTCTAGGCATGCAAACTGTTGAAATAGTTGCAACCAAGTTTTTTGATTGTTGATATTCTTGCAACAAGTATATTTATGATGACTCCAAATATTATTATTTTTAATTACAATTCTTCCTAACAAATTTTGAATGTATTATTGTGTTGTTTATGTATACTAACATTTTAAAAAAATCATACTCCGGATTGTTGAAGACTTCAAATTAGATCAAATTTGATTTTATTATAAATGAAGTCTATATTTTCATTTTATTGAGTTTGAAAGAGTGTGATTGTAATTGAGTAACTATGCACACACATCTGGAGCGAGTATAAAATATATAATTTTTAAACTGATCGTACTATATGAAGTCATTTCGTAGGGGATGATTTGTTCAGTTATTTTCCCCTACGAGTAGTCAAACGAACAGAAGGTAGAAATTTCTTTTAAGTATGGATCGTATTGTACGATGTCTTCATCATACATACGCCATCCAGTGTACTAGTTTGACAGGTCCTTTTTTGTCATGATGATTTAAAAGTTTTTTCGAATGGTTCGTACCATATAATGTCGTCCATCGTACGTACGTCATCCAGTGTACGAGTTAGACAAGTCCCTTTTCATCCCGATGAATTCAAAGTTTTCCTAAACAGATCGTACTGTACGATGTTGTCATCGTATGTATGCTGTCCATTATACGAGTTGGAAGGGTCCCTTTTTATCCTTAAAAACTTCAAAATTTTCTGAACTGATCGTACTATACGATGTTATAATCATACATACGCCATCCAGAGTACCAAAATGTGGGGTCACTCTTCATTCTAAAGAAGATGAATTTTTTTTAATTGTTCATACAATATGAACTTGGTTCGTACTAGATGATCATCACGTATGAAATCATTTCATACAGATTCACAACACGTTCATACGCAACCATTTTTGAACTGTTTGTTCGTACGAACATACCATCGTACTGTTTGAGTGTACACGCTCAAAATGAAATTTTTTAGATTTCTAGACAATTTTTCGTGTCTTACATATAAAAGGTCTTTTAAAACTGATGTGAAAAGAGTCATTCTTCCTAATTTTTCAAGAGCAAGTGAAAGAGTGCATTTGAGAGAGTGTTTGAGAGTGATTTCTTGCAAGAGAAGTGTGAAGGGTTCACAAGGTTACTAAATGGTAAGGATCTCTTTGTGTTTTTGGTTGCAACTCTTCTTTTCTTATTTCTAGTTGCTCAAGGGAAGATCTTTGAATTAAGATGAAGGTACTCTGCCGACACTTAGAGAGTATGAACAGACGACGATACTCTACTGACACATGGAGGATGTGAAAGGATGACGGTACTCTGTCGACACTTGGAGGGTGTGAAAGGATGACAGTTCTCTATCAACACTTAGAGGGTATAAAAGGATGACGGTTCTCTATCGACACTTGGAGAGTGTGAAAGGATGAAGATTCTCTACCGCACTGGAGATTGGTGGAAGAGAAGAATTGTAAAGGCTTCTCTGCCTTACTATGGGGGCGAAAGGAGAGTCAATTTGGTAATAGTGCAATACCTGAAGAGGGAGACTTCAAGGAGTGGATGTAGGTTGTGTTTGACAGAATCATAATAAATTTTTGTGTCTTTTATTTTCTACATTTATTTACTGTAATGGCTGATAATCTTAATCAGTTTAATCAAGAAGAGGTATGTGACTTAACCTATGTTGAATTGCTTGAAATTTCTAAAAGAATATATACAATATAAAGAAAACTTAAGAAAATGCATGCTAGATTAAACCTGGAATTACAAGAATTATAAAAAGAGCATGAAACCTTTTGGAAAGATCATGCACTAATATATAACAAGCACATGAGCTTATTTAATGATTTCTATGGTTTGCATAAACAAAATGATCTTTTCAAACATCCTACACTTAATTGAAAAAAGATTTTAAGAATCTTAAGGATGAATTTTAAAATATAGATCATTATTTAAAATATGATATTAATGTGTTAGAAGATGTAAACACATTTCTTAAGTTGAAAGTGAAAACTCTTGAGAAAAATGGAAAACCCCATACACTTTAAAATTTTACTAATCCTATTTTGAGGTCAAAACTTTTAAAGCCTAGGAAGAGACATATTTATTAGCAAAGACTAAAAAACTCATTTCCTGGAGTTAAGTGCTTTACTTATGGGAGATTGGACATATTTCACACACTTGTACTTTACATAGAAAAACTAATTTAACGTGGAGATCCCATATGCATAAATTAAGTCATATCATGCATGCATCTAATTTTATTTTACCAAAAGTAGAACACAAACTTGTTTGGGTTCCCAAGTCTAACATTTGATTATTTTGTAGGTATGCTCTCATATAAGACCTCATGAGAGAATTTAATACCTGGATAACAGTTTCTTGAAGCATATGACTGGAGACACTACACAATTCATATCGCTAGAAGCTAGGAATGGAGGCAAGGTTACAATGGGAGATAATACCAATAGGAAAGTGGTTGGCACATATATGATCGAAAACAAGCAAATTTTTTTATAAAAAATATATTACTTGTTAAAGGCTTAAAGCATAATTTGTTAAGTTTTAGCCAGCTTTGTGATAAAGGGTATAGCACTAAATTTTTTCCCACTAACTGCATGTTAAGTCTAAATAGAAATGATGTATTACATGGAATTAGGGTAAACAATATTTATATGCTAGATTTAAATTTTATTAAAACTCATTATTCTTTTTGTTTTAAAAATAATTTCTGATGATTCATGGTTATGGCATAGAAGACTTTGTCACGCTAGCATGAAAAACTTTAGGAAAATTACATAAAAGGAACTAGTTAGAGGTATAAAAAAAATTAGACTTTATTAAGGATCACCTTTGCTATGCATGTCAACTAGGAAAATAGGTGAAATCCTCATTTCATTCCAATAAGGATCTTAGAACTAGTAAACCATTAGATATTATTCTTCTGAATATTTTTGGACCAGTTAGCATTGTAAGTCTAAAAGAGAAGGTATAATAACTTGTGATAGTTAACAATTTCTTGAGATTCAGGTAGGTTAAATTTTTATTTCATAAGATTGAATCGTTTGAGAAATTTAAAGATTTTTTACTTGGATTTAGAGGAAACAAGGGTGTTAAATTTTAACAATTCAAAGTGATCATGAAGGTGAATTTAAAAATAAAAAATTTGAGGATTTTTTAAAAAAATATAAAATTGATAATAATTTTTCTGCACCTAGAACCCCTCAACATAATGAGGTAGTCAAAAGAAAGAATACAACATTAATTAAAGTATCTAGAGCCATATTGGTTGAATTTTCACTTTCTAAATATTTTTGGGCTGAAGCGGTTAGTACTGCATGTTATATTTTTAATAGGGTGAACATTAGATCAAAATTGAACAAAACACCGTATGAGCTTCTTAAGGGGAGAACACCTAATTTATCACATTAGCATATTTTTTGATGTAAGGTGTTCATACATCATAATGAAAATCTTCTTTAGACTCTTTAGAAAAATTTGATCCAAAATGAGATGAAAGAATTTTTCTTGGATACTCTAGTGTTAAAAAATCGTATAGAGTATTTAACAAAAGAACTTTGGTAGTTAAGGAGACTACACATATTGTATTTGATGAATCTGTTATTTTGGAAGAGCCAAGTTTGGAAGATGATGATTTAGAAAATAACTCCCAAAGGATTGAAAAGATTAATATTGAAAAAAATTTGGAGATAGAAAACTCTTTACCTAAAGATTTGAAATTTTTTAAAAAATCATCATAAGGAATTGATTTTAGGTAAACTTAGTGAGAGTGTAAGGATTAGGCATGGACTTAACAAAGAAGTCAATCATTCTTCCTTTATTTCAATGATAGATCCAACAAATGTAAATCAAGAACTTTTGGATGAATTTTGAATTTTGGCAATGTAAGAAGAATTAAATCAGTTTATAAGAAATGATGTTTGGAAATTATTTACAAGGCCAAATGTTCAAAGTGTAGTTAGAACTAAGTGGGTATTTAAAAATAAAATGAATAAGTAAGAAGTTGTTGTTAGAAATAAAGCTATATTAGTGGCTAAGGGGTAAATCAAATTGAAAGGATTTATTTTGAAAAACCTTTTGCCCGTGTAGCGAGACTTGAAGTAATTAGTGTTTTGTTAGTATTTGTCTGTTTTAGAGGATTTAAATTGTATCAAATAGATGTTAAAAGTACCTTTTTGAATGTGGTGATTTATAGGATGTTTATGTTGAATAATCTCCAAATTTTGAAAATTCAAAATTCTCTAATCCTATTTTTAAATTAAAAAAGGCATTATACGGATTAAAACATGCACCTAGGCTTGGTATGAGAGTGTTGACCCTAGTTCTCTCCAAACCCTTGCGTCAAAGGGTGAACTTGGTCAAATTAACCAAGCTAGGTCCCAAGACCCCTCCAATTCAGCTCAGTAGGACGAACCAAAACTATTGAGCCCTTGCCCAAGCCCTGGGTCAACCTGGTTGACCATGTCAATGTGGGTTAACCTAGATTTATCTAAACCCCTCTATTTGGTTCCAAATTAGATTCAGAGCTTCTTTGGCTCAATTTCTTCCCCATTAGACTCGGTAGGTCAGACCCAACCTATTGGGCCCAAACTCTTACCTTAGGTTTGTTGAGATAGTTGTAACTTAGTTCTTGATTATTTATATTTTTTTAACAAGTATGTTTTTAATGATTTCAAATATTATTAATTTGATTTTTATTTCTCCTAATATATTTTGGATGCATTGTTTTATTATTTGTCTGTAGTAACATTTTAAAAAAATCACAGCCCGGATTATTGAAGACTTTAAATCAGATCATTTTAAAAATTATTATAAATAAAGTATGTATTTTTCATTTTATTGAGTCTGAGAGAGTGATTATAATTGAGTAATTATGCACATACAAATCGGGGGAGTGTTTAAAATCTATAATTTTTAATTAACTTTCTTCTAAATTAAAAAATGAATTTTTATTTAAAAAATCCTAGAAATTTTTTAAATTACCAATTCACCCCCTTTTGGTTAGCCTTGGGATAATAACTTAGGTTTAACAACCTATACAGAATCAACAGGTTGACCCTATTTTAACCCTTTTGGCCGAAATTTAATACTAATCAATTTGAAGCCTCTTAGACTCAACCCTCACACCTTGGGCTTTATTTGACTAGGTTGACCAAGTCAAACCTTGACTTGGTTAACCCAAGTCTTCCTTAGGTCTAATTGACCTATTTAAGTCAATTTATACCTAATTATTTCTTCTAATCTCTTCTATTGCTATATTAATTCAAACCCACAGCTAGGGAATGGTAATTACCTCCTAATTAAACCCTAGAACTTGTCCTAGCCATTGATCCTAAGGTAGAGCTATAAAAAGAGACCTTAGGTCTCCTTTAAATGGACTTTTGCAATTATTCTCTTTATAGATGCACTCATCTCGAAATATTGTGTGTGAGAACTCTCCTCGGATCCATCTACATTCCCCAAGCTAAACCTAAGCGTTTTGAGTTGCCAGCGGTGAGTTTCTGTTGAGGTTGATCCTAGTTCATCCAAGCTTCCACATAGCTCAATTTAGTGCATTCTAGACCATAATTTAGGGAGAATGAGCTCAGAGTGTTCATTAAAATCCTAAAAATCCTAAGGTATAATCCATCAAATCCTTAGATTAGGTCAAACACTTAGATCCATATAGCATTTTCGTAAGTGTGTTTTGAGCCGAAAAATTAGTTCCCCATAATTTTTGTTCATCGATAGAGCCTAAGTTTAAAATTTTGTAAAGTTTGATTAATAGGATTGGGAGAAAGAGATGAAAAACCCTCTCTAGGGTTTCTTCGTGATGTACGTGTAGTATACATTTTCTAGGCCGTTGATCACGTGATCAATGGCCAAGATTAAATCTTTCCACAATCTCAATTTGACAGCGCGGAGCTGCGAATTGATCTTTGGACAATTTTTCATTCTGGCAAGATTAGCGTCGTTGGTTCTAAATAATGGATGATCGGATGGCTTAAGGCTGCATCCAACGTGTTTAATAACTCTAGCACTAAATCCCGCACTGCGACAATCATTACCAATGATTGTGTGGTGGTGCAATAATTGCTAATGATTGCCTGCGATTTTGTCCACCAATTGTGCTGTGCCATGCGTCCCACTCAGCCGCCGCCGCCAGATTTTAATTAAAATAAATATTTTAATTATTTTAAAACTTATTTTATACCTAATTTCTTTAGAAATTTTTTATAAAATATTTATAAATTAGAAAAATATCTATTACATACCAAATATTTTCAAAAAATTAAGGTTTTCTATTTAAAATTAATTTTGATTAAAAATATTTTGTATATTTTGAATAATTTTGAATATTAATTATTAACTATTTTAAATTAAATATTTAATTATAAATAACTAAAACATTTTAAGAATAATCTTAATCTGATTTTAAAAATTAATTTTTATTTTCTAAAGATTAATATTTCATATACTTTAGTATAAAATTTAACTTAATGTTTAATTATTTAAAATAATTACTTTCTATTATGATATAATATATGTTAAGTATTATTTATTAATATTAACGTCTATTAGTTTAAAATTAATGTTTAACTTCATTTAAAAATAAACAAAATCAATTAATAATTAGTTATGTTAATATATATATATATATATATATATATATATATATATATATATATATATATATATATATATATATATATATATATATATATATATATATATATATATATATATATATATATATATATATATATATATATATATATATATATATATATATATATATATATATATATATATATATATATATATTATTATTATTATTATAAAATTTCAGAGACTTTTAGTCTTAATTTATTTTAATTTGATATTTTTTTAATTACTTATCATTTTAAATTATTTTAAAAAATCTTTTAGTGTATTAAATTTCAAAAAATCATTATAATTTTGTTTTAAATCAGATTTTGACGTATAATACCTTGTATTTTTCAAAAAAATTTGTATTTTCATTAAAAACTATTTTCAAATATTAAACTTTTTCTTTCATATTTTTTGTATTTTTTAATTAGTTAATTATTTAATAATTATTTAAACAATTATTGTCTTAATTATTTTAAAATTACAAAATTCATTTTCAAATCCCTTTTAGGCCATGATTGGGTGAGCAGTGGATCTCCCACCTTATATATATATGTATATATATATATACTTTAAATTATTTTTAAACTATATATGTCTTAAATTCTTTAATTTTGGGAGATCCACTACTTAACATATGATCATACTTATGAATAACATTCATGGGAGAGAGGATTAGTGGGTGGTTAAGTTCCAATCATCTACTAATTGCTTCATTAAACGTGCTTACTTTTCCTGTTGTTGTGTTTTGCATGTGTAGCATGCACGAGCACTTAGCTTAGTACCTTTTAGACCTAAGGACATGGTGTGTTTAGTATTTTTATATATTTCTTTGCATATTACCTTAAGGTTTAGTCTCAAAGCCTTGATTTAAACCTATATAATATAGTGACACCTTAAGGATAATAATTAAGAACATGTCTAGCAAAGTTAGAAATTTTTTAGGAGTTTTGATAGATTCTTGATTGACATTAAACTTTCTAGATTTAAACTTAGTGACAACCTAAACCGCCCATAATTTTTTAGGAATTTTTAAAACCCTTTAAACCACTTAATTAATAAACCCTAATTCAACCCGTAATTAGGGCCTCTGTAGCTTCAGAAAATTTTAATAAATTTATTTGAACTCAAAAAATTACTAATAATACCTCAAACTCTTTAAAATTTATCCCTCAACCTTAGATAATAAGAGCTTATCAATCAGACTCTAATTTAATCCTTAATTTAACCTTAACTACAAAATACCTTTTTACCCTTATTAAATTATTAAAAATTTCAAAATTTTCCCAAAAACTTGGGAACACTTATTTAGGTAATTTCAGACCTTTGGGGGTGATTACAATCATTTTGGAGCTGATTTGGATCAAAACCCCTAAAATACCCCTTTTGAAACAATTTTAATAACTCATTAATTGCCCAAAACTTCAGAAATTCATATCTTGACCTAGAAAACTCCAAATATACCAACCTCAAAGCCTAATTATTTCTTATTATGCCTAATATTTAATTAAAATTCTATAACCCCCAAACCTACCTTGCTTTCAAATAGTGACCTTTTGGACCCCCTTAGCCTAGCGTATAGGAGAACCCCGGACTTTCTAAAATTATATAATAGAACTTAAACTTCAACTATCACTACCCTAAGTATTACAACTGATTTAAAAACTAAATTAACTAAAATGAATACTAATTCACTAATATTTAAACTTTAAATAATGTTTTATTTTCAGACCTTCAACAAATTCGAACTATAGGCAACTTGAACTTATTACGCGACATATGACCTATTAAAGCCACACAAGCCTACTACACATATAGATTTGTTAGGGCACCACTTCTAGCTCTAGTATTAGGGCTGGAGTTTTTTTCCCTGCTTTTGTGATGTAATACATTTATATTTGGCATGAGTGTTTGTTGATGTGTTTCACTCTATTATGCTGTGATTGTGATTTACTTCATTATGTTTTATATACATTAATTATGCTGTGGTTTCCGCATTAGATTGCCCATAGGCTAGGGTATATTTTATACTCTTCTAGTCTTACGTAGGTGACCACGATCATGCAATACTAAAGTAAAGGAGGGGCAGTAATGATTAAGCTGTAAATATAAATGCTATTTTTTGCAGATGCTCTAGAGTCTGCTTAGCCCCCTTAAAATTAAAAGTGCGTGGCCAATCGTGTTTACTTTTATACACTATTAGTAAATGCTTGTGAGATGATATATTAAACTGCTTGTGATGATTTTTATTAGGATAACCATACAAGAGTCTGGGTCTAGATTTTCTTTTTAAATATAATATAATTTATTACTAATTGAGTTGTGAAAGCCTTTAAAAGTCTGGCATTTCAAACACTCAGTACTTAAAGAGAATAAGAAAGGCCCCCTATCAGGCAATTTCTTAATCATTTGGGTACCCTTCTGGAGGATGAATGATATGGCCCCAAAGGGAGATGATCCGGAGAAGGACGATCCACTCGAAGATGGAAACTTTAAGACAAAATGCCTCGCTTTTAAGACTTGGGCCATTCATTATGATTAGAATCCAGGTTGTTGTCGGTGGAGCCTGGCCACCACTACTTTTTTGTAGACCTTGGGTTGTACTTAAATGGCACTTGTCATGAACTTTCTTAATTTACTTTTTTTTGAATTTATATTAAAGTGTTTATTTCTTATGCACAGTAGAAATTACCTACTTTTTTATGTTTCTTTCTTGCATGTGTGTGGCCTGTTTTCGCTAGGCTCTTTAAGGACTAAAATTATTTTTCTACTTATAATTAATATTCAAAATTTTAAGAATTAAATAATTTGAAACCTAACAACCTAGGGAATAGCCGAAGCCATCTAGGGTAGCATATATATTATTACATCTCTCTCCCTTCTTCTAATAAGACACCTCCCCGCTTGTGGGTAGAGTCTAGATAATCTAGCCTATGAGGATAAAGTGCCAGACCTGGGGAGGCCTAGTCTTTTTCTAAAATTAATTTTTAAAAATGTCTATTTTTAAAATCTCAGGCATACATGATTTAAACTTTTCAACTAGCATGCATTGTATTAGAAACCAATTAAACTAAAACTTTAATTGCATTAGTTCTAGGAGCTATCACCCTACGTAAGTCCAAGGCTAGTTAAGAAATTATTTAGATGATGACCCTACTTCCAAAAAAAAACTAAACTACCTACCCATCTTTTATAAAGACTGGATAATATGCATTTTAAGTGCTTATGTAGTTAGCTGGCTTTCCTTTTTAGGCTGGATATAAGCCCAGGTGCATTAGTTAGGATACGGGTGTTAATGTTGGGTATAACACTAAACCCACTTAAGATCTAGGATTTGAGGCTACTACATTAGGTGTTTCATAGTATGCCTAAATAGTGGGTAAGTTGATTCTCTTCAGGGATTTTAAATCCTACTTATTTGCATCACATAGATGGCGCCACTTCCATCCTTTTTCTCTATGTGCTATGAGTGATTAATTTTCTTTCCTTCTCTCCTTGTTGCCTTAGTCCCTCCGGATGTTGGTATCAACCCCACATGTTGGCTAACCCGAGTTGAGACACTTTCTTTCCTTTTGAGTAGGATCTCCTAGTCTCCCTTTTTATTCTAATTTCCTTATCCGGGAAGAATAATTTTGGATCCTTAATTGAGAGTTTTCTCAGGCACTAGGCTTGAGATGTAATTAATCACAGGGGCTTACGCCCGTTTGAAATGGAACACCACCATTAAATAAACCCCACTCGAGCTGATGAATTGGGTGGGGGAAACACATTATTTTGATCAAGTCATATATATTACTACCCATCGGAATATGCTAGTGAGAGCTGCTATCCTCAATGGTTAGTCATATGTATGATCTAATCTGCCCTTCTATTAGCCCATTTGTGAGGAACATAGCTCAACCAACAATCATCTCGTAGGTCTTTCTCTACCTTTCCTAACAAAAGTCAAATCTAATACATCTACTTTCCTAATCGGGTCATCAGAAGGCTGCCGTTTTATGTGACCAAACCATCTAAAGCGACTCTATCTAATCTTATCTTCCACTAGAGCTACTCCAATCTTTTCACGTATATGCTCATTTCGTATCCAATCTCTAAGAGAACTGGAGGCGAGGCATAAGCCTTAAGGGGTATGAGTATCAAAGATTGTTATGGATTGCAATAATAAAAGCCTATATTATTATGGTGATATGAGACGTGCTTTTTATATAGTTTTTTTTCCCAGATAGAATAGCGTGATGTAATCCTATTGGACACTATGATTTCAACATATATCAAGCATGGAGAAGGTATATGTTCTTCCTTTATAGCTTAAACTAGTCATTGCACAAAGGGGTATGAGTATCAAAGATTTGAAGAAATTGCGTTACGAATTTTTAATATGGAATGTGAATTCCCTAGTAAAAAATGAGGACAACATAGGGCTAGTCACTAACTCCCACACGTCATTTCTTAAAAGTAATTCAGTCACTAACTAAGATCCCTTATGAACTAGTCCCAAGACTAACCAAAAAGTGGTGAATCGATATTTCAAAATAAATCTTTCAATCAAAAACATAAACCAAGATTCACCACAGAGAAAACATAATGCAAAAATTAAATGCAGAAATAATAAAGGAAAGAACACACAATATTTATAGTGGTTAGATCAAACCTTGACAAACGTCCACTCCTTGGAGGCACCCTCCTATCTAATCACATCGGGATGATGTAGTTGTATACACTCTGCACTCCACAACCAGCGATTTACTTTCATAGGTCCATATAGAGGTTAAGCACTTTCCTATTAGAGAGATCTTTTGAAAAAGGAAGTATGGATGCCACTCAATGTTTTAAGAAATTGGGAGACGATATACTCGTTATTCATATTTAAGTTGATGAAATCATTTTTGGTTCTACAAATAAAAATCTTTGTAATGATTTTTCTAAAATAATCAGCGGTGAATTTGAGATGAGCCTAATAAGAGATCTTAGTTATTGTTGGGCCCTCCTTCTTCCTCTAGGAAGAGGGGTGCCCAGACCGAGGATCCTTCACCTTTAACCCATCGAGCTTTTGTGTTCGCTCGGCTCTCTCACCTCAAGACCACCGAGTAGACCCTGACACTTCCTATTGTCTTGTTCCCCCGGTCACCCAGGGTTCAGATATCCCTTCCTCCTCTACCTTCGGCCTTGGGAGCAGGGCCTGAAGGATTAGAAATAGAAGACTGGGATTGGATGTATATGAAGTAGATAGATAGAGGATGGCAGAAGCAGTGGCTCATTAGGAACCTATTCAAAGGAAAGTGGTCCCCATGCAGTGGGAATCATGATCAATTTCAGTTCTACTCACCTCTACTATTGTAGTAGCTCCTGAGATAGAAGCAGTCTAGGGAAGATGTTTCTCTTTGCTAGCACACAGTGGTAATAAGAATGAAGTTTCTTTCCTTGTGGTGAACCCTCTTATTACCACTACTTTACCTCAAGCTAGTTCCCCTAGGGACGATGCTACCTGAACCCTCTCTTAGAGGATTCAAAGTATCATCCTCCTAGCACGAGGTCGAGGGCCTGTTAATTAGGAGAGATTACTCCATCATATCTCTTAGGCATCTATTTAGTTATAGAGACAGAGGTACATGTGGCAGGGAGGATAGCTACCTAGGCATCCAATTAGTTAGACGGTAATCCAACCATATATAGTTAATCCTGGAGGTGGATGATGCCCTCATTGTCTTGGAGCGAGATAGTGGTTGGAGTCTACTGGAGCTTAAATCTGTTCTGTAGTTGTGGCCCCTCAACAACCAATTTACCCTTCTTGTCCACACCGCAGTAGGTAGGTTTGGAGACGACGAAAGGCGGACACCCCTATCGAGATATTATAGCCAGTAGAGGCAGTTGAGCAGTTGGACTTAGTTGTTCCTTCCAGGTCTGAGGTGGTCCCGATGGTTTGTGATGTAGATGTTGTAACTTCCTCTGATGGTTCACCGATTCCACACATAGAGGCACTTTATTAGACCATCTCTAAGGAAGACGAACTAGAGGATGAGTCAGACGAGGACCTACCAGTACACAAAGTTTGTGTGATTACCCGTCGAGGTCACTCGGATAAGCCGAGACAGCCCAATGATAGGGAGTAGGGAGAACCCGAGGTGGGTGGGTCTCCCAGGTCAGTTGATATAGAGGCTACCATTCTACACCTTCAGACTCAGATGATAGAGATGGCTAGAGTCATGGTGGCGATGATCGCACAATTGACAGTATTAGGGGCAATGCCTCAGATGATAGGTGTAGCAACTCCTATTACACCCAGGGATGATCCCACATTAGCCTCACTAGTGCCAGACCCACCTATAGTAGCTACCATAATAATTTAGAGTAAGTCAACACAATTATCAGTGGGATAGATTTAGGACTTGATAGCCCAGAAGGTTGAGCAGGAAATTTTCTCCATGAAGGTTGGAGAAGTTGTTAGTAGAGGGATAACCTATCCGGTTGAGTACAAGAGGGAGCCCTACCCTCTGGGCTTTATTCCCCCATGTTTTAGAGTTTTCAATAGGTTTGGGAACTTGAGGCAGAATATGGCTTAGTACCGGGCCATATCTTATAACATGAAGGAGAACATTACTATGCTATTGAGACTCTTTGTTAGCAGCCTAATTATGGTGGCTTTTGTCTGGCATGCCGACCTCCCCAATGACTTAGTCTATACCTTTGCAGATTTAGAGTAGGTTTTTGTTCAGAGGTTTGTCAGTGCATAGCACCACGTCATAGTTGGAGTGTTAGTTCTGACTAGACAGCATCCTCGCGAGAGTCTCCTGGATTATATAGTCAGATAGAGAAACCTTAGCCTGTAGTGCGAGCCTTAGTTGTTAGATAAGCATGAAGTGGATATACTATTAATGAACATTGACGGTTCCATAACACCATACTTGAAGGGTTTTAGTATCAAAATCTTCCAAAAGTTGTTGATGAAGGTTATTAGCTTATAGGATAGCCTACTTGATGTAATCCCTCCTAAGGTTGAGAGTCAGGCTTTATGTAGACCTTAGTGGTAGGAGTCTTTTGGGGCACCTCCTCGTAGGAGAGGAGAGATACACAATACCTATGGGACACCGAATAAGGTCAAGAAGCCCATAGTTAATTCAGCACCGCCACAATAGTCATACTCATTGGGTCAGTCAACAGTGCAGCCCAGACCCTCCCGTAGGAGTCAAGAGAGTCAGTAGTACCTATAGGAGAAGCTTAATAAGGAATATCCATTTAAAATAGAAAATTTGAAAAAGATCTTTAAATTTCTTACTAAGAAAAACATCTTAATATTCTTGAATAACAATATAATTGAGGAGGGACATAATGACTACCCACTCTTTTACCCATTTCACAGACATATCAGGCATGTTTTAGATGACTAATATTTTTTAAAGGATAAGGTTGATAGGCTCATGGTTAGTGGAAAGATTCATTTGCAGGATAGTTACCTAGTGTAGCCTTAGGGTAAGATCACTTAGACAATTCAGGTGATTTCTGTGTGCAATTGTAGTAACAACCACAGTAATAGTTAGGGAAGTAGTAGTAGGTCACCTAGAGGTTCTAAAGGAGGGTGTCAGCTAGCACTCTCTCAGAAGACAAAGAAGATGATCGACCGGGAAGTTTAGAGTTTAGAAAAAGTTGAGAGGAGGCCGCCCCAGTTGTTATGTCAGCACCTTTTTCTCCTTCTTCTTTTATTGTAGTGTAGGTATATAATTCTAAAGGAGGGTGTCAGCTAAGCACATATATTACTGCATTATATAATATAAAGAAGTATGTGAAAAAAGCTTATTTTAACTTCAGAAGGTAAGATAGGTTCCTTCCAGCACTTACGTTTATGGATTTTGTTCTTCTTTCGACTGATGATGAAATAATAGAAGAAGGTGATTCTAGCTACTTTTGGTTTTCTGCTCCTGCTTTTACTTCTACTTCTTCCAGTACTCATTCTTTACATATTTTATATACTTCATATAATTTAAATGATCATGTAGGTGAAGATGAGTCAGAGTATGAAGATGAACCATCCTTTATAATTCCAAAGGGTGGTTGTTATATGGATTCAAAAGATGAATCCAAGAACCCACTCCAAGCACTATCCTCAGAGCCAGCAAAAGCCACCACCCTAGAGCCAAGTGAATCTCCTATTGAGGATGTCTCGATACAGGAAGTTCACTTGCATTCATGGATGGTTCTTCCATATCGGATGGTTAAAAACATAAAAAAAAAAAAGATAAAAATATTGGTACCCAGCCAGATGATCCAACCCCTTCATCCCAAGAGAAATCTAAGGAGAAAGGGAAAGGCCCTAAGCTGGATGTTGACTATAATGTGTTGGCTCATCTAAGGAAAATTTCTTTTCTTCTCAGCGTCAACGACGCTTTAATTATATCCCTTTACTTGAGAGAGACATTAGTGAAAGCCCTACTTGAATCTGTTGCAGATCTATGGTTTATGATTTTGATGATAGCAAACATTCCTTATTTCTCTACGATTGCCTTATGTGCTAACGTTTCAGGTTCCCACGATCGGACTGCAATTTGGAATCAGCTCAAGATTGGGTAGACTAGGTCTGAGTCAGTTTGTAATATTTTTCCTTTCTTGAGTCTGTTGTATTTGGTGTGGCTATAACTTGGTAGAAATTCTCTTGCTCCCTATATGATTTCTATTTTTGGTAACATCGTCCGGGACGATATTAATATTGGCCTGGACGATCTGTCCAAAATCAGAAACCCTGATTAGGGCATCCTCATTAAGGCAGCCATCAACAGATCGGCCTGGACGATACTTGTATCGTCCAGGACGATAATCTCAATTCAGAAAGAATCAGCCGCCATAATCAGTTTAGGAACTCTTTGTTTTAGGAAATCGGCCAGGACGATATTATTATCATCCAAGACGATCTAAATCAATCATGCCTAAATTGATCTGGTATCTTTGGAAAGCATTAATGGTTGATTGATACGATCACATCGTCCGGGACGATTGAATGATCGGCCAGGATAATGGCCTGGACGATCTACATCCGACAGCTTGTATTCAGGGCTATGATCAGGACGATTGAAATCGGTTTTAAACTAATCGGCCAGGACAATCGTGGGATCGGCCTGGACTATGTAACCAATTTTCTTCTGATCGTCTCAAATCGTCCTGGGCTAATGAGCTTAATTTGTACTGATCGGCCAGGACGATATGCCTATCGGCCTGGATGATAATGTCGGCAACTTGCATTAATGAGCTCGTTTTGAGAGCTTCTATTTAAGCTTTGGCATGGCACTTTGTAAGTGTCTTTGGCAGCCATTGTAGCTTCATTCTTGTAGGGGGAAACTTGAAAAGAGAGCTTGAAAGGGACAGAGGTAAGGGTGGAGTTTGAGAGAGGGAGAAGATCCTGTGAGGGGGGACTCAAGGGAGTGTGGAGGGGGTTCCATACGGTTGCTCTGGCAAACTCGCACCTTAGTACCATCGAATTCAAGGCTTGTATCGAGGTAAGTTCACCAAAGAAGAAGTCTCTTTGGTGTCAAAGGACCCGGCAACTCCGTCGCACCGGGAGAGGTGGAAGTGATTTATTAAGGGCTTCTCCACCTAGCTGTGGGGGCTAAAGGAGAGACACTTGTGTTAGTGCAATACTTGGAGGGTGCCTCCAAGGAGTGGACGTAGGTCAAGGTTTTACCGAACCACTATAAATCCGGTGTGTTCTTTCTTTATTACTTCCGCACTTTAATTTCCGCATCGTTTGTTTTCTATGTGGAGATATTGGTTTTAGTTTTATCTTTGATTTTAAAGTTTTCCAATTCACCTCTCTCTTTTAAATTAGCTTTGGGCCAGTTCTATAGGGCTTAACATCCCTAGCGAACTTTCAAGTGGTATCAGAGCGGTTTTCATAAAATAAGTTTTTAAAAACTTTTGAATTTCGATCCATGGCTAATATTTCAAATCGTATTTTTGCGGAAAGATATTCAATCACTAGACCACCATTGTTTGAAAATATTACATTTGATTTTTGGAAAAATTCGTATGTTTACTTTTTTGCAATCAATTGATTTTCGCATGTGGCATATGATTTTAACTGGTTATTCATCACCATCACGTATTGTTAATGGAACTAAAACTGATATTCCTTTTAATGAATGGAATAGGGATGAACGAATGGATGCTCAATTAAATGCAAAGTCTTTAAATTATTTTTTCTGTGCTTTAAATTCTGATGATTTTATGTTAATATCCACGTGCACTACCGGTAAGGAAGTTTGGGATAAATTGCACACCATATACGAAGGCACTAGTGAAATCAAGCAATCCAAGTTGAATATTTTAATGAATGATTTTGAAATGTTTTCTATGAAACCTTTTGAAACAATTTTAGACTTGTATACAAGGTTTACTCAAATTACTACATCATTGCATGCTTTAGGAAAAGATTTTTCAAATTTTGAAAAGTTAACAAAATTCTTCGTTGTTTACTTGAAAAATTCGATGCTAAAGTTGTTGCTATTTGTGAATCAAAAGATTTGAATGATTATTTTATTGATAATTTGATTAGCTCACTCATTGCCTACGAGCAAGGGTTGAGTCAAAGACTTTTGGATGCAGGTGAGACGATCGTTCTAAAAGCTGAAGATACAGAAAGAGGAAGCTTAGTTGGTGACGATAGCAATGAATTATCAAGCAAGTCACAAAGCTCACCAATGCATAAGCAAAAGAGGAAGAAAGGTAAAAGTAGTAAGGATGTCCATATTTCCTCTGACATTGTTTGCTTTCGATGTAGGAAACTTGGACATATGAAGAATGAGTGCCCTAATTTAAGAATTCTCCCTGCAAAAGAAAAGGGCAAGGCGAAGCAAAATTTAAACTGAGGAAATAATGAAAGGCAAAAAATCTCATGGGCAGATCTGGTCTCTGAAGCATCGGACCAGGAGAGAGATAATGGTTAAGAGCCTTTAAATTTTTTTTTTTGTGTTGTGTTTTTGTGTTTCTTTTCTTTTTTGTGTTTTTGTTTTTATGTTTTTCGTTTTGTGCTTTTTTTATTCCTTTTTGTCTCTGTGAAATTTTTTCTCTCATCATCACACACACTCACTTTTTTAGAAATAAAAAATTTACTTCCTAATTTTTCTTGAAATCTTTAGTAAAAGTTGTGATTGACTTATCTAAAAACAATCAAAGGAAGGAAACTCATTTTTTTTGACTTTCAAACTCTGTTTTCTAAAAGTGGTTTTTCTACTTTTTGATTTAAACTCTTTTTCATCTTTTAAATTGGTTTTTGAAACTAAATTTTTTATCTCCCTATATTTTATTTATCGCATAGGAATCTTTTGCTAGTTGTTGAATTTAATTCAAAATTTTCTTAATCAAGAAATTCACTTTATCAATAGTATGAGTTTACTTTTGAAATTTAAGACTTCAGAAAGGTAGCATATTCAAAAAAATTGGCCAATGATGCCAAAAATAAAAGATGCGCAAAGCGCCAAATTGAAAAATATAGAATACACAAAGTGTATCAAAAGATGCGCTGTGCCCCAACAAATTGTCAAGAGGCATAAAATGAGCCCACAAAAAGTTAATGCTTACCATTCTTATACTTCTTAAAAAGCTTAAGAAAACCCTTGATACTTACGATACTTGGCTTTGAAAATTTTAATTCTTGATTTAACAATTCATGGATTGATCTTCTATTAGATATGATCTATGAAAGGAGTTTTGAAAAATTATTGTTTCTTTCTCTAATTTATTCCTTGATTTAGATATTGAATTAAAAAGTTTTTGAGCCTTTTTAAAGAACTTGAGTTTGGATTATCAATTCTTGATTTTCTAACCCTTCTTTTTTAATTATGCGTTGTCAATCCAATTCTACTAAATTTTTGATTAAAACCAAGAGGTAACTTTCTCATTTTAAGAATATTTGTTTTTCACTAGATCAGGAAATGTTTTTTGTCTTTTGGTTGTTTTGTTTTTGTTTGTGCCTCCTCTCTTTTTGATAATGTCAAAGGGGGAGAACATATTGTTGAATTTTTGTACTGTTATCGTATTTGTATCTTATTTTCAAAAAATTAAAAACAACAAAAATATTTTCATCTCCCCTATTTTTTAAAAGTGTTATTCTAGTGAGAGGGAGATTAGGAGAAAATTGCTCTTTTTGAAAATTTAATTTGAAATGTTTTGCCATCATCAAAAAGGGTGAGATTGTTGTAGATCTATGGTTTATGATTTTGATGATAGCAAACATTCCTTATTTCTCTACGATTGCCTTATGTGCTAACATTTCAGGTTCCCACGATCGGACTGCAATTTGGAATCAGCTCAAGATTGGGTAGACTAGGTCTGAGTCAGTTTGTAATCTTTTTCCTTTCTTGAGTCTGTTGTATTTGGTGTGGCTATAACTTGGTAGAAATTTTCTTGCTCCCTATATGATTTTTATTTTTGGTAACATCGTCCGGGACGATATTAATATCGGCCTGGACGATCTGTCCAAAATCAGAAACCCTGATTAGGGCATCCTCATAAAGGTAGCCGTCAACAGATCGGCTTGGACAATCAGCCGCCATAATCAGTTTAGGAATTCTTTGTTTTAGGAAATCGGCCAGGACGATATTATTATCGTCCAGGACGATCTAACTCAATCATACCTAAATTGATCTAATATCTTTGGAAAGCATTAATGGTTGATTGATACGATCAAATCGTCCGGGACGATCGAATGATCGGCCAGGACGATGGCCTGGACGATCTACATCGGACAGCTTGTATTCAGGGCTATGATTAGGACGATTGAAATCGGTTTTAAACTAATCGGCCAGGATGATCGTGGGATCGGCCTGGACTATGTAACCAATTTTCTTCTGATCGTCTCAAATTGTCCCGGGCTAATGAGCTTAATTTGTACTGATCGGCCAGGACGATAATGTCGGCAACTTGCCTTAATGAGCTCGTTTTGAGAGCTTCTATTTAAGCTTTGGCATGGCACTTTGTAAGTGTCTTTGGCAGCCATTGTAGCTTCGTTCTTGTGGGGGAAACTTGAAAAGGGAGCTTGAAAGGGAGAGAGGAAATGGTGGAGTTTGAGAGAGGGAGAAGATCCTGTGAGGGGGGACTCAAGAGAGTGTGGAGGGGGTTCCATACGGTTGCTCCGGCGAACTCGCACCTTAGTACCATCGGATTCAAGGCTTGTCTCGAGGTAAGTTCACCAAAGAAGACGTCTCTTTGGTGTCAAAGGACCCGGCAACTCCGCCGCATCGGGAGAGGTGGAAGTGATTTTGTAAGGGCTTCTCCACTTAGCTATGGGGGCTAAAGGAGAGACACTTGTGTTAGTGCAATACTTGGAGGGTGCCTCCAAGGAGTGGACATAGGTCAAGGTTTGACCGAACCACTATAAATCCGGTGTGTTCTTTATTTATTACTTTCGCACTTTAATTTTTGCATCGTTGGTTTTCTATGTGGTGATATTTGTTTTAGTTTTATCTTTGATTTTAAAGTTTTCCAATTCACCTCTCTCTTTTAACTTTGCTTTGGGCCAGTTCTATAGGGCATAACATCCATAGCGAACTTTCAGAACCAAAGTCTTATCAAGCTTTCTTTTGAAAGTTCGTTAGGGATGTTAAGCCCTATGAACTTAGTCCCAAGCTAACTAAGAGGGGGAATGAATTGGTATTTTAAAAACTCTTTTTACAAAGAAAGAAAATTTCATAAACCAAATCACACCACATAACTAAATGTGGAATTAAAAAGTGCAGAAGCAAAAATAAGAACATATAAATTTATAGTGGTTCGGTCAACTCGACCTACGTCCACTCTTTGGAGGCACCCTCTAAGTATTGTACTACAAAAAGTGACTCTCCTTTAGCCCCCACGGCTAGGCGAAGAAGCCCTCACAAGAAACTCCTTTTTACCACCCCGGCAAGACAGAGAACCTACCTCCTTTTGCTTCCTCCTGAAGCTGGCAGAGAACCAAAACCAAAAGCAAACTCCTTACATCTACCGACCCTTCCACGGATAAGAAACTCTAGACAAAGATAAAGCAGAGCGATCCTTGAAGCAACCCTTGTGAATCCCCTCACAAGCTCCCCCTCACAAGATCCTCTCTCTCTCCTCTCTCTCTTTCTCTCCTCAAGGTATTCTCAAGTCAAGGCAGCAGCCAAAAGGTTTTTAAAAATATTGAACAAGAGCTCTTAAATAGAAGAGCTTCAAAGGAGCTCATTAATTGCAAGTTGCCGACAATATCATCCAGGCCGATATGGACATCGGCCTGGCCGATCAGTACAAATCAATAAAGATCGGCCAGAGCATAGCCCTGGATGTAAAGCTGGACGATTGAAAATTGGCTTGATCGTCCAGGCCGATCTCACGATCGTCCTGGCCGATCAATTCAAATCAGAGGAAAATCATCCTGATAATAGCCCTGGATACGAGCTGGCCGATATTGATCATCTTGAAGTAACTTAAGGTTTTTGTCTGGATCGTCTGGGCCGATCCTGCGATCGTCCAGGACGATATGATCGTATCAATCATCCTTAATTACTCCCTTGATTTCCTGAACAATTATGGCATAATTTGTGAATATCGTCCAGGCCGATCCAAGGATCGTCCTGGCCGATAATTAAAAAATACAATATACCTTAATTGTCTATGGCGGCAACTTCTTTCTGTTTTGAGCTTATTGTCCTAGCCGATACACGTATCGTCCAGGACGATCTGTTAATGTTGGTTGCCTTAATTAAGAATCCTTAATTAGACTTTCTGTTTTAAGCTGATCGTCCAGGGCGATCCAAAAATCGTCCTGGCCGATATGAGTAAAAATAGAAATTCTAAGACTCTCAAGTGTGTGTGTGAAGGGTTACATAGCATCAGTCTCTTTGATCAATATAAGTAGACTCAAGAAGTGAAAAAATAAAAGTACAGACTGACTCAACCCTAAACCTACGCAATCCTGAACTGACTTCTTCTTGATCGTCCGATCTTTGATTCCTGAAAAGTTAGAAGCAACAAGCAGTCCAAGAGAAACAGTGTTTGTCAATCATCAAAACATAAGCCTTGAAAAATAGATTTGCAACATCTTTGCTTCTGATTCTATATGGGTTGCATTCAATTTAAGAGAGATGCTATGCATTATCTATTCAAAACAAAAACTTCTTTTAGGGCTTCTAAACATAACCATCCCTTGTATATTACTGCTGAAGTAAATGGTTATGAGTTGAACAGGGTCCTCATCAGCCAAGGGGCTTTAGTAAATATCCTTACTTACGAAACCTTAAAGGGCCTCTCCCTAGGTCACTTGAAGCTCACTTTCGATAAGATTATGTTAGAAGGCTTTAATGATCAGGTCCAGTGTGCTCTATGGTTTATTACTTACCATTGAAGTTTAGAAATTTCCTAACTAAGGCAAAGTTTTATGTACTTAAGGCTGACACTTAATATAGGGCTCTCTTAGGAAGGCCTTAGCTCCATGAGAATGAAATGGTTCCCTCTACCTTGCACCAATATATGAAGTATATAAAGAATGATATCGAGTATACCATTCCTAGAGATACCCACCCTTTTTTTGTGTATGAGGTCTCTATTTATGTTGACACCGAGTATTATGTACCTCATAATACTTGGTAGACCTCCACCTTCCCATTTACCAAAGACACCTGCTAGTGTTATACAGGTTCCTACGCAGTCACCTGCATAGGGTCCTATATAATGATTAGTACATAATCAATCACCGGTTAATATTGAGGCGAGTGCTTCTGTTGCACATTTTGATATTGCTCCTTTTTAATTTGCAGTGAGGCACGAGGTTCCCCCTAGTAGTTGTAGAGGAGGATGAGGTAGAGGTAGATGTAGAGGATCAGCCTATGAATCACAGAACTATAACACTCGGACTCCCCCTCCCTCGCACCTTTACACTTATGTTTTAACTGTTGAGTCTAACTTTTTAGATGATAAGATGATCGATGTCCTCCATCATTCAGTCCCTTCATAACCTCCAGATTCTACTGGTTATGACTCACTCCCTACCTTTTGTATGTACTTGATACCTGAGGATGGATTAGTTCTTTATAGTAGTTCAATCGAGGAAGATAACTTTTGATGTCAGACTACTAGTAGATAACCTATTTCCCGTTAATACAGAATAAGAGTTGAGGATTCTCGTCAAAGACCTTCAAAAAATCCTTCCACTAATGTTGGTAGTTCATTACAGATTAACGATCACCCTAGGCCTCCACTGTATGAGATATTCAAGCAAGCACGATCTAATGAGTGTTCCTCTTTATCCCATGGTTTAGGTACCCCACTGTGTCCTATGAGTCAAGATTCGATGCAGACCGCTATGGATATAAAGGTTACGAGTGTCCCTCAATACTTTTCCACTATTATAGAGGGTTACATAGAGTGAGGTCTCATTTATAATACTTGGCCCCAAGAATAAGCTCTATAACAATACCGTATTTAGATAACTGATTTCCCTCAAACCCTAGAAGGTGTGGGTTATATGGGAGAAAGTCGGTTTACTCATGCCAATATTTATGCTATCACTCTTTCTTATCCGATTGTTACTCTTACCGATGAAGAAGAGCTAAATGATGATGAAGATAGGGTCCTTGATGCTCCAAGAGAGTTTGAAGATGGTACTACTTCCGCCATGGACGAACTATATGAGGTGAACCTAGGCACTGAGTCAGATCCTTGGCCGATTTTTTATAGTGCTTTACTATCTGATTTAGTGGCTCAAGATTACAACCAGTTACTCTCGGAGTTGAAAGATTACTTTTCCCTGAATTACCTCGAAATGCCCAGTCTAAACCTAGAAGTAGTAGTTCATAAGCTGGCTATTAAGCCCAATGTAGTCTTTGTTAAGCAGTCACCTCGTAAGATGAAGTTAGATATTAAACAATAGGTAATCACCAAAACTAAGAAGCTTATAGAAGCTGCATTCATTTGGGAAGTATTCCGCTTGGCTTGCTAACATTGTTCTAGTTTGGAAGAAGAGCGAACAAATACAAGTCTTTATCAACTTTCATGATTTGAATAAGGCATATCCTAAGGATGATTTTCCATTACCTATCCCTGAGATTATGGTGGATATAGCCTCATCCTATAGCATTTTCTCATTCATAGATGGTTCATGTGGTTATAATCAGATAATAATGGACCCTGAGGATGAGAACTTCACTGCATTCCATACACATATAGGTGTAATTTATTATAAGGTGATGCCTTTCGGTCTCAAGAATGCCAGGGCCACCTATCAACGTATCATGACTATTATATTTGATGAGATGATATACGAGAAAGTTGAGTGTTATGTGGATGATTTGGTGGTTAAAGAGAGGTCCACGAGAAAGTTGAGTGCAAAATTGATTTAAAAATAAATTCATTAAAATGTGCATTTAGAGTTAGTGTAGAAACGTTATTAGGGTTTATATTCTTTTATCGTGGCATTGAGATAGACCCTTATATGATCAAAGCTATAGTGAATTTTAAACCCCCTAAAAGTCTTATCCACTTGAGATCCTTTCAGGGTAAACTCGCTTTCTTGAGGAGATTTTACTCCAACCTTTTTGGTAGATATTATCCCTTCATTGCTCTAGTGAAGAAGGATGTCTGTTTCTACTGGGATGAGCATTATCATGAAGCCTTTTGTTGGATCTAGTAAATAGGTTGTTAAGCCTAACTAAATGTCCCAAGGCTAACCAAGAGGGGGGTGAATTGGTAATTTAAAAATTATATTTCTACTCTTGGATTTTTAGAAAACCTTTTTAATTATTAATGCAAGTTAAATTTAAAGTTTAAAAAATAAACTTTTCAACTAGAGTAAACAACTTGCAATGAAATTAAATGCGGAAGAAAAATAAGAAAGAACACACCAGATTTATAGTGGTTCGGTCAAACCTTGACCTACGTCCACTCCCCGGAGGCACCCTCCGAGTATTGCACTAATACCACAAAGTGACTCTCCTTTTTCCCCCACAGCAAGGCGGAGAAGCCTGTACAAAATCACTTTCACCTTCCCTGGTGCGGCGGAGTAGCCGGGTTCTTTGACACCAAAGAGATCTTCTTCTCGCCAAAACTTCCCTCAAGACGACCCTTGAATCTGATGGTACTGAAGTGCAAGTTCGCCGGAGCAACCGTGTGAATATCCCCTTCACACTCCCTTGAAATCGCCTCCAAGGATCTTCTCCCTCTCAAACTCTCCCCTTTCCTCTCTCCCTTTCTAGTTCTCTCTTCTAGTTTTCTCCCAAAGAACGAAGACACAATGACTGTCAAAGATACACTTTGTCATCCTTTTACACTCTCCAAGTGTCGGCAGAGAACCGGACCAATGTTGTTGAACTTCACTTGAGAGCATTCAAAAGAGATGAGAAGATACAAAGAGATCTTCTTCTTCAAGTAACCTTGTGAATCCCTCACAAACCCCTCACTTGATCTCTCACTCTTCACTCTTACAATCTCTCTCAAACTCTCACTCTCAATGATCCCTCTCAAGAGAAAACAACTTCAAAGGAACTTGTAATAGTTTCTAGGACTCCTTATATAGAAAGGACATGAAAAACAGCTCAAAAAACTGCTAAAAACATGTTTTTCTGCGCACCGGATCGTCCCGTACGAACCATTTGTTCATCTGTACAAACCAATTTTGTCCTGGACGAAATTGGTTCGTCCCGGGACGAAAAATTTCGTCAGGTACGAACAGTTATATCAAAAGTTGGTTCCGAAAACTGCAGAACATTGTCAGAAACTGCCATAGTCGGTTCCCATCGTCCTGGACGAACTGGACTTCGTCTGGACGAAATTTTTACTGTGAGAAACTCGTCCTGGGATGAAAAATGATTTCTTCTGGACGATCAGTCCTTAGAAAAAATTTTCCAGTTCAGTTCATGTCCGTTCCATTGCTCTTACAAGGAGATAATTGATCTGATCATCCCGTACGAACAATGTTCGTCTCGTACGATCAGTACAAAAACTTTTTCAAGATCTCCTTTAAGTGTGTCTAAATTTATTCACTCAATTACAATCACTCCCTCTCAAATTTAATTCAAATTAAAAGTACAAGCTTCAAATCTCAAAGTATCTCATGCTGAATCTGATTTGAAGTCTTCGTAGTCTGGGGTTCGATTTTCCTGAAATATTAGTACACACAAGAGCAAAAACAAATCTTCCAAAAAATGTTAGGAGATAACAACACATAAAATAATAATATTTGGAATCATCAAAACTATACAAGTTGCAATAATGTAAAATATGCAAATAGTAACTTTCCTAACACCTTTAATAGTATGAAGCACTACCTGATAAACCCCCCTATTTTAGCTACACCGATCCCAAGTAGGCTATTAATCCTATACACTACGACCTGGGATAAATATTTTGGTTCACTTTTAGCTCAAGAAAATGAGGAAGGTAATGAGAATGACTTGTACTACCTTAGAAGATGATTAATACCAACATAGCTAAAATACACGGTAATAAAAAAGTAATGTTTAACTTTGATCTTCGTAGTGAAACAGCTTAGACACTATATGCTTTCGCACAAGGTTAACTTGATCTCTAGGGTTAACCCTTTGCAGTATTTGATGACCTGTTCGTCCCTCTTAGGTCATCTAGCACGATGGTCTATGATCCTACTATAGTTCGATATTACTTTTATTCCTCAGCGGGCCATCAAAAGATAGGCTATAGCTAATTTTCTTACTGCCCATCCGATCCCTATGGATTCCCCACTTTATGATGATTTACCTGATGAACTAATCATGAGTGTTAATGAATAAAAGTCCCCTATTTAGGAAATTTACTTTAATATTGCATCATCCGTTAAGGCTTTATACCCAAATGAAGTTCCCGTAGTTAGCTCTCGTAGTTAGGGTAGGTTTGGGCCTTATTTTTATCTCTCCTGAAGGTCACACTCTACGATACTCCTAGAGTCTTTTAGAACTTCATATTAATAATGAAGCTGAGTATGAGGCTTTGATTTTTGGATTAGAGTTGATCATTTAGATGAATGTTTTACGGGTAAAAATATTTGGAGACTCGCAACTGATTATAAATTAAGTAGTAGGAGTATACAAAGTACTCAAGCCCGAGCTCTTTCCTTGTCACAACAAGACAATGGAGCTCATGTGCTTAATCCTTGAGATAACTTTGGATAAAATCCCTCGATCTACAAATGGTAAAGTAGATGCATTAGCTAAGTTAGCAAAGAAATTGGCTGACCCTACTGGAAACCCCTTGTCTATTATTATCCAATATTATCAAGCCCTGTGCCCCACAGACTTGTCTTCTCTTGATCAGGCCCTTATAATGCCGTTTGTTGAGTAAGAGTCAGATTATAGAGATCCTTTCATTGAATAATTTATGTTTGATAGGCTTTCGGATGATTACTCTCTCATTGCTCAGATTAGAAAGAGAGCTTTATCATTCACCTATATAAATAATATCTTTTATCGACACTCTTTCGACCAAATGCAGTTGTGTTGTCTTAATAATGACAAGGGTCGTAAGGTTATGGGCGGGATACATAACGGATTTGTGGTTCTCATCAGTTTGGACTGAAAATATAGGTCAGAAGTAAATGCCTTGGTTATTATTAGTAGATTATGATTAGTGACTATATGGAGCATGCTAGATGGTGCCATTAGTGCCAAATTCATAGCACGGTGATTCACCAACCTCCTAATCTGTTATACCCTTCTATTTCTTGTTGGCCTTTTGAAGGTTGGGGCACAGTTGTAGTGGGTCATATCGAACCTCCTTCTAAGAGTTATAGGTTCATTTTAGCTTCCACTGATTACTTCTCTAAGTTGGAAGAAGCTATCCCACTCAAGAAAGTAAAATCTAAAGATGTGATGCATTTGTTTTTGCAATCATGTTGTGTACCGCTTTGGTGTTCCACATTGTATCTTTTCTGATAACGGTCTTTCATTTAGAAGCACCAAGATTGCCAGATTTGCCCGTCGCCATAATATTAATTGGCAATACTCCTCGATTTACTACCCAATAGCTAATGGATTGGCAGAGGCATTTAATAAAATGCTCATGCAACTGATAAGGAAAATCCTTACTTCAAATAAATGAGAATGGTATTATAGTATTCTAACTCAGTCTATCCCATATACTTTGGCTTTCGGAATTGAAGCAGTCCTCCTATTTGAGGTCGTGCTCCCCTCATTTCCTGTGGCAATTAGTTATAATCTTTCTTATGGAGCTAATGCCCGACTATGGTTTGATGAACTTGATGGTTTAGAAGAGCTTCATTTATAAGCTTATCAGAACCTCAAGTTGTACCAGGCTAGTATGGCTCGATCACCTGATCACCTTGTTTGACTCCGTGCTTTTTAGGTTGGTGACTTTCCTTATATTTTATGTAGGACTATCATTTCGTACCATCATTAAAGTGTTAAGTTTGAAGTAAGGTGGGAAGGCTTCTTCATTATAGAGCAAGTCTACGAAGGTGGTTCTTACCTACTCATTGATGCAAATGGCATTCACCCTATGCCTATTATTAATGGGCAGTACTTAAAAAAGTACTATGCTTGAGTTTTGCATGTTACAGGAGGATTCCCCTACCTCATACAAATATCACTCTGTATATGTACCCCCTGAAAGGATCCCTATTACTTTTTAATAGTATGTGTGGCCACGACGGTTTATCTTCAACCATACGATGTTCGTTATGAAGAGTATAAGGTCATCTTTGAAGGTGATACACTAATAATGCTTATATCTGTAATACCCAGTTTCTCTTATCACCCCAAGTGTGGTCTGGGATATCAAAACTAATAATTTAAACCTCTTTTTAAGATGAGATACTGGATCCATACCAACCCACATTAGTTGGGAGTTGTAATATTGATTCACTATATGTATATATAAATTCTATTCTTATAATAATTTCATTATGATTGTGCTCCCCAATTTTACTCATATGACAGATGTGGCTTGGGTTATCGAAGCCAATATTTTAATTCTTTGCTTGATCATATTTAATTTCTTTCTCCCCAATTTTGTTCATGCGGTGAAAATGGCCTAGATTATCAAAGCCAATCCTACTTCCTTCTCTTTGTGTTTTGGTCATTGATTCTGAACATAAAAATTATATATAACAAAAAAGGAAACTCTTAGTTGAGCAAAACTGGTTGCCCTTGCCATAGGTGGAACCCGACTTTACTTTTTGAGAGCCTAATTTTACCTCTCTCTTTTCTTATATTATTTTGATGTGATAATAATAAAGAGAAACTCTAAGTGTAGTAAAACAGGTTGCCCTTGTCACAGTTTGAACCCGACTTTACTCTCTAAGAGCTCAAATTCTCCTTTTTTCTAGTTATTTTGGTAATAACATTGCCTGAGGAATTATGCTAGCATTTTGGATACCCGTGTCCATGACAATTTGCCTTTTACCATGTAGTATCTAAAAGTCAATTTGAGAAGTCTCAGATTACTTTCTCCTTAAAATGTATACAATTACCTTTAGTTTTCTCCCTCACATCCCTACACAAATCTATATCAGGTCGATGTCGAGGTAACTTTCACCTTCTATCCTGCTGCACCAAATTAGTCAGACAGGTAGATTGGTTACTTACTTACTTAGTGGGGTGCCCGACTGAGCCTCTAGGAGGAATACCCCACCACCCTGACTCTTTATTCACTCGATTAAAATAATTGAGTCGGTATTGAGCCCTTCCTCATTTTCCACACCAAATTGGTTAGGTAGGTGTTAAAGCTTACCTGGTTGAGAGAGCCCGGCAGAGTCCCTAGAATTTGTTCCTCACCACCATTTACCTTTATGATATCCTATTGTGATCAGGTAAGCATGAGAACCTGACTCTTTATTCACACTTTTGAAATGATTGAGTGAGTACTAAGCTCTTCCTTATCTTCAACACCAAAATGGTTAGGCAGGTATTGAAGCTTACCTAGTTGAGAGAGCCTGATAGAGTCTCTGGGAGGCATTCCTCACCATCCTTTACTTTTCTGATGTCCTGTTATGATGAGGAAGGCATTAAGCCCTAACTCTTTATTCACTCATTTAAAATGATCGAGTGAGTATTGAGCCCTTCCTCATATGCTCCACCGAAATAGTTAGGCAGGTATAGAAACTTAACTTATTGTAGGTACCCGACAAAGCACATTAGAGGTATATCCCACCACCCTAACTCTTTATTCACTAGTTTGACACGATAAAGTGGGTAATAAGCCCTTCCTCATCTATTATGTCGAACTGGTTAGGTAACTATTGAAGCTTACCTAGTTGAGATAGCTCGACAAAGTCTTTAGGAGGCATTCTTCACCACCCTTATTTTTCTTGATCTCCTGTATTGATCAGGCAGGCAGCAGACCTTGACTATTTATTCACTCATTTGAAATGATCGAGTGAATATTGAGCCCTTCCTCATCTGCTCCATCAAAATGGTTAGACAGGTGTTGAAGCTTACCTTATTGGGGGTGCCCGATAGAGCACCTCGGAGGCATACCCCACCACCCTAACTCTTTATTCACTGGTTCAAAATAATCAAGTGAGTATTGAGCCCTTCCTCATTTGCTGTACCAAAATGGTTAGGCAGGTGTTGAAGCTTACCTGATTGAGAGAGCACGATAGAGTCCTTGGAAGGGATTCCTCACCACCCTTTACTTTTATGATAACTTGTTGTGATTAGGCAGACATCATACCGTGACTCTTTAATCACACATTTAAAATGATGAATTAAGTATTGATACATTCCTCATCTGCTGTACCAAAATGGTTAGGTAGGTGTTGAAGCTTACCAGATTAAGAGAGCTGTATAGAGTCCTTAGGCGGCATTTCTCAACACCATTTACTTTTCTAATGCCCTTTTGTGATCAGGAAGGCGTCAGACCCTGGCTCTTTATTCACTCTTTTGAAATTATCAAGTGAGTATTGAGCCCTTCCTCATCTGCTGCACCAAAATTATTAGTCAGGTGTTGAAGCTTACCTGGTTGAGAGAATTGCGGATTTGTTTTCATAGATTATGATTTTGATGATAGAAAATATTCTTATTTCTCTATGACTGCCTTATCTACTGAGATTTCAGGTCCACAAGATAAGACTATTATTTGGAACCAGCTCAAGATTGGGTAGACTAGGTCTGAGTAAGTTTGTACCCTTTTTCCTTTCTTGAGTCTATTGTAATTGGTGTGGCTCCTGATGCTAAGTAACTTTGCACACACCTTAGAAGAATTTCTAACTGTTCCATAGAGTTTACTGTTTTTGGTAACATCATCCTGGACGATATTTATATCGGCATGGATGATCGGTTCAAAAATAGAAACCCTAATTAGGACATAATCCTCATTAAGGCAGCCGTCATTAAGTAGATTGGCCTGAACAATCCTTGTATTGGCCAGGATGATAGGCTCAATTAAGGAAGAATCAGTCGTCATTATCAATTTAGTTATTTTTTATTTTAGGACATCGACCAGGACGATCTCAACATAGGCCTGGACGATGCAACATAATTATGCCTAAATTAATATGGTAATTATGGAAAGCAATTAAGGCTGATTGATATGATCACATCATGGCTTATCGCAGGATCGTCCAGGACGATGTCATGGACGATTGACATCGGCCAGCCTCTATTCAGGGTGATGATCTGGATAATTATGCTCTGGTTTGAACTAATAGACTAAGACTATATTATATCAGCCTGAATGATGTAACTAATTTTCTTCTGATCGTGCCAAATCATCTTGGCTGATTGAGCTTATTTTGTACTGATAGGCCAGGACGATATTCATATCGGTCTGGACAATAAAGTTGGCAAGTTGCATTAATGAGCTCGTTTTGAGATCTTTTATTTAAGCTTTGACAAAGCCCTTTTATAAGTGTCTTTGGCACCATTGTAGCTTCATTCTTTTGGGGGGAAACTAAAGTGAGAGCTTGAAAGGGAGGGAGGAAAGGGTGGAGTTTAAGAGAGGGAGAAGATCCTTGGAGGAAGACTTAAGGGAGTGTGGACGGGAATTCCACACGGTTGCTCCAGCGAGCTTGCACCTTAGTACCGTCGGATTTAAGGCTTTTCTTGAGGGAAGTTCACAAAAGAACAAGATCTCTTTGGTGTCAAGGGACCCGGCTACTCCGTCGCACCGAGGAAGGTGGAAGTGATTTTGTAAGGGCTTCTCCGCCGAGCTGTGGGTGCTAAAGGAGAGACACTTAGTTTAGTACAATACACGGAGGGTGCCTTTGAGGAGTGGACGTAGATCAAGGTTTGACTGAACCACTATAAATCTGGTGTGTTTTTTCTTTTATTATTTCTGCGTTTAGTTTCCGCATTGTGTTTTCTTTGTGGTAAATTTTGGTTGTTTTGTTCTTTGCTTTAAAGATTGTTTTAAACTACCAATTCACCTCTCTTTTTATTAGACTTAGGCTAGTTTATAAAGGCCTAACATTCTTATCAAACTTTGAAGTGGTATTAGAGTGGGATTCATAAAAAAAAGTTTTTGAAAACCTTTTAATTTTGATCCATGGCTAATTTTTTTAATCGTAATACTACGGAAGGATATTTTATTACCCGACCACTTTTATTTGGTGATATCCCTTTCAATTTTTGGAAAACTAGCATGTCTATATTTTTGTAATAAATTGACTATCGCAAGTGGATGCTTGTTAAGGATGGTTATACACCTCCAACTAGAAATTTGAATGGCATCATTGTTCAACTTCCATTTACTGAAAGGACTCTCGATGATAGGAATTTATCACAATTAAATGCAAAATGTTTGAACTATTTTTTATGCTTTAAAATTGTAAGATTACAAGCGTGCTTCTACTTGCACTACTGGTAAAGATATTTGGGATAAATTGTGTATAATCTATGAAGGTACAAATGAAGTTAAGCAATTTCATTTGAATATTCTCTTGCATGATTACGAACTTTTTTGTATGAAACCTTTTGAATCGATTTCTAAAATGTATACAAGGTTTACACAAATTTTTACTTCTTTACATGCCTTAGGAAGAGAACTCACTGACTATGAAAAAGTTAATAAAATTTTGAGTTGCTTCCCTTCCTCTTTTGATGCTAAAAACACTGCAATTACTGAATATAAATATTTGAAAACTTATTCAATTGACAACATACTTTGCTCACTCATTACTTACGAGCAAGGGGTGAATCTAATAAATCTTGATGCATGTAAGAAAAGGAAGGATAAAACTGTGACATTGAAGGCCAACGACACGGACTCCGACTCTTCCGAGTCTGAAAGCGATTATGTTGCATTCATCACTAGGCAATTCAAAAGCTTTCTAAGGAAAAACAATAATTATCATCAAAAATGGAAAAGATATTGTCCTACTCTCAAGAATCTTCCAAGTATGGAGAAGGACGAGGAGAAACCTAAGTTTAGGAAGGATAAGAAGCGAGTCCAAAAGGCATTCTAGGCAGAATCTGCAACTAACACCTCTAAGACATAGGCCGACAAAGAGATAATAAACTTGTGCTTAATGGTAGATGATCATCTTGGTCAAAGTGACCAAGAAGAGGTATATAAACAAACTTATGACCAACTACTTGAAATATGTGAGAAAATTTATGCATCATATAGAAAATATTAGAAAACTCATGCTAGCTTGAATTTGGAGTTTTTTAATTTACAAAAAGAGCAAGAAATTTTGATTAAAGATCACCTCCAATTATAAAAATCACATGTCTCTACTTGATGAATTTGATGAGTTAAATAAAAAGCATTCTGAATTAATTATTTAGCATGATTCTTTGAAAGCTTCCTACACCTCGCTTGAATATGATTTTAAAGCTTCTTCTAAAGAATATGAGCATAAAAAGCATTATTTGGATGTTGATTAGGAAAATGCTAACATGAGGTTTAAAGCAAAATTGAATGCACTTGAGAGAAATTGGAATACATCAATAACTGATCTAAATCCCAAACCTAGGAAGAGGCAGTATAATCCAAACTGATTAAGAAATCCTTTTCCTGATGTTAGATGTTTTGCATGTGGCATGCTAGGATACATATCGCACACTTACACTATTCACCATAGTACACATAGAGTTTGAAGACCAAAACTGCATGTTTCACAGCATAACATAGATGCATTACATTCTTCTTTTCATAAAAGCGACCTAAACTTGTTTGGGTTCCTAAATCTGACGGTTGATGATTTTTGTAGGAGTTCTCTCACCAAAGACCTCGTGAGAGCATATGATACCTAGACAAACGGAGGCTCGCGGCTCATAATTGCTTAAACTTGTTGTTTAATAATTCTTGGAATTACATGTTTTATTCGTTCTTGTGTTTTTTTTTTATATTTTTCTTTGGATTTATTCTTTTCTTTTCTTTTCTTTTTCTTTTTAGTTAAATTTTAATTTTGTTTTTTTTTGTAGAGTTTCTCTCTGATCAACACATACATTCACTTTTCTAAAAATGAAAAACCTACCTCTTGTATTTTCTTGAATTCTTATGAAAGTTGTTGTTGATTTCCTAAAACAGTTAGAGGAAGGGAACTCATTATTTTGTCTCTCTTTCTCTCTTCTTAAAGAGGTTATTTTATTTTTGATTCAAAATCTTCATCATATTTTAAATTGGATTTTGAAATTGATCTTTTTATCTCCCTATATTTTATCTATCACATAGGAATCTTTCGCAAGATTGTTGAATCCATCTTAAAATTTTCTTAATCAAATAGTTCATTTTGTCAATAATATGTGTTTACTTTAGTTTTGAAAATATAAGAAAGAAAGTATATTTTGGTTGAAAACAAAAAAAGTGGTCAATGATGCCAAACAAAAAAAAGAGCAATAACATCAAACTGAAAAAAAAAACACAAAGTGTATAAAAAATCAAAAGATGCTCAAAGAGCCATTCAAGTAACAAAGGGCATAAAATGAGCCCACAAAAAAAATGCTTATTTTTCCTATACTACTAAAAGCCTAAGAAAATCCTTGATATGTTTGAAACTTGAGCTTGAAAATCATGGTTCCTGATTCAATAATTCGTGCATTGATCTTCTATTTGATATATTTTATGAAAGGAGTTTTGAAAAATTAGTGTTTCTTTTTCTCATTTATTCCTTGATTTAGATATTGGATTAAAAAGTTTTTTGAGCCTTTAAAAGTACTTGAGCATGGATTAACAATATATGAATTTCTTACTTTTTCTAGATTATGTGTTGTCAATCCATTCCTTACTAAGTTTTTAAATAAAATCAAGAGGTAACTTTCTCATTTTAAGAATATTTTATTTTTTTACTAGATTATGGATCAATTTTTGTTTTTATTATTCTGATTGTTTGTGCCCCTCATCTTTTTGATAATGTCAAAGGGGGAGAACATACTGTTGTATTTGTTTTTGTTTCTTTTTTCCTTTCAAAAATTAAAAATACAAAAAATTTGATTTCCCCTATTTTTTAAAGTTTTATTTTAGAAACGAGGAGATTTGGAGAAAATGATTTCTTTTTTGCAAATTCAACCAGTAATATTTGCCATCATAAAAAAGGGGGAGATTGTTGTGGATCTATTTTCATGGATTATGATTTTGATGATAACAAACACGCTTATTTCTCTATGACAACCTTATCTACTGACATTTTAGGTCCATAAGATCAGATTGCAATTTGGAATCAGCTCAAGAATGGGTAGACTTGGTCTGAGTCAGTTTCTACCCTTTTTACTTTCTTGAGTCTATTGTAATTGGTATGTCTCCTGATACTAAGTAACTTTGCACACACACACCTTAGAAGAATTTTTGACTGTTCCCTAGAGTTTATTATTTTTGGTAACATCATCCGGGATGATATTTATATCGGCCTAGACAATCGGTTCTATTGCAAATCTATTTTCATGGCTTATGTTTTGATGATTGACAAACACTACTTCTCTTGGACTACTTATTGCTTCTAACCTTTCAGGAATAGAAGATCGGATGAACAAGACGAAACCAATACATGATTGCGTAGGTTTAGGGTTGAGTCAGTCTGTACTTTTGTTTTTTCACTTCTTGAGTTTACATGTAATGGTCAAAGAGACTGATGCTAAGTAACCCTTCACACAAATACTTGAGAGACTTAGAATTTCTTTTTTTACTCATATCGGCCAGGACAATTTTTCTATCGGCCTGGACGATCAAGTTTAAAATAGAAAGTCTAAATACGGATTCTTAATTAAGGCATCCATCATTAACATATCGGCCAGGACGATACGTGTATCGGCCTGGACGATACGTGTAACGGCCCGGATGATCTTCTCAAAATAGAAAGAAGTTGCCGCCATAGACAATTAAGGTATACTGTATTTTTATATTATCAACCTGGACGATCCTGTATCAGCCTGGACGATATTCACAAATTATGCCTTAATTGTTCAGGAAATCAAGGGAGTAATTAAGGATGATTGATACGATCATATCATCTTGGACGATCGCAGGATCGGCCAGGACGATCTAGTCAAAAACCTTAAGTTACTTCAGGACGATAAATATCGGCCAGCTCGTATCCAGGGCTATTGTCAGGACGATTTTCCTCTGATTTGAACTGATCGACTAGGACGATCGTGAGATCGGCCGGGACGATCAAGCCAATTTTCAATCGTCCTGTTTTCCATCCAGGGCGATGCTCTGGCCAATCTTCTTTGATTTGTACTGATCGGCCAGGCCGATGTCCATATCGGCCTAGATGATAAAGATGACAGCTTGCAATTAATAAGCTCCTTTGAAGCTCTTATATTTAAAAGCTCATGTTCAACATTTTTAAAGACATTTGGCTGCTGCCTTGACCTGAGAAGACCTTGAGGAGAGAAAGAGAGAGAGGGAGAGAAAGAGGATCTTGTGAGGGGGAGCTTGTGAGGGGATTCACAAGGGTTCCTTCAAGGATCGCTCTGCTTGTTCTTCGTCTAGAGTTTCTCATCTGTGGAATGGTCGGTAGAGGTAAAGAGTTAGCTTTTGGTTGTGGTTCTCTTCTTGCTTCAGGTGGAAGCAAAAGGAGGTAGGTTCTCTGCCTTGCCGGGGTGGCAAAAAGGAGGTTCTTGTGAGGGCTTCTCTGCCTAGCCGTGGGGGCTAAAGAAGAGTCACATTTTGTAGTGCAATACTTGGAGGGTGCCTCCAAGGAGTGGACATAGGTCGAGTTGATCGAACCATTATAAATTTTTGTGTTCTTATTTTTGCTTACGCACTTTTAATTCAGCATTTATTTTGTGGTGAGATTTTGGTTTGTGATTTTCATTCTTTGAGAAAAGAAATTTTTTAAAATATCAATTCACCCCCCCTCTTGGTTAGCTTGGGCCAGTTCTATAGGGCTTAACATCCCTAGCGAACTTTCCAGTGGTATCAGAGCACTTTCTAGTGTCATCTGAGCACTTTCAAGTGGCATCAGAGCGGGATTCGAAAAATTTAAGTTTGAAAACTTTTTGAATTAGATCCATGGCTAACCTAGGGAATCGTAACACTACGGAAGGGTATTCTATTACCCGACCTCCCCTGTTCGATAACCTACCTTTTGATTTTTGGAAAACCCGCATGTCAACATTTTTACAATCTACTGATTATCGCATGTGGAGGCTTATTCAAGAAGGTTATTCTCCACCTTCTCGTGAAATTAATAGTATTAAAACTGAAATTTCTTTTACTGAATGGACTTTTGATGAACGTGATTTAGCTTAATTAAATGCAAAATATTTGAATTGTTTTTTCTGTGCTTTAAAATCTGAGGATTACATGCGTGTCTCAACTTGCAAAACTGGTAAAGAGATTTGGGATAAATTGTGCATCACCTATGAAGGTACTAATGAAGTTAAACAATCCCGTTTGAACATTCTCTTGCATGACTACGAACTCTTTCGTATGAAACCTCATGAATCAATTTCTGACATGTATACAATATTTACTCATATAGTTACTTCACTGCATGCACTAGGAAAAGAACTTTCGAACTATGAAAAAGTAAACAAGATTTTGAGATGCTTGCCTTCGTCTTATGATGCTAAATTCACTACAATCACTGAATCTAAGGATTTGAACACCTATTCTATTGATAACTTACTTGGCTCGCTCATTGCTTACGAGCAAGGGGTGAATCAAAGAAATCTTGATGTAGGTGAGAAGAAAAAGGAGAAATCAATTGCACTGAAGGCACACAAATTAGATTCGGAATCTTCCGGGTCTGAAAGTGATGAAGTTGCCTTCATCACAAGGCAATTCAAAAGCTTTCTAAGGAAGAAACAAAAGCATCATCAAAGTTGGAGAAAAGGTAAGGATCATAAATATGTTAAAGGATCTTCTGATGTTGTCTGTTTTGAATGCAAGAAATCTGGACATGTGAGAGCCGATTGCCCAACACTTCAAGATAACACAAGCAAGGAAAAGATTGAGGAAAAATCTAAGCTTAAAAAGGAGAAGAATAAAATCCAAAAGGCGTTCTGGCAGAATCTGGTACTGATTCCTCTACGACTGAACCAGAGGAAGAGACAACGAACCTGTGCTTAATAGGGGAAGATCATCTTGAGCAAAGTGATGAGGAAGAGGTATGTAAACCAACCTATGATGAATTGTTTGAAATTTGTGAAAAAATCCATGCGCCATATAAAAAACTTAAGAAGACACATTCTAGCTTAAAAGTGGAACTTGTAAATTTGCAAAAAGAGTATGAAGTCATTCTTTAAGATCATTCAACAATTGATTCTAATCACATGGATCTTCTTGAAGAATTTGATGAATTGAACAAAAAGCATTCAGAATTAATTGATGAATATAAGACATTAAAACTTTCACACACCTCACTTAATTCTGATCTTAAGAAATCTAAAAAAATTGAGAAAAATTTGAGGATTGATAATGAGGCATTAAAAAGATCTAACTTGAGGATTCAAAATGATTTGGATACAATTAAGAAAAATTGGATGACATCTATTTTTAATCCTAAGCCAGAATCTAGGAAGAGACATTATAGCTCAAACCATTTAAAAAACCCTTTTCCTGGAGTTAGATGTTTCTCATGTGGCATGCTAGGACACATCTCACACACTTGCACCGTTCACCGTAGTACACATTGGGTGTGGAGTCCTAAGATGTATTATTCACAGCATACCATATCTGCATTGCACTTTACTTTTCCTAAGAAGGGGCCCAAACCTATTTGGGTTCCTAAATATGACTGTTGTTGAGTTTTGCAGGTGTGCTCTCACCAAAGACCTCGTGGGAGCATAGGATAACTGGACATAAGGAGGCTGGCAGCTCAAAAATTGCTTAAACTCGCTGCCTTATAATTTGCTTAAATTTTTTTTAGTTTTTTGTGTTATTTGTTTTTGTTTTTGTGCTAGTTTTGTGCTTGCTTTGTGTTGTTCTAGTTTGCTTTATTTTCATTTTTTTTTTGTGTTTAGTGTCACATATGGTGAATCTTTTCAAGCTTTTAGTTTTTGGTGTTGCAAATCTATTTTTTATGTCTTATGTTTTGATGATTAACAAACACTGCTTTTCTTGGACAGCTTGTTGCTTCTAACTTTTCAGGAATCGACGATCGGACAATCAAAAAGGAGCCAAGTTCAGAAATGCGTAGGTTTAGGGTTGAGTCAGTCTGTACTTGGGTTTTTTACCTTTTTGAGTCCTCTTGTAATAGTCAAAAAGACTGATGCTTTGTAACCCTTCACACACACACTTGAGAGACTTAGAAATTCTGGTTTTACTCATATCGGCCAGGATGATTTCTTTGATCGGCCTGGCCGATCAGCTTAAAACAGAAAGTCTAATTAAGGATTCTTAATTAAGGCAGCCTACGTTAACAGATCGTCCTGGACGATACGTGTATCGGCCAGAACGATAAGCTCAAAACAGAAAGAAGTAGCCGCCATAGACAAGTATGGTATACCATATCTTTAAATTATCGGCCAGGACGATCCTCGGATCGGCCTGGACGATATTCACAAATTATGCCATAATTGTTCAGGAAATCAAGGAAGTAATTAAGGATGATTGATACGATCATATCGTCTTGGACGATCGCAGGATCGGCCAGGCCGATCTAGTCAAAAACCTTAAGTTACTTCAGGACGATCAATATCGGCCAGCTCGTATTCAGGGCTATTGTCAGGACGATTTTTCTCTGATTTGAACTGATCGGCCAGGACGATCGTGAGATCGGCCTGGACGATCAAGCTATTTTTCAATCGTCCTGTTTTCCATCCAGGGCTATGCTCTGGCCGATCTTCATTGATTTGTACTGATCGGCCAGGCCGATGTCCAGATCGGCCTGGACGATAAAGTCGGCAACTTGCAATTAATGAGCTCTTTTGAAGCTCTTCTATTTAAAGAGCTCTTGTTCAACGTTTTTAAAAAGATCTTTGGCTGCTGCCTTGACCTAAGAAGGCCTTGAGGAGAAAGAGAGAGAGAAGAGAGAGAGAGAATCTTGTGAGGGGGAGCTTGTGAGGGGTTTCACAAGGGTTGCTTCAAGGATCTCTCTGCGTCGTCTTCGTCTAGAGTTTCTCGTCCGTGGAAGGGTCGGTAGAGGTAAGGAGCTTTGCTTTTAGTTCTGGTTCTCTGCCAGCTTCAGGAGGAAGCAAAAGGAGATAGGTTCTCTGCCTTGCCGGGGTGGCAAAAAGGAGGTTCTTGTGAGGGTTTCTCCACCTAGCCGTGGGAGCTAAAGGAGAGTCACTTTTTGTGTAGTGCAATACTTGGAGGGTGCCTCCAAGGAGTGGACGTAGGTCGAGTTGACCGAACCACTATAAATCTCTGTGTTTCTTTTCTTGCTTCCGCACGTTTAAATTCCGCATTATTTTCGTGATGTGATTTGGTTTATGTGACTTTATTTCCTTGTTTTAAAAACTAAGTTTTTAAAATACCAATTCACCCCCCCTCTTGGTTAGTTTGGGACTAAGTTCATAGGGCTTAACATCCCCATCGAACTTTCAAGTGGTATCAGAGCTTTATTCGAAAATTAAAGTTTGAAAACTTTTTGAATTTGATCCATGTCTAACTTTGGGAATCGCAACACTACGGAAGGGTATTCTATTACCCGACCTCCTCTGTTCGATAACCTACCTTTTGATTTTTGGAAAACTCACATGTCAAATTTTCTACAATCTACTGATTATCGCATGTGGATGCTTATTCAAGAAGGTTATTCTCCACCTTCTCGTGAAATTAACGGTTTTAAAACTGAAGTTGCTTTTACCGAATGGACTTTTGATGAACGAGATTTAGCTCAACTAAATGCGAAATGTTTAAATTGTTTTTTCTGTGCTTTAAAATCTGAGGATTACATGCGTGTTTCAACTTGCAAGACTGGTAAAGAAATTTGGGATAAACTGTGCATTACTTATGAAGGCACTAATGAAGTTAAACAATCCCGTTTAAACATTCTCTTACATGACTACGAACTTTTTCGTATGAAACCTCATGAATCGATTTCTGACATGTACACTAGGTTTACTCAGACTGCTACTTCATTGCATGCACTAGGAAAAGAACTTTCGAACTATGAAAAAGTTAACAAGATTTTGAGATGCTTGCCTTCTTCTTATGATGCAAAAATTACTGCAATCACTGAATCTAAAGATTTAAATACCTATTTTATTGATAACTTGCTTGGCTCACTCATTGCTTACGAGCAAGGGGTGAATCAAAGAAATCTTGATGCAGGTGAGAAGAAAAAGGAGAAAACCATTGCATTGAAGGCACACAAATCGGATTCTGAATCTTCCAGGTCTGAAAGCGATGGAGTTGCCTTCATCACAAGGCAATTCAAAAGCTTTCTAAGGAAGAAACAAAAGCATCATCAAAATTGGAGAAAAGGTAAGGATCATAAACATACTAAAGGATCTTCTGATGTTGTTTGTTTTGAATGCAGGAAACCGGGACATGTAAGAGCCGATTGTCCTACACTTCAAGATCATTCAAGCAAAGAAAAGGAAAAAGGTGAGGAGAAAGCTAAGTCTAGGAAGGAGAATAAGAAAATCTAAAGAGACTTCTGGGCAGAATCTGGTACTGATTCCTCTGAGACTGAACCAGAGGAAGAGACTACAAACTTGTGTTTCATGGGAGAAAATTAAAGTGATGAGGAAGAGGTATGTAAACCAACCTATGATGAATTGTTTGAAATTTGTGAAAAAATCCATACATCATACAAAAAACTTAAGAAAACTCATGCTAGCCTAAAATTAGAACATTCAAATCTACAAAATGAGCATGAAGTTTTTCTCAAAGATCATGCAACGATTGATTCAAATCACATGGCTCTCCTTGATGAATTTGATGAATTAAACAAGAAGCATTTGGAATTAGTTGAGAAAAGTAATGCATTAAAAGCTTCACACACCTCACTTAACAATGATCTTAAGAAATCTAAATAGATTGAAAAAAATTTGAGGATTGAGAATGATGCATTAAAAATAACTAACTTGAGAATTCAAAATGATTTGTAAACATGTAAGAAAGCTAGGATGACACCAACTTTTAATCAAAGGCCAGAACCTAGGAAGAGGCATTTTTACCCAAACCAATTAAGAAAACCTTTTCCTGGAATTCAATGTTTTTCATGTGGCATGCTAGGACACATCTCACACACTTGCACAGTTCACCGCAGTACACATTGGGTGTGGAGACCTAAGATGCATGATTCAATACATACCACATCTGCATTGCACTCTACATTTTCTAAGAAGGAGCCCAAATCTGTTTGGGTTCCTAAAACTAACTGTTGTTGAGTTTTGCAGATGTGCTCTCACCAAAGACCTCGTGGGAGCATAACATAACTGAACATAAGGAGGCTTGCAGCTCAATTGCTAAAATTCGTTGTTTTATCACTTGCTTGAAATCTTTTTGTAACTTTTATTTTCAGTTTTTTGTGTTCACTTTTTGTTGTCTTTAGTTTGCTTATTTTTTTGTTTTGTTTTGTTTTTTTTTTACTTTGGACTTTATCTTTTGGGCTTCCATATGATAAAACTTCTCAAGCTTTTAAATATTGGAGTTTTTGGAGATAGGGTTTAGCTTTTTAAAATTGGATAAAGGAAGTAAACTGTTGATGTTTTTCCTTCTTCTGACTTTGTTTAGTGGCATGATTTTCTTTTATAAAACAAAAAAATCTAAACTCTGTTTAACCAATGGCTTTTTAAGATCTCTTTCTAATCTTGTTACATTAAATCATCTTATGCATAATAGTCAAAATTCTTTGATATCATTCAAGCTTTTGAAATCTTACCATTACAGTTATCACGTGATTTTGATTTTGTGTTGTGGATTGTTCTTCCCTATGTTAGAGAGAGAGCTCCTATTCTCTAATATTTTGGAGGATATACCCACAACTAAGTTTTTTTTTAAGGGTATATTAAAGAGTTATTAGCTTGCAAGAGTTAAAAAGGAAAGAGGCCAATGAAGCCAAATTGAAAAGAAAACTATATGCACAAAAGTGTATCTAAAATCAAAAGATACTCAAAGAGCCAATAAAAAAAAAAAAAAAAAAAAGGCATAAAATTAGCCCACTAAATGCAAGCTATCATCTCTTTGGTAAAACTCTTAAAACTTAGAAAACTCATTGATTATGTGATACGTTCAAAGGTTTGATTCCAAATTCCATGATTGAGAAAAACTAGTTTGGTTTATTATTTATAAGATATTTTAGTTGTTAACAAGTCTTGATTGGATCTTCTTAATTCTCTTGTGTTATTCCAAGTTAGGATTATGTTATTTTTAAGAGATTTTTTTTTTGTACCATGAAGAATGTCCGATCTAGGATTAATGGAATCAGTTCTTCTACCTTCTTCTAATTGGATTTTGTTAAACCTCTTGATCTCCTAAAACTTTAAAAGTTTAAATTCATGGAAAGAATTCTCATATGATGCCTCCATAAAACAAAAAAAAAATAGAAAAATTTAAAATCCAAAAATATTCGGTGTTTGTTTTATTTTTTCTCTTTTTGTGTCTTTTACTGTCTTTTCTTTTGTTTTATTTTTGAGGGTCTTGATCATCACCATTCTTTTCTTGATTTCAATTTCTAGTCACATCGGCCTGGCCGATATTTATATCGTCCTGGCCGATATGACAAATTCTTTCCAAAATCCATCTGCTGACCTTTTCTGTGCTTACTGAAATTCATCGTCCTGGACGATACATTATCGTCCTGGACGATTTGATCGAACTCATTGTGATAGTCCTGGCCGATAGTATATTTGTCTGGCCGATGCATTCTATGTGCATCGTCCTGGCCGATACACTGGATCGTCCCGGACGATCCACGTGTCAGTACGTTTTGATCTTTAAATTCGGCCCCAGACGATCCATTATTGGACCATCGGCTGGGCCGATCCACTGTTCGTCCTGGACGATAAACGTGGCAAGCATTTAAAACGTTTTAACTTCGGCCGGTACGATCAATTATTGTGCATCGTCCTGGACGATACACCTAATCGGCCCGGACGATCTGCTTTTTCAACGGTCGTCCGGACTGACTCCTCGGGCCGATAGCCTGTGTCTAATCGGCCTGGCCGATATCTGATCGGCCCGGATGATTGGACCGCCTTTTTTGACCAATCGGCCTGTACGTAATTATTGACACATATCGGCCTAGACGATTCCGCGATCGGCCAGGACGATATGGACGTTTCTTTAAATTCAGGCCGATCCAGCCATGTTTTTCACTCCTCATCCCTTCTCCTTTGTGTTTTTGCTTAAGATCTCTCAAATGGCTGGTGAGAAGCGCGTCCGTCAGACCTCTGGAAGTTCCTCGAGGGCAAGGGTTGACCCTCGTTTCCGTGAAGCAGAAGATGAAGCTGCATATCACCGCTATAAAGAATGTGGAATTACTGTTTCCAGGATTATCAATCCAGTCCACATCTCTTACCCGGTAATGGATCTCTTCGCTCACACTTCCCTTTGCTTCATTCTGTCTCTTGTTTTCCCCTTCAATTCTGAGTTCCTTCTAGAATTTTTTGCAAACCTGCGCATCAACTCCACCTTCACAGCCCTGTCCTCCTATGTGAATCGACGCCCTGTCGAAATCACATATCAGGACTGTGTTGATCTCTTACAGCTATCCACCATCGGAGATAAGCTGCACTTAATTGCCCTTGACCCTGATCTTGACTGGTCCACGGCAAATCACTTTCTTCGTCAGACCAATGTCCGTTACCATGTTGGAGAGACTAGCTCTTTAGTCAGAGATGCTAGGACAATCCAACATGTCCTTCGCACCTCCGTCATTCCAAAAGCCGGCGACCGTGTCCTCATTACCCCTCTACTTTCCCTCACTACCTTCTATATCATGGCTCATAAAGAATTCAACACTGCTGACCTATTTTTTCGTTACATTGATCACCTAACAACAATTCGTGATCCAGGCCACACAAGAAAGCCAAATCTAGCCTTAGGACACATCATAGCCTATGTTCTTGAAACCAAATACCAAATTCAATATCCAATCCACCAGATTTCCCAACTCTCTTCTACTCAAACAATTCCTTCAGCACCCTTCACAGTACTCGTCTCCACCCTGATGAACCACGGGGGGCTAGAGAGGAAGAGGCTCCCGCTCCAGCTCCCTTTCCTGACCCTGTCCCTCTCCACCAACACTCACCGGTTGATCAGTTGATTGAGAGATTTGATCGTTGGGAGACCCGATTTGATGCATATGTTGCTGCCCAGGAGCAGCAACACTCTGAGGACATCGCCCGCTACGAGCATCACCGCGCTGAGGATTTAGCTCGATTTGACAGTTTTCTCACTCACCAGCAGCAGCAACATGACCAGGACATCGCCTGGTTCAATGCTCAGTTTACTACCCTTGCCAGTTACTTTCAGCAGCCACCTCCACCTCCTCCATCTGATGATCAGGATCCCTCGTTCTTTTAGTTCGTGCTTTGAGTTATTGTTTCTTGTCTTTTTGTAGTAGTCTTTCGTGATGTTTGTTTTTCTTCTTTCTTTTACTGTTTCTGGACTCTCTTTTTGTGATGACAAAAAGGGGGAGTAGGATAGGATGTGGTAAGAAAAAGTTGATGATGTAACTTTATTTTTTTTAATGAATCTTTTTATTTTCCAACTTGTGTTTTGTCATCATCAAAAAGGGGGAGATTGTTGCAAATCTATTTTTTATGTCTTATGTTTTGATGATTAACAAACACTGCTTTTCTTGGACAGCTTGTTGCTTCTAACTTTTCAGGAATCGACGATCGGACAATCAAAAAGGAGCCAAGTTCAGAAATGCGTAGGTTTAGGGTTGAGTCAGTCTGTACTTGGGTTTTTTACCTTTTTGAGTCCTCTTGTAATAGTCAAAAAGACTGATGCTTTGTAACCCTTCACACACACACTTGAGAGACTTAGAAATTCTGGTTTTACTCATATCGGCCAGGACGATTTCTTTGATCGGCCTGGCCGATCAGCTTAAAACAGAAAGTCTAATTAAGGATTCTTAATTAAGGCAGCCTACGTTAACAGATCGTCCTGGATGATACGTGTATCGGCCAGGACGATAAGCTCAAAACAGAAAGAAGTAGCCGCCATAGACAAGTATGGTATACCATATCTTTAAATTATCGGCCAGGACGATCCTCGGATCGGCCTGGACGATATTCACAAATTATGCCATAATTGTTCAGGAAATCAAGGAAGTAATTAAGGATGATTGAAACGATCATATCGTCCTGGACGATCGCAGGATCGGCCAGGCCGATCTAGTCAAAAACCTTAAGTTACTTCAGGACGATCAATATCGGCCAGCTCGTATTCAGGGCTATTATCAGGACGATTTTTCTCTGATTTGAACTGATCGGCCAGGACGATCGTGAGATCGGCCTGGACGATCAAGCTATTTTTCAATCGTCCTATTTTCCATCCAGGGCTATGCTCTGGCCGATCTTCATTGATTTATACTGATCGGCCAGGCCGATGTCCAGATCGGCCTGGACGATAAAGTCGGCAACTTGTAATTAATGAGCTCTTTTGAAGCTCTTCTATTTAAAGAGCTCTTATTCAACTTTTTTAAAAAGATCTTTGGCTGCCTGCCTTGACCTAAGAAGGCCTTCAGGAGAGAAAGAGAGAGAGAAGAGAGAGAGAGAATCTTGTGAGGGGGAGCTTGTGAGGGGTTTCACAAGGGTTGCTTCAAGGATCTCTCTGCGTCGTCTTCGTCTAGAGTTTCTCGTCCGTGGAAGGGTCGGTAGAGGTAAGGAGCTTTGCTTTTAGTTCTGGTTCTCTGCCAGCTTCAGGAGGAAGCAAAAGGAGATAGGTTCTCTGCCTTGCCGGGGTGGCAAAAAGGAGGTTCTTGTGAGGGTTTCTCCACCTAGCCGTGGGGGCTAAAGGAGAGTCACTTTTTGTGTAGTGCAATACTTGGAGGGTGCCTCCAAGGAGTGGACGTAGGTCGAGTCGACCAAACCACTATAAATCTCTGTGTTTCTTTTCTTGCTTCCGCACGTTTAAATTCTGCATTATTTTCGTGGTGTGATTTGGTTTATGTGACTTTATTTCCTTGTTTTAAAAACGAAGTTTTTAAAATACCAATTCACCCCCCCTCTTGGTTAGTTTGGGACTAAGTTCATAGGGCTTAACATCCCCATCGAACTTTCATTTGGAGTTTTGGAGATAGTGTTTAGCTTAAATTGGTTAAAGGAAGAAATACTATTGATGTTTTCCCTCCTTCTGACCTTGCTTAGTGGTATGATTTTCTTCTCTAAATAAATGTCTAAACTCAGTTTAACCATTGTTTTTAATTAAGATCCTTTTCTTATCTTGTTTCATTAATTTATCTTATGCATAATAGCCAAAGTTCTTATATATCTTTCAAGTTTTTTTATTTGAAATCTTATCATTGCATTTATCACATGATTTTGATTTTGTGTTGTGGATTGTTCTTCCCTATGTTAGTGAGAGAGCTCCTATTCTCTAATATTTGGAGGATATACTCACAACTAAATTTTTTTAAAAGGGTATATTAAAGAGTTTCTAGCTTGCAAGAGTTAAAAAGAAAGATGCTAATGAACCCAAATTGAAAAGAAAGCTGTATACACAAAAGTGTATTTAAAAATCAAAAGATGCTCAAAGAGCCAATCGAAGTAAACAAGAGGCATAAAATGAGCCCACTAAATGCAAGCTATCCTCTCTTTGTTAAAACTTATAAAACTTAGAGAACTTATGGATTATGTGATGCTTTCAAAGACTTCATTTCAATTTTCATGATTGAGAAAAATTACTTTGTTTTATTAACTATGAGATATTTTCTTTGTAAACAAGTCTTAAATGGATCTTCTTATCATATTTAGTTATTCTGAGTTAGACCACTATTTTTCAAAAGAATTTTATACCCTGAAGGATGTCCGATCTAGGGTTAACAAAATCAGATATTCTACCTTTGTCTGATTAGGATTAGCTAAACTCCTTGATCTTATGAAACTCTAAAAGTTTTGAAAAATTTCTCATATGATGTCTCCATAAAAAAAAATATAATAAAAAAATAGAAAAATTAAAATCCAAAAATATTCGTTTTTCCCTTTATTTTTATTTTCCTTGTGTTCTTGTGTTTTTCTGATTATTTTTCTTTTGTTTTATTCTTGAGAGCCTTGATCATCACCATCTTTGTTATGCTTCAAATTCTAGTCATATCGTCATGGCCGATAACTTTATCGTCCTAGACGATAGGGCAAATTCTCTTCAAAATCCATCTGCTGAACTTTTCTGTGCTTTCTGTCTTTGATCGTCCTGGACGATCCTAGATCATCCTGGACGATATGATCGAACTCTGTTGTAATCATGATGATACTCCTGGCCGATAGAATATTTCGTCTAGCCGATGCAATTTATGTGCATCGCCCTGGCCGATACACTGGATCGTCTAGGACGATCCATGTGTCAGCACGTTTAAATCCTTACAATCGGTCCCGGACGATCCATTATTGGACAATCGGCCGGGGCGATCCACTGGTCGTCCTATACGATACACATGACAGTGATTTAAAACATTTTAACTTTGGCCGGTATGATTAATTATTGTTCATCATCCTAGACGATACACCTAATCGGCCCGGACGATCTGCTTTTTCAACGGTCGTTAGGCCTGACTCCTCGGGACGATCGTCTATGTCTAATCGGCCTGGACAATATATGATCGGCCCGGACGATCGGACCGCCTTTTTGACCAATCGACCTATACGTAATTATTGAACCATATCGGCCTGGACGATTCTGCGATCGGCCAGGATGATATGGTCGTTTCTTTAAATTCAGGCCGTTCCAGCCATGATTTTTTCACCCCTTCTCCTTTTGTGTTTTTTTGCTTAGTCCTTTCTATGGCTTCTGGGAAACACGTCTGACAAACTTCTGGGAGTTCTTCAAGGGCAAGGATTGACCCTCGTTTCAGGGAAGCAGAAGATGAAGCTGCCTACTATTGTTACAAAGAATGTGGGATAACTGTCTCCAGAATCATCAATCCTACCCACATCTCTTACCCGGTAATGGATATGTTCGCTCACACCTCCCTTTGCTTCATTCTGTCTCTTGCTTTCCCTTTCAATTCTGAGTTTCTTCGAGAGTTTTTTGCAAACCTTCGCATTAATCCTACCTTCACAGCCCTGACCTCCTATGTGAATCGACGCCCTATCGAAATCACATATCAGGATTATGTTGATCTTTTACAGCTATCCACCACCGGGGATAAGCTGCACTTAATCGCCTCTGATCCTGATCTTGACTGGTCCACGGTGAATCACTTCCTTTGCCAGACCAATGTACCTTACCATGTTGGAGAGACTAGCTCTTTAGTCAAAGATGCTAGGACAATCCAACATGTCCTTCGCACCTCCGTAATTCCAAAAGCCGGCGACCAAATCCACATCACCCCTCTACGTTCCCTCACTACTTTCTACATCATGTCTCATAGGAAATTTAATACTGAAGACCTAATTTTTCAATACATTGATCACTTAACCACAATCAGTGATCCAGGCCACAAAAGGAAACTCAATCTAGCCTTAGGACACATCATAGCCTATATCCTTGAAACCAAATACAAACTTCAGTATCCTATTCCACCAAACCTCCCAACTCCCTTCTACTCAAACAATTCCTTCAGTACCCTTCACAGTACTCGTCTCCACCCTGAGGAACCTCAGGGGGCTAGAGAGTAGGTGTCTCCCGCTCCCGCTCCCTTTCCTGACCCTGTTCCTCTCCACCAGCACTCACCGGTTGATCAGTTGATTGAGAGGTTTGATCGATGGGAGACCCGCTTTGACGCCTACATTGCTACACAGGAGCAGCAACACTCTGAGGACATTGCCCGCTACGAGCAGCACCGCACTGAGGATTTAGCACAATTTGACAGTTTCCTTATTCACTAGCAGCAGCAGCATGACCAGGACATCTCCTGGTTCAATGCTCAGTTTACCACGCTTGCCAGCTACTTTCAGCAGCCACCTCCACTACCTCCATCAGATGATCAGGATCCCTCATTTTTTTAGTCTGTGCATTCTGTTGGTTGTTTCCTATTTTTTGTAGTTTGCTTTTTAGTCTTTATTTGTTTGTTTCTTCTTTTTGTATCTGGACCCTCTTTTTGTGATGACAAAAGGGGGAGTAGGGTGTGGTAGGAAAAGTTGTTGAAATCTTGTAGGGTGTGGTAGGAAACGTTGTTGAAATCTTGAAATTCCAATAGACTTTTTTGGATATTTTCCTACTTGTGTTTGCCATCATCAAAAAGGGGGAGATTGTTACAAATCTATTTTCATGTCTAATGTTTTGATTATTGACAAACACTACTTCTCTTGGACTGCTTGTTGCTTCTAACGTTTCAAGAATAGAAGATCGGACGAACAAGATGAAACCAATTCAGGATTGCGTAGGTTTAGGGTTGAGTCAGTCTGTACTTTTGTTTTTTCACTTCTTGAGTTTACTTGTAATGGTCAAAGAGACTGATGCTAAGTAACCCTTAACACACATACTTGAGAGACTTAGAATTTCTATTTTTACTCATATCGGCCTGGACGATTTTTCTATCGGCCTGAACGATCAGGCTTAAAATAGAAAGTATAAATTCGGATTTTTAATTAAGGCAGCCGTCATTAACATATCGGCCTGGACGATACGTGTATCAGCCCGGACGATCATCTCAAAACAGAAAGAAGTTGCCGCCATAGACAATTAAGGTATACTGTATTTTTATATTATCGTCCAGGACGATCCTGTATCGGCCTGGACGATATTCACAAATTATGCCTTAATTATTTAGAAAACTAAGGGAGTAATTAAGGATGATTGATACTATCATATCATCCTGGACGATCGCAGGATCGACCAGGATGATCCAGTCAAAAACCTTAAGTTACTTCAGGACGATAAATATCGGCCAGCTCGTTTCCAGGGCTATTGTCAGGACGATTGTCCTCTGATTTGAACTGATCGATCAGGACGATCGTGAGATCGGCCGGGACGATCAAGCCAATTTTCAATCATCTTGTTTTTCATCCAGGGCGATGCTCTGGCCGATCTTCTTTGATTTGTTCTGATCGGCCAGGCCGATGTCCATATCGGCTTGGACGATAAAGACAGCAGCTTGCAATTAATGAGCTCCTTTGAAGCTCTTCTATTTAAGAGCTCATGTTCAACATTTTTAAAAGACCTTTGGCTACTGCCTTGACTTGAGAAGACCTTGAGGAGAGAAAGAGAGATAGGGAGAGAGAGAGGATCTTGTGAGGGCTTCTCCGCCTAGCCGTGGGGGCTAAAGGAGAGTCACGTTTTATTGTGCAATACTTGGAGGGTGCCTCCAAGGAGTGGACGTAGGTCGAGTTGAACGAACCACTATAAATTTCTGTGTTCTTATTTTTGCTTCCGCACTTTTAATTCTGCATTTATTTTGTGGTGAGATTTTTGTTTGTGATTTTCATTCTTTGAGAATATTTTTTTTTTAAATACCAATTCACCCCCCCCCCCTCCTCTTGGTTAGCTTGGACCAGTTCTATAGGGTTTAACATCCCTAGCAAACTTTCAAGTGGTATCAAAGCACTTTCTAGTGTCATCTGAGCACTTTCAGGTTCATAAACAAAAACCCTAATTAGTTCATCATCCTCATTAAGGAAGCCATCATTAAGCAGATTGGCCTTGATGATACTTGCATCGGCCAGGACAATAGGCTTAATTAAGAAAGAATCAGCTCTCATGATCAATTTAGGTATTCTTTATTTTAGGACATCGACTAGGATGATCTTAACATTAACATGGATGATATAGTACAATTATGCCTAAATTAATCTGGTAATTATAAAAATTAATTAATGAGCTCAATTTGATTAATAAGATCACATCGGCCGAGTTGATCACAGGATTGGCCAGGACGATGTCCAAGACGATTGACATCGGCTAGCCTCTATTCAGGTCGATGATCAGGACGATTGTGCTCGAATTTGAACTAATCGGCCAGGACGATATTGTATCAGCCTGGATGCTGTAACCAATTTTCTTCTGATTGTCCCAAATCAACCGACTAATTGAGCTTATTTTGTATTGATCGGTCAGGATAATATTTATATCAGCTTGGACAATAAAGTCGGCAAGTTGCATTAATGAGCTCAATTTGAGATCTTCTATTTAAGCTTTGATAAAGCATTTTTGTAAGTGTCTATGGAAGTCATTGTAGCTTCATTCTTTTGGGGGGAACTTGAAGATAGAGAATGAAAGGGAGAGAGGAAAGGGTGGAGTTTGAGAGAGGGAGAAGATCCTTGGAGGGGGAGTCAAGGGAGTGTGGAGGAGGATTCCACACGTTTGCTCTGGCGAGCTTGCACTTTAGTACCATCGAATTCAAGGCTTTTATTGAGGGAAGTCACAAAAGAAAAAGATCTCTTTGGTGTCAAGGGACCCAGCTACTCCGCCACACTGAGGAAGGTGGAAGTTATTTTGTAAGGGGTTCTCAGCATAGCTATGGGGGCTAAAGGAGAGACACTAAGTTTAGTACAATATTCGGAGGGTGCCTCTGAGGAGTGGACGTAGATCAAGGCTTGACCGAACCAATATAAATCTGGTGTGTTCTTTCCTTTATTATTTTCGCATTTAATTTCTGAATTGTGTTTTCTTTGTGGTGAATTTTAGTTGTTTTGTGCTTTGCTTTAAAGATTGTTTTAAACTACCAATTCACCTCTCTTTTTATTAGCCTTAGGCTAGTTCATAAGGGCCTAACATCCCTAACGAACTTTTAGAGAGAGCCCAATAGAGTCTATGGGAGGCATTCCTCTCCACCCTTTATTTTTCTGATATCCTATTATGATCAGGCAGCCGTCAGACCCTAACTATTTATTCACTTGTTTCAAATGATCAAGTGAGTATTGATCCCTTCCTCATATGCTGCACAAAACTGGTTAGGCCAGTGTTGAAGCTTAACGAGTTGGTTTGCTTTACTGCTTTGTTTTTTTTTCTTTCGTTGGCTCTGCCGTTACTATAGGGTAAGGTCAAGAGAAGACCCACTACTTTTTCACCTTTTGGTGTTCCCTTGCTACTTTTCTCTACGGTTTTTTTTCTCAGTTTTGCCCTTGCTATAGGGTAAGGCTAGGAGAAGACCCCACTACTTTTAAACATTTTAGTGATCCCTTACTACTTTTCTCTTTTATTCTTTCCTAGGCTCTGTCCTTAATATAGGGTAAGGCCAGGAGAAGTCCTCACTACATTTTTGCTTTTTGGTGATCTTTATTATTGCCCTTTGCTTTATCCTAGGTTCTTCCCTTATTATAGGGTAAGGTTAGGAGAGAAGCCCCCTACTTTCCACCTTTTTGTTGCCCCTTTACTTGTGTTCTTTACTCTATTTCTCTTATCACGTTCGCTCAAAGCCAACTCAAGTCGTTCACTAGTTTGTTCGCTGCTCATGTTGGAGTTCTTTTGTTGACCCTATTTCTCTCAAAACCCTTGGGTCGAAGGGTTGACTTGGTCAAATTGACCGAGCCAGGTCCTAAGACCCCTCCCATTTAATTTAGTGGGTCAAACCAAATTTGATGAGTCCTGGCCTAGTCCTTGGGTCAACCTGGTTGACCATATCAACCTTGGTTGACCCAGATTGATCTAAACCCCTTTAATTGGTTTAAAATTAGATTTAGAGCTTCCTTAGCTCAATTTGCACCCACACTTAACTTAGTAGGCTAGACCCTTTGGCCTTAAATTTAATCATAATCAAAAATTCAAACCTTGACTTGGTCAATATTTAAGTCAATTTATACCTAATTAATTCATGGAATCTTTTCTATTGCTATATTAATTCAAACCCACGGTGAGGGAGGGGTAATTACCTCCTAATTAAACCCTAGATCTAATCCTAGCCTTTGATTCTAAGGTAGAGGTATAAATAGAGACCTTAGGGCTCCTTTATATGGGCTTTTATAATTATTCTCTTCATAGCCCCTTTCATCCAGAAATATTACATGTTAGAACTCTCCAAGTATCCTTCTACATTCCCCAAGCTAAACCCGAGCATTTTGAGTCACCGACAGCGAGTTTGTGATGAGGTTGAGCCTAGTTCATCCAAGCTTCTATATAGCTTGATCCAGTGCATTCTAGACCACGATTTGGGGAGAAGGAGATACGTGGACAGTATAAAAGCTCAGAGTGTTAATTAAAATCTAAAAAATCCTATGGTATAATCCCTTAAATCCATAGATTAGGTTAAACACTTATATCCAAATTGCATTTCAATAAGTGTGTTTTGAGTCGAAAAATTACTTCCCCATGATTTCTATTCGTCAAAAGAGCCTAAGCTTAAAATTTAATAAAATTTGATCGATACGATTGGGAGAAAGAGATGAAAAACTCTCTCTAGGGATTCTTCATGACGTACGCATAGTGTATGTTTTCTGGGCCGTTGATCCGCAATCAACTACATAGATTAAGTCTTTCCATGGTCTCAACTCGACCTAGCAAATCGATCTGTGGACAATTTTTCTGTCCGGTGAAATCACCACAGTTGGTTTTAATCAACGGATGATGGGACGGCTAAAGGCCGCATCCGATGTGTTTAAAAACTCTAGTGATGAATCACGCTCCACAACAATCATTACCAATGATTGATCGGTGGCGCAATCATTGGTAATGATTGTCCGTAAATTTGTCCACCAATCCTGCAGAGCCATGCATCCCACTCAGCCGCTGCCGCTATATTTTAATTAAAATAAGTATTTTATTTATTTTAAAACCTATTTTAAACCTAATTTCCTTAGAAAATTATTATAAAATATTTAAAAATTAGAAAAATATCTATTATATACCAAATTTTTTTTAGAAAATTAAGCACTTTTATTTAAAATTAATTTTGATTAAAAATATTATACATATTTTGAAAAATTTAAAATATTAATTATTAACAATTTTCAGAATAATTTTAATTTGATTTTAAAAATTATGTTTTATTATTTAAAGTTTAATATTTGATATACTTTAGTATAAAATTTAAAATAATGTTGAATTATTTAAAATAATTACTTTTTATTATGCTATAATATATGCTAATTATTATTTATTAATATTAATGAATATTATTTTATAATAAATATTTTACTTCATTTAAAAAAAAATAGAGATTATTTTAAAACTATTTAATTTTAAAATTATGACTAATATTGTTATTTTAAGTAATTTCTAATTATGTAAGTAATTAAATACTTATGTATATTGCAAATAAATAGTTAAATTTAAAAAATATGTAATTTTCAATAATTATTTAATTATTATTTTAATATTATTTGAAAATTTCAGAGTCTTTATGTCTTAATTTATTTTAATTTGATAATTGTTTTAATTACTTATCATTTTAAGTTATTTTAAAATATCTTTTAGTGTATTAAACTTCAAAAAATCATTATAATTTGGTTTTAAATCCAAATTTAATGTATAATACCTCATATTTTTCAAACAAGTATGTATTTTTGTTAAAACATATTTTTAGATATCAAAACTTTTTTTCTTTCATATTTTTGTATTATTTAATTAGTTGATTATTTAATTATTATTTAAATAATTATTGTCTTAATTGTTTTTTAAAATTACAAAAATCATTTTCAAATCTCTTTTAGGCCTTGCTTGGTGGATCAGTGGATCTCTCACCTTGTATTGAATTATATTTAATTACCCTATTTTGATATTGTATATATATATACTTTAAAATATTTTGAAACTATACCTATTTTAAATTCTCTAATTTTGGGAGATCCACTACTTGATATTTCAAACATATGATCATGCTTATGAATAACATTCATGGGGGTGAGGATTAGTGGGTGGTTGAGTTCTAATCATCCCCTAATAGCTTTGTTAAGTGCGTTTACTTTTCCTGTTGTCATATTTTCTGTTGTCATTAAGTGTGTAAGTGCACTTAGCTTAGGCCCTCTTAAATTTAAGGACATGGTATGTTTATTGTTTTTATATATTTTCTTACATGTTATCTTAAGGGTTAGTCTGAAACACTTGATTTAAACCTATATAATATAGTAACACCTTGAGGATAATAATTAAGGACCCGTCTAGTGAAATTAGAAAAATTTTAGGAGCTAAGATAGATAACTGATTGACATGAAACTTTCAACATTTAAACTTAGTGACATTCTAAACCTTCAAAATTGTTTTAGTATTTTTTAATATCCTTTAAACCCCTTAATTAACAAACACTAATTCCACCCATAATTAGGGCCTTGGTAGCTTCAAAAAATTGTAATAAATTTATTTTAACTTAGAAAATTACCCATACTACCACAAACTCTTTATAATTTATCCCTTATCGCTTGAAGACAAAATCTGTGGCTTTTAAGACTTACTCCATTTGTTAGGATTAAAATCTAGGTTATTGTCGGTGGAGCCTAGCCACCACTACTTTTTTACAAACCCTGGGTTATACTTATAAGACACTTATTGTGGACTTTCTTACTTTAGTTTTTTAGGATTTATATTGATGAGTTTATTTCATGTACGTGGTAGAAATTACTTTTTTTTTTTAAGTTTCTTTTAAGCATGTGTGTGCCCTATTTTTGCTAGGCTCTTTAAGCGCTAAAATTATTTTTCAACTCATAATTAATATTCATAATTTTAAGGATTAAATAATTTTGAAACATAACAATATAGGGAATAGCTGGAGACATCTAGGGTTACATGCATATTATTGCATCTATCTCCCTCTTTTAATATGATACCTCCCTACCTATGGGTAGAGTCTGGATAATCTGGCCTATGAGAATGAAGTGCCGGGCCTGAGGAGGCCCAATCTTTTCTAAAAATTAATTTTTATATAAGTCTATTTTTAAATTTCAAGCATACATGATTTAGATTTTTCAACTAGCATGCATTATATTAGAAACCAATTAAACTTAAACTTTAATTGTATTATCTCTAGGAGCATTCAACCTTCATAAGTCTAGGGCCAAATAAAAAATTCTCTAGACGTCAGTCCTACTTCAAAATAAAAATAAAAATAATTAAACTACCTACCCATCTTTCATAAGGAATGAATAATATGTATTTTAAGCATTTAGGTGGTCAGCTGGCTTTCCTTTTCAAGCAGGGTATAAGCCCAAGTACATTAGCTAGGACACATGTGTTAGTGTTTATTATACTACTAAACCTATCTTAGATCTAGAATTCAAGGCTACTATATTGGGTGTTTCGTAGTATGCCTAAATAGTGGATAAATTCTTTCTCTCGAAGGACTATAAATCCTAATTATCTTTGTTATATAGATGGTGTCACTTCCATCCTTTTTCTCTCTTTTCTATGAGTGATTGATTTTCTTTCCTTCTCTCCTCGTTGCCTTAGTCCCTCCGGATGTTGGTATAAACCCAACATGTTGGCTAAGCTGAATTAAGCCCCTTTCTTTCCTTTTGAGTAGGATTTCTTAGTCTCCCCTTTGTACCAATCCCCTTATTCGGGAAGAATAATATTCGACCCTTAATTGAGAGTTTTATTGGATCGAGATGTTATTAACCACGGGGGCTTGTGCCCATGGAAAATGAAACTCCACCATAAAATAAACCACACTCAAACTTATGTATCAGGTGGGGAACCCATTATTTTGATTATGATGCATATATTACTACCCATCGGGGTGCACTGGTAAGAGCCGCTATCCTCAATGGTTAGTCATATGTATGATCTAATCTGCCCTTCTATTAGCCTATTTACAAGGAGTACGGAGGCCTATGATAGTTTCCATCCCTCGGGGTGGTGCGTTCATACACTCTCTACACTCTACATCGTTTGATTTCCTTTCGAAGGTCCAAAGAGAGGTTAAATACTTTCCTATTAGTGATATCTTTTAAAAAAGGAAGTATGGATACAACTCTTTTTTTGAAAAAATTAGGAGACAATATACTCATTATTAAAATTTATGTTGATGATATCATTTTTGGATCTACAAATAAAATTTTTTATGATAATTTTTCCAAAACAATAAGTAGTGAATTTGAGATGAGCTTAGATCTTAGTTATTTTCTTGGTTTTTGTATTAAGTAAATTGAGGAGGGAATATTTTTTAGTCAGTCAAAGTATGTCAAGGACATCCTCAAGAAGTTTGAAATGGATAATGCTAAACCAGTTAGTACGCCAATGAGTTTCTCAGTTCAATTGAATAAGGACCCAAAGGGAAAATCTATTGATCACAAGAAATTTAGAGGAATTATTAGATCTTTGCTTTATTTGACAGCTAGTAGACTAGATATTATATTTAGTATTTGTTTGTGTGCTAGATTTTAGTCAGATAAAAAAATCACATTTGATAGCAGTAAAAATAATTTTAAGATATCTTTTGGGAACTAAGAACTTAGGAATTTGGTATCCTAAGTACAGTTCTTCATTTAAAATTATTGGATATTCAGATTAAGACTTTATAGGTTGTAGGGTTGATCAAAAAAGTATATCTGGAACTTGTCAATTTATAAGAAGTTCTTTTGTTTCTTGGTCCAGAAGAAAATAGAATTTTGTAGCCCTATGTATGTTGAAGCTGAATACCTTGCCTTAGAAAGTTATGTGGCACAAGTTCTTTGGTTGAAATTAATTGATTGATTTAGGATTTATAATAGATACAATTCCAATTTATTGTGATAACACTAGTTCCATTTGTATTTCAAAAAATCTAATTTAACATTCTAGATTTAAACATATAGATATAAGACATCATTTTATTAGGGATCATATATAAAAAGGAGAAATTGAATTGAATCATGTTTCGATGAAAAATAACCTTATAGACATTTTTACAAAACCACTAGCCTTTGATACTTTTTGCATATTAAGAACAAGGTTAGGTGTGATTGATCTTAATGCTTAGATAAAAACTTCTATAAACTTGATATATTTCTTATGTTTGTTATTTATTTTTATTTGTAAATGTTTTTGTTTGAGTGTTTTTTATTTTTTGTTTTTGTTTTTGTTTTTGTGTTTTGTTTGAAATGTGTTTTTGTTTTGAGATGTATCATTTATCAAAAATTATTTTTTGGTTTTTTTCCTAATTTATCTAAGTGTTTAAATCGTACTGTACGAAATTATTTTCATACCGTACGAATTTTGTTGCATGTCAATGGTTATTTTGGACTAAATGCATAAAGTTTTGATTTTCTAACATAGATTGTACTATACAATAATGTTATTATCCCGTATGATATGTATACATTCATCTGTATGCAAGTAGATGGTTATCTGGGTAGGATCAGTTATTATAACTGATCGTACGTACAAACTAAAAATTTGTCTGTATGATCCACGTGTCATTTTCTATGGGGGACAAACCTAACCATCATTAAAACGATCTTAAATAACTGAATATCTCAGACAAACACATGTTCATCTGTTCGATTGTATGATCAGAAAGTTTATATAAAAGTATGCCTCATAAATTATGTGTTTATGAAAAGTTGTTTTATTTTGAACACTATCATTCGTCTATACAAAATTTTTTTCATCCCGTACGATCTTAAGATCGTACGTACAAATTGCTTTTACATACAATACAAAGGGTCATTTTTCTTTAAATAAGAGGGCTTTAGAATTTTTTTTCATTAAGTTCAATTTCCTCCTTGAATCCTTCTCAACTTAGGAATATAGTGTTCTAGCAAGTGTGGTGGAGTTTCTAAGGGTTCATCATCCAAAGGAGGGGATGACAATTTTTTGTCTTGAGCAAATGAGGATTCCTTTTATAGGTTTGTCACTATGACTCCTTCAAGATTATTGATTCAAGATGATATCCACTTTCACGTTATGCCTCTATTTTCTTCAACCAAGTTCTCCTTTATTTTGACTTTGATCCATGCTTATCATAGGGATACCTTTCATTATTTTTTAATGGATATGAGGTTTAGTGAGGATGAGAGTATGATAACTTCATTTGTTAGAAAATAACGTCTAGTAATAACCAATGAAGATCTAGAAACCTTTCTCCATTTAAGGACTCGTGGGACTAGATCACACACTTTAACCTTCAAATCTGACTATGATTGGTCTGAATTAAATAAAACTCTCAGAGGTGTCACTCAAGTTTATCATTTGGCTAGAGTATACACTTTGAATCAAAATGCAAGGGTCATTCAGCATGTCCTTAGAACTTCAATCCTTCCTAAGGCTAGTGGTCACATAAATATTACTCCTCTTTTGTCCACATTTACCTATTTGATCATGTCTGGACAACCAATTGATGAGGCCTAACTCATTTTAGATTACATTCATAACCTTTCTAAAATTTGGTTTGCTTCTCATAAGAGGAAGAAAAATATTACTCTAGGACATTTAGTGACCTGAAAAGAAGTATAATATTATTCATTCTGATATGCCCATATTTTCTTATCTTCTTCACCAATGCCTCTTTCGATCTCTTTTTGGGGAGAATGAGAATTCAAGTGAGGTTACTAAAGGAGAAGGTGGAGCACCTGCACCTTCTCAAGGACCTGACTTTCAAGAGATGGTCTAGTAATTTAATCAATTGGAGAGTCATTTTCATCAAATTTGGACTCACTTAAACCAACAGGATGGACAGTAATAGTAAGATATGGGTTGGATCTAAGGTCAGTTTGACTAGTTGAACACTGAAAGTTTGTTAGAAATGTTAAGCCCTATAGAACCGGCCCAAGGCTATCAAAGAGAGAGGTGAATTGGATAACTTTAAAACCAAAGATAAAACTCAACCAAAAACACCACAAACAATGTGCAGAAGAAAAATAAATGCTGAAGCAATAATAAGAAAAGAACACACCAGATTTATAGTGGTTCGATAAAACCTTGACCTACGTCCACTCCTTGGAGGCACCCTCCAAGTATTGTACTAGAACAAGTGTCTCTCCTTTATCCCCTACAGCTAGGTGGAGAAGCCTTTACAAAATCCCTTCCAACTTCCTCGGTGCGGCGGAGTCGCCGGGTTCTTTGACACCAAGGAGATCTTCTTCTTTGGTAAACTTTCCTCGAGATAAGCCTTGAATCCGATGATACTAAGGTGTGAGTTTGCCGGAGCAACCGTGTGGATCCCCCACCACACTCCCTTGAGTTCCTCCCCCTCACAGGATCTTCTCCCTCTCAAACTCCACCATTTTCTCTCTCCCTTTCAAGCTCTCTCTTCAAGTTTCCCCCACAAGAATAAAGCTACAATGGCTGCCAAAGTCACATAACAAGTGCCTTGACAAAGCTTAAATAGAAGAGCTAAAAATGAGCTCATTAATGCAAGTTGCCGACATTATCGTCCAGGATCAGAAGCCGATCAGTACAAACTCAGCTCATCAGCCTGGGACGATTTGGGACGATCAGAAGAAAATTGGTTACATTATCCTGGCCGATATCATGATCGTCCAGGCCGATTAGTTTAAAACTGATTTTAATCTTCCTGATCATCGTCCTGAATTCAAGCTGTCCGATGTAGATCATCCAGGACATCGTCTCGGCCGGCGTGATCGTATCAATCAACCATTAATGCTTTCCAAAGATACCAGATCAATTTAGGCATAATTGAGTTAGATCAGCCTGGACTATATAAATATCGTCCTGGCCGATTTCCTAAAACAAAGAATTTCTATACTGATTTTGGCGGTTGATTCTTTATAAATTAAGACGATCGTCCTGGCCGATACATGTATCGTCCAGGCCGATCTCAATGATGGCTACCTTAATGAGGATGCCCTAATTAGAGTTTCTGATTTTGGACATATCGTCCCAACCGATATTACCAAAAATAGAAATCTTGCAGGGAACAACAGGAAATCTTCCAAGTTACAAATCAACAGATCCCACACCAAATACAACAGACTCAAGAAAGGAAAAAGATTACAAACTGACTCATACCTAGTCTACCCAATCTTGAGCTGGTCCCAAATTGTAGTCTGATCGTGTGGACCTGAAACGTTAGCACTTAAGGTAATCGTAGAGAAATAAGAAATGTTTGTTATCATCAAAATCATAAACCATAGATCCGCAATAATCTCCTCCTTTTTGATGATGGCAAACAATTCAATTTGAATTTTCAAAAAGAATAATTTCTCCTAATCTCCCCATCACTAGAATAACAGTTTTAAAAAATAGGGGAGATAAAAATATTTTTGTTGTTTTTAATTTTTTGAAAACAAGATACAAATATGATAACAGTATAAAATTTCAACAATACGTTCTCCCCCTTTGACATTATCAAAAAGAGAGGAGTCACAAACAAAAGCAAAACGAAGAAAAGAAAAAAAATTTGTTCTTGATCTAGTGAAAAACAAATATTCTTAAAATGAGAAAGTTACCTCTTGGTTTTAATCAAAAACTTAGTAGAATTGGATTGACAACGCATAGTCCAGAAAAGATTAGAAATTTATAATTTGATAATCCCAACTCAAGTTCTTTAAAAAGGTAAAAACTTTTTGATTCAAGATCTAAATCAAGGAAAAAATTAGAGAAAGAAACAATAATTTTTCAAAAACTCCTTCCATAAAATATATCTAATAGAAGATCAATGCATAAATTTTTGAATCAAGAATTAAGACTTTCAAACTCAAGTATCGAAAGTATCAAGGATTTTCTTAAGCTTTTAAGAAGTACAAGAATGATAAACATTAACTTTGTGGGCTCATTTTATGCCACTTGATAATTGGTTGGCGCACTGTGCATCTTTTGATACATTTTGTGTATTCTATATTTTCAATTTGGCGTCTTTACGCATCTTTTTATTTTTGGCATCATTGGCCAATTTTTTGAATATGCTTCCTTTCTTAATTCTTAAAAATAAAGGAAAAACCCATCTTAGTGACAAAGCAAATTTCTTGATTATGAAAATTATGAGTTAGATTCAAAAACTTGTAAAAGATTCCTATGCAATAAATAAAATGTAGGGAGATAAAAAAAATTTTATTTCAAAATCTAATTTAAAAGATGAAAAAGATTTTAAATCAAAAGTAGGATAATGTTTTTTAGAAAATAGAGATTGAGAGTTAAAAATAAATGAGTTTCCTTCCTTTGACTGTTTTAGAGAAGTCAAACACAACTTACCAAAGATTTCAAGAAAAATCAGGAAGTATATTTTTCATTTTTAGAAAGGTGAATGTGTGTGTTGATGGGAGAGAAAAACTTTCACGAAAACAAAAATTTTGAAGAATAAACAAAACAAAAATATAAAAATAAAAAGAAAAAACACAAAAACACAACACAAAAATACGAAAGGCTCTTAACCATTATCTCTCTCCTGGTCCGATGCTTTAGAGACCAGATCTGCCCATGAGATTTTTTGCCTTTCATTATTTCCCCAGTTTAAATTTTTCTTCGCCTTGCCCTTTTCTTTTGTAGGAAGAATTCTTAAATTAGGGTACTGATTTTTTATATGTCCAGGCTTCCTACATCGAAAGAAAATAATGTCAGAAGAAATATGGACATCATTACCACATTTACCTTTTTTCCACTTTTGCTTATGCTTAGGTGAGCTTTGTGATTTTCTTGACACATCATTGCCTTCGTCACCAACTAGGCTATCTCTTTCTATATCTTCTATTTTTAGAATAATCATTTCACCTGCATCCAAAAGTCTTTGACCCAAACCTTGCTCGTAGGCAATAAGTGAGCCAATCAAATTTTCAATAGAATATTTCTTCAAATCTTTTGATTCACAAATAGCAACTACTTTAGCATCAAACTTATCCAGTAGACAATAAAGAATTTTATTAACTTTTTCAAAATTTGAAAAATGTTTTCCTAAAGCATGCAATGAGTTTACAATTTGAATGAATCTAGTGTACATGTTAAAGATTATCTCGTAAGGTTTCATGGAAAATAATTCAAAATCATGCATTAACAAATTCAACTTGGATTGCTTGATTTTACTAGTGCCTTCATATATGGTGTGCAATTTATTCCAAACTTCCTTACCGGTAGTGCATGTGGATACTAACATTAAATCATCAAAATTTAAAGCACAGAAAAAGTAATTTAAAGACTTTGCATTCAATTGAGCATTGAGTTGTTCTTCCCTTTTCCATTGACTAAGAGGAGTATCAATTTTAACTCCATTAACAATTCGTGACGGTGATGAATAATCAGTTAAAATCATATGCCACGTACGAAAATCTATCGATTGCAAGAAAATAGACATGCGAGTTTTCCAAAAATCAAATCAAATAAAGGAGGTTTGGTGATTGAATAACCTTCCGCAACATTATGATTAGCCATGGATCAAAAAATTCAAAAGCTTTTTAAAAACTTATTTTACGAAACCTACTCTGATACCACTTGAAAGTTCGTTAGGGATGTTAAGCCCTATGACCTTAGTCCCAAGGTAACCAAGAGGGGGGGGGGGGGGGGAATTGGTATTTTAAAAAATTCTTTTCACAAAGAATAAAAATCTCATAAACCAAAATCACACCACGAGAAAAATAAATAATACGGAAATTAAAGTGCGGAAGCAAGAAAATAATAACACAGAAATGTACAGTGGTTCGGTCAAATCTTGACCTATGTCCACTCCTTGGAGGCACCCTCCAATTATTGCACTAAAATAAGTGTCTCTCCTTTTGCCCCCACAACTAGGCGGAGAAGCCCTTACAAAATCCCTTCCACCTTCCTCGGTGCGGCGGAGTCGCCGGGTCCTTTGACACCAAGGAGATCTTCTTCTTTGGTAAACTTACCTTGAGACAAGTTTTGAATCCGATAGTACTAAGGTGCGAGTTCGCTGGAGCAACCATGTGGATCCCCCACCACACTCCCTTGAGTTCCTCCCCCTCACAGGATCTTCTCCCTCTCAAACTCCACCATTTCCTCTCTCCCTTTCAAGCTCTCTCTTCAAGTTTCCCCCATAAGAATGAAGCTACAATGGCTGCCAAAGACACTTAACAAGTGCCATGGCAAAGCTTAAATAGAAGAGCTAAAAATGAGCTCATTAATGCAAGTTGCCGACATTATCATCCAGGACGATAGGTATATCGTCCTGGCCGATCAGTACAAATTCAGCTCATCAGCTCGGGATGATTTGGGACGATCAGAAGAAAATTGGTTACATCGTTCTGGTCAATATCACGATCGTCCAGGATGATTAGTTTAAAATTGATTTCAATCATCCTGATCATCACCCTGAATTCGAGTAGTCCAATGTAGATCGTCTAGGACATCGTCCCGGCCGATGTGATCATATCAATCAACCATTAATGCTTTCCAAAAATACCAGATCAATTTAGGCATAATTGAGTTAGATCGGCCTGGACTATATAAATATCATCCTGGCCAATTTCCTAAAACAAAGAATTCCTAAACTGATTATGGCGCTTGATTCTTTCTGAATTAAGACAATCGTCTTGGTCGATACATGTATCGTCCAGGCCGATCTCAATGACGTCTGCCTTAATGAGGATGCCCTAATTAGGGTTTTTGATTTTGGACATATCGTCCAGGACGATATAAATATCGTCTCGGCCGATATTACCAAAAATAAAAATCTTATAGGGAACAAAAGGAAATCTTCTAAGTTACAAATCAACAAATCCCACACCAAATACAACAGACTCAAGAAAGGAAAAAGATTACAAACTAACACAGACCTAGTCTACCCAATCTTGAGCTAGTCCCAAATTACAGTCTGATCGTGTGGACCTGAAACATTAGCACATAAGGCAATCGTAGAGAAATAAAAAATATTTACTATCATCAAAATCATAAACCATAGATCCACAACAAACACTAATATAGCTATAATGAATAGCTATTTCTCAGTCTTCAATGATCCTCCTTCTCAAGACCAGGTCCCTCAAAGTTTTAGATATACTTCTTTGTAGTTTCCTTTGCTTGTCCTTTCCTGATATGATGATGATGTGATGATATCAGGGTTTATGTCTTTTAATGTAATTATTTTTGTTTAGGTTTGTGTTGATGTTATGCTATTTTGTTGTTATGATAATTGATATCAATATCCTTAATGTATCCAATCTTTATTTGATATCAATAAAAAATGACTTATTTTTATTAATTATTTTTGTTACTTGTTTGAAATATGAGTTTGCCTATATGATAATCATGTTTTAATTAATCTAAAAGTGTTATAAATTAACTTGTATTACCAAATTAATTTTATTATGAAATCTAATTTTTCATAAATTTAAGTTAACTTATAACTTGATCAAGTTAATGATATAAATCTCATGTTCTTTTTAGTCAAACATAATTTATATATTATTATTTCAATTTCGATGTCTTATTATTTTATTTCTCATTTCAATATAATTATCTTCGTAATTAAAGAAATTTGATTTTTAAATTATTAATTTTAGAATGATTAATTAAAAAAATTTATATAAAAAAGAAATGTACAATGTATATAAAAATTGAAAGAATGCGCAATTGTTCCCAAAATAAAAAGAGGCACAAAATTAGCTCAAATATAAAAAGATGCATAAAGTGTGCCATAAATATTTGAAAAGATACGCAATTCCACCAATTGAATATGTTATTTCTTCTATCATTTAATTTTTATTTCAAATCATTTTAATTTTCAATTGTATTTTATTTTAAAAATTAAATTAACTAATATTTATTTTGTCACTTTTATAATACTTCTCGTTATCTAATTGTCTAGAATGCTTCATGACTTAATCAATTTTTCTTATCTATTTGTTCTTTAATTTAGATTTTTTGAATCTTTCTTTTTCATCTAATGGTAAATAACTTTGTTATTGCAATTATATTTAAATCTCTTTCAAGATTAATTATTATGATTTCTCATCTGACATATTTAATTTCAACCATTTTTTTCCCTGTTTGTTGTTGTCAAAAGTGGGAGTAATATATTGTTTTTGTGTTGTTTATTTTTTGTTTTTTGAGTTGTTTTATTATTTTATTGTTTTTGTTTTGTTTGTGTTATTTTAGTTTTTTTTTTGTGATTGGGTTTGTATTTTTTGGTTTTTATTATTTGTGTTTTATATGTTTTAAAAATAAAAAAAGAAGTGGTTTTTGTGTGCTTCATGGAATTTCCCTATATTCATATATTTATTCTTTTAGGGGGAGCAAAGGAAAAAATTAGGATATACAAGTTCACTCAAAAAATAATTATTTTGTCATCATAAAAAAGGGGGAGATTATGGAGATAGTTGCAACCTAGTTTTTTTATTGTTGATATTCTTGCAACATGTATGTTTTTGATGATTTTAAATATTATTATTTTTAATTACAATTTCTCCCAACATATTTTAGATGTATTATTATGTTATTTGTGTGTACTAACATTTTAGGAAAATTATACTTCGGATTATTGAAGACTTCAAATCAAATCAGTTTAGGATTTATTATAAATGAAGTATGCATTTTTTATTTTATTGAGTTTGATAGAGTGTGGTTTTAATTGAGTAACTGTGCACTCACTCATTGGGGGAGAGTTTAAATTCTGTAATTTTTAAATTAATTGTACAGTACGAAGTCATTTCATACAAGACTATTTGTTCAATTATGTTCCTCTACGAGAAGTCAAACGAACAGAAGGTAGAAATTTTTTTTAAGTATGGACCATATTATATGATATCATAATCATACTATACGATGTCGTCATCGTACTTATGCCTTCTAGTGTACGAGTTGGATTGGTCCTTTTTTGTCCCAACAAATTAAACCTATTTTTGAATGGTTCATACCAAACTATGTCATCATTGTACGTATGCCACCCAGTGTACGAGTTAGATGGGTCCCTTTTCATCCCGATGAATTCAAAGTTTTTCTAGACAGATCATATTGTATAATGTCATCATCGTATATACGCCATACAGTGTATGAGTTGGATGGGTCCCTTTTCATGTTGATGAACTTTAAAATTTTCTAAACTGATCATACCATACGATATCTTCAACGTACTTACGCCATCAAAAGTACGAAAATGTGGGGTCCCTCTTCATCCCGGCGAAGATGAAAAATATTCTAACTATTTGTAAAGTACAAACTTGGTTTGTACTGGATGATCATTGTGTATAAAATCATTTTGTATAGATTCACAACAATTTCGTAAGCAATAGTTTGTTAAACTGTTCGTACGTACGAACATACGATCGTATAGTATGATCGTACACACTCAAAATAGAAAATTTCAAAATTTTAAATGGTTTTTTGTGTCTTACATATAAAAGGTCTTTTAAAACTAACGTAAAAGAGTCCATTATATTTCAAGAGCTAGTAAAAGAATGCATTTGGGAGAGTGTTTGAGACAGATTTCTTGCAAGAGAAGTGTGAAGGGTTCACAAGGTTATGCAAAGGTAAGGATCTCTTTGTGTTTTCGTTTACAACTCTTCTTTTCTTCTTTCAAGTTGCTCGAGGGAAGATCTTTGAAGTAAGATGATCATACTTTATCGATACTTGGAGGGTTTGAATAGACGACGGTACTCTTCCAACACTTGAAGGCTGTGAAAAGATGATGGTACTCTGCTGACACTTGGAGGGTATGAATGGATGATGGTTCTCTCTTGACAATTGAAGGGTGTGAAAGGATGATGGTTCTCTGGTGACACTTAGAGAGTGTGAAAGGATGATGGTTCTCTGCCACACAAGGGATTATTAGAAGAGAGGAATTGTAAAGGCTTCTCCGCCTTGACCTGGGGGCAAAATGAGAGTCACTTTGGTAATAGTGCAATACTTGAAGAGGGAGTCTTCAGGGAGTGGATGTAAGTCTTTTTAGGCCGAACCACTATAAATCTTTGTGTCAATTATTTTTTATATTTATTTACTACAATTTTGTTATTATGGTTGAAAAGCTTTTTCAAAAATATAATCATTTTTGGAAATTAATTAAAATGGTTTTCTATCAAAATCTAAGAGAATTTTTTAAATTGTCAATTCACCCCCACTCTTGGTTAGCCTTGGGACAATAGCTCAGGTTTAACAACCTATACGAAATCAACACAAATAACCTTTTTGGATATTCCTGCTTGTTCTTGTGTTTTTTTGTCGAGGCTATATATCACACTCATTTTTAACTATACATATGACCACTATGTGTAATAAATAAATAGCATGATTATATTAAAAATATTTTTAATAGATATATAGAAAGAGCCGTCATTAGTACTCAACATATTTTTTGCATCATCAATTTAAAATATAAGAATTAGCTTTTTTTTTAAAGGCAACCTTATTCAAACTTGAATGTTCGATAGGGATGTTAAGCCCTATTGAACTAGACCCAAGGGTAACCGAGAGGGGGGGGGGGGGGGGTGAATTGGTTTTTTTTTTTTTAAAAAAAACGTTAAGCAAAAGCACAATCACAACCAAACCAAGATTCACCATAAAAAACAAAGTGTGAAAATTAAATGCAGAAGTATAATAAGAAAGAACACACAAGATTTTATAATGGTTCGGTCAACTTGACCTATGTCCACTCCCCGGAGTCTCTCCTCCGAGTATTGCACTAAATATAGTGTCTCTCCTTTTTCCCCCACAACAAGGCGGAGAAGCCCGTACAAAAACTCCTTTCCAACTCCTTTTTCTTCCACTAGAAGTAGACAGAGAATCTCAATTAGATGCTGAAGTAGATCTTTCTAGAACCCTGAAGGAACCAAAGATGACAACCATAGAAGACGATGATGGATCCTTACTTGGAGCAACATTTGTGAAACCCCTCACAAAATCCCCATCATAAGATCCTCTCTCTCTCCCTTGCTCTCCCTCTCTTCTTGGCTCTTTTGGGGTAGGACAGTAGTAAAAGTTACTTGTGAAGAACAAGAGATTTTTTAAACAAGGGCTCCAAAATAGCCCTAATTAGCAAGTAGTTGGCAAATATAATCCAGAATGATAGTATATTATCCTGTATTATTAGTAAAATTTAGTACAGATCATCCCGAGCATGGCCATGAATAGTGCAAGGCCTATTTTTGATCATCTAGAAGGAATAAAGGTTTGTGAACTGATCGTCCCGTATGATCCTGTGATTGTCCAGGACGGTATGATCGAGCAATCAAACCTTAATTATTTTTCTTAATAACCAGATTAATTTAGGCATAATTTCACTACATTTTCCAGGATGATGTCCTGAATGATGTTAAAAAATAATAGATGCCTAAATAGATCTAGCGGCTGATTCTTTCTGATTTGAGCCTATCATCACGACTGATGAAATATCATCTAGGATGATGCATTTAATTGAGGCTGCATTAATCTGGATGCCCTAATTAGGGTTTTTATTTTTAACAGATCATCCAGGCCAATTTTGGGATCACCCCGGACGATGTGATCAAAACAAAAAACTCTAATCAAAGAAATAAAAAATATTCCTCTAAGTGTGTGTGTACAAGGTTACTTGGCATCAGGACCCACATTGTTACAAAGGACTCAAGAAAAGGTAAAAGGCACTTGACCTATATTACAAACTAACTTAGTCCTAATCTATCCAATCTTGAGCAGGTTTAATTTACAGTTTGATCTTGTGGACCTGAAACATTAGTAGGCAAGGCAGTTGTAGAAAAACATAAATGTTAGATACTATAAAAATTTTATTCCCTGAAATCTGATTTTGCATCAATCTCCCCCTATTTGATGATGACATATAGTCAAAAACATGAACAAAAGTAAAATAGTATGATGAAACAACTTCAAATACTACTCTCACTTTTGACATCACGAAATGGAGGAGGCAAAACTAGAAAAAAAAATGAAAGAGAAAACAAACGCAAAGTTTTTTTAAACAAAGCATGAATATGATAAAATCTTCATTTGATTGAATTAAAAATTTTTTAAGAACAATGTGTTAACATCGTCGAAATCCAAAAAATGGTAGAATAGTCGATCCGGTTAGCCCTTGCTCAAACTTCTCTCAGGGAAAAAACTTCTTTTGAAAACAAAAGATCTAACTCAGAAAAGCCAATTAGATAAGAAAAAGAGATCCATTAAAAACTTGGTTTCAGAAAATATCTTATAGAATAATACACCAAAGTAATTTATTACAATCACAAAATTCAAAATCAAGCCTTTGAAATTATCAAGTGACACATGAATTCTTCTAAGTTTTAAAGGTTTGAAAGAGAAAAAAAGCTTGATTTTGGTGGGCTCATTTTATGCCTCTCATCAATTTTGCGCATTTTTTGATTTTTGATACACTTTATGTATCTTTCTAAATTTGATGTCATTGCACATCATTTGATTTGGCATCATTGGCCTCTTTTAATTTTATTTTTGTAAGCTACATCCTTTTTAAAAAATCTTAAATACTCTTAGTTGTGAGGATATCTTCCAAATATTAGAGAAGAAAATTCTTTCTCTCTAATATAAAGAAGAGTAAACCATAAAACAAAATCAAATTCATATGATAAATGTAATGACAAGATTTCAAAGAACATGAAAGTAATATAAAGACTTTGAATATTTTATATATAAGACAGGTTACTGTAGCAAGATAGAAAAGATCTTAATCACAGATTTCAATTGTTAATTTGAGATAGACTTTTATTTAGAAAAGAAAATTATACCACTAAAAGAGGTTAGAGGGAGGGAAATAATAAATAGTTTTTCTCCCTTTAACTGATTTAGGGATATTTGAGATTGACTATAAATTTTAAAAAATAAAAAATAAGGCAAAAAATATCATTTTATCTATGACCAAAAAGAAAACAAAAGTAAAAACATCAGAGATGAAAATGTTACAGAATAACAACAAATAACAATCAATACTCAAAACTAAAAATGATAAAACAAAAAATAATAACAACTATAGACCAGAAAAAACATGCAAATAATAATTTATTAAGCAGCAAGATTATGCAATTAAGAGTGGCGAGCCTTCGCTGTCCAAGTACCACATGCTCTCATGAGGCCTTTTGTGAGAGCAAGCCTGTAAGATCTTCAAACATACAATTTAGGAACCCAAATAGGTTTGGGTCACTTCTTATAGAAAGAAGAATGCAATGTATATGTGTTATATTATGAATCATACAATTTGGGTCTCCACACCCAATGTGTACTATGGTGAACACAACAAGTGTATAAGATGTGCTCTAGCATGCCACATGAAAAACGTCTAACTCCAGAAAATGGATTTACTAATATGCTCGAGTTATATTGCCTCTTCCTAGGTTTAAAAAATTTTGGTTTTGAATCATGACTGAAAGACTATTCAGGTGTGGGTGTATTCCTATTTTTCTCAAATGCATTCAATTTAGCTTTAAACCTCGAGTTAGCACTTTATAAAATGGCATTGTAAACTCTCAAATAGTGCTCTGTATGATCTTATTCTTCAATATAAGTTTTAAAATCAATTTCAAGTGAGGTGTAGGATGCTTTCAATGAATCATGCTTAATAACCAACTCAGAATGCTTTTTATTCAATTCATCAAACTCATCAAGTAATACCATGTGATTGCTATCAATTTGAGTGTGATCTTTACTTAAATTTTCATGCTCTTTTTACAAATTTGAAAATTCCAATTTCAGACTAGCTTGAGTTTTCTTAATTTTCTTATATGATGCATGAATGTTCTCACAAACTTCAAAAAATTGATTATAGGTTGGTTCACATACCTCTTCTTGGTCAGGCTGACCAAGATGATCAATCATCATGCACAAGTTTGTTATCTCTTCTTCAGCTTCACTCTCAGATGAGTTAGATGTAGAATCCTCCCAAAAAGCCTTTTGGAATCACTTCTCATTCTTTTCTTTTCTGAACTTGGGTATCTCCTCACCCTTCTCCTTGCTTGGTCTTTAAGTATAGGGCAATCATCTTTGACATGTCCAGGATTGCTGCATTAAAAAAAGATAACATCAAAGAAACTTTATAATTTTTTCTATTCTTACATTTGTTCCATTATTGATGGTGCTTGTGATTCTTCCTTAGAAATATTTTGAATTGCCTAGTGATTAAGGAAACATCATCACTTTCAGACTCAAAAGAATAAGTGTCTGAGTTATTATCCTTCAATGCCAAAGTTTTCTCCTTCTTTTGCTCACCTGCATCAAGTTATCTTTGTTTCACTCCATGCTCATAAGCAATGAGTGATCCAAGTAAATTATCAACAAAAAAGTATTCAAATCCTTGTATTTAATAATTATAGTGATCTTAGCATCAAAAGAAGAAGACAAACATCTCAAAATTTTATTTACTCTTTCATAGTTAGTTAGCTCTCTTCCTAAGGCATGCAATGATGTGATGATTTGAGTATAACTAGTATACAAGTCAGAAATTGATTCAGTAGGTATCATACAAAAAAGTTTATAGTCATGCAATAAAATATTCAACCTAGATTATTTAACTTTGTTGGTTCCTTCATAAGTAATACACAATCTATCCCAAATCTTTTTATCAGTAGTACAAGTTAAAACACGCATATAATATTAAGATTTCAAAGCACAAAAAAAATTCAAGCATTTTTCATTTAGTTGAGCTAAATTCCTATCATTAAGAGTCTATTTAGTAAAAGGAAGTAAAGTAGTAATGCCATTAGTTTTATGAGATAGAGGTGTATAACCATCCTTAACTAGCATCCATATGTGATAGTCAATCAATTGTAAAAATGTAGATAAGCGAGTTTTCCAAAAATCAATAAGAATTTTTGTCTAATAAAGGTGGCCGTGTAATAGAATATCCTTCCGCAGTATTACGATTACCAAAGTTAGCCATTGATCAAAATTCAAAAAATTTTAAACTTAATTTTAAGAATCCCACTCTGATACCACTTGAAGTTTGATAGGGAAGTTAAGCCTTAAAGAATTAGTCCCAAGGCTAACCAAGAGGGGAGGGAGGGGAAGGGGTGAATTTGTATTTAAAAAAATTCTTTAAGCAAAAGCACAATCATAACCAAACCAAGATTTACCATAGAAATTAAAATGTAAAAGTTAAATGCAGAAGTATAAGAAAGAACACACTATATTTTATAGTGGTTTGGTCAACCTGACCTACGTCCACTTCCCAGAGCCGCTCCTATGTGTATTGCACTAAATATAATGTCTCACCTTTTTTCCCCACTGCAAGGCGGAGAAGCCCGTACAAAAACTCCTTTTCATTAACCCCGGTGAAGAAGAGAACCAAATTCATTTTGCTTCCACCATAACCAGGAAGAGAACCCAACTCCTTTTGCTTCCTCCAGAAGCAATAGAAAAACCTTGATCAGATGCTAAAGTAGACCTCTCTAGAACCTCAAAGGAACTAGGGATGACGACTGGAGAAGGCGACGACAGATCCTTTCTTGGAGAAAACCTTTGGAAACCCCTCATAAACTCCTCCTCACAAGATCCTCTCTCTCTCTCTCTCCCTTGCTCTCACTTGCTCTCCCTCTTCTCTTGGCCCTCTCAAGTCAGGACAATAGAAAAAAACACTTACTCGTGAAGAATAAAAGATATTTTAAACAAGGGCTTCAAAATAGCCCAAATTAGCAACTATTAGGCAAATATCATCGAGGATGATAGTAATCATTTTGTATGATTAGTTTAATTTGATAAATATCATCCAGACCATCACCCTTAATGGATGTCGGGATGATGGAAAAATAACTAGATCGTCCAGGACAATCTCACGATCGTTCGGGCTAATTTGTACAAAATGGTACATATTGTCCAGAACATCGCCCTTAATGAATATCTGAACGATGGAAAAATAGCTTGATTATCTGGGCCGATCAAAGGATCTTCCTGGACGATTAGTACAACTCAGTATAAATCATCCAGAGCATCGTCTTAAAATAGAGCCAGGCCAATTTTTGATCATCCAGAAGGAACCAAGGTTTGTGAACTGATCAACTCGTATGATCCTTTGATTGTCCCATAAAACCTTAATTGATTTCCTTAATTACTAGATTAATTTAGGCAAACTTTTATTGCATTATCCAGGATGATGTCCAAAAATAACAAATGCCTAAATAGATCTGGTGGCTGATTCTTTCTGATTTGAGCCTATCATCCTGGCCAATGAAATATCATCCAAAACAATGGGCTTAATTATGGCTACCTTAATATGGATGCTCTAATTAGGGTTTTTGTTTTTAATTGATCATTCAGGCTAATTTTGGGATCATCCTAGATGATGTGATCAAAATACAAAACTCTAATCAAACATATAGAAATTTTCCCCCAAGTGTGTATGTGCAAGGTTACTTAGCATTAGAACTGACATTATTACAAATGACTCAATAAAAGGTAAAAGAAACTTGACATACATTATAAACTGACTCAATTCTAATCTTCCCAATCTTGAGCAGGTTCAATTTTTAGTGTTAACTTGTGGACCTAAAATGTTAGTAGAAAAGGCGTTTGTAGAAAAATAGAAATGTTTGCTATCATCAAAATTCTATTCCCTGAAATTAAATTCGCAACAAAACTAAAGTCTTCCCAAATAAAATTACTAAATAGAGTAAAGTTAGCACACAAATTTGCTAACTCATTACAATTCCTATCTAGACAATTAAAAATGACATGACTGAAATCCCTTATAAAAGCAAGATCTTCTAACTCCTAGCCACCTTTGGTCAAAGCATCTTGAAGAAATTTGATAATGTTGGAATTGTTGCCTTTATTGATAATCCCTCTATAGTTGAAAATCCAATCTTTAATAACATTCTTTAAAGATTGAATAGCTAAATGTTCCAACCGTGAAACATCCCAATGAACACATGGATGTCCAAATGCCAGTAAAAAATCTGTCGCTACTATCTCAAAATACTCCTCCAATTCTAGCTCTATATGAAGATAGAAGTGAGACATAAACATAACATTTAACCAATCGAAAGGAGGAGGATGCCAAATATTTGACAGTCTGATCGACTGGTTAGCATCACAATGGCTCAAGTTGAAATTATAAGAAATGTTTTAAACTGAAGAGAAGCTCATAGCATTGGCCTCAATCACAACCAAGCTATTATCCATTTATTTATGAATGAATTTATTCCTAGCTTTCCATGAGAGAAACACAATAATTACAATTTAGATTTACCAGCATATTGTTATGCAAAGCAAGGATATTCAACCACTTACAACATTCTTCAAACTTTATCAAACAATGGGATTTCAAAGCCCCACAAGTTTAAATGTTGAAATACTTCTTTCAGTTTGATGCATCTGACTACAACATGCTTTATATCTTCAATCTCAATACAACATCTAGGACAAGCAACATTTCTTGTAATCTTCTGTAAGCTAACAAATGACCTATAGGATAGCATTATTAAATAACCTCCACCAAAATACCACCATCGGAGAAATTAGTTTAGCCTTTTTGATCCATTTCCAAAATTGTGAGTAATACTTATCTTGTAATGAAGATTCAAATGCTAAGGCTGAAATGGTTTTGCTAGAATTTTGATAGATAAGCTCCATCTTATCTTCTGCAAATTCTAGTTTGATACTTAATAGAGTTACAAATACACTAGTTCTTTACCAAAGAATTTTGAAAGTCCATTTTCATTCCAGATTCCATCTATAATAAAACTATTTACTTAAACATCATTATTTTCTAGAGGCACCACAAATGCTGGCCATTTGTTGATGCATTTGTCCATAATCCAATTATCTTTATAGACAGCAATAGAACCACCATCCATAATGAACCTCCTTACAATTGGATTGAGCAATCTACAACCGTCAGTAATTATTTTCCAAGAAGATGAGAACCCTTTCTTTATAGTTCCAACATCAATAACGTACTATATTTTGGAGCAAGAGTCCTGTGCAACAATGATTCTTTGTCTTGAACAAATTTCCAAGCCAGTCTAGTCCATAATGCAGCAACGTTTGATGAACATGAATGTAATCCATGACCTTTCCACTTCAAAGGCTTCCACAGTACATTCCAACTAACTTAGTGTAAACCCATTTTAACAATTGACTTGTTTCATATAAAGCTTCTACACAACTTGTCAAGCTCCTCAAGTACTTGTTTCAGGATAAGAGAGTGTGTACAATGAAATATGGGATAAGAAAGTATTAAAGATTTAACAAGAATAAACTTCCTCGCTAAAGAGATGAATTTGCTACCCCAAACATTTACCATCCTCAAGGCTTTGTCAATGATGAACTAAAAATCATCACCTACTAGTCTTCTCAAACCAATTTTAACACCAAGATAATGGAATTATTTTACTAATTTAAAACCCATAATATGAGAAATTGCTTTCTTTTTTATTTTTAACAAATTTACTAAAAAGAGTAGCAGATTTGTTAATATTGATATGTTGACCTGTCCAACCAAAAAAGTTATTAAGTATCCCCTTAATCTCCTTCACATCCTTAATAGTAGCTTCAAAAAAGATAATAACATCATCTGCATATAGTAAATGTGAAATCCTTGGCACAATTGAACTAATGCGAATCCCAATTGAATCACCTCTTTAAATAAAAGTATTAAATAAGAGTTTTTTTTTTAAAAAAAATGCAAAGAGCAAAATTTTATTAAATCAACTAAGAACATATAAATTCCTCCTTCAACACATTAATAAAAGAAGGAGGAATACTACTATCATTCAGATCCTTCCAAAAGAAATATGAACTAATAGCAAGGTTAGCACACATATCAGCTAACTTATTACAATCTCTTCTAGCAAAAGAAAAAACAACTTGTTTAAAATCTTTAAGAAAATCTAAATCCTTTGGGTTTAGAAATTCTTCAGAAATAGAATTATTGTGAAAAGCCCTTTGCAAGAGTGAAATAACAATAAGATTACCACCTTCAATCATAATATCTTTAGCATCAAGCATCCAATCTTGAACATACCTTCTTAATGGTAGAATAGAGAGTACTTCAACTTGAGCAATGTCCCAGTGATTAATATTGTAACCAAATGCTCCATAAAACCTTCCCTTGTCATCTCTGAATACACCTCCAATACCGGCAACATAATTATTGGATAAAGAAGCGTCCACGTTGCATTTGACCCAATCAGGAGGTGGAGGAAGCCAAGCTTTCATTTCCAGCACTGAGTGGTGCTGATTAGCTTCCCAGTTAACCCGAACTGGATTGTCACGGAACAATCCGAATGAAAAATCTAAAGCATTAGCTGCTAAGAAGGAGAAGCTGTCTTCATTTCCACCATGAGTAATTTTATTTCTGCTTTTCCAACGTACAAAAATCATTGAGCAGTATAAATTTCCAATTATTGGATTCTACACTGAAAACTTCCTTAAAGCATATATACACTCATCCAAAGAAATGAAAGAAGGCAACTGAAAATTCTACTTATTCATCTTATTACAGACATTTTTGATAATTTTGCATTTAACTGCAATATGCTCCGTGTCTTCTAGGGTTTGACAAAGTCTTGAACATTCTTTATCTAGAATTATACCTCTATGATGAAGAAAAAAATTAGAAGGTAAAGTATTTCTACAAAGACGCCACCAAAATAATTCAACTTGGGGTCTAAGTTTTAGCTTCTTTGTCCAATTCTAGTTTAAAGTATCCAAGTCAAGTTCTCTTAGTTTTTCAAAAGCAAGAGCAGCCACTATCTTTCCTGAGCATTTAGAAATGAATTCCAAGCTGTCACAATCAGTATTAGAATGGATCAAAACTTGTCTGATTAAATTGATGAGCTGCGTACCAGAATGTTTCTTTAAGTATTCAACATTCCATTCCCTGTTTTTGATAAAAGCTGAAAGATTACAGCTATGATGATACAAGATAGATGTAAAGTTAGGCCACGTATTCAAGCATTTATCCAAAAGCCATACATCATTCATAGTATTCACATTTTGTCCATTACAAATCTTCCATCTTAAAAGCGGGTAAAGATATTTTGCTCCATTTAAAATAATTCTCCATGAAGAAGAAGAATAGTTTCTATTTCCATCTTCCCAAAGATCTTTCCCATATTTTGCAGATAGAGTCTTATTCAATAGAGAAGAAGGATTAGATATAAAATTAAGAGCCAACTTGGCTCTTAAAGGACCAATTCTATTCAGCACCGAGTGCAACCCTCTACCGCCTTTGTTCTTTGGTTTGCACAAAACATCCCAAGCAACATAATGAATACCAAAGCTCCCATCTCTTTTATTCCATAAAATATTTCTGCACATCTTCTCAATTTCTTTTAAAACACTCAAAGGAACAAGTGATATGGTAGATACAAAAATGGACAAGGAAAGGAAAGAAGGATTTAACAAAACAATCTTCCCTTCAAGTGAAATGAACTTGTTTCCCGACAAATTCAATTTGGAAACAGCTTTGTCAATCAAATAATTGAAATCTGACTTGATTAGCCTACTTAAAATAATCTTTGTACCAAGAAAATCTAGTTCTTTCTTAACTTTAAAGTTCATCAATCTAGAAAGATTTTTAATAGAACTTTTAGACATGGATTTACTAAAAATCAAGGATGATTTGCCTGTGTTTATAGCTTGTCCAGTCTTCATGCAGTAATTCTCCAAGATTGCTGAAATTATCTTCAAGCATATCTTTTTTGCCTCTAAGAAGATGATTATGTCGTCTGCATACATAAGGTGTGATATTAAAGGAGCATTTGGAGAGATTCTCATCTCAATATTGCTACCTTTCCTAGATAATTCTTCAGATAAAAGTTGGGAGCACATGATAAAGAGATAGGGAGAGAGTGGACATCCTTGCCTAAAACCACATTTAGACTCAATCCAATTTGAATAATTTCCATTGATCAAAATTGAGAATTTCGGATTCATAATGCATTGCGTAATAAGATATGATTTTTTTTTAAAACCCAAACCAATGAAACACTTGTTTAAGAGTAGGCGAACACATTCTATCATATGCTTGCTCCATATCCACTTTAATAGAAACAAATCCCTTTTTAGATTTTGAAAATGTAAATTTATGAAAAAGTTCTTGAGCAAGAAGGATTTGCTCCGACATAAGTCTACCTTTGACAAAAGCATATTGAACTTCTGAAATCATCTTGGGAAATAGATTACTCATTCTATTTAGTATCATGCTAGCCATAATTTTGTAGATTGAATTACATAAGCTAATGGGTGTGAAATTGGTTGGTAAAATAGGATTATTTACCTTAGGAATAAGAACCACATTAGTATGTTTCCAATCCATGCACATAGAACCTATCTTGAAGAATTGATTTATAGCATTCCACATGTCAATATGGATAATATGCCAATAAGCTTTGATAAAGGAATATGAAATTCCATCTCTACCTGGAGCTTTGTTAGAACCCAGATTTTTAACCACTGTTTCCAATTCTTCTTTAGTTAAAAAAAACTCAAGTCCTCTTAAGCTTCCTATGAAGTATTTCCTCTTCCTCATCAAAATCCACTTTTTTCCATGATTCTGGCACGGTCATGCAACATAGAGTCAGCATCATTAAGGACTTTAGAACAAGGAGGCCAATTATCTATTGAGAAGGATCTATTACGCCATTTGTTTTTGAAAAAGTTCAAAAATTCTTCTGTAATCTCCTTAATATTAACAATCAGAGTACCAGCATTGTTTTTTAATTGATTGATCCAATTATTATTTCTTCTAGCAGAAGTCGAAGCACGAAAGAATTTTGAATTGCTATCTCCATCTTCAAGCCAACGAGATTTTGATCTTTGTCTCCACCATGTACATAACCGTCCAAGTGTAGCATTCAGTTCCTGGACCTTGGATCTCAGTTGTTCAGTTTTCTAATTAGAAAAATCTTCAGATGATGATTCTTCTACTTGAAGCTCCATAATCTTCTTTTTTAAATTATTCTTCAATTCTGATAAAATTTAATGCTTAGCCTTATTCCAGAAAAATAGGGCTTTTAAGGATCTTCTGAATTTATGGTTCTAAATAGTGTCTGCACTGCCTCCAGCAGGTTTGTTCCAAGCAAACCATACCACCGAATGAGAAGCCAGGTAAGAAAGCCAAGCATCTTCAAATCTCAAATTAAAATTATAATGAGTAGGTGGAGAAGAAATCCTTAACATAATAGGACAATGGTCAGATGCAATATGAGCTAGATGTTTAACAACAGTAAAAATAAGGTGATTTAAAGCTATGCAGTTAAGTACGCAGCGATCCAATCTCTCTAAGATTCTAGCTTTCCCTGTTTTGTTATTACACCAAGTGTAATTGGGACCAATGAATATAGTGTCATGAAAATCACAATCTCTCATAAATGAGAGCATGTCTTGCATTCCTTGGGACAAAGAGATTTTTTCCTCGTTTTTTATCATCATGAGATAAGTTACAATTGAAGTCTCCTCACATAACCATAGGATGTTTAGTTGATTTAAATTTCTCCAATTTGTTCCAAAGAGATCTTCTTTCATACCAATAAGTACTACCATAAATTGTGTCTAAGATCCAAGAAGACTTGTTTATAATTTTAAATTTTCCCACCACTAGCTGATTTGATTCATCCATAACCGAAAAACTAGCTAAGTCCGACCTACAACAAATAAGAATTATACCAGATAAACCACTTGCAGGAAATAAATGAAAATCCCAATTGTCTCCTATAACTCTTTTAAATTCCAAAGAATCTAAAGAAGAAATTTTGGTCTCAATGAGACCAACAAAGATAGCATCAATTTCCTTTATAAACTCCTTCAAATACTGGGAGGCTTCAACTTTTCTTGCCCCCATACAGTTCCAGAAAATAAATGAAATCATTTTGGATTAGAAGTGTTGAGTCCAGTAATTAGGTTGTTAAGCCTAAGTAAATGTCCCAAGGCTACCAAGAGGGGGGTGAATTGGTAGTTTTAAAAATTTTAAACCCTCTTAATAATAAAGTTGAACCGAAATAAAATTTTCTTTTAAAGTGTGTAGAAAAATGTTTTTCAACCACAGAGTTGTTAAAACTGAAATTTAAAGTGCGGAAACGTAAAAGCAATAAAGTAAATGACACCAGATTTATAGTGGTTCGGTCTATAACCAGACCTACATCCACTCCTCAGAGGCGCCCTCTGAGTATTGCACTAATACCACAAAGTGACTCTCCTTAAGCACCCACAGCAAGGCGGAGAAGCCTGTACAAAACACTCTTTTCACCACTACCCGGTGCGGCAGAGAACCGTCGTCCTTTTACACAATCCACAGTGCTGGCAGAGAACTGTTGTCCTTTTACACTCTCCTAGTGTTGGCAGAGAACCCTACGACTGTTCACACTCTTCAAGTGTAGGCAGAGAACCTTCGTCCTTTTACACTCTCCTAGTGTGGGCAGAGAACCCTTCGTCTGTTCACACTTTCCAAGTGTCGGCAGAGAATCGGATCTCCTTGACTGATCTTCTCACAAGAATCTAGAAGGAAGAAAGAAAAGAGTGAAGAAATCCAATTTCACAAGTAGAGACTCTTACCTTAGTAATCCAAGTGAAGCCTTCTCGCTCCAGTGGTAGGAATCCTCCTTTGAATGCTCTCTTCCACTCTCTCCTTGGTTATTCTCTCAAGAGGCACGAAGATCAAATGACAAAAAGATTGGGTGGCAGTCTAATTTGGACTATTTATAAAAAAGACATGAAAAACCACCCAAAAACTGCAAGTTTTCAATTCTGTACGCAGTGGATCGTCCTGTACGATCCTAGATCGTCCTGGACGATTTTACTTAAACGATCTGAAACGACCCAATTTGTATATGTGTACGAAATGACTTCGTACAGCTGATCGTCCTGTACGAACTAGGTTCGTCCAGTACGAACGGTTATTACAAGGTCGGTTCTAGAAACTGCTGAAAACTATTCTAAGTCGGTTCATCGTTTGGACGAAAATATGTTCGTCTGAACGAAAATTTTCCAGAGAGCCGATCGTCCTGGACGATTATTTATTTCGTCTGGACGAAAATTTTCCAGAGCACCAATCGCCGCGGACGATAATTTGTTTTCGTCTGGACGAAATTTTTCCAGAGAGCTGGTCGTCCGGTACGATATTTATTTTCGTCTGGACGAAAATTTTCCAGAGGACTGGTCACCTCGTACGATGATAAAATTCGTCTGGACGAAAATTTTACAGAGAACCAATCGTCCGGGACGATAATAAAATTCATCCTGGACGAATAGGACTTAGAAAAAGTTTTATAAGCAAGTTCCTATTCGTTCCAAGTGCTCTATAGGAGATAACTGACAGATCGTCCAGTACGATAAATATCGTCCTATACGATCAGTATAGAATTTTAAGATCTCCTTATGTGTGTGTGTAAGATTTTATTCACTCAATTACAATCACTCCCTTTCAAAATTAATTCAAAGAAAAGGCAAACTTCAAATAAACAAAATATCTCATGTTGAATTTGATTTGAAGTTTTCGTAGTCTGGAGTCTGATTTTCCTAAAATGTTAGTACACACAAGAGCAAATGCAAAACTTCTAAAATTGTTAGGAGATAACTATACATCTGAACAATAATGTTTGGAATCATCAAAACTACATAAGTTGCACAAATATAAATCATTCAAATAGCAACTATTCAAACAATCTCCCCCTTTTTGATGATGGCAAAACAATTATTATTAGTATGGTTTCAAGTTAAAACAAATCTCTGATCTCCTAAACTCCCCCTGAATTTATGAGTACATTAAAATAAGGAGGCATTAAAGAACAATATTTTTGTTTTTCAAATTTTTTAACACAAACAAAAAAAAACTTGTAAACAGAAATAAAAAAAAACTTGTAAACAGAAATAAAAAAATAGAAAACAAAAATAAAAATCACAAACACAATAATTTCTCCCCCTTTTTGACAGCAACAAAAAGTGAAGAAGAAAAAGACAAGAAATGTAAATAATTATATGAAATTCATTTTTAAAATTTAATCTAAATTGTGATCTGACATAGGGTATGCAATTTTAAACTAAAGATATTAGGTGAATCATAGAAATTCATAAAATTTAAGAAATGATATAACATTGTAAGTAAGAAGAATTTATCAAAGACATGATTCAATTTAGACATTTGACTATTGAAGATCATTACAAGAGAGATGTAAAAAAAATTTCTATATTTCAAAGTTCAATATAATATAAATGAACATAAGATCAATTTGAATTAAGAGATTGAATGAATTTGGAAAGAAGAGAATTACCTCATGTGGCGCTTTGCACATCTTTTCAAAGTTTTGGAGCACATTTTTGTGTATTTTTCTTTGGTTGGGCTTATTTTGTGACTCTTTTTCACTTTGCAAATTTTTGCGAATTCCTTTTGATTTTTGTACATTTGTACAATTTTTTCAAGAGTAATTTGACCAATTCTTTCCAAAATCTATAATCTAAAATTTCAAATATTTCTAGGTGCATAAATATCATTTGAGCATAGAAATACAAAATAAGAAAACATCAAAATTGCAATAATAATATTAACTTTTATGTAGTCTAAATGAATAGACATGAATTTAAAAGTTCTAATTACAACAAGTTATAAACAATTTATAAATTTAGAAAGTCTAGATTTTCTAATATAGATAATCTCAAATTACAATCGAATTTAAGCACTATGTAGATTAAATAATACTAATGAAATTCACAAACATTAACCACATTTCAAAACAAATCTAATAGAAACAAACTTTCATTAAAATTAAAAGAACGGATTACACATAAAAAAAAGATACATTGAACTTAAAAAACAATATAAAAACAATCACAATAACACAGGTAAGATAAAAACAAAACAAACAAAAAACAAAAAAAATACAACAGACACACATAAAAAAAATCTACTGTTCTGGAGGAGGAGGAGGAATGCCGCCAAAGAGATTGAAGTAGGAAGCCATCAACATGACATTGGTATTAATTTCATGAACTTCATCTTTAATGTTACCAATGTCTTGTTGCTGCTGCGTAAGTTGAGCATCAAATTGATCAAATCTTTGATCAATGTGAGTCTCTAGTCTATCAAATCTCTCAATCAGATTCTGGTAATCTGATTGAGAAGCAGAAGCTTGCACTCCTTCCTCTTCTTCTTCTTCTGAAGCACTAGCATGTGCTTTTTCTTTTTCCTCCTTGAAGAGCAATCTGAATGATGCATCGTTATAGTAAACTGGCTCTTCATATTCTTCATCAGGATGCACTATATTGTACTTCTTCTCCAAAATATAAGTAATTAAATGCCCTAATGAAATGTTCTTCTTTCTCTTCTGATCAGGATGTCCTATTTCTGAAAGCCCATAGATATGATCTAGGATGAGTTGGGCTTCATCAATAGGATGTCTTTGCATGATTAAAAAAGTTAGACAAGAAAGGAGAGGAGTAATGTTAATCCTATCACCAGCTTTAGGAATAATTGAGGATCTAAGGATATGCTGGATGATTCGGGCATCTTGGGTCATACCGGCCACTCTAGCAACATGATTGTCAATCGCATTTTCTCTAATTACCCTATTGATTTGAAACCATTTGAAGGAGGTTTCTGACATTAGGGTGTGGGCTCTATATCCCTCAGTTCTTAAGTTTAAAAATGCACCAAGGTCGTGCTTGGTGATCTCAACTTTTTTCTTAAAAACAAAAGAACTAATGATAGAGTGGTCAGAATTGAAACTCATGTTGGCTAGAAAGTAGTGGTAGGTTTGTTTATTGTAGAGATGGACGAGAGAAAGAATGAACTGAAATTGGGTTGAGGCGAAGAGGTGCAATACCCGAAATTTCAACTCTGTTTGGATAAGAATGCGAGACGGAGTGATTTTTGCAGATGCAAAACGAGGAAAAGATTCCTCATTTGCCTTGGAAAGAAAGTTGTCTGGGGCATTCCTATTTGGTTTTCTCACCAAAACCTTTTGTCTTTTGCTAGAGGAGGCCATTGTCGATTTGATGTAGAAAGGGATTGAAAAAGAAGTTTGAAAGTGTGATTGTCAAGTTTGAAAGCCTTCATATTTAAAGAAAAACGATACGTTCGTCCTGGACGAAAATATTCGTCCTGGACGAAAAATTATCGTTCGTCTGGACGAAGTAATTTCGTACAGACGATCCAATTCGTCCAAAATGTAACGGCTTTTCGTATTCAACACAACTTACGATGCGTCCCTTCGTACAGGCTTTTTGACTTGACCGATCGTACAGACGAAAAAATTTAGTACAGACGATCAAAAAGTGAATCGTTTTAATGACTCTTGAAAACCGTCCCCTACAATGAACCGACACATGTTCGTACATACGAAAAAGTTTCGTACAGACGAAGTTCGTATTAAAAACTGTCTTATCCACTCAACCGCTGCATTCAATCGTCCCGACGTTTGAGAGAGGAAAAATTCATCCTGGACGATTACATATCGTACAGACAATCTAATTAAAAACTGCTCTCAAAACGGTTTAAATTCGGGCAAACTGTTCTTTCACACATCGTCCCGTACGAAAACAATTTCGTCCTGGACGATGTCCTCCAAAAAAAAAATTAATTTTAATTTTTTAAATTAACAAAAAATATTCAAAAAACACAGAAAACATAAAACAAAATCATAAATCCAAAAACAATTCATAAAAAAAAACAAACAATTCACAAAATCAAACAAAACAAAAAAAAAACAAAACAAAACACAACAAGTATCAATGTTGCAAAGACATTTTGGTTAAGCATTCAAATCAATAACACCAAGCCTTGTTCTTAAAGTACTGAAGGTATCAAAGGCTAAAGGTTTTGTAAAAATTTCTGCAAGTTGATTTTCAGTTGAAACATGTATGAGTTCAATTCTCCTTTGGATACATGATCCCTTATGAAATGATGCCTTATATCAATATGTTTGGTTCTAGAATGTTGAATAAGATTTTTGGAAATGCAAATAGCACTAGTATTGTCACAATAAATTGGAATAGTGCCTATAGTTAATCCTAAGTCAATCAACTGTTGTTTTAACCAAAGTACTTGTGCCACACAACTTCCTAAAGCAATGTATTCTGCTTCTGCAGTAGATAGTGCCACTGAATTTTGTTTTCTACTAGACCATGAAACTAATGAATTTCCAATGAATTGACATGTTCCAGAAGTGCTTTTCCTATCCACTCTACAGCCTGCAAAGTCAGAATCTGAGTAACCAATAATTTCAAATGAAGAGCTAAACTTAGGATACCAAATTCCTAAGTTTTGAGTTCCTAGTAGATATCTTAAAATCCTTTTTACTGCTGTCAAATGTGATTCTTTTGGATCTGATTGAAATCTAGCACATAAGCAAACACTAAACATAATATCTGGTCGGCTAGCAGTCAAGTAAAGTAAAGATCCAATTATCCCTCTAAATTTCTTTTGATCAACAGATTTTCCCTTAAGGTCTTTATCCAACTGAACTGAAGAACTCATTGGTGTACTAACAGGTTTAGCATTGTCCATTTCATATTTTTTGAGGATGTCCTTAATATATTTGGTTTGACTAAGAAAAGTACCTTCCTCAAGTTGCTTAATGCTAAATCCTAGAAAGTAATTTAAATCTCCCATTAGACTCATTTCAAATTCACTACTCATTGTTTTAGAAAAATCATCACAAAGATGTTTATTTGAAGATCCAAAGATGATGTCATCCACATAAATTTGAACAATAAGTATATCCTTTCCAATTTTCTTAAAAAAGAGAGTTGTATCCACACTTCCTTTTTCAAAAGATCTTTCAAGTAGGAAGGTGCTTAACCTCTCATACCAAGCCCTAGGTGCCTGTTTCAATCCATATAATGCCTTTTTTAATTTGAAAACATGATTTGGAAATTTAGAATTTTCAAAACCTGGAGGTTGTTCTACAAAAACATCTTCTTCAATTACCCCATTTAAAAAGGCACTTTTGACATCCATTTGAAATAATTTAAAACCTTTAAAACAGGCAAAGGCTAGTAAAACCCTAATTGCTTCAAGTCTAGCTACAGGGGCAAAAGTTTCCTCAAAATCAATTCCTTCAATTTGATTATACCCCTTAGCTACTAATCTAGCCTTATTTCTAATGACTACTCCTGAGTCATTCATTTTATTTTTGAACACCCACTTGGTTCCAACAACACTTTGATCTTTTGGCCTTGTAGTTAGTTCCCAAACTTTATTTCTTACAAATTGATTTAACTCTTCTTGCATGGCCAATATCCAAAATTCATCTGAAAGTGCTTGATCAATGTTAGTGGGTTCAATAGTTGAAATAAAGGCTGAATGATTGACTTCCTTGTTTAATCCACGCCTAGTTCTAACACCCTCACTTGGTTCACCTATAATCAATTCCTTTGGATGGTTTTTAGAAAATCTCAAATCTCTAGGCAAAGGGTCTTCTCTTTCTAAATTTTCTTCCACATTTTCTTCCAAATTTAATCTATCAATCTTTTGGGAGTTTTCTTCAATTTCTTCTTCAACAACTTTTGGCTCTTCCATGTTTCCATTTTCATCAAAAACAACATGTGTGGTTTCTTCAATGACTAAAGTTCTTTTGTTGAATACTCTATAAGATTTTCCAACACTTGAATATCCAACAAAAATTCCTTCATCTGATTTTGGATCAAATTTTCCTAAGGCAGATTTTCCATTATTATGTATGAACACCTTGCAACCAAATACATGCAAATGAGACAAATTTGGTGTTCTACCTTTTAGCAACTCATAGGGTGTTTTATTCAAATTTGATCTCACATTCACCCTATTCAGAACATAGCATGCAGTGCTAACCGCCTCAGCCCAAAAATATCTAGGAAGTGAGTATTCTGCTAACATTGCTCGGGCGGCTTCTATTAATGTTCTGTTCTTTCTTTCAACTACTCCATTTTGTTGAGGAGTTCTAGGTGCAGAAAAATTGTGATCAATCCCCTTTTCTTTACAGAAATCTTCAAATCTTTCATTTTCAAATTCTCCTCCATGATCACTTTGTATAGAAATTATTTCACATCCTAGTTTTCTTTGTATCCAAGTTGAAAAATTTCTGAATTCCTCAAATGATTCACTCTTATGAAAAAGAAATTTAACCCAGGTGAATCTTGAAAAATCATCTACTATAACAAATCCATATACCTTTCCTCCTAGACTTACCGTGCTTACAGGTCCAAAAAGATCCATGTGAAGAATTTCTAATGGTTTACTGGTCCTAAGATCTTTAATGGACTTAAAAGAGGACTTCACTTGTTTTCCTAGTTGACATGCATCACACAGATGGTCCTTAGTAAAGTCTAGTTTAGGTATTCCTCTCACCAAATTCTTTTGGGTAATTTTTCTAAGATTTTTCATACTAGAATGACAAAGTCTCCTATGCCAAAGCCATGATTCATCACACACAGTTTTCAAACAAAAAGCAGTAGGAGATTGAATATAATTTAAATCTAGCATGTAGACATTGTTCACCCTTTTTCCATTTAAAACAATTTTCCCATTTAGGCTAATTATGCAGCTAGTAGGTAAAAATTTTACATTATAGCCCTTATCACATAGCTGACTTATGCTAAGCAAATTATGTTTTAAGCCTTCAACTAATAAAACATTGTCTATGAAAAAGTTTTTTAAATTTCCAATCATACCTGATCCAACCACTTTCTTTGTGGTATTATCTCCAAGTGTAACCTTGCCTCCACTCCTGGCTTCCAGCGTTATGAATTGAGCAGTATCTCCAGTCATGTGCTTAGAACATCCGCTGTCCAGGTACCATATACTCTCACGAGGTCTTGTGTGAGAGCACATCTGCAAAATTCTCAAATGTTAGACCTGGGAACCCAAACTAGTTTGGGTTCACCTTTATGAAATTTATAATCAGATGCATGTGTGATATGTCTAGGTTTATGCATCTTAGTTCTCCACACCAAATTAGGTTTCATCTTTAAAGTGCAGGTGTGAGATATATGTCCCAAAAATCCACAATTGTTACATTTAACATTAGGAAAAATATTCCTATGTTTTCTTTCATATGATTGTCTTCTAAGGGATTTCATGAATTTAGGATAATATTTAGGATTTGTAAAATCTTCAAGTTTAGGGGGGTTCCTATTATCCTCGAGAGCTCTTATAGTAAGTTTGTAAAATGAATTCATATCCTCCAAGATTCGATTTGTATAATTGATTCTATATGTCTTGCTCTCAGATTCATCCTTAAATTTCTTAAATTCTTTTTCAAGTTCAGCATAGGATGATTTTAAATTCTCAAAATTTTTATTCAAGTCATCATATTCATCAAGTAGTTTCATGTGGTTTCTATCAATTAAAGCATGATCTTTCCTAAGGATTTCGTGTTCCTTATTAAGCTCTTCCAATTCTAAAACTAAACTAGCATGCATCTTTTTCGTTTTCCTATATGCATCATGCATGTGTTCAGAAACTTCAAATAATTCATTATAAGTTAAATCACATACCTCTTCTTGATCTGATTGTTCAGATTTATCTGCCATCAAGCAAAGGTTGGTGACTTCTTCTTCTTTTTCAGTCTCAGATGAGTCTGAAGCTGAGTCCGCCCAAAAAGCCTTTTGAAACTTCTTCTTGCCCTTCTTTACCATTGGTTTCTCCTCTACCTTCTCCTTGCTAGGAGTGGCTTTGAGTTTTGGACAATCAGTCTTTATATGACCTAGTTTCCTGCATTCATAACAAATCACTTCATTAGAAACCTTGCCATTTCTGTTATACTTACCTCTATTCCATTGCTGGCGTCTCTTCTGCTTCCTCTTTAAAAAGCTTCTGAATTGTCTAGTCATCAGTGCAATATCGTCTTCATCCTCAGGTTGTGAGTGTTCACTTTCTGACTCTTCCACATTTAGTGCAATATTCTTGTCCTTTCTTGGTTCACCTGCATCAATCTTTCTTTGACTTACTCCTTGCTCGTAAGCAATGAGTGAACCAAGAAGATTGTCAATTGAATAAATGTTCAGATCTTTAGACTCTGTAATTGCAGTAATTTTAGCATCATATGCAGTAGGTAAACAACGAAGAATCTTATTAACCATTTCAGCATTTGTTAATTCCCTACCAAGTGCATGCAAAGAGGTGACAATTTGAGTGAATCTTGTGTACATGTCAGATATAGATTCATTAGGTTTCATGCGAAATAATTTGTAGTCATGTAATAAGATATTGAGTCTTGATTGCTTAACCTCATTTGTCCCTTCATAAGTAATACAAAGTCTATCCCATATGTCTTTTCCGCTTTTACAAGTGGAAACTCGCATGTAGTCTTCAGATTTTAAAGCACAAAAGAAACTATTTAAACATTTCGCATTTAATTGTGCTAAGTCACGTTCTTCTATAGTCCAATCTGCATAAGGTGTTTATACCCTAATTCCATCAACTAATCTAGTTGGTTTTGTGTAACCTTCCTGGACTAGCATCCACATGCGATAATCAAGTGACTGTAAGAAAGTAGACATGCTTGTTTTCCAAAAATCAAAAGGAATATTATCAAACAGTGGAGGTCTAGTGATAGAGTAACCCTCAGGTGTGTTTCGGTTTCCAAATGTAGCCATCTACGTTAATCAAAAAGTAGTTCAAACTTATGATTTTGAAACAAAACTCTGATACCACTTGTTGAGTCCAGTAATTAGGTTGTTAAGCCTAAGTAAATGTCCCAAGGCTACCAAGAGGGGGGTGAATTGATAGTTTTAAAAATTTTAAACCCTCTTAATAATAAATTTGAACCGAAATAAAATTTTCTTTTAAAGTTTGTAGAAAAATATTTTTCAACCACAGAGTTGTTAAAACTGAAATTTAAAGTGCGGAAACGTAAAAGCAATAAAGTAAATGACACCAGATTTATAGTGGTTCGGTCTATAACCAGACCTACATCCACTCCTCAGAGGCGCCCTCTGAGTATTGCACTAATACCACAAAGTGACTCTCCTTAAGCACCCACAGCAAGGCGGAGAAGCCTGTACAAAACGCTCTTTTCACCACTACCCGGTGCGGCAGAGAACCGTCGTCCTTTTACACAATCCACAGTGCTGGCAGAGAACCGTCGTCCTTTTACACTCTCCTAGTGTTGGCAGAGAACCCTACGGCTGTTCACACTCTCCAAGTGTAGGCAGAGAACCTTCGTCCTTTTACACTCTCCTAGTGTGGGCAGAGAACCCTTCGTCTGTTCACACTTTCCAAGTGTCGGCAGAGAACCGGATCTCCTTGTCTGATCTTCTCACAAGAATCTAGAAGGAAGAAAGAAAAGAGTGAAGAAATCTAATTTCACAAGTAGAGACTCTTACCTTAGTAATCCAAGTGAAGCCTTCTCGCTCCAGTGGTAGGAATCCTCCTTTGAATGCTCTCTTCCACTCTCTCCTTGGCTATTCTCTCAAGAGGCACGAAGATCAAATGACAAAAAGATTGGGTGGCAGTCTAATTTGGACTATTTATAAAAAAGATATGAAAAACTGCCCAAAAACTGCAAGTTTTCAATTCTGTACGCAGTGGATCGTCCTATACGATCCTGGATCGTCCTGGACGATTTTACTTAAACGATCTGAAATGACCCAATTTGTATATGTGTACGAAATGACTTCGTACAGCTAATCGTTCTGTACGAACTAGGTTCGTCCAGTACGAACGGTTATTACAAGGTCGGTTCTAGAAACTGCTGAAAACTGTTCTAAGTCGGTTCATCGTTTGGACAAAAATATGTTCGTCTGGACGAAAATTTTCCAGAGAGCTGATCGTCCTGGACGATTATTTATTTCGTCTGGACGAAAATTTTCCAGAGCACCAATCGCCGCGGACGATAATTTGTTTTCGTCTGGACGAAAATTTTCCAGAGAGCTGGTCGTCCGGTACGATATTTATTTTCGTCTGGACGAAAATTTTCCAGAGGACTGGTCGCCTCGTACGATGATACAATTCGTCTGGACAAAAATTTTACAGAGAACCAATCGTCCGGGACGATAATAAAATTCGTCCTGGACGAATAGGACTTAGAAAAAATTTTATAAGCAAGTTCCTATTCGTTCCAAGTGCTCTATAGGAGATAACTGACAGATCGTCCAGTACGATAAATATCGTCCTGTATGATCAGTATAGAATTTTAAGATCTCCTTATGTGTGTGTGTAAGATTTTATTCACTCAATTACAATCACTCCCTTTCAAAATTAATTCAAAGAAAAGGCAAACTTCAAATAAACAAAATATCTCATGTTGAATTTGATTTGAAGTTTTCGTAGTCTGGAGTCTGATTTTCCTGAAATGTTAGTACACACAAGAGCAAATGCAAAACTTCTAAAATTGTTAGGAGATAACTATACATCTGAACAATAATGTTTGGAATCATCAAAACTACATAAGTTACACAAATATAAATCATTCAAATAGCAACTATTCAAAGTAGAAGTGGGAAAAGACCCACTACTTTTCCTTTTGATTATTTCTCCTTTCCTGAGTTTAGAAGATAAACTGACATTACCCAAAGAATTCAATTCCTTCTGATGTTTGAATTTGAAATTAGCTGGTGTCTTAGCTGTAACTAGGTTGGTAATTTCTTCAATGATATCTTCACGACTCTCTCCATTTTTAACAAATTTGTCAACTTTTTCAATACACATAGATTTTTGATCTATAGAAAGAATGGTATTAACAGAAACAAATTTTGGAATTATATTAATTCCTGAGACATCTGTTCTAGATATTAAATTCTTTTTTCCTTCTTCAAAGGCAATCAAAGTATCTTCTTTGGAAATAGTCACATTTCCCTCTTCATTCACATTATGAAGTAAGGAGAACATGCTTTTATTCTCAACAAAATCACTTATCAAATCTTTTTTATTTAACAGTTCAGCAGAATTACTGTTAGAAAGCAAATTAACCTTCTCCACATTCTGTTTAATTATTTCTTCTTGAGCATTCACAGCAGATTTATGATAGGGAATACCTTAGTTTGCAAGTAATCCCTTATGATCTACCTGAGTTCGCAAGCAACCCTTCCCTTTTGAAATGTATGATATAGAATTAGAATTGTTCATCTCCAAACCTTCCAGATGACAGTCCAGACTTTTGAGATTATTCTTCACAGCAGTAACAAATTTCTGGATTTTTGCATTATTGTGAGCTTCAACAATTTCACCTTCTTCTATAATTGATTGAACCAAGGCTGGATTATCATTATGAATTGATTCTTTATGTATAGGAACATATTTCCTAAAAACTTTATTTTTCTTGAATTTCACCTGAATCCAAGGACCTAATTCATCTTGGTCTTTGGAAATAGCTGCTTCTCGATTCAGATTTTTTATAACACCATTAGAAATATGAGCAGGAGTAATTGAAGAAGGACAATTGTTCTTCAAATGACCAATCTTACCACAATGAAAACAAAGGGAAGAAATCTTCTCATATTCAACTCTTTGGAATGATCTACCATGATTTCCTTCAATCCAAACTCCTTTCGGTAAATTTTTTTAAGATCAATGCGAACACAGACACGAGCATATTCTCTCTTACCCCATTTAAATGAATTTCCATCTATATATAAAGGAACTCCTATCATAGTTGCAATTCTATAGATATTATGTTCATCCCAACAGTGTAGAGGTAAGGACGGTAAGCAAATCCAAATCGGTGTTGCAAGACCTTTAAGAGATTCTGGGGAGAAATTGGGGGACCATCTATCCAAACCAATTAAATTTCCTCCTGTAAACCAGGGACCTCATTCTAGTATTTCTTCCACAGCTTCTGGATTGTAAAAAGAACAAAGGATCCAATTGAGGCCCAAGGTTAAGATGAAATTTACCAAATCTGGACCATTGTTTTCGGAGCTCCTTGCTACAGATAGGGAATGGAATATTGCTACCAAGAATTTTTGTAACCGGAGAGTTCCTTAAAACATGAGAATTAGCATCTTCAAGATGTGAATTCATAATAACATCAACCCCATCATCAGTAATGGGAGTAGAATTCAAATCATAATTGATTTTGATGTGTTGTGTCTTCCTCCAAGCATTAGGAATTTTCTCTTTATCACCAAGATCTTAATTTGCCAAATCTTCTCCTACTACCTTCTTACCAGATACAGCTTGCACAAAACTCTTCTTCGGCAGATCAGTAGAACAATCAAAAGGAAGCTTATCATTTAAATGAAAAGGATTGTTAATAAAATTATGTTTATTCTCATTTATCTCTGGCCAAAGGTTAGAGATTGCATTTGAACAACTGAATTTATTAACAAAAATCTTCACGTTTGATGAAGAAGCTTCAATGTTGTTATTATCCCGGATCAAATCTGCACTGGGATACTTTGGAGTATTCTCATCTGAATGATGAATAATACCTTTACCTTTTCCAATAACAAAATTAGTAGTCTTCTTCAAAGGCGATTCACTAACCTCTCTGATAATTAGCGGTCGAGCAGTAGTTCTAGCTCGAGCTTCACCAGAACGATGTATCGATTCATCTGATACCTTGATGTATCCTTCCAAATGATCATTAATGGTAGACGCGTAGACCAAAGATCGGCGGCTGTCCTCCGTCATCGCCAAGAGCCGGCGATGATGGTAGGTGAAAACCGTGAATTGAAAATTCATAATTTTTTGGCTATTTCTCTCTCTAACGGCTGTTTCTAAGTTATGACCCTTTTTTACCCTAGTTAAAAAAATGAAAAACTAATAAAAATGTGTAGTTTCCCACTATTAGATAAGATTTGAGAGCAAAGAATATATAGAAGAGGAGACAAAGGACAACCTTGACAAAATTTGCTCCTTGCCTTAATCCACTCTGAGAAGTTGACACTAATTATCAAAGAAAACCTTGGATCTTTAACACATTCCAATATGAAATTGGAAAACTTGGTAGGAAACCCAAAATATTCCAAAACATTCTTTAGTGTAGACCAACACATAGAATTATATGCTTATTCCAAGTCAATTTTGAATGACACAAGACCTATTAAAGATCTATAATACATGAACTTGTGGAACACTTCTTGATCAACCAACACATGATCCGACAATGATCTTCCTTTCAAAAATGTTGCTTTCTCCTCAGAGATAAGTTTTGGAATAACAAAAATAAATCTATTCAAAATCACCTTTGCTGCCACTTTTTAAACAGAATTATATAGACTAATAGGTTTATAGTTAGAAGGACACAACATGCTGCTCACCTTAGGTATAAGCACAATTAAGGTTCCTTTCCAAACTTCAGTCATATCTCTAAAACAAAGAAATTATTTAATAGCTCTCCAAAAATCTACTTTAATAATGTCCCAATAAGCTTTAGGAAAGGCATAGGAGATACCATCTTTGCTAGGAGCAATATTACCTCTAGCTTGCTTTAAAAGCAGCTCCACTTCTTCCAAGGTAAATTCCCTGTTCAACAAATATTTAATATCATCATTCAAACATTCATTGGAATAGGCCATCCATCCAGATTATAGCTCCTCTAATTCCTTTTTTGTTTTTAGAATTGAAAAAACACCTCTTCAATCTGTTTTTGATCTTCCACCAGCACATCATTGTCATGTTTGACTTTATTAATGATATTTGAATTCCTCCATGCACTAGCATATGATTGAAAAAACTAGGATTTACAATCTCCCTCCATCATCTATTTTACATTTGCTCATTGTCTCCACCTAGTATTCAACCGAGCCATAGTTAAATTCAGCTCATTCACCTTAGCCTAGAGAATCTTGCATTCCTCTTTTGAGAGAAATCCAATGTATGATTCTATAGTTTGTAGCTCTAAGATATCATTAAACAGACAATTCTTTAATTGGCTTAAACTCTTGAGCTTGGCTTTACTCCAATAAAACAAAGACTTCAAAGCTCTCTTAAATTTGATAATTAGAATGTGTGGATAGCTCCCATAATAAACCTTATTCCACTCTATCCTCACCAAAGCAGAAGAGGCTGGGAAAGATGCCCAAACATCCTAAAATTTGATGTTCCTTTTAGCTACAGAATTAAATTCAAGAAGATTAAGTAGAATTGGACAATGGTCCGATGCCACTCTAGACAAATGTTTACCCACCATACTCTGGGAGGAGTTTATAGTAGTTGAATTAAGAAAACACCTATCCAATCTTTTTAGGATTTGTGCCCCTCCAACCTTGTTATTGCACCAAGTAAACTTTGGGCCAATGCATCCAACCTCATGAAAGTCATTATTAAACAAATAAGACATCATCTCCTTGGATCCTTGGAAAAAAAAAATTCCCTCCTCTCTTGTCTTCTTATGAAATCAAACAATTAAAGTCTCCACCCACCACCATAGGCAAGTTTGTGGTAGAAAACTTTTCCAACCACTCCCACAGGTATTTTCTTTTATAAAAAATCTTTGTTTCCATAAACAGAAGTGATCCTCCATATACCATTGTTAATTATATAAATATATCAAATTACCGATTGGGAAGAAGATTCAAAAATAGAAAATGTAGCCATATTGGATTTCCTTAAGACAAGATACCACCAGCAAACCTTCTGAGGGCCCTTGAACATCGTCCCAACCATCACCAATCAACATATTGACTTCATTTCTATCAATAAAAGATGATTTGGATTCCAATAAACCCAAAAAAAAAGCACCATGAAATTTTACAAACTCCTTGATATATAAAGAAACTCTCTTCTAGTTAGCTCCTCTATAATTCCAAAAAGCAATAGATGACATTATTGAAAAGTAGGGGAATAGTTCCCCATTTTACCTTTCATATCCATGTCCAATCTTCTTCTCCTAGTAGACAAACTAATCGGCTCTAAGCCTTTTAGATGTTAAAATTTTTTCTTTTTATAATGAGAGGAGCCACCATCTTAATTTCCCAATTCAACAGCGTACCCATCCAGGGGACCAATTATAGAGCCTCCAACAACATTAGCATCTTCAAGAGGCACCACATTCTCCTTCCTTGACAGAGTTATTTCACCTTCCTCATTAATGTCATTTAGAAGTTTGAATTTGTTATCAACATTAGTAAAGTAGCATGGAATAAAAAACTTACCCACATCAGGTTCGGTCGCTTGAATTAAACTATTATGCATAAGACCATCCTGAGGAGGGGTAACATCAGCAGCTTCCAGATCAGGCTCTAAAATACCTCCATTAAAACATTAACAGCTTCAACTTTCTTTCTTTTGGGTTCACCAAACTAGGTCCCCTCCTCACATCAACCTCCACTGGACGATGATTAAACCTCACAATGAGAGGATTTTTAATCCTCTTTTTCCCATAGTTTACATGCATCCATGGACCATATCCTACTTTATCATCACAAACACCTTCAACCATAGCCTCATGAGTAGCTTTGAGATTATCTTCCACAGTTGGAATTTCTAAACTATCCACCTTCTCATATTGTTTAGAAATAATCTTAGACTCTACTCTATTCTCCACACAATCCTTCTTAAGATGCCCAATCTTACCATAATTATGGTACAGGTTGGGGATTCTTTCATATTTAATCCATTGAAAGAATTTCCCAAAGCTTCCCTCCACCCAAACTCCAAATAGAAATTTAGCATCCAACTTGATGCGAATACAAATTCATCCAAATTCCCTTCTTCCCCACTGAAACATATTTCCATCCAATTTATCATTATCTTCAATTATTACATTCTTCCCCTTATTAATTACTTCAATTTCCTTCAATTCTTACATGATAATAAACCACCTTCATTAATGATTAAAGGCATGCCACTTCTAATCTTAGGTTTTACACCTTGAATGAAGAATTCTTTCCCATCTCCAAATGCCGGTGGAGACAAAGAGAATGAACAAACCGAAGCATAAGAACTACGTGAAGAAGATTGGCAAACATCGTATGGACTACCAAGGCTAGCAACCCTTCGTGACCACCAAAAAAAAATTGTGAAACTCGTGAAATCAAAATTTGAAAAGACCCTCTATCTCTCATTTCCCAGAGCTTCTCTCTCTAGTTTCTTCTAAATAAAAGAATTAGCTAGGCATAATCTGAATAACAAGAAAACTAATTTTCATTAAACTCATTGAAAAATGAAAATACAAGATAGAAATATCAATACGAAGGATCAAAAGATCTCCTCTATACTCCACCCTTAATTTAGAGAGTGTTTCAAAAAATACAAGCAAAATACTCCAAATGATTGTCTCTTGTACTTCCCTAGTCTACCTTAGATTTTACTCTAAAAAGGAACTAGAGAAGTGCTCTAAAAAGTAATTTTATACAAGTGATTGAACTTCCCCACAAACATAAAAATATAATTATTTACAAAAAAATTATAAAAAGTTATCTGGCACAACGACACTTGAGATAGTGGCGTTGCGACTCCCTTGAAGTAAACTAGCACCTTCGTGCATAAGCATTTGGATTACTACAACACTCAATAATGTGGATAAGTTATTTAGTGAACAATTTCAAGTTTTCACTGAGAGAACATAGAATCGAATGTTAGAACTATAATGTCATGATGATGTTGGCATTCAAGCACTGCAGCTGCCGAGTAGAAAAAAGGGCATTGAGGCATGAGAAATTATGGTGCTACGGTATTTGAAAATAGATAATCTAGCACTACCAAACTAATTTTTTAGCATCACGATGCTAATATTATTGCGGCTAAATATATGTTTCTACCATAGTGCTTACAAACATAGAACTTGGCGGCTTAATGTCATTAGTCGGGCACCTTGACGATATTGAAGGCAGTGCTATGGCATAGTTTAATCAAACACCGTGATGTTTTAGACTATTTAAATTTTTTGTCATTTTTTTGTTTTTTTGGCATAAATTAACAAAATAACACATTTTCACTAAAAATAAAATAAATAAAATAATATATACTCCATAAACTCATACAATAAAAAAATCTATAGTTCTTATCAATGAAATAATCAAACCAAAAATGATATTTTAATATTAATAAATTATAGGATAATATAATATTTTTTAAAAATAGTGGAAATAAACAAAGTTATGATTATAGTTTTGAAAAATACTAACAATTATCCTAAAGAGTCATTTTTATTATTGCTTAATTTTAATTTGTACATCATTAATATAATAATTTACTTTTGAATTCTAATTGCATAATGTAGTTTAAAGATTAGATGAGATTGTAGTTAAATTAATTTGTTATATATTGACAAGCATTTGTACTAGTTCTCATATCTTATCCTTTATGAATTTATGTATAAGATTATAGTCAAACTCTAATCTTATATGTAATAAAATTTTCTTATGTACTAACTTTCTTTTTCTTATTCTCTTTTCTTTTTTTTTTTTTAACTCTATAACTTTTCTTTTAAATTTTTATTTTTTATGATTACATTGTTAATTATTTTTATTATCAATTTTTCTTTAAATATACTTACCATCTTAATGCGTTTAATGTATAAATTTAATAAGATGGCTACGTCCAAATTTAGGTTTCTCATGATTTTTAATTTTAATCTACACATATATAATTTTAATTTTAAATATTCATGTTAAATTTAATGACTAATATATAAATATATAACTCATAAATTTTAGTTATATCAATAATTTAAACGATCTAAGTTGTTACTTATTAGTTTTAAAATCTATGAATTACAAAGTAGAGTTCATTTGAGCTATGATCTATGATTTTATTATTATCCAAATTTCACATAATTTTTTATTATGAATTCATCATAAAACTTAAATCTAAAATTCAAATTTCAGTCTACCATCAATCTCAATTCTATATTCTACCTTTAATAAATTCTTCTTGTTCTAGGTAGTTTGTTGTAGTTACATTCCTTTATATAGGTCAACTTGACTATCAAGACATTCTCTAGATTAAAAATCATCTCTAACTTAATTTTAGAAATATAATTTTTAATCATTTAAAGCGTACTTTCAGGAGTTGATAAATTCAATACATGATATTCTCATGATCTATTATGTAGTCTAAAATTTGTAAGTTCAATAATTAATACAAAATTTTGCTTCACTTATAGAAAAATTTGGAGGCAAATATACCTTAAAATCCTTTGAAAATGTGAACATTCTCTATGGACAATCATTAAAGTAAGGAAACTGTTGCGACTCTTTACTCACGAGTTTATATTTTTGATGATAACAAACATTATGACTCACATCTTTATGTTCCATAGTATTTTTCATTCTATACTTGTTTTGTGTGTATACTAATATTTCAGAGAAATTATACTCCAGATTGTCAAAGACTTCAAGACATATTAGATTAAGTTTTCTTGTAGTGCAATATGTAATTTTTCTATTTTTCCTGAGTCTGGGAGAGTTTGATTGTAATTTGATTACCATGCACACACACCTTGGGGGAATATAAAATTTTTTTTTTTTAACTAATCATACTGTATAATTTTGTGATAGTATAGGATTATTTGCCCTGAATGTTCCTCTTGAATGAAGTTAATCAAATCATACATTGGGAATTTCTTAGTACTGTTTGTACTGCACAAAATTACTTTTATACAGATAACATCTAGAGTATGAAATGGGCTTGTCCATGTTTATACCATACAAAGCATGATTTAATTTAACTAGTTTATACTGCACGATATAGGGTTCATACAAAAGGTGACAAGAGTACAAAATAGGTTTGTATAAAATTTTATCGATTGAACTTTTTCAAAAATTTAACTATTCATACAAGATGATGTTAGTTCATAAAGACGAATTTAAACTGTTCATATGGGACTATGTGCATTTTGTAGGGATGATGAAAGTGGGTCCGTACCAGTTTGTACATACAAATTTGAACTATTCATATTAGCACTATGTGTTTATATAGATCATTTGTATGATACTATATATGATCGTACAATATGATCGTAAGACAAATTTCTTGCAATTTTTAGTTTTTGGATGATTTTTCATGTCTTTTCGAGATAAGAAGTCCTAAAAACTATCATTAAACACCTTTTTTGACAATTTCTCTTTAGAGTGGCCATTGAGTGTGAGTGTTTGGGAGAGATTGTGAGAGTGAAGTGTGAGAGATCAAGTGAGGGGAAGTTGTGAGGGATTCATATGGTTTCCCAAAGTGAGGATCTCTTTGTCTCCATCAAGTTTATGCCCATCTCCTCTAGGGGATCTTAAGTGAAATTCTTCAATATTATGTCGTGGGTTCTCTGCCTTCACTAGGGGATGTAAAAAGATGACAGTTATTTACCTTCACCAAGAGGGTGAAAAAGAATGACAAATCTTTGCCATCATCAGAAGGGTGAAAAGGATGACGGTTCTCTACTTTCATAAGGTGGGTCAAAAAGGATGACAATTCTCTAACTTCACCAGGAGGGTGAAAAAGGATTATGGTTCTCTTCCTTCACTAGGAAGGTGAAAAAGGATGACATATTTTTCCTTCACCAGGGAGGGCGTAAAATGACAACTATTCTCTACCGGATCGGTTTGGTGGAAGAGAGTTAATAAGGGCTTATATGCCTTGCTGTGAGAACAAAAAGAGAGTTACTATTGTTTAGTGAAATACCAGAAGGAGTCTTCATAGAGTGGATGTAGGTCTAATTGGACCGAACCACTATAAAATTTGGTGTTCTTCTATTCTCTTTTATTTTCCTTATTTTTATTTTATGCAGTTTAATGTTTTGTGGTTGAAAAATCTTTTGTGAAAATCATATTCAAACAAGTACACATTTTGCTCATTTCATGGGATGGGTGCTTTTCTCATTTCATGATTCAGAACAATTTGAGGTTGTTATGAATAACGGTCCATGGTTTGTCAATGGGAAGATAATAGGTAAGGACAAGTGGTCTCAAAACTTTTCTCCTAATTATTTAAAAGGCTTGACTGCTCCAACTTGGATAAGGCTTCCAAATCTTCCTCTTCACTGCTGGGATAACATTAATATTTGTAGAATTGCTTCAATGGTTGGGAAACCAAATTTGATAGATGGGAATATGTTCCAATGGGGAAGGAGAGAATTCAGAAGGGTATGTGTCCGAATCAATCTGGATAAAAAGCTTCATTTGGGTGTTTGGGTTGAAGGCCATACAGGGAAATTCTATCAAAAGATAGAATACGAACGAATACCGAATTTCTCTTTCAACTGTGGAATTATTGGCCACAATAAAGAAGGCTGTAAAGAAGAAAATTGAAATACTAGTATTGCTGAGAAGAAATCTTGTTCTGGTATTAACATTACTGAAAGAACCATTTAGGCTTATAAAAGATCAGTTGGACTAATTGATGAAAATGGTTATGGTCCTTGGCTTATAGTGAACCGAGGAAAGAAAAGATCCTATAATCCCATTCAACTCCAGAATCATTCAATCCAGAATAAGAATTTGACGGTGTGGAAAAGGAAGGAATCTCAAATTAATAATGTTGATAATATGAAGGAAGACAGAAGAATTCCTACTGATAAGGAGAATGAAACAACAACAAGGATTGATTCTGCAGTTGAGAAAGCAGATTTGGCAGAGAAAGTTATCCATCAACCAGAGCACATTACTAATCCCAGATCTTCTAATCCAGGTATTGAGAATGTTTTGATCCCAACATTTGGAAATAAATTCAGCATTTTGAGCAGTGAAGTTGAAGAAGGGGAGATAGTTCAAGAAATCCTACAAGAAATTCCAGCAATAAAAGAACAACCATAAATTGAAAAATCTAAGCATGACAGGAACAATAATCCATTGGAGCATTATATAGAAGAGCAATCCTTTATGGTGAAGAAGAAAAAATCAAAGCAACTAAAAGATTTGGGTCCTATAAGCTATAAACTTAGGAGTAGAAGAATGGAGCTGGAAGCTAAAGGTTCATTAGGGATTCAATCCCCTATCAATCATTAATGTATTCATTAGCTTTTTGGAATTGTAGAGGAGAAAAAACGAGGAGTGCTTCTCTATTCCTTAAAGAATTTGTAAGATTACATAATGTGATTTTTGTGGGTTTGCTTGAAACTAAATTGTCTTCTTTTGAGATGAAAGAAGTTATCACTCTTATTGGAGATGGATGGAATTATGTTATAGTTCCCTCTAGTGGTTTATCAGGAGGCATCATTGCTTTATGGAATACTAAGGTGGCTGATTTTTCTTTGATTGATTCTTCTAATCAATGCATTGTTGGAGATTTATTGGTTAATAGCTATTGTAAATGGAGGGTGGCGGTGGTTTATGCCAACAAGGATAGATGTAAAAGGAGGGATCTTTGGGATCTTATGGGAGCTCATTCTAGTATGATTTCCCTATGGTGATTGCTGGAGATTTCAATTTTCTCACTTCTAGGGAAGATAAGAAGGGAGGGAAAAGGTTTCAATATACCCAAGGTTAAAAGGAAATGGACGCTTTCTTCACCAACAATGATTACCATGAGGTAAGATTCATTGGACCTCATTTTACTTGGTGTAACAACGAAGTTGGAGGAACTCGTATCTTGGAAAGACTTGACAGGTGCTTCCTTAACTCTTCTGCATTAAATTTATCTTCTCAATTGGTTGTTAAACATTTAGCAAGAGTAGCATCCGATCATTGTCCTGTTATCCTCATCATTCTCAATTTGAAGTCACCAAAAGTGAATATCATCAAGTTTGAGGATGTGTGGGTTTCTTACCCAGCTGCTCTTTTGGTGGTGAAGAAAGCTTTTGTTAAGAGAGTTGCAATTTGCATGTTTTACATTCTTGCAACTTGTATAGTTTTGATGATTTCAAATATTATTATTTTATGTGTAGTTATCTCGTAACACTTTTTGGAAAATTTATTTTTGCTCTTGTATCTACTAATATTTCAGGAAAATAGAATTCTAAACTACTGAAGACTTGAAATCAAATTCAACATGAGATATCTTATATTTGTATCTTATAATTTTTGTATGAATTAAGTTTGAGAGGGAGTGATTGTAATTGAGTGAATAAACACACACACACACACACACACTTGATGAGATCTTAAAAATTTTGTAATGATCGTACGGGACGAATACAATTCATACGGAACGATCAGGTCAGTTATCTCCTTTTAAGAGCAATGGTGTGAACATGAGTTGGAAGAAATTTTTCTAAGTCCTGATCGTCCAGGACAAAATTATTTTCATGCCAGGATGAGTTAGGCTCTGTAAAATAGTTGTATAGATGAAATCCAAATCATCCCCGAACAAAGTTTTCTTTGTAAAAATTTCTTTCAGACAAAATCTATAATCGTGCCAGAATGACTTGGGCTCTATAAAAATTTTGTCCAGATGAAATCCAAATCGTCCCCTACCGAAGTCTTCTCTGTAAGAATTTTGTTTAGATGAAATTCATAATCATGCTAGGACGAGTTGCCCTCTATAAAAATTTCATCCGAACGAAGTCCTATTCATCCCAGGATGAAGGGAACCAACTTAAGTAAGTTAGATACATCCTGTGGTATTTTGGGAACCTACCTAAGAAATAATTGTTCATCCGGACGAACCTAGTTCGTACTAGATGATGATCATGTACGAACATAGTTCATACTAGTATTCATTTGTATCATTTCCAACAGTTTAAGTAAAATCGTCCAGGATGATCCACGATCGTACTGGACGATCCATTTCGTGCTGACTTGAATATTTGAAGTTTTTGGATGATTTTTGTCTCTCATATATAAGGTCCAATTTTTACTGCCACCCAATCTTTTTGCTCAATGATCTTCGTGCCTATTGAAAGAAGAGTCAAGGAGAGAGTGTGAGAGTGCATTCAAAGGAGGATTCCTACCACTGGAGCGTGAAGGCTTCTCTTAGTGTTCAAAGGTAAGAATCTCTACTTGTGATTTGAGATTACTTCACTTTTTCCTTTCTTCCTTCTAAAATTCTTGTGAGAAGATCTATCAAGGAGATCCGATATTCTGCCGACACTTAGAGAGTGTGAACAGCCGCGAGTTCTCTGCCCTCACTAGGAGAGTGTGAAAAGACGAAGGGTTCTCTGCCCACACTAGGAGAGTGTGAATGGACGAAGGGTTCTCTGCCCACATTAGGAGAGTGTGAAAGGATGAAGGGTTCTCTACCCACAATAGGAGAGTGTGAAAGGATGAAGGGTTCTCAGCCCACACTAGGAGAGTTTGAAAGGACGAACGGTTCTCTGCCAGCACTGGGGATAGTGTAAAAGGACGACGGTTCTCTGCCGCACCAGGTAGTGGTGAAAAAAGTTTTTTTAATGGCTTCTCTGCCTTACTGTGGGTGCAAAAGGAGAGTCACTAGTGGAATTAGTGAAATACTCGGAGGGTGACTCCAGGGAGTGGATGTAGGTCTGGTTTTGACCAAACCACTATAAATCTGGTGTCTTTATTTTTCCACTACTTTTTATTTTTGCGATTTAATATTTTAAAACTGCGGTTGAAAAACTATTTCTACAAAAATCACTAAAGTTTAAGTTTGGTGTAAAATACTCAAAAGAAGGATTAATTTTTAAAATACTAATTCACCCCCCCCCCCTCTTGGTTAGCCGTGGGACATAAACTTAGGCTTAACAACCTAATTCACAGTGAACGAGTTTCAACAAGTGGTATCAGAGCTTTGTTTCAAAATCAAAAGTTTAGACTACTTTTTTATTAATGTAGATGGCTACATTTGGAAACCAAAACATACCTGAGGGTTACTCTATTACTAGACCTCCACTGTTTAATGTAGATGGCTACATTTGAAAACCAAAGCATGTCTACTTTTTTACAGTCACTTGATTATCGTATGTGGATCTTTGTCCAGGAAGGATATACAAAACCAACAAGGTTAGTTGACGGAGTTAGAGTTGAAACACCTTTTGTAGACTAGATAATAGAAGAACGTGACTTAGCACAGCTTAACGCCAAATGCTTGAATAGTTTCTTTTGTGTTTTAAAATCAGAAGACTACAAGCGGGTTTCCACTTGCAAAAGTGGAAAGGAGATATGAGATGGACTTTGTATAACATATGTGGGAACTAATGAGGTTAAGCAATTTAGACTTAATATATTGTTGCATGATTATGAATAGTTTCACATGAAATCAAATGAATCTATTTCTGATATGTACACAAGAATCACACAAATAATCTCCTCTTTGCATGTATTGGGTAGGGAGTTAACAAATGCTGAAATGGTTAATAAGATTCTTCGTTGCTTACCTACTGTATATGATGTTAAAATTACTGCAATTATAGAATCTAATGATTTAAACATTTACTGTATTGACAATCTTCTTGATTCGCTTATTGCTTACGAGCAAGGAGTTAGACAAAGAAAGGTTGATGCAGGTGAACCACGAAGGGAGAAAAATATAGCACTAGAAGAGTCTGAGAGTGAACACTCACAACCTGAGGATGAAGATGACATCACATTAATGACCAGACAATTCAGAAGCTTTCTGAAGAGGAAGCAAAGGAGACGCCAGTAGTGGAATTGAGGTAAATTCAATAGAAATGCCAAGGTTTCAAATGAAATTATTTGCTATGAGTGTAGGAAACCTGGACATATAAAGATGAATTGCCCAAAAACTCAAAGCCAATTTTAGCAAGGAGAAGGTAGAGAAGAAACCATTTGTGAAGATGGGCAAGAAGAAGTTCCAATGAGCTTTTTGGGCGGACTCAGCTTCAGACTCGTCAAAAATAGAAAAGGAAGAGCAAGACATTAATCTATGCTTAATGGCTCAAAATCTTGATTAGTTAGATCAAGAAGAGGTATGTGACTTAACTTATGACGAACTTTTTAAAGTTTCTGAACACATGCATGAATCATATAGGAAAATGAAGATAATGCATGCTAGCCTTAGTTTAGAATTGGAAGAGCTTAAAAAGGAACATGAAATCCTTAGGAAAGATCATGCTTTGATTGATAACAACCCATGAAATTACTTGATGAGTTTGATGACTTGAATAAAAATCATGAGAATTTAAAATCATCCTATACAGAACTCGAGAAAGATCTTAATAATTCTATGGATGAATTTGAGAGCAAACTTTATAGAACCAATTATACAAATTGAATTTTGGAAGATATGAAGTCATTTTACAAATTAATGATAAAAGCTCTCGAGGATAATAGAATACCTCCTAAACTTGAAGATTTTACTAATCTTATTATGTATACTAAATTTATGCAATCCCTGAAAAGACAGATGAATGTTAGAAGACTTATAAAATCATTTCTAAAAGTAAAATGTAATAATTGTGGATTGTTTGGACATATAGCTCACACATGTATTTTGAAGACAAAAACTAATTTGGTGTGGAGACCTAAGATGCATAAACCTAGACATATCATACATGCATCTGATTATAATTACTAAAAGGTGAAACCAAACTTGTTTGGGTTCCCAGGTCTAATGTTTGATAATTTTGTATGGTCGCTCTCACACAAGACCTAGTGAGAGCCTATGGTACCTAGACAGCAGATGTTCAAAGCTTATGACTGGAGATACTGCTCAATTCATAATGCTGGAAGCCAGAAGTGGAGGTAAGGTTACTTGGAGATAACACCACAAGGAAGGTGGTTGGATCAGGTATGATTAGAAATTTTAAGAATTTTTTCATTGACAATGTGTTATTTGTAGAAGGCTTAAAGCATAATTTGTTAAGTATAAGCCAGCTATGTGATATGGGTTATTGTGTAAATTTTTTTCCTACTAGCTGCATATTAAGCCTAAATGATAAAGATGTTTTGAATGGTAAAAGGGTAAATAATATTTACATGCTAGATTTAAATTGCATTAATTCTCCTACTACTTTTTGTTTGAAAACTGTATGTGATGAGTCATGGCTATGGCATAGGAGACTTTGTCATTCTAACATGAAAAACCTTAGGAGGATTACCCAAAAGAACTTAGTGAGAGGTATACCTAAACTAGACTTTACCAAGAACCACCATTGTGATGCATGTCAACTAGGAAAGCAAGTGAAGTATTCTTATCAGTTCAATAAGGATCTTAGAACTAGTAAACATTTAGAGATTTTGCATATAGATCTTTTTGGACCTGTTGGAACTTTGAGTCTAGGAGGGAAGGTATACAGATTTGTGATTGTGGATGATTACTTAAGATTCACATGAGTTAGATTTCTATTTGATAAGAGTGAATCATTTGAGAAATTTAGAAATTTTTTGACTTGGATTCAAAGAAAACTAGGGTTTGAAATTATTTCTATACAAAGTGATCATGGAGGAGAATTTGAGAATAAGAAATTTGATAAAATTTGTAAGGAAAAAGGAATTGATCACAACATTTCTGCACCTAGAACCCCTCAGCAGAATGGGATAGTCGAAAGGAAAAATAGAACATTAATAGAAGCCGCCCGAGCAATATTGGCAGAATACTCACTTCCAAAATATTTATGAGCTGAGGCGGTTAGCACTGCATGTTTTGTTCTGAACAAGGTGAATGTAAGATCAAAATTAAATAAAACACCCTATTAGTTACTATAAGGAAGAACACCTAATTTATCTCATTTTTATGTTTTTGGTTGCAAGGTGCTCATTCATAACAATGAAAAATTTGCCTTAGGAAAATTTGATCCAAAATAAGATGAAGTAATTTTTGTCGGATACTCAAGTGTTGGAAAATCTTATGGAGTATTTAATAAAAGAACTTTGGTAATTGAGGAGACCATACATGTTGTATTTAATGAATCTGGAAATATGAAAGAGCCAAATGTTGAAGAAGATGAGATTGTAGATAACTCTCAAAAGTTTGATAAAATAAATTTGGAAGAAAATGTGGAAGAAAATTTGGAGATAGAAAACCCTTTGCCTAGAGATTTGAGATTTTTTAAAAACCACCTAAGGGAATTGATTATAGGTGAACCTAAAGAGGGTGTAAGGACTAAGCGTGGATTAAACAAGAAAGTCAATCATTTAGCCTTCATTTCAACTATAGAACCCACAAATATTGATCAAGCACTATCGGATGAATTTTGGATTTTGGCCATGCAAGAAGAGTTGAATCAATTTATATGAAATAAAGTTTGGGAATTAACTACAAGGCCAAAGGATCAAAGTGTACTTGGAACTAAGTGGGTATTCAAAATTAAAATGAATGACTCAGGAGTGGTCATTAGAAATAAGGATAGATTAGTAGCTAAGGGGTATAATCAGATTGAAGGGATTAATTTTGAGGAGATTTTTGCCCCTGTAGATAGACTTGAAGCAATTAGGGTTTTGCAAGCCTTTGCCTATTTTTGAAGATTTAAATTGTATCAAATGGATGTCAAAAGTGTCTTTTTAAATGGGGTAATTCAAGAGGATGTGTTTGTAGAACAACCTCAGGCTTTGAAAATTCTAAATACCCATATCATATTTTTAAGTTGAAAAAGGCATTATATGGATTGAAACAGGCACCTCGGGCTTGGTATGAAAGGTTGAGCACCTTCCTACTTGAAAGATCTTTTGAAAAAGGAAGTGTGGATACAACTCTCTTTTTGAAGAGATGTGGAAAGGATATACTCATTGTTCAAATTTATGTGGATAATATTATTTTTTGATCTTTAATTAAAAATCTTTGTGATGATTTTTTTAAAATAATGAGTAGTGAACTTAAAATGAGTTTAATGGGAGATTTGAGTTACTTTCTAGGATTTAGCATTAAGCAAATTGAGAAAGGCACATTTCTTAGTCAATCGAAGTATGTTAAGGACATCCTTAAAAAGTATGAAATGGACAATGCTAAACCTGTTAGTACACCAATGAGTTCCTCAATTCAGTTAGATAAGGTTCCTAAGGGAAATTCTATTGATCAAAAGAAATTTATAGGGATAATTGGATCATTGCTTTACTTGATAGCTAGCCACCCCGATATCATGTTTAGTGTCTATTTGTGTGCTAGATTTCAATCAGATCCAAAAGAATCATATTTGACAACATTGAAAAGGATTTTAAGATATCTGTTAGGAACTCAGAACTTAGTAATTTGGTATCCTAAGTTTAGCTCTTCATTTGAAATAATTAGTTATTCAGATTCTGACTTTGCAGGATGTAGGGTGGATAGGAAAAGCCCTTGTGGAACATGTCAATTTATTGAAAATTCTTTAGTCTCTTGGTCCTGTAGAAAATAAAATTCAGTAGCCCTATCTACTGCTGAAGCTGAATACATTGCATTAGGAAGTTGTATGGCATAAGTACTTTGGTTGAAACAATAGTTGATTGATTTAGGATTGTCTATAGGCACTATTCCAATTTATTATGATAATACTAGTGTTATTTGCATTTCTAAAAATCATATTCAACATTCAAGAACCAAGCACATAGACATAAGATATCATTTCATAAGTAATAATGTATCCAAGGGAGAAATTGAACTCATTCATGTTACAACTGAAAATCAACTTGCAGACATTTTTACAAAACCTTTAGACTTTGATACTTTCAGTGCATTAAGAATAAGGCTTGGTGTGATTGATTTAAAGGCTTAAATAAAAATGTTTTCTACAACATTGATGTTCATTTTTTAGTTAATGTTTTTGTGTTGTTATTATTTTTATTTTATGTGTTTGTTATTGTTTGTTTTTAGTAGTTCGATGTATTCCTCTTTTATTTTAGATATTTTATTTTGTATTGATATCCTGATGTATCATTCTAATATCTTCCAAGTGATATCAATATTAGTTCTTGTGTTTAGATTAGAACTTATTTCAGAAATGTTTATAAGTCTTTATGAAAATCATCAGACTTTTTAATCTTAATTGTGCTATGACCTGAATTGTAAGTTAAAATTAAATTCATTAGAAAATCTAATTATTTTAAGTTTAATTTTTGATTATAACTTGATATTATTAGAATTTTTAATTTCATGTCTCTCTTTTAGACTTCCTTATTGTTAATATTATTATTGCAATTGCAATAATTTCTTATTTTATATTTCACTTATTAATAATTATTTATGCATTTAGAAAGTTTTAAAATTTTAGATTATTGTTTTTGGAAAGATTAAAATTACTCTTGCAAATTGTGTAAAAGTACAAAAAATAAAAAGGAATGCGCAAAGGTTCGCAATGTAAAAAAAAAAGAGGCACAAAATAAGCCCAAAGTAAAAATAATGCACAAAAATATGCCACAAATGTGAAAAAGATGAGCAAAGTGCCACATGTGGTAGTTATTTCTTTCCAAACTTTTTTAATCTCTTAATTCAAATTGATATTATGTTTATTTATAATTGATATTGAAATTTGAAATATACAATTTTTTATTCATCCTTAGTGCAATGATTTTCTATATCTTAGTGTCTAACTTGACTCATGTCTTTGATAAATTATTTTTATTATCTATGTTATATCACTTCTTAAATTATATGAATTTCTATGATTTGTCTAAAATTTTAATTTTATGTGCATACATTATTTCAAACACTTTCAAGGTTAAATTGTCAACTGATTTTCATATTTCTACTTACATTTCAAGTATTTTTCTTCTTCACTTTTTGATGTTGTCAAAATGGGGGAGAAATTGTTTGTTGTGCCTTGTGTATTTGTTTCAAGTGTATTTTTTTTGTAGTTTTTATTTGTTTTATCATATGTTTTTGTATGTGTGTTTGATTGTTTTTATTGTCTTTCGTGTTGTTTTGTGTTGTTTAAAATTAAAAAAAAAATATTTTTTTTTTAATTCAATTGCCTCCTTATTTTCATGAGTTTATCAATTCAGGGGGAGTTTAGAATATTCTAAGAATTTGAAATCCTACAAACAATAATTATTTTTCCATCATCTAAAAGGAGGAGATTGTTAAGAGAGTTGCTATTTGCATGTTTTACATTCTTGAAACTTGTATAGTTTTGATGATTCCAAATATTATTATTTTATGTGTAGTATCTCCTAACACTTTTTGAAAAAAATGTTTTTGCTCTTGTGTGTACTAACATTTCAGGAAAATCGAACTCTAAACTACTGAAGACTTGAAATCAAATTCAACATAAGATATCTTGTATTTTGTATCTTGTAATTTTTGTATAAATTAAGTTTGAGAGGGAGTGATTATAATTGAGTGAATAAACACACACACACTTAAGGAGATCTTAAAAATTTTGTACTAATCGTACGGGACGAATACAATTCGTACGAAATGATAAGGTAAGTTATCTCCTTTTAAGAGCAATGGTGCAAACATGATTTGGAGGAAATTTTTCTAAGTCCTGATCATCCTGGATGAAATTATTTTCATCCCAGGATGAGTTAGGCTCTGTGAAAATGTCATCCAGACGAAATCAAAATCGTCCCCGAACGAAGTTTTCTCTGTAAAAATTTCGTTCAGACAAAATTTATAGTCGTGCCAGGATGACTTGGGCTCTGTAAAAATTTTGTCCAGACGAAATCCAAATCGTCCCTGGATGAAGTCTTCTCTATAAGAATTTCATTCAGACGAAATTCATAATTGTGCCAGGACAAGTTATCCTCTGTAAAAATTTCATCCTGACGAAGTCCTGTTCGTCCTAGGATGATGGGAACCGACTTAAGTAAGTTGGATACATCCTGTGGTATTTTGGGAACCGACCTATGAAATAACTGTTCATCTGGACGAACCTAGTTCGTACGAGATGATGATCATGTATGAACATAGTTCGTGTCAGTATTGATTAGGATCATTTTTTACACTTTAGGTAAAATCATCCAGGATGATCCATGATCATACTGGACGATCCATTTAGTGTTGACTTGAATATTTGTAGTTTTTGGACGATTTTTCTTGTCTCTCCTATATAAGATCCAATTTTTACTGCCACCCAATCTTTTTTCTCATTGATCTTCATGCCTATTGAAAGAAGTGTCAAGGAGAGAGTGTGAAAGTGCATTCAAAGGAGGATTCCTACTACTGGAGCGTGAAGGCTTTGCTTGGTGTTCAAAGGTAAGAATCTCTACTTGTGATTTGGGATTACTTCACTTTTTTCTTTCTTCCTTCTAGAATTCTTATGAGAAGATCTGTCAAGGAGATCTGGTATTTTGCCGACACATGGAGGGTGTAAACAACCGGGGGTTCTCTGCCCATACTAGGAGAGTATAAAAGGACAAAAGGTTCTCTGCCAGCACTGGGGATAGTGTAAAAAGATGACGGTTCTCTACCGCACCGGGTAGTGGTGAAAAGAGTTTTTGTAAAGGCTTCTCCACCTTGTTGTGGGTGGAAAAGGAGAGTCACGAGTGGTATTAGTTCAATACTCGGAGGGTGCCTCCAGGGAGTGGATGTAGGTCTGGTTTTGATCGAACCACTATAAATCTGGTGTCTTTATTTTTCCGCTACTTTTTATTTTTGTGATTTACTATTTTAAAACTATGGTTGAAAAACTATTTCTAAAAATTTAATTTCGGTGTAAAATAATCAAAAGAGGGATTAATTTTTAAAGTACCAATTCACCCTCCCCCCTCTTGGTTAGCTGTGGGACATAAACTTAGGCTTAACAATCTAATTCATAGTGAACGAGTTTCAATAGCTTGGGCTAACAATTACAAGGGTAGTCAAGCTCAAATTGTGAACTCTAAATTCAAAAGAACTCTTAAATCCCTGTTCTTTTGGAGTAAGGCCAAGATGAAAAACCTTTATCTGTTAAAATACAAATTGATGGAGGAAATTTTGGAGTTGAAAATTAAAGAATCTGAAATTGGATGGCTAAATGATGATGAATGCTGGAAGCTGAAAATCAAGGTGCTCGAACTTAATTCTACTATGGATAGATTGAATACTTGGTGGAGGCAAAGAGCTAAAGTCAAGTGGATGGAGTATGGAGATAGCGATTCTAAATTTTATCATTCTTTTGCTAATGCAAGAAGAAGGCTTAACAACATTGTGAAAATTAAAGATGAAGATGGAAATATCTGGGAAGATCAAAATCAAATTGAAAATACTATTATTCGGTATATCAAGCAAAAGTGGAGACAAAGGGATTGCATCTTGGATGGTTGGCCAAAGTCGGCTACTACTTTAAATTTGGAAGATAAATCTAGGCTTGCTAGAGCATTCACGGTGGAAGAAGTGGAAGAAGTTGTCAAACATCTGGGAGTTAATATAGCACCAAGAAGTGATGGTATCACTCATTCATTTTAAGAGCATATTGGGACATTATAAAATCTGATTTTGTTAAAGACATCAGTTATTTTCTTCATTTTGGAGAGATGGAAAAGGGATGGAAGGACACCTTGATAGTGCTAATTCCTAAAGTATCAAACCCTTTGACTCTTTCAAACTTTAGACCCATCAGCTTGTGTAACTCAGTCTACAAGGTTGCTGCTATAGTTATTTTAAATAGAATTGCTATAGTTATTCCTAAACTCATAACAGAAGAACAGGCGGCTTTCATCAAAGGGAGATCTATTTCAGATCATGTTTTGGTTACATAAGAGGTGTTTCATAAATTCAGGTACTCCAAATATTCTAAAGGATTATCTGCCTATAAAATTGATATGGAACAAGCATACGACTCTATGAGTTGGAATACTCTTGAAGAAGTATTGAAATACTTTAGTTTCCATTCCTTATTCTCCAAGTTGATATTGGAATGTGTGTTAGAGCTGAGGTTCTCTGTTATTATTAATGGTAACCTCTCGGATTGGATTAATGCCAAGAGTGTATTCCGACAAGGTTGTCCACTGTCTCCTTTTCTCTTCATATTGTGCTCTCAACTTTTCACTAATGCTCTAGCCTCAACCTCTTTAGAAGTGAATATTTCATCAAATGTCCCTCGGATTTCACATTTTTTATTTGCAGATGATGTGATGATATTTTCAAAATATAATAGAGAAGCTGCATTGGAGTTAAAAATTATTTTAGCTAATTTTTGTAAATGGACCGATCAATGTATCAACATTGAAAAATCAGCCATTCTTTTTGGGATGAAGGTTAAAAGAAGAAGGAGGAGGTCCACTACAAGAACTCTAGGCTTCAATGAAGTAAAGAAGTCTCTTATCTTGGTATCAAGATGACTTTAAGTAGATTAAAGGCCAATGATTTTCAATTCTTTATTAAAAAATCTTTAAAGAAAATCAACACTTGGGGGAGTAAACTCCTTTCTTTGGCCGGGAAGATTGATCTAGTTAAATCAGTATTTTGGCAATCCCAAACTTTTACAGCACTCATTCTTTAGTCGCAATCAGTGTTCTAGAACAAATCAACAAGTTGTGCAGAAGCTTTATCTGGAATAAGTCCAACGGGAAGGTTGGCATTCAATATGTGAGTTGGGAGGAACTTTGTAAACCGGTGAATAGAGGAGGCAGAGGACTATGCTCTTCTACTTCTAAAATGGTTGATCTTGGAGCAAGAATAGTTTGGAGATTTTTGAGTAATAGAAACTCTCTTTTATTCAAAATACTAGCTCCAAAGTATGGTTCTAAGGTGGTAGGAGATAATATAAAGAGGTGTGTAACTTCTTCATGGAAAATTATCACTGAAGGAGGCAAATCTTTACAGGCAATTCTTAAATGGAATGTGGTTAATGGATCCTCAATTGATGCTTTTGAAGACTAATGGCTTTTGGATAGGAGCATTAACAAATGGCCTACATTTGTAGTACCACAAGGTGAAGATATGGTAAAACTGGATAAATTCATTATAGGCAAGGATTGAAATGTACTTGAATTGCTGGAATCTTTTGGTAGTGAAATGGTGGAACTCATTTTAAATAAAAAAAAGTTGTTGTGATCAACATGAAGACAAACAGGTCTTAGTAGCTGATAGATCGGGGAGAACAATTTCTGGAATGTTAGTAGAAGCAAGATGGAATGTTATGTCTGAATGTAAATTTGCTAAATGGTGGAAAAAAGCAAAACTGAGGCCAAGGGTGGAGATTTTTTACTGGATGTTATTCCAAAATGCCATATCAACTTACAAATTTTTGGCTCAGAGAAGACTTCAAGAAGTTGATGATTGTCCAAGATGTTTGGACGGAATTGAAGACACGAAACACGTTTTGTTTAAATGTGCCAAATTAAAAGAAGTGTTGTCTCTACTAAACAAATGGGGATTCCGGATTCCTCGATTTGAAAGCTATCAAGAATGTTGTATGTGGATGGATCACATGGAAACTCACAGCGGTATGCTTCTTAAATTGTTTTGCAATGCCTTATAGCTTTCTTAGAAAGCTAGAAATAGATTTATACATGATAAAGTGATTGAAGGTGCTAGCTATGTGGCCGCTAATGCTGTTAGCTATTTAGCTACTTCTAAATTGATTATTAACTTCAAATCAGAATTATGGGATGCTAACCAATCCATGAGGCTGTCCAATACTTGGTATCCCCCTCCTCCCGATTGGTTAAAAATCAATGTAGATGTATCCCTTGACTCCTCTTATAGAGATGGAATTGGTTGTGTTATTCGTGACAGCAAAGGGAGATTTTTATTGGCATTTGGAAAACATGCACTCATTGGGATGCACATTATTTGGGGCTTCTAGCTATAAAGTCTATAGTTGATATGACTAAAGATTGGATGTTTAAATACACGGGAGCTTTTGTTGAAGGTGACAATGCAAATGTAATAAGAAGGCTTCAAAAGGCAAGGATTGATGATTACAAGGGAGAAGAAGAATTAAATTTCTTTAAAGAGTTTCATTATGTCATTTTCTCTTGTGTTGGTAGAGGTAGCAACAAGCTAGCCGATTTATGTGCTAGGTATGCTATGACTAACAACTTTATTTGGGAAGACCGGTACTTTAATGAGATTCCTCCTTCATTTGTGGACTTATTGAAGGAGAAATCTACTTTGTAGCTGTTTTTTCTTTCTTTTTTTTTTTGCTATTTTTAATGCATTTATTGCTCTTTTAAAAAAAAAAATTTTAACAAGTACATATTTTAAGGAATGGTATTAAAAAATTCCAAGTTGTTTCTTAAATAACCAATTCACCCCCATCTTGGTTAGCCTTGGGACAATTTTAATATGTCTAATAACTTATTTTGACATTTAAAGTGGTATCAGAGCCAATTTCAAAAATTAAAGTTAAATTACTTTTTGAAAAATGATTATATAGAATTTTGGAACCGTAATACTATTGAAGGATATTTGATCACTAGACCACCCTTTTTGAAAACATTTCTTTTGATTTTGGAAAATTTTGAATGTGTACTTTCTTATAATCAATCGATTAATGAATGTGGCATATATTTCAAACTAGTTATTTTGTACCATCACGTATTATAGATGGAATCAAAAATGATATTCCATTTTCTGAATGGAGTAGTGTAAAAAAAATTATGCTCAATTAAATGCTAAATGTATGAATTATTTATTTTGTGCTTTAAATTATGAAGATTATATGTGAATCTCCACATGCACTACTAGCAAGAAAATCTGGGATAATTTATGTACTACATATGAAGGTACTAGTGAAGTCAAGCAATCTAAGTTGAATATTTTTATGCATGACTATGAACTCTAGCATGAAACCTTATGAGATCATTTTAAATATGTTTACAAGGTTTTCACAAATAGTAACATCATTGCAAGCTATAGGTAGAGAAGTTTCAAACTTTAAAAAAGTAATTATAATTTTATGATGTCTATATGAAAAACTTAATGCTAAAGTCACTGTTTAATTGAAACAAAAGATTTGAATGATTATACCATTGATAATATGATTGGCTCACTCATTTATCATGAACAAATTATGAGACAAAGATTTTTGGATGCAAGTGAAATGATAGTGCTAAAAACCAAAGACATAGAGAAAAGAAACTCAATAGATGATGAAAGTAAGGAGATAACATCAACAATGAGAAAATTTGAAAAGCTACTAAAGCACAAGCATCAACATTAACAAATGAAGAACAAAAGTAAAAATGGTAATGATATTAAGTATTCCTCTAAAGTAATTTTCTTTTGGTGTAGATGATACAGACATATGAAAAATGAGTGCTCGAACTTAAAACCTTTTTCTGTAATGAAAAAAGTTAAAAATAAGCAAATTGCAATAAAGGCAAAGATAAAAAGTAAAAAATCTCCTGGGCAGATCTAGCTTCTGAATCATTAAACCAGGAGCAAGATGATGTTTAAAGTTTTGTTCGTGTGTTGTTAATATGTGGGTGTAAATTTTTTTTCTTTTGTGAATGTGTTTACTTTTTTTTTTTGGGTTATTTTTTAAAGACTTTTTTAAGATATGTTTTTTTATGATCTTTCTATCATTGGTAAAGTTACTTTGATCAACACACACATGTCAAATTTTTGTTTTGTATACACTTTAGAGAATCAAATCACATTTTAAAGATCATTTTTTCTGAAAATGGAAATTTTACGTCATGTTTACTTAAAATTATATGTAAGTAGTGGTTAACTTCTCTAAAAACAGTCAAAGTGAGGAAACTCATGATTTTATCTCTCTATCTAATTTTTTTAATGAGGTTATTTAACTTTTGATTCAAAATCTATAATACATTATAAATTGGAGTTTGAAATTAATCTTTTTTCATCTCCACACATTTTTTTATCTCATAGGAATCTTTTGCATGTTGTTAAATTTACCTTATTATTTTATTTAATCAAGTAGTTCAATTTTGTCACTAGAATGGATTTGCTTTAGTTCTTTAAAATTATAGATAGTAAATATATTTATTAAAAAGAAAAGAAGCACAAAATAAGCCCAAAATTGAAAGCATGTGTAATGACGCTAAATTTGAAAAGATACACAAAGTCTATAAAAATCAAAAGATGCATAATGACGCCAAATTTGAAGAGATACACAAAATGTATCAAAAATTAAAAAATATGCAAAGTGCATAAAAAACTAACCAAGAGGTATGAAATGAGGCCATAATAATTTTTCTTACCTTTCTTGTATTTCTTAAATCAAAAGAAAACTCTTATATCTTTTGATATTTTTGATACTTGAATTTGAAAATCATGATTCATAATTCACCAATTTTTTCATTAGTATTTTATTACATATATTTAATGAAGGGAGTTTTAAAAAGATTAGTTTTTCCTTTTCTAATTTGTTCATTGATTTAGATGTTGGCTTAAAACGTTTTTGAGCCTTTAAAGGAACCTGAGTTAGGATTACAAAATTTTGAATCTCTAACCTTTATGGGTTATGCATTGTCAATTCTTGCCTTACTAAGTTTCTGAATAAAATTAAGATATAAATTTTTCATTCTAAGAAATTTTGCTGAAGTTTCAAATTGATTCTTCTAAAACATCACCTTCACATGATCAAGGTCCGTTTAATCTTTAGTCTATTTTATTCTATTTTGTGTTTTTATTTTTTGTGCTCCTCTTCTTTTTGATAATATCAAAGCGGAGAATGTACTGTTGTATTTGTTATATACTATTATTTTTTAGTTTATTTATCTTTTTTATTAAAAAAATTGTTTTATTTTCCCTTATTTTTATATAATTATCTTTGTGAGGGGTAGATTAGCCTAGAGATAAAACTTAATTTATAAATTCAAACAGTAATATTTGTCATCATCAAAAAGGGGGAGAAAGTTGCAACATACTACTCACGAGTTTATGTTTTTTATAATAACAATTTTATAACTCATATCTTTATGTTTCATAGTATTTTTCATTATATATTTGTTTTGTGTGTATACCAATATTTCAGAGAAAACCTTAGTCTTTTTTTGATAACTTTTCCCCATCATGCAATCAATAAGAGACTCAATTAAGTTATTTATTATGAATAATTAGTTTAAATTAAGTTTAAGGTTATGTCATCCTATACTACAATTGAGATGACTAAATCTTAACTCCATATGAGAGTAATTGTATAAGGTGGATGGTTAAGATTGCTAAAAGCCTAAAATAAGTTTTAATAAATGTTGCAACTGAGGTAGCAATGAATTATTATCCTAAAACTCATGTGAATTTCTAACTACATAGAGGAAGAATTTCCATATGTCGTTTATCTCATTAGGAATGGAAATCATCATGAGAATTGCCAACTCTCAACCCCTTCCTTTGATAAACAACTAGTTATCCTTCCTTATTTGAGAGAAAGAAATAGTTTAAATCTATGTTAGATGAATCATTGAAAGATTTTATAACTAGTTATGGGCATTTGAAAGAAGAATTTATTAATAATATGAAAGATGTAATCACCAAAAGTGTAGAGTCAGAGTTCATGTGAAAGGAAGTACCCCAATGTTCTTTGAAGAAGAGAGATAATTTTAAAACAATTAGATTAGTTAAATCAGTAATCACATTTGATCATCGTGAGGGATAAATGTGATTTCCAAAATTTTAAAATAAAATAATGATTAGTCGTTAGTTTACATAATTCCTTTATAGGTCAATTAGAATTGGGAGTTCATCCCATTTGGGCTATATATCATTAACACCGTTAATATTTCACATGATGTTAGTTAAATATAAGTTAAATTTTCTCATGCTCCTTGATATGTAATCCACCAGCAATCAACTATCACCATATAGAAGGTAGCCAGTACACTTTTTATTCTGATATGAGTAGGAAAAATTCTAAAAAGAAATCAAATTTGTTATTTGATGGAAAGAGTATATTGTGACCAAAAGTGGTAGCTACTCTTATTCCATTAGCCAATGTAAAAAGACATGCAGTGAAGGAAATGAGAGAAGTTAAAAAGGAAAGATCCATTAGAGACAACATCTATCAAATAATATGCTACGGTGGACCCATATCAAGTGTCATGAAGATCTATAGATGATATGATAAACCATCTAAGAGAAAGTATAACATGAATATAAGAATAAGAAGAAGAAGAAGCTGTATGAAAATTAGCTATGAATTTACAAGCTGATGAAATTTCTTTATGCATTTGTGTTGTAAATACTCACTCATCAATACAAAAGAGAAATGTAAAACTCTAGTAAATCTTAAAGATGTTGAAATTGAGGAAGGTGATAAACTCGAGTTAACCGAGCGTCTTATGGTCAGTTGAGTTAGAAAGATGAACATATATCATGAATGGAAAAAATGATTAATGATATAATGGGCATCATGTTGATAATGTAAAATAAAGAATAACCTATAAAAAATGTATATATAGAATTATCACATGATGATTTAGTGTAGATAAATAGTAAAAATATAGAAGTTTAAGGAATAAGGAAAAAATAAATCAGTGAAGTTTGAATAAGAATCTATTCAGTCTGTTACTATAATAAAAGATTAAATGATGATAAGTTAAAGAAGTGTTAGGCCATTCCCAGGATACTTCATTTGTTCTATAGTTCGGCCATACGGAGAAGAATACAACTTAGTCCAATTTGCCAAAACATTTTTTCCACCTATATTAAAAATTTTTGTAGGGTTAGACTATCTCAAAAAATATTATGGAAAAATAAATGTTCACATGGTTTAATTTAATATTTCTTTAGTCAAATCTTCATAGCTTGACATTATACCGTCATGAAAATAGACTTATTTTTCATTATGATTTGAAAAGAAAAACTAAATTTATTTTGATAATTAAACATAACATAAGGAATGTCAAAGTCATCCCAAAAGTTGTAACAAACATTCTCCTATCATTTAGATAATGAAACTGAACTAAGGTATGAAGCTATAGTTTGCATGCAAAGAACTTTTACTAAGTAAACTAAAGTAGGGTTTAATTAATACTAAGTTTTAGTCACCATTTTGTAGTAAAACCCTAGAGTCAATTACATCTAAAAAGGGAAAAATCTTGAATAAAGTGGGGATTATACTTTTCAAATTTATAAGAATTTGATCAAGCATTTTAGTTTGAAAATCCTAACGATTGATTTATATTTAGATTGATATTTATAATTTATTTAGGTTTTGATAACCATCCTACTAAGGTGAAATTGACAAGTGTGTACAATCAGGACTTATTCCTTCCAAGAGTGGAATGTTAGTTAACATCCTAAAGTAAAACACTTTATGAATACAAGATAGGAAGACTCTATATCTATGGAACAAAGGATTCTTAGTTTAACTTTAATCAGTTCACTTATATATATAAGGAACCTATTAAGCACAATGCACAACGAATGATTTATGAATGTATGATTTCTGAAATAAAGTTAAAAAAATTTATTTATTTATTTTTAATACAAAGTGCTCCTCAGGGTCTGCTAAAAAGTAAGGTGGCCAAATGCCACCACAATAGGCTTTGAATTCTACACCTATATAATGTATATTTAAACATGATAATGTAATTTAGTCTTTAAATCTCCTAACACATGGATCTTTTATTGAACAAAAGGCATTACTTCTTGAAGAAAGAGAAAAAAATTACCTATTTGGACCCTACAACTATATATAAAAAATAAATTTTAATATTTTGCAACTCTTTATTTTTTTTCAACTCAATGTAGTTTTACTATCTAAGTTTTTACACTTCAATTTACAATTAGTTTTTTTATTTTAGATTTAGTACATTCTACTATGACTATTTTTTTTATATTTATTTTTACATGTTAGCCTAGATACATTGTACTTTAAATCTCTTCTAGGAAAGAAATTTAACTTAAAATAATTGAAAACAAATTAGTAAAATAGAGTTCGCTGTGGAGTAAGGTTTGTAACATGTACACGTATGACATCTAGGGTAAGAAAGGTAAACAAACCAAGAAAGAATACCCTCAAAGAAAGATACTCAAATCAAACAAAAACAAACCAACCTAACCTAGGATAGAGTTGGTTATCCTTGAGAATCTTTTAAAATGTGTATAAAGGCCTTGCGGTTTAAATAGTTTGTGATTTTTATTTTTATTTAAAGTTTTTACTGTTTAATTTTTTTTTAAAATTTTATAGGGTATTGAATCGGAATATATGTTTTAATATTTGAATGTTTTATGATTTAGCTTTGAAGAATGCTTTATTTTGATTAAAATTTAATTTTAAAGTTTCAATAATCATGTTAGTTAGTGACTCCAAAGTGCTTCATGTACAAACTAGGATGTCCTAAGGCCTTCTAAATAAAAAAGAATTTTCTCCCTCCTTTATTTTTGCATTTTCTCACTCCTAAGTGATAAAGAAAGTGCATAAAGCCCTTTCATTTTATAAATACTTTATTGAATTATTTATTTTATTTTAAAGAACCTAATTAATTAGTATGTTCAAAGAGTTTTGGATTTATTAATTACTAAAGTCCTCAAGCTTTTTTTGTTTATCAAATGAATTTTCTCCCAACTAAGAGATTGAATAAACAAAGTAAGCTTTGAATTTTAAACTTCTTCATTTAAGTTTATCTAATTTATTTAATTTATTTAATCTTATTTTATTGGTCTATGTTGGATTTAATTTGTCATTTTATTATTTTTAAATTTATTTATTTTATTTTTAACCTTAATTTTTTTTAGTTATTTTTAATTATTTAAATTTTATTTTATTCAATTAATTTTTTTTTCTTTTATTTATTAAATTTGAATTTATTTTATATATTTTAATAGGTTTATTTTTCATATTTTTTTTATTTCAATCTAATTAATTAATTTCCTTATTTTTATTTAGTCTTTTCTTTTTTGTTAGTTATGAAAATAAGAGTCCGACCTTAACATTTTCTTTAAAAATTTAGAGTTTTATGATTTTTATAAAACTATGTTATTTTGTTTTGAGTTAAATGCAATTTAGTTTGTGTTTTTATTTTATTTTATTTATTTATTTATGATTTTTATGAAATCGGTCAATTTAAGGACTTGTTTTTAAAAGGTATTTAAGGATTAATTTTTATTTTTGTATGAAACCAACTCCAAACAACTTGAAATAATTTTTAGAGGTCATAAATTAACTAAAATTTTAATTTAAAGAGCTTGATCCCATTAGTAATTTATTTTATATTTTTATTTCTTTCTTTGTTGAAGATTAAATAATTTAAATTTTTTTTTATTTTGACTTTTTATAAAAGGGATTTAGATTTTCTTTGAAAGTTTACTAAATTTATTGATGGTTTGGTTTTACTTTAGATATAAAAAATTCAATTTGAATTTATACTAAAATATTGAAGATCCTTTTTTTTTTTTTTTAATATTGAACACCCTATTTATTTATTTATTTATCTTTTGGGGGGAAACCTGCTGCGGGGCCTAAGCATTAATAAAAAGAAAAAGTACAAGGTTCTTAAAGGGGACCTATAGCTCACTAATGTTTGTCAGAGCTGCAAAAAAGTAAAAAAATCTAAATAGCCAATGGTCCCTTGTACTAAAATTTATAAAATCTACTATTAACATTCTAGTGCTGTAAGAAAACCACAAAAAAATGAAGGCCATAAAAAAGGCTTTCAACGCATTCTTCCTGCAAAAAATAATCAACTTGTCGACAAAAACCTCAGTCCGAGGAACCAGCAAGAAACATGGACTGCAAAAGATAAACAAGCTCATCAAAACATGGAAAAAACATAGAGGCTTGTGAATATATAAGAGTTGAGTCCAATTAAAATTATATAAAATATAGGTGAAGAAAATCCCTTTAGAAATTAAGAAGAGTAACTCATTTTTGGCAATCTATAATCTCCCATTACAAACTAGGTAATCCTATAACCAAAGGCTCATAATAGTATTGTAATTGAGAGGATAATTGAAAAGAAACCACATTAAAGCATTACCAATTAGAGAAAGTGACCTAATCCAGATCTAAATCATGATAATAATCGAAATAGAATAACAAGAATAGGTAATGAGATCAATGTACTTGCTATTAGATATCATGCTCCAGGTTTAGATATACAACTCATTAAACAAACTAATATAGCAAAGCACATTAAGATGAATAGAAGTGGGCATAACCAGATTCTTGCAGTAGCTCTCTAACTCAACTAAACCATAACAATAACCCAAATGAACAACAAGGTGTACAAAGGAGAAATTCTATCCATATGAGCATAATAACAGTAAGGAGATAGATGAATTAAAAAGTAGCCACAACCATCCCACAACAACCAAATGTTGTAGAAAACCATTACCACAGTCAAATTAATGTTTAAGGAAAAAAAACCTAAAAAAAGACACGCCCAAAACCAACATTAATACAACCATTACTAAAATGATTTATCTAAACATACTCATAGAAGCTACAATTGATAGTGATGAACTTAATAAAGTCTAGACCATCGAAATGTAAGAAAATCCAATTATAGAAACCCCACAAAAACCGAAAAAGAAAAATAGAGAAAATGATGACATTCCTCACAACCACATCCATAGGGATTAAAAGCTTAATAGGAACAACAACAAAAAGTAGAAGATACCATCAAATGATGCGAAATAAAGGACAAAATTGAGTAGCATAACATATGCTAAGAGAAAGGCCATACAACCTCAAAATTAAAGTATACATAATGCCATCGTGATAATAACCCAATCACCACTAATATCTAAACCCAAACCCCCACAGGTTCATATAGACACTGAACACAACAACATAATAGATAAAGTAGCAAAATGATAAAAAAAGCTATCCATAGGCCAAAATATTACACTAATAATTATTACTAATACCTCATGACAATCCACTAAGAAAAGTGACACAAGAAAATTCACGGTAAAACCACAAGACCATCAAAGCCATATAAGACAATAACACTTGTAAAACACATTATAGATTACCACTCTACAAGCGATAGCCCTAGATACTCCACCCCATGAATAGATGAGCAGCATAAAGGGTTAAAAACAAAGTATAACCAGATACAATCATACTGTGACTTCATTTAGAGACAAACAAGAAAAGACCAAATGTAACAAACCACATTCAAAACCCAAATTACACAAATATTCTCCTTACAAGTAATCCCTCCAATATTTGTTAGGAGAAATACCAATATACCAACATATAACAAAGCTGAAACAATGATAACCAAAACACCTGAAGAATAGAAGTGACCATAAAAAAGAGACTACCTAGACAGGCACAACGCAACAAAATTTGATTGAAATAGATCTAATGTTTTAACATAAGGAAAACCAAGCTTGTCTAATATGATAACACCATTAACAAAAGTAGGCAAAGAGTTATAAGAGATATCAGTGAGGTGGTCAAGATGAGAACCATGGTTAGCTAAGCAATCAATATATTCATTACCTTCTCCATCAACATGAGTAACATAACATTAAAGAAAATCAAAAGTTGCATAATTTCCTTAATGATGTAGAAAAACTCAAGATACTAAATCTTATCTTTATTGTATTTTAAACAAAAGAGCTTGTACATAGCCTCAACTAAATCCAAAAGTTAATAATACCAAGAGAAAGACATAATTTCAAACCGTATAAAATAGCAAAGAGTTTAATAATAATCATAGAGCATTTGGGTAAAGGACTAGCATATGCAAAAATAAAGTTACCATTAAAATCTCTAAGGATACCACCACAACCCCAAGAACTATGTTATATGGATCTATCAATTTTAATTTTAAACATGTTGTGGGGGAATTTAGACCAATAAATCACCTTAGGGGTATCATTCCTAATTTTTTCTTTAAGAGCAATTCCAAAATCCTTAAGAACAAGATGATACCATTTAAAATTCTTGGCAGTCAAAAGATTCACCTTGAATCATTTATGAACTCTATCTTGAATGTTACTAATAATATGATCATGGTTCATACTAGTTGTTGAGTCCAGTAATTAGGTTGTTAAGCCTAAGTAAATGTCCCAAGGCTACCAAGAGGGGGGTGAATTGGTAGTTTTAAAAATTTTAAACCTTCTTAATAATAAAGTTGAACCGAAATAAATTTTTCTTTTAAAGTTTGTAGAAAAATGTTTTTCAACCACAGAGTTGTTAAAACTGAAATTTAAAGTGCGGAAACGTAAAAGCAATAAAGTAAATGACACCAGATTTATAGTGGTTCGGTCTATAACCAGACCTACATCGACTCCTCAGAGGCGCCCTCTGAGTATTGCACTAATACCACAAAGTGACTCTCCTTAAGCACCCACAGCAAGGTGGAGAAGCCTGTACAAAACACTCTTTTCACCACTACCCGGTGCGGCAGAGAACCGTCGTCCTTTTACACAATCCACAGTGCTGGCAGAGAACCGTCGTCCTTTTACACTCTCCTAGTGTTGGCAGAGAACCCTACGGCTGTTCACACTCTCCAAGTGTAGGCAGAGAACCTTCGTCCTTTTACACTCTCCTAGTGTGGGCAGAGAACCCTTCATCTGTTCACACTTTCCAAGTGTCGGCAGAGAACCGGATCTCCTTGACTGATCTTCTCACAAGAATCTAGAAGGAAGAAAGAAAAGAGTGAAGAAATCCAATTTCACAAGTAGAGACTCTTACCTTAGTAATCCAAGTGAAGCATTCTCGCTCCAGTGGTAGGAATCCTCCTTTGAATGCTCTCTTCCACTCTCTCCTTGGCTATTCTCTCAAGAGGCACGAAGATCAAATGACAAAAAGATTGGGTGGCAGTCTAATTTGGACTATTTATAAAAAAGACATGAAAAACCGCCCAAAAACTGCAAGTTTTCAATTCTGTACGCAGTGGATCGTCCTGTACGATCCTGGATCGTCCTGGACGATTTTACTTAAACGATCTGAAACGACCCAATTTGTATATGTGTACAAAATGACTTCGTACAGCTGATCGTCCTGTACGAACTAGGTTCGTCCAGTACGAACGGTTATTACAAGGTCGGTTCTAGAAACTGCTGAAAACTGTTCTAAGTCGGTTCATCGTTTGGACGAAAATATGTTCGTCTGGACGAAAATTTTCCAGAGAGCCGATCGTCCTGGACGATTATTTATTTCGTCTGGACGAAAATTTTCCAGAGCACCAATCGCCGCGGACGATAATTTGTTTTCGTCTGGACGAAAATATTCCAGAGAGCTGGTCGTCCGGTACGATATTTATTTTCGTCTGGACGAAAATTTTCCAGAGGACTGGTCGCCTCGTACGTTGATAAAATTCGTCTGGACGAAAATTTTACAGAGAACCAATCGTCCGGGACGATAATAAAATTCGTCCTTGACGAATAGGACTTAGAAAAAATTTTATAAGCAAGTTCCTATTCGTTCCAAGTGCTCTATAGGAGATAACTGACAGATCATCCAGTACGATAAATATCATCCTGTACGATCAGTATAGAATTTTAAGATCTCCTTATGTGTGTGTGTAAGATTTTATTCACTCAATTACAATCACTCCCTTTCAAAATTAATTCAAAGAAAAGGCAAACTTCAAATAAACAAAATATCTCATGTTGAATTTGATTTGAAGTTTTCGTAGTCTGGAGTCTGATTTTCCTGAAATGTTAGTACACACAAGAGCAAATGCAAAACTTCTAAAATTGTTAGGAGATAACTATACATCTGAACAATAATGTTTGGAATCATCAAAACTACATAAGTTGCACAAATATAAATCATTCAAATAGCAACTATTCAAACAATCTCCCCCTTTTTGATGATGGCAAAACAATTATTATTAGTATGGTTTCAAGTTAAAACAAATCTCTGATCTCCTAAACTCCCCCTGAATTTATGAGTACATTAAAATAAGGAGGCATTAAAGAACAATATTTTTGTTTTTCAAATTTTTTAACACAAACAAAAAAAACTTGTAAACAGAAATAAAAAAAACTTGTAAACAGAAATAAAAAAATAGAAAACAAAAATAAAAATCACAAACACAATATTTTCTCCCCTTTTTTGACAGCAACAAAAAGTGAAGAAGAAAAAGACAAGAAATGTAAATAATTATATGAAATTCATTTTTAAAATTTAATCTAAATTGTGATCTGACATAGGGTATGCAATTTTAAACTAAAGATATTAGGTGAATCATAGAAATTCATAAAATTTAAGAAATGATATAACATTGTAAGTAAGAAGAATTTATCAAAGACATGATTCAATTTAGACATTTGACTATTGAAGATCATTACAAGAGAGATGTAAAAAAATTTCTATATTTCAAAGTTCAATATAATATAAATGAACATAAGATCAATTTGAATTAAGAGATTGAATGAATTTGGAAAGAAGAGAATTACCTCATGTGGCGCTTTGCACATCTTTTCAAAGTTTTGGAGCACATTTTTGTGTATTTTTCTTTGGTTGGGCTTCTTTTGTGCCTCTTTTTCACTTTGCAAATTTTTGCGAATTCCTTTTGATTTTTGTACATTTGTATAATTTTTTCAAGAGTAATTTGACCAATTCTTTCCAAAATCTATAATCTAAAATTTCAAATATTTCTAGGTGCATAAATATCATTTGAGCATAGAAATACAAAATAAGAAAACATCAAAATTGCAATAATAATATTAACTTTTATGTAGTCTAAATGAATAGACATGAATTTAAAAGTTCTAATTACAACAAGTTATAAACAATTTATAAATTTAGAAAGTCTAAATTTTCTAATATAGATAATCTCAAATTACAATCGAATTTAAGCACTATGTAGATTAAATAATACTAATAAAATTCACAAACATTAACCACATTTCAAAACAAATCTAATAGAAATAAACTTTCATTAAAATTAAAAGAACGGATTACACATAAAAAAAAGATACATTGAACTTAAAAAAAAATATAAAAACAATCACAATAACGCAGGTAAGATAAAAACAAAACAAACAAAAAACAAAAAAAATACAACAGACACACATAAAAAAAATCTACTGTTCTGGAGGAGGAGGAGGAATGCCGCCAAAGAGATTGAAGTAGGAAGCCATCAACATGACATTGGTATTAATTTCATGAACTTCATCTTTAATGTTACCAATGTCTTGTTGCTGCTGCGTAAGTTGAGCATCAAATTGATCAAATCTTTGATCAATGTGAGTCTCTAGTCTATCAAATCTCTCAATCAGATTCTGGTAATCTGATTGAGAAGCAGAAGCTTGCACTCCTTCTTCTTCTTCTTCTTCTGAAGCACTAGCATGTGCTTTTTCTTTTTCCTCCTTGAAGAGCAATCTAAATGATGCATCGTTATAGTAAACTGGCTCTTCATATTCTTCATCAGGATGCACTATATTGTACTTCTTCTCCAAAATATAAGTAATTAAATGCCCTAATGAAATATTCTTCTTCTCTTCTGATCAGGATGTCCTATTTCTGAAAGCCCATAGATATGATCTAGGATGAGTTGGGCTTCATCAATAGGATGTCTTTGCATGATTAAAAAAGTTAGACAAGAAAGGAGAGGAGTAATGTTAATCCTATCACCAGCTTTAGGAATAATTGAGGATCTAAGGATATGCTGGATGATTCGGGCATCTTGGGTCATACCGGCCACTCTAGCAACATGATTGTCAATCGCATTTTCTCTAATTACCCTATTGATTTGAAACCATTTGAAGGAGATTTCTGACATTAGGGTGTGGGCTCTATATCCCTCAGTTCTTAAGTTTAAAAATGCACCAAGGTCGTGCTTGGTGATCTCAACTTTTTTCTTAAAAACAAAAGAACTAATGATAGAGTGGTCAGAATTGAAACTCATGTTGGCTAGAAAGTAGTGGTAGGTTTGTTTATTGTAGAGATGGACGAGAGAAAGAATGAACTGAAATTGGGTTGAGGCGAAGAGGTGCAATACCCGAAATTTTAACTCTGTTTGGATAAGAATGCGAGACGGAGTGATTTTTGCAGATGCAAAACGAGGAAAAGATTCCTCATTTGCCTTGGAAAGAAAGTTGTCTGGGGCATTCCTATTTGGTTTCCTCACCAAAACCTTTTGTCTTTTGCTAGAGGAGGCCATTGTCGATTTGATGTAGAAAGGGATTGAAAAAGAAGTTTGAAAGTGTGATTGTCAAGTTTGAAAGCCTTCATATTTAAAGAAAAATGATACGTTCGTCCTGGACGAAAATATTCGTCCTGGACGAAATATTATCGTTCGTCTGGACGAAGTAATTTCGTACAGACGATCCAATTCGTCCAAAATGTAACGGCTTTTCGTATTCAACACAACTTACGATGCGTCCCTTCGTACAGGCTTTTTGACTTGACCGATCGTACAGACGAAAAAATTTCGTACAGACGATCAAAAAGTGAATCGTTTTAATGACTCTTGAAAACCGTCCCCTACAATGAACCGACACATGTTCGTACATACGAAAAAGTTTCGTACAGACGAAGTTCGTATTAAAAACTGTCTTATCCACTCAACCGCTGCATTCAATCGTCCCGACGTTTGAGAGAGGAAAAATTCGTCCTGGACGATTACATATCGTACAGACGATCTAATTAAAAACTGCTCTCAAAACGGTTTAAATTCGCGCAAACTGTTCTTTCACACATCGTCCCGTACGAAAACAATTTCGTCCTGGACGATGTCCTCCAAAAAAACATTTAATTTTGATTTTTTAAATTAACAAAAACATTCAAAAAATACAGAAAACATAAAACAAAATCATAAATCCAAAAACAATTCATAAAAAAAAAAACACACAATTCACAAAATCAAACAAAACAAAAAAAAACAAAACAAAACACAACAAGTATCAATGTTGCAAAGACATTTTGGTTAAGCATTCAAATCAATAACACCAAGCCTTGTTCTTAAAGTACTGAAGGTATCAAAGGCTAAAGGTTTTGTAAAAATGTCTGCAAGTTGATTTTCAGTTGAAACATGTATGAGTTCAATTTCTCCTTTGGATACATGATCCCTTATGAAATGATGCCTTATATCAATATGTTTGGTTCTAGAATGTTGAATAGGATTTTTGGAAATGCAAATAGCACTAGTATTGTCACAATAAATTGGAATAGTGCATATAGTTAATCCTAAGTCAATCAACTATTTTTTTAACCAAAGTACTTGTGCCACACAACTTCCTAATGCAATGTATTCTGCTTCTGCAGTAGATAGTGCCACTGAATTTTGTTTTCTACTAGACCATGAAACTAATGAATTTCCAATGAATTGACATGTTCCAGAAGTGCTTTTCCTATCCACTCTACAGCCTGCAAAGTCAGAATCTGAGTAACCAATAATTTCAAAAGAAGAGCTAAACTTAGGATACCAAATTCCTAAGTTTTGAGTTCCTAGTAGATATCTTAAAATCCTTTTTACTGCTGTCAAATGTGATTCTTTTGGATCTGATTGAAATCTAGCACATAAGCAAACACTAAACATAATATCTGGTCGGCTAGCAGTCAAGTAAAGTAAAGATCCAATTATCCCTCTAAATTTCTTTTGATCAACAGATTTTCCCTTAAGGTCTTTATCCAACTGAACTGAAGAACTCATTGGTGTACTAACAGGTTTAGCATTGTCCATTTCATATTTTTTGAGGATGTCCTTAATATATTTGGTTTGACTAAGAAAAGTACCTTCCTCAAGTTGCTTAATGCTAAATCCTAGAAAGTAATTTAAATCTCCCATTAGACTCATTTCAAATTCACTACTCATTGTTTTAGAAAAATCATCACAAAGATGTTTATTTGAAGATCCAAAGATGATGTCATCCACATAAATTTGAACAATAAGTATATCCTTTCCAATTTTTCTTAAAAAGAGAGTTGTATCCACACTTCCTTTTTCAAAAGATCTTTCAAGTAGGAAGGTGCTTAACCTCTCATACCAAGCCCTAGGTGCCTGTTTCAATCCATATAATGCCTTTTTTATTTGAAAACATGATTTGGAAATTTAGAATTTTCAAAACCTGGAGGTTGTTCTACAAAAACATCTTCTTCAATTACCCCATTTAAAAAGGCACTTTTGACATCCATTTGAAATAATTTAAAACCTTTAAAACAGGCAAAGGCTAGTAAAACCCTAATTGCTTCAAGTCTAGCTACAGGGGCAAAAGTTTCCTCAAAATCAATTCCTTCAATTTGATTATACCCCTTAGCTACTAATCTAGCCTTATTTCTAATGACTACTCCTGAGTCATTCATTTTATTTTTGAACACCCACTTGGTTCCAACAACACTTTGATCTTTTGGCCTTGTAGTTAGTTCCCAAACTTTATTTCTTACAAATTGATTTAACTCTTCTTGCATGGCCAATATCCAAAATTCATCTGAAAGTGCTTGATCAATGTTAGTGGGTTCAATAGTTGAAATAAAGGCTGAATGATTGACTTCCTTGTTTAATCCACGCCTAGTTCTAACACCCTCACTTGGTTCACCTATAATCAATTCCTTTGGATGGTTTTTAGAAAATCTCAAATCTCTAGGCAAAGGGTCTTCTCTTTCTAAATTTTCTTCCACATTTTTTTCCAAATTTAATCTATCAATCTTTTGGGAGTTTTCTTCAATTTCTTCTTCAACAACTTTTGGCTCTTCCATGTTTCCATTTTCATCAAAAACAACATGTGTGGTTTCTTCAATGACTAAAGTTCTTTTGTTGAATACTCTATAAGATTTTCCAACACTTGAATATCCAACAAAAATTCCTTCATCTGATTTTGGATCAAATTTTCCTAAGGCAGATTTTCCATTATTATGTATGAACACCTTGCAACCAAATACATGCAAATGAGACAAATTTGGTGTTCTACCTTTTAGCAACTCATAGGGTGTTTTATTCAAATTTGATCTCACATTCACCCTATTCAGAACATAGCATGCAGTGCTAACCGCCTCAGCCCAAAAATATCTAGGAAGTGAGTATTCTGCTAACATTGCTCGGGCGGCTTCTATTAATGTTCTGTTCTTTCTTTCAACTACTCCATTTTGTTGAGGAGTTCTAGGTGCAGAAAAATTGTGATCAATCCCCTTTTCTTTACAGAAATCTTCAAATCTTTCATTTTCAAATTCTCCTCCATGATCACTTTGTATAGAAATTATTTCACATCCTAGTTTTCTTTGTATCCAAGTTGAAAAATTTCTGAATTCCTCAAATGATTCACTCTTATGAAAAAGAAATTTAACCCAGGTGAATCTTGAAAAATCATCTACTATAACAAATCCATATACCTTTCCTCCTAGACTTACCGTGCTTACAGGTCCAAAAAGATCCATGTGAAGAATTTCTAATGGTTTACTGGTCCTAAGATCTTTAATGGACTTAAAAGAGGACTTCACTTGTTTTCCTAGTTGACATGCATCACACAGATGGTCCTTAGTAAAGTCTAGTTTAGGTATTCCTCTCACCAAATTCTTTGGGTAATTTTTCTAAGATTTTTCATACTAGAATGACAAAGTCTCCTATGCCAAAGCCATGATTCATCAGAAACAGTTTTCAAACAAAAAGCAGTAGGAGATTGAATACAATTTAAATCTAGCATGTAGACATTGTTCACCCTTTTTCCATTTAAAACAATTTTCCCATTTAGGCTAATTATGCAGCTAGTAGGTAAAAATTTTACATTATAGCCCTTATCACATAGCTGACTTATGCTAAGCAAATTATGTTTTAAGCCTTCAACTAATAAAACATTGTCTATGAAAAAGTTTTTTAAATTTCCAATCATACCTGATCCAACCACTTTCTTTGTGGTATTATCTCCAAGTGTAACCTTGCCTCCACTCCTGGCTTCCAGCGTTATGAATTGAGCAGTATCTCCAGTCATGTGCTTAGAACATCCGCTGTCCAGGTACCATATACTCTCACGAGGTCTTGTGTGAGAGCACATCTGCAAAATTCTCAAATGTTAGACCTGGGAACCCAAACTAGTTTGGGTTCACCTTTATGAAATTTATAATCAGATGCATGTGTGATATGTCTAGGTTTATGCATCTTAGTTCTCCACACCAAATTAGGTTTCATCTTTAAAGTGCAGGTGTGAGATATATGTCCCAAAAATCCACAATTGTTACATTTAACATTAGGAAAAATATTCCTATGTTTTCTTTCATATGATTGTCTTCTAAGGGATTTCATGAATTTAGGATAATATTTAGGATTTGTAAAATCTTCAAGTTTAGGGGGGTTCCTATTGTCCTCGAGAGCTCTTATAGTAAGTTTGTAAAATGAATTCATATCCTCCAAGATTCGATTTGTATAATTGATTCTATATGTCTTGCTCTCAGATTCATCCTTAAATTTCTTAAATTCTTTTTCAAGTTCAGCATAGGATGATTTTAAATTCTCAAAATTTTTATTCAAGTCATCATATTCATCAAGTAGTTTCATGAGGTTGCTATCAATTAAAGCATGATCTTTCCTAAGGATTTTGTGTTCATTATTAAGCTCTTCCAATTCTAAAACTAAACTAGCATGCATCTTTTTTGTTTTCCTATATGCATCATGCATGTGTTCAGAAACTTCAAACAATTCATTATAAGTTAAATCACATACCTCTTCTTGATCTGATTGTTCAGATTTATCTGCCATCAAGCAAAGGTTGGTGACTTCTTCTTCTTTTTCAGTCTCAGATGAGTCTGAAGCTGAGTCCGCCCAAAAAGCCTTTTGTAACTTCTTCTTGCCCTTCTTTACCATTGGTTTCTCCTCTACCTTCTCCTTGCTAGGAGTGACTTTGAGTTTTGGACAATCAGTCTTTATATGACCTGGTTTCTTACATTCATAACAAATCACTTCATTAGAAACCTTGCCATTTCTGTTATACTTACCTCTATTCCATTGCTGGCGTCTCTTCTGCTTCCTCTTTAAAAAGCTTCTGAATTGTCTAGTCATCAGTGCAATATCGTCTTCATCCTCAGGTTGTGTGAGTGTTCACTTTCTGACTCTTCCACATTTAGTGCAATATTCTTGTCCTTTCTTGGTTCACCTGCATCAATTTTTCTTTGACTTACTCCTTGCTCGTAAGCAATGAGTGAACCAAGAAATTGTCAATTGAATAAATGTTCAGATCTTTAGACTCTGTAATTGCAGTAATTTTAGCATCATATGCAGTAGGTAAACAACGAAGAATCTTATTAACCATTTCAGCATTTGTTAATTCCCTACCAAGTGCATGCAAAGAGGTGACAATTTGAGTGAATCTTGTGTACATGTCAGATATAGATTCATTAGGTTTCATGCGAAATAATTCGTAGTCATGTAACAAGATATTGAGTCTTGATTGCTTAACCTCATTTGTCCCTTCATAAGTAATACAAAGTCTATCCCATATGTCTTTTCCGCTTTTACAAGTGGAAACTCGCATGTAGTCTTCAGATTTTAAAGCACAAAAGAAACTATTTAAACATTTCGCATTTAATTGTGCTAAGTCACGTTCTTCTATAGTCCAATCTGCATAAGGTGTTTCTACCCTAATTCCATCAACTAATCTAGTTGGTTTTGTGTAACCTTCCTGGACTAGCATCCACATGCGATAATCAAGTGACTGTAAGAAAGTAGACATGCGTGTTTTCCAAAAATCAAAAGGAATATTGTCAAACAGTGGAGGTCTAGTGATAGAGTAACCCTCAGGTGTGTTTCGGTTTCTAAATGTAGCCATCTACGTTAATCAAAAAGTAGTTCAAACTTATGATTTTGAAACAAAGCTCTGATACCACTTGTTGAGTCCAGTAATTAGGTTGTTAAGCCTAAGTAAATGTCCCAAGGCTACCAAGAGGGGGGTGAATTGGTAGTTTTAAAAATTTTAAACCCTCTTAATAATAAAGTTGAACCGAAATAAAATTTTCTTTTAAAGTTTGTAGAAAAATGTTTTTCAACCACAGAGTTGTTAAAACTGAAATTTAAAGTGCGGAAACGTAAAAGCAATAAAGTAAATGATACCAGATTTATAGTGGTTCGGTCTATAACCAGACCTACATCCACTCCTCAGAGGCGCCCTGTGAGTATTGCACTAATACCAAAAAGTGACTCTCCTTAAGCACCCACAGCAAGGCGGAGAAGCCTGTACAAAACACTCTTTTCACCACTACCCGGTGCGGCAGAGAACCGTCGTCCTTTTACACAATCCACAGTGCTGGCAGAGAACCGTCGTCCTTTTACACTCTCCTAGTGTTGGCAGAGAACCCTACGGCTGTTCACACTCTCCAAGTGTAGGCAGAGAACCTTCGTCCTTTTACACTCTCCTAGTGTGGGCAGAGAACCCTTCGTCTGTTCACACTTTCCAAGTGTCGGCAGAGAACCGGATCTCCTTGACTGATCTTCTCACATGAATCTAGAAGGAAAAAAGAAAAGAGTGAAGAAATCCAATTTCACAAGTAGAGACTCTTACCTTAGTAATCCAAGTGAAGCCTTCTCGCTCCAATGGAAGGAATCCTCCTTTGAATGCTCTCTTCCACTCTCTCCTTGGCTATTCTCTCAAGAGGCACGAAGATCAAATGACAAAAAGATTGGGTGGCAGTCTAATTTGGACTATTTATAAAAAAGACATGAAAAACCGCCCAAAAACTGCAAGTTTTCAATTATGTACGCAGTGGATCGTCCTGTACGATCCTGGATCGTCATGGACGATTTTACTTAAACGATCTGAAACGACCCAATTTGTATATGTGTACGAAATGACTTCGTACAGCTGATCGTCCTGTACGAACTAGGTTCGTCCAGTACGAACGGTTATTACAAGGTCGGTTCTAGAAACTGCTGAAAACTGTTCTAAGTCGGTTCATCGTTTGGACGAAAATATGTTCGTCTGGACGAAAATTTTCCAGAGAGCCGATCATCCTGGACGATTATTTATTTCGTCTGGATGAAAATTTTCCAGAGCACCAATCGCCGCGGACGATAATTTGTTTTCGTCTGGACGAAAATTTTCCAGAGAGCTGGTCGTCCGGTACGATATTTATTTTCGTCTGGACGAAAATTTTCCAGATGACTGGTCGCCTCGTACGATGATAAAATTCGTCTGGACGAAAATTTTACAGAGAACCAATCGTCCGGGACGATAATAAAATTCGTCCTGGACGAATAGGACTTAGAAAAAATTTTATAAGCAAGTTCCTATTCGTTCCAAGTGCTCTATAGGAGATAACTGACAGATCGTCCAGTACGATAAATTTCGTCCTGTATGATCAGTATAGAATTTTAAGATCTCCTTATGTGTGTGTGTAAGATTTTATTCACTCAATTACAATCACTCCCTTTCAAAATTAATTCAAAGAAAAGGCAAACTTCAAATAAACAAAATATCTCATGTTGAATTTGATTTGAAGTTTTCGTAGTCTGGAGTCTGATTTTCCTGAAATGTTAGTACACACAAGAGCAAATGCAAAACTTCTAAAATTGTTAGGAGATAACTATACATCTGAACAATAATGTTTGCAATCATCAAAACTACATAAGTTGCACAAATATAAATCATTCAAATAGCAACTATTCAAACACTAGTATTATTGAAAAGAGAATTATTCCTAGCAAGCTAGAGGTACACAAAATTAGAGAAGGGAAGAGATTAATAGTACGACCTTTTGAATTATTGAACCACAGATTGAGGATGTCTTTGATCAGAATATTAGCATGAAAATAATAATTTTTAAAATTGTCCTAAAAAAATGAAATCTTAGCAGTAATGGGAAAATAAATAAATACTTGATTCATATTCTCCACATGTTAACAACATTGATATTTACAAGGTAGAACAAAACCACTTCTTATTAAATTCTCATTTGTAGGGACATGTTTATGCAAAACACACCAAATGAATGTAGAGATGGTGATAGTAATGCTTTTATGCCAAATCATATTGAACACTTTATTGATTGGATTCCTATTTCTAATATTGTTCCAAACATCCTTAACCCTAAAAATTCTATTACTAGCCATATTGCATAATAAGAATTCTTCAGCCTCAGCGTTTAAAGGAATTTATAAAATCATACTAATGATAGTAACATGAATAACCTCAACTAATTTATTAGAATCCCAAAATTTTTTATCAATAAATGAGTTAACTTTGGGAGATGTGGTGGAAATAGTGTTGAGCATATTGTCAATGGAAAATTCCCTAACTAATAATCCTTCCAATAAAATAATATAGCACTACAATACCCCAACTAATATGAGGTTCAGATTCCCATTTGATATTGCACTTACAAACTCAAGAATCCTACTTATTATAAGAGCAAATAGTCGTGTGTTTGCCAACAAAATACTTAGCATTCATGAGTTTGGACCAAAGGCTATTTTTGGTATGAAAGTTAAACCATAATTTAAAATAAAAAGCATGTGCTAAATCCACTAAATTCTTACAACCTAAAGAACCTTCCTCTAAGATAACGTAACAATTTCCCCAAGAAGACTAGATATTTTAGAATTACAACTTTTGCATTTCCAAGCTAACTTATTAAACTCTTTTTCAATTATATTACGTATAAGAATAGTAGGATGAATAGTCTGAAAAGTATAAATAGGCCAAAAGTAAAGAATACTCTTGATCAAAACCGATCTCGCACCAAAACTAAAAAAATTGAACTCCTAAGATTTAAGCTTGTTATGCACCGCAGTGATAAGATCATCAAACATAAACGATTTTTTTGCAAACTTTAAAAAAAGGAACCCTAGATATTTCAAAGGTAAAGAGACTTGCTTAAAACCATTAATATCATTAGTAACATTACTACGATAAATAGAAAAATTCTTTGTGTTTATAAAGGAACACTAATTTTTATTAAGAATAACACAACTAATCATCTCAAACTTGCTTAAAATCTGATACTGAATTTAATCATTTTCATAAAGCCATTAGAAAAACTAATAACATCATTAAAAAAGCATTAATTTGTTATAGGAAAGCCACCTAAGGTTAGCGTGACATTCAGAAAGGTGAGTAAGACCTCTAGAAATATTTGCAACATCAATAATAAAAGGAGCAGGAGAAATAGGATCTCCTTGCCTAATATCATGAGAAGCCTTAAGGAAACCATTACTCTTAATAAAAAACAAGAGCCATCCATGCTGTTTTTGATTAGATTAATAAAAATGGAGTGAAAACCAAATAATAGTAGGATAGTATACAAAAAATTCCACAAGAAAAGCATAAATAAAATATTTAATATGTTAGGTCATTTATGTTTATTGAATTAGGCTTCACTAATTGACAGGCCAAATGACCTAAAGTTTCCTTAAAATATATGCCATAAGTTATTCAAAAACCAAGGTTCAAACCCTAAAAATTTGGAGACATCAAATTCCTCCCATGAATTTTAATCAATTTCAAATAAAATTTAAAATCTATACTTTGGATATTTATTTTAGGCTAGTTAGACCAAGGATTGGGTTGAAATCAGTGGTTATCTAAACAATTAAATACAAAACTAAAAAATAAAAAAAAAACTATTTATTAATAGTTTAATCACCATAAATTCCCAAAGCTTTACGTTAAAATATAACCTATGTATTTGGAAATTTAATTCAAGGGAAAGAAGGCATCAAATGTGCCTGAGAAAAGTGGAGTATGTGAGGAATATACACTAGTATTACTCTGCCATATTAGAGCTCAAATGGATGGGTATTTAGACTATAATTTGGAAAAATTAGTAAACTCTAAAAATGTAATTAATCTCTATATTCTTAACCAACTCCAATGATTTTTTTTAAATGAAATGCCTCCATTTCTTAGTGTTCCATATAAGCTTTATATGAGAGATTTAGTTAAGTGGTTGAATTTTTATGATTTATAGAAGTCTATTATTTAAAATATAATTATAATCCATTTTTAATTAAATTTATGATGGAATCTCTAAATTTATAATACATGACATGCGACACATAAATATTAGAGGTTGAAAGTGGTGGTACTTAATGCTTAACCAGATTGCAAGAGTAATTTAAATGTTTGATCTCTAATGATAATGTTTGAACGGTCTATTTACAATCAATCCAATTAATTGGTTTGAAGGAGTCATACAAACATTTGATTAAATGATTTCTAGACCATCCAACATAATAAACAAAAAGATGAATGGTCTATATTGCATCTTGTACCTATATACATCCATTATAAGCTTTTTAACTGATTAATAATGGATTATAAAGTAAATATTAGTGCATGAAATAATTTATAGAAATGGGAAATATGTAAACTATATTATAAAATAAATTTAAGAGTTTTAGAATGCAAGTTAAATCTAAAATTAAAAACCCTAAGTAAATAATTATAGTTTAAGATTTACCTCAAAAGGAATGGTATCAAGAAGAGGTTTTTGGCTCATTCTTTTTCTTTCTCCTAAGGAATAATCCATAGGAAGGATTTAAGGTTTAACATGCATTGGGTGAAAAATAAAAGTTCTTTTGCTAAAGAGTCTCTTCACCCCAATTGTATCTTACTATCAATAAGCTCTAACTAGCTAGAAATGATTAGGACTTACAAATGGGGTTTTTAGGAATATAAGGAATGTAAAAGAGATCGCCTTTCTAAAAAATATTCAATAAGTATTTAAAGGTTATCATAATTTATTTATAGTTTTAAATGTTGCATGCTAAGTCCATCTTTATCCACCTAATTAGTTAGGGATTTTCCAATTAAAGCTAACTTAATCAACAAAGTAATTAGGATCCATATGATTTGTTAGTAGGGATGCTATTATTAAACCAATGGCACATGGGTTAGTTTTATATAATTTATAGTAACCTCAAGCCACTACACTTTTAGATATAGTTTGGATAGGTGGTTAGAACCTTCAAAAATATAATTCATGAATTTATAAGGTTGCATTTATTTGGGCTTAAACTGGGCATGGGAATTCAATATTTTATGGTTTGGTTCAACCAAATTGGTTAACCCATGTTAACTCATGGGCTAAGATGGCTAGGTTTAGTAAAATAGGTCCATGGACACATAATGCAAGGGTTTAAGGAATTTAATTTAATAATGATTTAGAAATGGCTCAAGAAAAATCACTTTGACTTCGCTTCAATAAAGGCTTGTGGATAACCCAAGTAGGCCTATGGGCTGGGCCTCTTAGGGATGACACTTAGAAACCTAGTGGACAATCTTAATGGGTTTGGGTTACATGGTTTACTCATTATCAATGAATTTTAAATTTAAATGCTTTAGGATTAATTTGGTCAACCATGGCTGACTTTGTCAATCGGGTTGGACCATTGTTTGGGTTTAGGTCTAACAAGTTCCTAGTGATATTTAATACTCTTTGGAGAGGTTTTAGGCCATTGAATGACCAATATAAATGAAATGCCATTTTAGGTATTAAAGGATTTATTTTAACAATTTAGCTTTGCCATGGATTGGGTGGGGTTAGTCCAAATCGACTCAAAATTACAATTTGTAATTTGTTAGAAGTCGTGTTGGGTCGTGTGAGGGTCAAGCCAAGTTGAAATGTATGCAAACTTTATTTAAAGGAGTTTTAGGGTTAAAAGGCTTCTTAAATAAACATGATAAACCATGTCCCAACAAAATCTCAAGCTAGTTATAATTAATAAGATGATACTTAAAAAAATGTTTGATAATTTTATGAATTCTTCTAAGGGAGATTTCACCAAAATAGCTTGTTTAGAGGAATATGCTATAAATATTTTAAGGTATTTGGCTCATGGACAATGCTTTCGGTTTTTGTATTTAGGATTACATGGATGCCTAAAAAATGAGTAAGTAGACTCTAAGGATATACAAAATCATTATGTGAACATTTAAGAACAAGTGCAAAGGCTTTACCTAAGGTTTTAGATCAATTAGAAATTCTCCAAAAAATGGAAAATTATAAAGGGCTTTATGTTTTAAGTTTGATATTAATTTTAATGCTGGATTTGAATTAAATTATTTGCCTTGATTGAAAGTAGTTGATTTTAAGGAAATGACATAATACAAAAATGAGGCTAACAAATATCCTACATATTTTAAGTCTTAGTATTTTATTACTGGGGGAAGTGATACATTGCTATTCTTATAGTTATTTTGTAGATTATTCAATTTTATACTCAATTGTTATGCTAAACTATCAAATGGGACATTTTATACATTCGACTAAGTAAAAATTCTATTTTTAAAAGATTTTTTTTGAGTAACCACTGTATCACCCGTGAGAATCTGATAGTAAAGAAATAAAACTTCTGTTAGAATTGAGTAGATTATATCATAAAATGGAGATACCTTAGTATGAGAAGTTATCAGTAGTTTCAAAAGAAGTATGCTGTTGAAATCCACTTGAAAAATGTATTTGTCAAGTGGCCTTTCTTATGAATGGGTTTACAAACAAAAAACTTTTGAAAATTTATTTAGCAAAGCCTTTAATCCCTAGGAGAAAGGTTCTCAACTAGCATTATTAAAAGATAAATCTTGGATATAATTGAAAAAGTTAAAACCTAACAAATTTCTTAAAATGAAACTTGGGTTAGTATTGAACGTTTCTAAAGGTAAATAATCGATATAAATTCAAGATGAGAATCCTAGTTAGGGTCCTCAGTATTAGTAGTATAGTAAATATTGAAATGTTAAGAAGTTTAGACCTAAACCTTGTCTTATTCCATAAGAAAATAGGGAGAAGTTTGAAGCATTTAAAAATAAATTTTATTTATTTAAAATGGAAGGTATTGCAAGAATCTTATAAAATATTCTTATAATGTTTGAATTTAAACTTCTAAACCCTAGAAATATGAAGAAGTAGGGAAATAAGGGAAACCCAACTATTGCTTATATCTCTGGCTGATCATTCACGAAATAAAGATTGTATAACTCTCATGAAATGGCTTGATATGAGTACTAAATATGGATAAGTTATGATAACCAAAGAATAATTTGTTGATTTTAATTAAGGTTCTACTAAATGTGTGATTGGTGAGCCTTTTGTTCTCTCTTTAGTAAAAAAGAATGATGGTAGGTGGGATGTTGCATCATCCTATTCTTCTAAAAGTATCTTAATTAAAGTTTTTCATTTATATTTTTAAGAATCCCAATTACCATAGTGTCCCATCCATGTTGATATGGTAGCTTATAAAGAAGTGCAAAATAAAGTTCAGATAAATCATTTTATTATTGTGCAAGTCTGTTAAGCTTCTGCAATTTTAAAGTAGGACAATAAAAGTTAAAATAATGTTCTCTGATAAAATAGTCATTTTTTTGAATGGGGATCAAAATCCTTTAAGCCTCTAACTCTATATGATTTTATTTTTTCACACCAAGGACTATGAAAGTAATGAAAAAGGATTTTGCATACATATTATATATTTCTGATGAATATGAATTATTTAGAAATTTAAATAGAAAAGAAACTTGTTCTCCAGAAATTTCAATGAATTTCAAAGTGTTAAAAGAATCTATTAAGTCTTTATCTAGTACATATCCCCCCTATTTTTTATATTGAGGATGCTCATTTCAACATCAAATAAAAAATGTTTGATTTAGACTATTTTCTTGATAAAAATCCAAAGATAATCAACGATAAAAAACAAAACAAAACTAATACCTCCCCTTCTTATGTGGTAGTTAAAGTGAATCTTTAAATTGTTAAATTCTTCCTCCATTAGCTTTAGCTATTGATAAAGGAAAATAAGTTGCAGATAATCCTGAAACTTTAATCGTTTTATGCCAACTAGTTTAAGTTTCAAATCTAGTGAATTCAGAAATTCCCAAAAGAGATTTAAACATCTTACCTTAACTAAAAAAGGATGCTACAAAATTAAGTATTTATAATGATATAGTACTTTCCAAGGACATTAGGGAGGCTTTTATCAAAGCACTGCTTCACCCAGGGATCTTTATGGCTCCGCAAGCATCAACATAATTTAAAGAAGCATTATACTTCAAGGAAGTTCTAGGAGTCACTTTTTTAGATGATGATTTGTTGATTGGAATAACAAATAATTAATATCCATTATATATTTCTATAAAAGTAGTAATTACAAATTGCATGCTATCCTTATTGATTTGAGTGCATCAATAAACATAATGACTCAAAGTACTCTTACATACTTAAAAGTGGATACGTGCAAATTCATTTCTAATTAAATAATGTTATGATGATTCAATGCAAAATTAATGATAAATTTGTTGAATCTTGATTAGGTTGTTAAACCTATACTAATGACCCAAGGATAACCAAGAGGGGCGGGGAGGGGGGGGGGGGTGGTGAATTGGTAATCTAAAAAATTCTCTTGGATTTAAAATTTCAAAGCCGTTGATTCTTGAAGAAAGTTAATTAAAGTTTCAAAATAACTTTTCAACCACAAAAAAATAACTTTTAGTAAGTAAATACAAAAATTTAAATGACACAAAGATTCATAGTGGTTTGGTCAAACATGATCGACATCCACTCCCTGAAGACTTCCTCTTAAGGTATTGCACTATTACCAAAGTGACTCTCCTTTTGCCCCCACAGCAAGGCGGACAAGCCATAACTAAAACCACTCTTCCACTAATCCCCGGTATGGTAGAGAACTGTCGTCCTTTCACACTCTCCAAGTGTTGAAATAGAACTGTCATCCTTTCACACCCTCCAAGTGTAGGAAGATAACCTTCGTCCTTTCACACCCTCCAAGTGTAGGTAGAGAACATTCATCCTTTCACATCCTCCAAGTATATGAAGAGAACCTTCGTCCTTTCACACCCTCTAGAAACTTTCATCCTTTTACACCCTCCATGTGTCGATAGAGTGCCAGATCTTCTTCAAAGATCTTCACACGAGCAATCTAGAAAGACAAGAGGAAGAGTGATAACAAAAATTACAAAGAGATCCTTACCTTTGAGTAACCTTGTGAACCATTCACATTCCACTTGCAAGAAATCTTTCTCAAATACTCTCTCATACTCTCTCTTTCAATTTCCCTTGAAAAATCATGAAGACAAGACTTTTTTCATGTCAGTTTTAGTAGACCTTTCATATCAAGACATAAAAAAACTGTCCAAAAAACTAAAATTTTCAATTTTGAGCGTCCACAATCATCTAGTATGATAGGATTTTGTACATATGAATAGTTCAAAAACACTTATGTATGAACTTATTGTTAATCAGCACAAAATGAATTCATACACGATCATCGTCTGGTACAAACCAACTTTGTCTGAAATGAATAATTAGAAAAATTTTCGCTTCATCTGGATGAAGAGGAACCCCATAATTTCATACCCTAGATGTGTACGTATGATGACGACATCATTTAGTACTATCAGTTACAAAAAAAACATGTTCATCGCTATGAAGAGGGACTCATCCAATTCGTACTCTGAACGATGTATGTATAATGATGACAATGTACGATACAAATAGTTCAAAAAAATTTCAAATTCATCTCGATGAATAGTTGGGATGAAGAAGGACCTCACAATTTCGTATTGTAGAAGGCATGTACAAACAGGCTTTATATATTACCATCCATACTTAGAAAAAATTTTTTTGAGCGAGAAGAAACTCATCCATTTTGTACTCTAGAAGACTTGTACAAACAGGGTTTGTACAGTATGCTCCATACTCAGAAAAATTATTTTTTGAGCAAACTGGGACCAATCCATTTTGTATTCTAGAAGGTATGTACGAACAGGGTTCGTATAATACGATCCATACTTAGAAAAATTTTCATTTCTGTTAGTTCGATTGCTTATCGGGGAAAATAACTGACCAGATCATCTCGTATGATTAGATTTCATACAGTACAATTAGTTTAGAAAATGTAAATTTTAAAACTCTCCCTTGGTGTGTGTGCTCAGTTACTCAATTACAATCACACTCTCTCACACTCAAGAAAATGAAAAATATAGACTTCAATTACAACAAACTCTAAACTGATCTTTATTTGAAGTCTTCAACAATTTGAAGTATGATTTCCTTAAAAAGTTAGTACACACAGGAGAAAAACAACTCTTCCAAAATATGTTAGGAGAAATAATAATCAAAGAAATAATATTTGGATTAAAAAAATATATATAAGTTGCAAGAATATCAAACAGGCAAGAGCTAAGTATAAAATATCTCAACAATCTCACTTTTTTTTATGATGACAAAATAAGTATTATTTGAATAAAATTGAATGCCCTAAATTTCTGCTTAACTCCTCCATAAATAAATAAACATGTGAATATAAGAGAATTTTTTTAAGAACAAATCATTTCTTTCTTTTTCTTTTTAAATTTTTCATAAACACCCAAAACAACAAACACAACAAACACTAAGAACATTAACACAAAAAAATAATGAAATGCAAATAATATTTCTCCCCCTTTTTGACAACAACAAAAAGAAGGAAGAAGGGAAAGTTGAAATGAAAGAAGTCATATGAGAATTCTTTAATAATTGATCTTGAAAGAGATTGAATTATAATTTCTATTACAAGATTAATTTCCATTATATAAAAATAAAGATTCAAAATAATTAAATTAAAATATAACATAAACAAGAAAAATAGATCAAGGTCAGGAAACATTCTAGACAATTAGATAAAGAGAATTATTGCAAAAGTGACAAAATGAAGATTAGTTAAATTCAATTTCTAATATAAAATATAATTGAACAATAGATTGATTTGAATTTGAAGATTAAACAATAGAGAAAAAAACATATTCAATTAGTGACATTGCGTATCTTTTTCATTTATTTCTGGCACACTTTGTGCATCTTTTAGTATTTGGGCTAATTTATGCCTCTTTATAATTTGCAAACCATTTTGCATCTATTTCAATTTTTGATACTCCCCTTTTTTTTAATTGATCTTTCAAAAATCAATATTCGATAAACTCAAATTTCTCTGAGTACAAAGATAATATATTGAAAAGAAAAAAAATAATAAGACATCAAAATTTGCAATAAGAATATTTAAAATGTGTATACCTAAAAAGAACACGAGATTGATAGCCTTAACTTGATCGAGTTATAAAATAGCATAAATTTTTGAAAAAAAAATAAGAATTCATAATGAAATTAATTTTTGTATTGCAGTTTATTTTATAACACTTTTTAGATTAGTTAAGATAGGATTAATAAATAAGTAAACTAACATTTCACATAATGAACAAAAGCAACTAACAAAAAATAAGACACATTTTATTGATATCAATTTAAAGATGAAATATATTGAAGCACAATTGATATGAAACCATAATATAAAGCCATCAAAAGATCAATAACAAAACTTTAACACAAAATTTAAATAAAAACAAGTATACAAAGCATCTAAAATATCACTAAGATCAACATATTCTGATAAGAGGACTGACAAAGATAACCCTTAAGAAGTACATCCAGAAATATGAGGGGACCTATTCTGGAGGAGGAGGCTGGTTGCACACAGAAAAATAGTTATTCATCATAGCCATATTAGTGTTCACCGAGTCGAACTGACCTTGGATCCAAACCATGTCCTTCTGGTACTATATATCTTGATGATTAAGGCGAGTCTTAATTATTACAAATATGATTTCAAGAAATACAATTTTAATGATAACAAACACTTCTATTTTTCTATGACTGTCTTGCCTACTCTTAATTACACAAAGTGCGCCAAATTGATATTTTCAAAGTGTTGAATTCAAATTTCGTGATTGTGATAAATTACTTTAGTACATTATTCTATAAGATATTTTTATGAAATCAAGTTTAGAACAGATCTCTTTTTTTTTATCCAATTATTTTTTCTGAGTTAGGTCATTTGTTTTTAAAAGAGGATTTTGCCATGAGAGAAGTCAAAGCTATGGTTAACAAGAATAGATATTCTACCAGTTTCAGATTTCGATGATGTTAACTCATTTGTCTTACAAGTTTTGAAATTCAATCACATGGAGAATTTATCATATTCGTGCTTTGATTAAAAAAACTTTTTGTTTTCATTTCTTTTTGTCTTCTTTTTTATCTTTTTTCATATTTTAAGTTTATCTTTTACAATTATTTTTATGGTTTATGGGCCTTGTTTGATCATCTACATCTACCTCTCGAATTTTATTTTTGGTGCCATCATCCTGGACAATTTTTATATCATCCTGGATGATACATTTAAGCCTCTCATAACCTTTCAACTAACGACTGATATATTTCCTTTGTTTATCATTATCCTGTAAAAAACTTTATCATCCTGGACGATCTGATCATATTTCTTTTTCTTACTGTGATCAACATAGATTATCCTCTTCATCCTAGATGATGTTCTATATCTTGACTCAATTATTCGTAATTGGCCTGTACGATCCACTTATTCATCTTGGAAGATACACATGGAAATGCATTTGGCCGGTATGATCAATTATTGCTTATCATCTCGGACAATATGCCTATTCATCCTAAACGATACACTTGGCTATGTTTTAAACATCTTTAAATTTGGCTGGTATGATCCATTATTACATTTTGTCCCGTATGATCCACCAAATCATTCTGAATGATGATCTTTTTCAACAGTCATATGGATTGACTCCTCGTAACTATCGTCTATGTCTTATCTTCCTGAACGATGTCTGATCATCCTGGATGACTTTACTGCCTTTTTTACCAATCATCCTCGACATAATTATTGCACCTGATTGTCCTGGATAATTCTATAATCATCCTAGATGATCTGTCCAATTCTTTTTAAACTATGGATTGTAATTATTTTTTCTCACTCAACTACATTTAATCCTTCTTGCACTCGCTATTTCCCTATCTACTTGGTCATGGATGGTGGTAAGCGCTCATGCATGCCTTCTAGTAGTTCCTCGAGGACGAATCTAGACCCTCACTTCACTGAGGCGGCCGACCAAGCCGCCTATCAGAGGTATAAGATGCCTGGATCACTGTATCTTGGATTGTCAATCCTTTCATTCTGTCCTATCCTGTCCTCAATTTGTTTGCACACACTTTCTTGACCTTTATCCTAACTCTCACTATCACATTCAACTTTGAGTTACTATTTGAATTTTTTTTAGCCTTCGTATCAATTTCTCCTTTACTGCTCTTCAGTCATATGTGAATAGACGTCCTGTCAAAATAACTTATCAAGACTATAAAGAACTCTTGCAATTGTCCACTATAGGAGATAAACTCCACATCCTGTGTAAAGATTCTGACTATGACTTGACTCTGGTCAACCACTTTCAGAGAAACACCAATGCTTTCTATCAAGTTGGAGAGTCTAGCAGCTTACTCAATGATGCTAGGATAATTCGACATGTTCTTCATACTTCAATTCTTCTAAAAGCTGGTGATCATATCCATATCACTCTACTCCTTTCAATCACCACTTTCTACATCCTAGCCTAATATGAGTTCAATGCCACTGATTTGATTTTCTGATACATTGAGCACTTGACGAGTATTAGAAATCCAAGATATAGGAGGAAGCCCAATCTTGCCTTAGGACACATCATTACCTATGTCCTTGAATCTAAATACAACCTCTAATATCCTTCCCCACCAAACTATCTGCCTGCCTTTTACTCAGATAACTCATTCCGCATTCTTCATATTACTTTTCTCAACCCGGGGCAGAAGGAAGCTGAGGGAGCTGAGGAGGAGGTGGCTCCTACACTTATTCATGCACCTGCTCCGCTTTGCCAGCACTAACAGTTGGATCACCTGGTAGAGCGGTTCGACTAATGGAAGACTCGCTTTAAGTCATACGTTGTTGTATTGGAGTAGCAACATATAGAGGATGTTGCTTGTTTTGACTCTCTATGGCTCACAAGCAGCACTAGCACGACCAGGACATTGCCTAGTTTAGAGAGCAATTTACCACTCTTTCTAGTTACTTTCAGTAGCGACCACCACCACCACCTCCTCCTTCGGAGGATCAGGGGCCATCTTTCTTTTAGTTTGTTTTTGTGATGCTATTTTTTTCTTGTTTTAATTTTCTACTATGTTTAGTTTATGTATTATCTTTCCCTCCTTTTTGTAATGTCAAAGGGGGGAGTAGTTGTTCTATTCTAGTTTGTACTACTTTTTGGTTAGTTATACTATATTGTTCCTTATTAAAATTTGAATTTATGGTTTCACACTATTTCTACCAATTTTATTTACTTTGAGCAGCTTTAATTATTTTTGTGTTTATCATCATCAAAAAGTGGGAGATTGTTGCAAATCTGATTTCAGGAAATATAATTTTGATGCCAACAAACACATCTATTTTTCTACGACTACCTTGCCTACTAATATTTCAGGTTGACAAGATCAAATTGTAATTCAAACCAGCTCAAGTTTTGGTAGACTAAGAATGAGTCAGTTTATAATCTTTTACCTTTTCTTAAGTCAATTATAAATGATGTGGTGTCTGATGCTAAGTAACCTTGCACACATACACTTGGGTGAAATTTTCTGACTATTTATCAGAGTTTTTATTTTTGGTCACATCATTCGAGGCGATCAAAAAATTGGCCTGGTCAATCAGTTAAAGAAACCCAAATCCTAATTAGGGCATCCTGGTTAGGGCAACAATCATTAAGCGCATCGTCATGGATGATGTTCATCAGCCAGGATAATATGCTCAAATCAAAAAGAATCAGCCACCAGATCTATTTAGGTATCATTTATTTTGGACATCATCCTGGACGATGCAGTTAAATTATGCCTAAATTAATCAAGTAATTAAAGAAAGCAATTAAGGTTAGATTACTCGATAATATCATCTTGGACGATCGCAGGATCGGCCGGGGAGATTAGTTCACAAACCTTTGTTGTTCCTAGATGATCAAACATCGGCCAACTTCTATTTAGGGTGATGCTCTTGATAATATGCACTGATTTGAACTAATCATCCGAGACGATTGTGAGATCATCCTGGATGATCAATTAATTTTTACATCATCTAGACACCCATTAGGGGTGATGTTTTGAATGATATCAATGACATTTACTAATCGTACAGGACAATATAATATCGTCATGGATAATATGAACAAAAACCTTCTGATTGTCCAAGATCGTCCTGATAGATTGAGATAAATTTGTACTAATCGTACAGGATGATATTCTGATCATCCTGGTTGATAAAGTCAATTTGTTGAAATTAAGAGCTATTCTGAAGCCCTTATATATAAGACCTCTTATTTTACCTAAGAGAGTATCTTTTGCTGTTGTCCTAACCTGAGAGAGCTAAGAGGAGAGGGAGAGCAAGGGGAGAGAGAGAGAGGATCTTGTGAGGGGGATTTTGTGAGGGGTTTAATAAAGGTTGCTCCAAGCAAGGGTCCATCGACATCTTTTTTAGTCTTCTTACCTGGTTCCTTGGTGGTTTTAAAGAGGTCTAATTAAGCATATGATCAAGTTTCTCTGCTTGCTTCAAGAGGAAGCAAGTGGAGTTGGGTTCTTTGACTTCTTTACGAGGAAGCAAAATGAGGTGGGTTCTCTGCCTGTTTTAAGAGGAAGTAAGAGAAGTTGGGTTCTCTGCCACACCGGTGTCAGTGGAAACGAGGTTTGTACAGACTTCTCTGCCTTGTTGTGGGGGCAAAAGGAGAGATATTTAGTTTAGTGTAATACTCAAAGGGCTTCTCTGTGGAGTGGAGATAGGTCAAGTTGACAAAACCACTATAAATATCTGTGTTCTTTATTATTGATTTTTCCTAATTGAATTTTTAAACTTTGTATTTCTTTGTGGTGAATTTTTTTTTTGTTGGAGTTTGTGCTTTTGCTTAAAGAAGTTTTTTTTGAATTATGAATTCACCCCCCCCCCCTCTTGGTTAGCCTTGATATTAGTTCATTAGGGTTTAACATCCCTGTCAAACGTTCAAGTGCTATTAGAGCACTTTCTTTAATTTGATCAAAATGACTCTCAAATTGGCCAAAGTGCTGAATCATCTCCTAAAAGTTAGATCACTGAGCAGTACAGGTGCAGGTGCTAGTGCTCCCCCTTCTCGCTTAGTATCCTCACTTGAATTATTATTCTTCCTGAAGAGTGCTCAAAAAGAGTAATAAAAAAACTAGATTAGTAATTCAAGTGGAATTTCAGGGTGAACAAGATTGTACTTCTTCTCTAGAACATAAGACACTAGGTGTCCTAAGGCAATATTCTTCTTCCTCTCATGAGAAATATGCCCAATTTTAGAAAGACCATGAATATAATCAAGAATAAGTTGGGCTTCATCTATTGGTTGTCCAGTCATGATAAGATAGGTAATAGTGGACATAAGAGGAGTAATATTAATGCGGTCACCAGCTTTAGGAATTATTGAAGTTCTAAGGACATGCTGAATGACCCTTGCATATTTTTTTAAGGTATAGACCCTAGGCAAATGACCTACTTGTTCAACCCCTCTAAGAACTTTATTTGTTTTGGACAAATCAAAATCAGATTTAGAAGTCAATGTGTGTGTTCTAATTCCTTGAGTTCTCAAATGCAGAAAGGTTCCTAAATCTTCCTTCATGATTTCTACCAATTTCTTTTGAACATATGATCTTATCCTACTCTCATTCTCACTAAAAGTCATGTTTGCCAAGAAGTAGGGAAAGGTTTCTTTATTATAGGCATGGATTAAAGTCAGAATGAAAGCAACTTAGGTTGAGCCAAAAAGAGGCATTACTTGAAAATTGATATCTTCTTGAATTAAGAGTTTTAGCATATATAAACCTAAGGTAAGAATCCCCATTTGCACTAGATAGAAAGATATCATAGAAACCCCTTGAAGAAGATCATTTAGAAACTCTACCCCGCTTGCTAGAATTGGCTATTGCTAAGATGAGAAGGATTAGAAGAGGATATTGAAGTGAATGAAAATGAATTCTAAAGCCCTTCTTTTTAAAGAAAAATAATCATACATACGTACAAAAAAGGATTCTTACAATACGATAGATGGTTCGTACATGATGAAAATGATTTTGTATGTACGAACGAATACGTTTGAAATGAAACAACTTTTTGTAATCACGCAAATTACGAAGCATCCTTTCATACAAAATTTTTGAATAGCAATGATACAGATGAACATGTGTTTATCCTGGATGATCAGTTATTTAAGATTATTTTAATGAAATTTAGGTTTGTCCCCCACATTAATGAGTCGTAGTTCGTATGTATGAACTAAATGTACGATCAATTATTATAATTGATTTTGCTCATATAATCAACTACATGTGTATAGACGAATGCATACAAATAGTCCGGGATGATATAAATATTGTACAATACGATATGTAAGAAAATCAAAACTTTACACGTTCAGTCCAAAACATCAATTTACGTGCTATAGAATTTATATGGGATGAAAATGAATTTGTACAATATGAATAAAACACTTCGAAAAATTTGCACAATTGTTAAAAAATAGGAATTTTGATATGAAAACATGTCTAAAACACACAAAATACATAAGAAAAAAAAAAGAAACATACACACAAAACAAGCACATTGAAAATAAAAATGAAAACACAGAAAGACACATATTAAGTTTGCAGAAATTTTTTTAATTAAGCATTAAGATCGATCACACCGAGACTTGTTCTTAATTTGATAATAGTATCAAAGGTTAGTGGTTTTGAAAAAAATATCTCCAAGTTGATTTTTAGTTGAAATATGGTTCAATTCTATTTCTCCTTTAGATATATGATCCCTAATGAAATGATGCCTAATATCTATATATTTGGTTCTAGAATGTTGAATAGTTTTTTTTGAAATGCAAATGGCACTAGTGTTATCACAATAAATTGGAATTATGCCTATTGAAAATTCTAAATCAATCAACTGTTATTTTAACCAAAGAACTTATGCCACATAACTTCCTTAGGTAACGTATTCAACTTTAGTAGTAGATAGCGCTATGAAATTTTATTTTCTACTAGACCAAGAAACTAAAAAATTTCCTATTAATTGACAAGTTCCAGATGTACTCTTTCTATCAACCCTATAACCTGTAAAGTCCGAATATAAATATCCAATTATTTCAAATGAAGAGCTAAACTTATGATACCAAATCCTTAAGTTTTGAGTTCCCAAGAGATATTTGAAAATCCTTTTTACTACACTCAAATGTGATTATTTTGGATTTGATTAAAATTTAGTACATAAACAAACACTAAACATAATATCGGGTCTGCTAGCAGTCAAGTAAAGCAAAGATCCAATTATTCCCCTAAAATTCTTTTGATCAACATATTTTCCCTTTGGGTCCTTATTTAACTAAACTGAGGAACTCATAGGTGTACTAACTGGTTTAACATTATCTATTTAGTACTATTTGAGGATGTACTTAACATACTTCAACTAACTAAGAAATATTCCTTCCTCAATTTACTTGATTCTAAAACCTAGAAATTAACTTAAATCTCTTATTAGGCTCATCTCAAATTCACTACTCATTGTTTTAGAAAAATTATCACAAATATTTTTATTTGAAGATCTAAAATAATATCATCAATGTAAATTTGAACAATGAGTATATCGTCTCCAAATTTGTTTAAAAAGAGTGGTATCCATGCTTCCTTTTTCAAAACATCTCTCAAGTAGGAAAATACTTAACCTCTCATACTAAGCCCTAGGTGTCTGTTTTAATCCATACAATAACTTTTCAATTTAAAAACACGATTTAGGTTTTTTAAATTTTCAAAACCTGGAGGTTGTTCAACATAAAGATCCTCTTGAATCACCTTATTTAAAAAAACCACTTTTAACATCCATTTGAAATAATTTGAATCCTCTAAAGTAAGCAAAGGTTAACAAAACCCTAATTGCTTTAAGTCTCGCTACAGGGGCAAAAGATTCCTCAAAATCATTCCCTTGAATCTGATTATATGTCTTAGCCACCAATCTGTCCTTATTTCTTACGACAACTCCTATGTGATTCATTTTATTTTTAAATACCCACTTAGTTCCAACTATACTTTGATCATTTGGCCTTGCAATTTATTCCCAAACCTCATTACTTATAAATTGATTTAATTCTTCTTGCATAGCCAAAATCAAAAATTGATCTTAAAGTGCTTGATTTAAATTTATGGGTTCAATAATCTAAATAAAGGCAAAATGATTGACTTCTTTGCTTTGTCTACGCCTAGTCCTAACACCGTCACTAGGTTCACCTAAAATTAATTTCTTATGATGGTTTTTAGAAAATCTCAAATCTCTAGGCATCGGGCTTTCAATCTCTAAATTTTCTTCCAAAATAACCTTCTCAATCCTTCGGGTATTATTTTCTAATATTCTTTATCCAAAATTGGCTCTCCAAAAATTCCATATTCATCAAATACAACATGTGTGATCTCCTCTAGTACCAAAGTTCTTTTGTTAAATACTCTATAATATTTTTAAACATTTAATTATCCAAGAAAATTTTATTCATCTGATTTTGGATCAAACTTTTCTAAGGAAGATTTTCTATTATAATGTACGGACACCATACATCCAAAAACATGCAAATGAGAAAAATTAGGTGTACTTCCCTTAAGAAGCTCATAGGGTGTTTTATTTAATTTAGATCTAAAATTCACCATATTCAGAACATAACATACAGTGCTAATCGCTTCAGCCCAAAATTATTTAGGAAGTGAATATTCAGCCAACATGGCGTTGGCGGCTTCAATTAATTTATATTCTTTCTTTCAACTATCCCATTCTGTTGAGGGATTCTACATGTAGAAAAATTTTGATCAATCCCTTTTTCTTTACAAAAATCCTCAAAATTTTTTATTTTCAAATTCACCACCTTTATCACTTTGAATGGTTAAAATCTCAGACCCTAATTTCCTATGAATCCAAGTCAAAAAATTTTTAAATTCCTCAAATGAATCACCTTTATGAAATAAAAATTTAACCCACGTTAATCTTGAGAAATCATCTACAATCACAAATTCGTATACCTTCCCTCCTAAACTAACAGTGCTAACAGATCAAAAAAGTTTCATATGAATAATCTCCAAGGTTTACTAGTTCTAAGATCCTTATTAGATTGAAATGAGGACTTCATCTATTTTACTAATTGACATGCATCGCAAAGGTGATACTTAATAAAGTCTAGTTTTGGTATACCTCAAATTAAATCCTTTTGGGTAATTTTCCTAAGGTTTTTCAAGCTACCATGAAAAAGTCTTCTATGGCATAACCATGAATAATTAGAAATAGTCTTCAAATAAAAAGTATTAGGAGATTTAATAAAATTTAAATCTAGCATGTGAATGTTGTTTACCCTAATTCCATGCAAAACAACTTTTCCTTTTAGGCTTAATATGCAGCTAGTGTGAAAAAGTTTTACACAATATCTTTATCACATAGCTGGCTTATACTTAATAAATTATGTTGTAGGCATTCTACAAGCTGTACATTTTCTATGAAAATTTTTTGCATGTTTTTAATCATATCTGATCCAACCACTTTCCAAGTGGTGTTATCTCCAACTGTAACCTTGCCTCCACTTCTTGCTTCCAGCTTTATAAATTGGTTAGTGTCTCCAATCATATGCTTTGTGCAACTGCTGTCCAGGTAATAAATGCTCTCACGAGGCCTTATATATGAGCTTACCTGCAAAACTATCAAACGTTAGACTTGGGAACCCAAATAAGTTTGGGTTCTCCTTTTGGCAATTTAAAACTAGATGCATGCATGATATGTCTAGGTTTATGCATCTTAGGTTTCCACACTCAATGAGTTTTCTTATCTAAAGTACTAGTGTGTACAGTATGTCCATTCATGCCATAAGAATAACATTTAACTCTACGAAATGGGTTTCTTAATCTTCTATAGTAAATCTATCTTTCATTGGTTATAAAATTTTTGAACTCAAAATAGGATTTGTAAAATATTCAAGTGTCAGGGGTTTCTTATTTTTCTTGAGAGCTTTAATTTTAAACTTAAGAAATTTGTTTACATCTTCCAAGATATTAATATCATATTTTAAATAATGCTCTATATTCTTTGATTTATCCTGAAAAGTTTTAATCTCTTTTTCAAATTGAGCATAGGATGATTTTAAAAGATCCTTCTTCTTAATCAAGTCATCAAATTCATCAAGTAAGCTCATGTGAATATTATCTATCATTGCATGACCTTTTCTAAGAATTTCATGTTCTCTTTGCAGTTCTAGTATTTTTAGATTTAAACTAGGAAGCATTTTCTTAAATTTTTTATATGCATCATGAATTCTTTCAGAAACTTCTAACAGTTCAATATAGGTCAAGTCATATACCTGTTCTTGATCTAACTGACCAAGATTATCAACCATTAAGCACAAGTTGGTGACTTCTTCCTCCTTTTCTATTTTTGATGAATCTGAAGCCGAGTCCACCTAAAAAGCCCTTTGAAAACTCTTCTTGCCCTTCTTCATATTTGCTTTCTCCTCTACCTTCTCCTTGCTAGGAGTGGCTTTGATATTGGGACAGTTTTATTTAATATGTCTAGGTTTCCTGCATTTATAGCAAATCACATCATTAGAAAACATAATATTTTTATTAAACATACCTCTGTTTCACTACTGGTGTCTCCTTCGCTTCCTTTTAAGAAAGTTTTTAAATTACCTAGTCATCAAAGAAATGTCATCCTCATCCTCAGGTTGTGACTGATCACTCACTGATTCCTTTACTTTCAGTGCTATATTCTTCTTCATCTAATATTCTCTTTCATCAATCTTTTTTTGACTCACTCCTCGCTCAGAAGTAATTAGTGATCCAAGAAGATTGTCAATAGAGTAAACATTTAAATCTTTAGACTCTGTTATAACATTTATCTTAGCATCATAAGCAGTAGGCAAACAATGAAATATTTTATTCATTAATTCAACATTTATTAATTCCCTACTTAATGCATGTAGAGAAGTGACTATCTATGTGAATCTTGTATACATTTCAAAAATTAATTTATTTAGTTTCATGTGAAATAATTCATAGTAATATAAAAGATATTTTGTCTAGATTGATTTACTTCGTTAGTCCCTTCATAAGTAATACAAAGTCTATCCCATATTCTTTTTCCACTTTTACAAGTGGAAACCCGTATGTAATCTTCTGACTTAAGTGCATAAAATAAAATGTTTAAGCATTTAACATTTAACTGTGCTAAGTCACGTTGTTCTACAATCTAGTCAGCAAAGGGTGTTTCAACTCTAATACCATTAACCAATCTTGTTGGTTTTGTATACCCTTCTTGAATTAAAATCCATATGCATTAAAAGTGATTGTAAAAAAGTAGACATGCGTGTTTTCCAAAAATTGAAAGGAATATTGTCAAATAAAGGAGGTCTAGTGATTGAATACCTTTCAGGTGTGTTACAATTACCAAAATTAACTATTCTCATTTTTTAAAAAGTAGTCTAAACTTATTATTTTGAAACAAAGTTGTGATACCACTTGTTGAATCCTGATTAGGTTGTTAAACCTAAATCAATGTCCCAAGGCTAACCAAGAGGGGGTGAATTGATAATTTAAAAATTCTCTTAGATTTAAAATTTTAAAGTTGTTGATTCTTGAAGAAATTAAATTAATGTTTTAAAATAACTTCTCAACCACAGAAAAATAACTTGCAGAAAATAAATTCTGAAAATTAAACAACACAAAGATTTTTAATTGTTCAGTTAAACACGACCTACATCAAATCCCTAAAGACTCCCTCTTCAGGTATTGCACTATTACCAAAGTGACTCACCTTCTGCCCCCACAGCAAGGCGGAGAAGCCTTTATAAAAACCTTTCTTCCACCATTCCCTTGTGCAGCAGAGAACTATCATTATTTCACACTCTCAAAGTGTCGATAGAGAATTATTGTCCTTTCACACCCTCCAAGAGTAGGCAGAGAACCTTCATCCTTTCATACCCTCCAAGTATTGGCAGACAACCTTCTTCCTTTTACACCCTCCAAGTGTAGGTAGAGAACCTTCATCCTTTCATACCCTCTAAGTGTTGGCAGAGTACCATATATTCTTCAAAGATCTTCACACGAGTAATCTAAAAACACAAGAGAAAGAGTGATAACCAAAATTACAAATAGATCCATATCTTTTAGTAACCTTGTAAACCCTTCAAACTCCACTTGCAAGAAATCTCTCTCAAACACTCTATCGCACTCTCTCCTTCAATTTCCCTTGAAAAATCACGAAGATAAGAATTTTTCATGTCAGTTTTAATAAAATTTTATATCAAAGACATAAAAAACTGTCCAGAAAAATAAAATTTTCAATTTTGAGCATCCACGATGGTACAATACGATCGGATTTAATATATAAGAACAGTGCAAAAACTATTGCGCACGAACTTGTTGTGAATCAGTATGAAATGAATTTATACACGATTATTATCCGGTATGAACCAAGTTTATCCAAGATGAACAGTTAAAAAATATTTCACTTTTGTCTGGACAATGAGGAACCCCATAATTTCATACCCTTGATGGCGTCATACGTTGATGACATCGTATGATACAATTAGTTAAAAAAATTTCAAGTTTGTCGGAATGAAAAGAGACCCATCCAATTTGTACTCTATATGGAATATGTACGATGATGGTATTGTACGGTATGAATAGTTCAAAAAATTTTCAAATTCATTTGAATGAAAATTTTGGATTAAGAAGGACCTCATAATTTTATACTCTAGAAGGCATGTATGAAAAGGGTTCATATAGTACGATCCATGCTTAGAAAAAATATTTTTTGAGCGAGAAGAAAATTATCCATTTCATACTCTTGATAGCATGTACGAACAGGGTTCATAATTAAAAAATATATATATTTTGAGCGACTAGGGACCCTTCCATTTCATACTCTAGAAGGCATGTACAAACAGGGTTCATACAATAAGATCTATACCTAGAAAAATTTTCATTTATCTTCAATTGACTGCTCGTCGGGGAAAATAACTGACTAGATCATCCCGCATAAATAGATTTCATAAAGTAAGATCAGTTTAAAAATGTGAATTTTAAAACTCTCCCCCGGTGTGTATGCTTAGTTACTCAATTTTAATCACTCTCTCAGACTCAAGAAAATGAAAAATACAAACTTCAATTATAATAAACTTTAAAAGGATCTTGAATTGAAGTCTTAAATAATATGGAGTATGATTTCACTGAAATGTTAGTACACACAAGATCAAAACAACTCTTTCAAAATATGTTAGGAAAAATAATATTTCAAAGCAATAATAATTGGAATAATAAAAAATATACAAGATACAAGAATATCAAATAGGCAAGAGCCAAGTAGCAAATATCTCAACAAGATTTAGGTTTAATTACAATTCTCTTAGAAATAAAATCTTGGAAAATTAAAGACAAATCTCACATCAAAGTTTTTGAATGTTTTTTTAACGCTCTCATGGGAAGTCCCTATCTCAATTAATATAGAATGATGCATTCCACTCTTCATCTATGTGTTAAATTCTCTTGTGAGAAAGTAGATCATAGTATTAAAGGTGATTTGAAACCATTTTTAATTCATGAAGTTGGTGTATGAAGAAGCCTCATATGATCTTCCTAAAAAGTGGATAGTTATCTTTAGAATATTTCAATCTTATTGAAGAAGAAGGATAATGAAAAAAAAAGAAAGAATAAATAAAATAAGAAGAAAGAGAAAAGGAAAAGAATCCTAATCTCAAACATGATGTTCATTTTGTATCTTGTTCCTCCTAGATAAATAGGTGGTAGAATAACTTAATGATTTAGAGTGAGTGGTAGCAGTTGAAAAATCAAATAATAAAATAAATGAAAAGAGCATATACAAACAAAAGTGTTGTTAATACATATTATTTTGGAATCCAATTCAGAAGATGAATCTTATGGACATAAGAAAAATAACTAGGCTATATGATATAGGATAATATCAAACGACAAAAGTTTAAAATTTTTTTGGAAGCCGATATGGATAAAGATAGGGTCAAAATTGCTGGGGAAGGTAATTCAAATATATATACTATATAGAGATTAAAGAGGTACATGGAAAACATAACCTTAACCCCACTATCTCAAAATGATATAAAACAAATAATAGTGAAAGCTTCTCTAACCTTAAACCAAGATGACAAAGCCAATACCTTGGTACAATCAATTGGAAAAACCATAACAACTTATGTAATCCCTAATATTCCGTTCATGAATAAAATAGTAGAACTACCTTTTAACTTTCTCTCAAAATTTAAAAAAAAAAATCTAACTAAGGTTAAACATTATCTACTTGGATAAGAGGTGAAGCCCAATAATTCAAACTCATGTGTACTACTGAAAAGCATAAATATACATTAAGAGAAGATGTTGGTTTTATTGCTCTAAGTTTATTCAATGATAACAAATTTTCCTCAGTTTTATCAAATAATCTAGGGTATGATATTGTATTAATGATGAACAATAAATATTTTAGAAATTTAAGATGATCTGGATAACACTCAAGTCATGGATGCAGCTCTCAAATTTGAAAAGGCGATTAAATCTATAATCAATAATTAAAAAGAAACAAATCTTGATAATGAAGAAGAACTTCGTCAGAACTTCAAAAGATCTTTATTTAATGAGGATGAGTCAAGTAAAATGATAGAGCTATTAATAAAACTTAAAGACTATTTTACTTGGAGTCGTGAAATGATACTTAGATTATTTTAAGACATAATAATTTCATGGTAGAAATTTAACCTTACCTAGTTCAAATAAAGAAAGAACCACAACACATGCGACTCAAAGTTAATTAAAAGTTGCAGATGAAGTTAAGAAGCTAATTATATCTAGTTTTCTCGAAGAGGAGAAATTTGCAACTTGGTTAGCCATTATTATCCCAATGAAGAAGATGTACTGTTAGATTTATGTCTGCATTGTTTATAGAAATTTAAGTAAAGTTTTTCCTAAGGATGAGTTTACACTGCATACATAATAACTCATGGTAGATATTTCTTTCTCAAATGAATATTCTCCTTTATAGATAGCTCATTATAAAATAAATAGATTAAATATTTAACATAACATTAAGAACATTGATAAGAGTATGAAATTTAAAAGTCATTCCTTTTGGACAAAAGAATGCTGACACAACATGCCAATGAGCAATCATGAAGATTTTTTACAAATCATCAACCTAAATTTGGAGTTTTACATCGATGTTCTAGTCATTAAAAGTCCCAAAAAAGATTATCATTTATATGAACTGGGAATTAAAAGTTTGAAGTAGGATGTTAAGCCTCGTTTAACTATATCTATGTACACCAAGAGGTGGGGGGGGGGGGGGGGGGGGTTAAATAGTTGTTTTAAATATTTTCTTTAACACAAACGTTTCTTTGCAATTTTTTTAATAAGTTCAAAAAATAATGTTGTCACCCAATATAAAAACAAATTATTGAAACAGACATATAATTATGGTGATGATGAGTTAATCAATATATCATCAAACATATAATTTTTTTTCATGCAATTTTTAGGAAAAATGAATTGCAAATAAGTATAATATAGAAAGTAAAACTAAAAACGAGCAAAACATAATTTTATAATGGTTCAGTTAAACAATTACCTACATCCACTCCTCGCAATCCTCTATAAGTATTGTATTAAAACTTTAGTGTCTCTCCTTTAACCCGATACAGCTTGGAAGAGAAGCCAATATAATCTTTTAAATAACCAGGTATAATAGAGAACCTCGACGGTCTTTAGGGGATGTTCTTATTCTTAGAGATACCCAATAAATCAAGAAAGAAACTTGGAGAAAATAAGGAAAAAGCCTACTCAAAGCATCCATGTAAAAACCCCTCTTACTTCTCCCTCAAACAAAAAAATATCCTCTCTCTTTCCCAAAGCTCTTTAAGATTTCTTCTTAATGCTCTCTCTTCAAAATGCTAATCAAACAAAAACTTGAAATAAGTAAATTAAGAGAGCTTAAATACAAGGCTTAAAAAAACCCTAATAATTCAATTCTATCAAAATTTGTCGTGCAACATAATAAAAGATCATATAATCTGATTAGTTCAAATAGGCTTGCTAGTATTATTTAAAGAATAATGCAATAGTATAAGTATTTGATTTGATCATTCAGTGTGATATAATGAATCATATAGTACTATTAGTTCAATAAAATTGGATTGCCGTCTTGTATGATCCATCATGATTTTTATAGGGAAAACCACAAAGGGGACTATGCGTTGAATAAACTAAAGGGTTACATAGTCCTTAAGGGGACCTCAAACTCTCTACTACTCAAAAGAGCTACAAGAAAAAAAAGAAAAAGAAATCCTAAGAGCTTGAGATCCCCACTATAGAAAAGTAGAACAGGACCTAGGTACACTCTATTGTGCTCAAGAAAAGTAGAACAGGACCTAGGTACATTCTATTGTGCTCAAGCGTGAGCACCCAAAAAAGGAGCAGATCAAAAAATAACAAAATGCTACACACAGTCATCCTCACTACCAGACCATCAAGCATCAACGCTAAAGGATTCCTGCAAAAAATTTGATAGGCAAAAAGAACATAACAACTATATATATAGGGATTAAAGCACAAATTAACCAAATAATGAATCACATAAGCATAATAGTCCAACCAACAATAAAACCTAAATAGAATCTCAGTAGGATAATAAGCACTACTGTCCTTAACTAGTAACCAATGAATCCAAGAAGTAATTGACCACTAATAGCCAACAATAACCCAACCATCAAATTGCTAGTAAAACTTTAAGAAATCAAGACCAAGGCCAATAGAATACAACTAGTCCATAAATGACCCTACCTGCCTCTTAGGGAGCAAGGCCAAATCCTTAAAAAACAACAAAAAATAGTCAGGTCACGCCATCCCAAGTAAAGAAACAAGATCGATGGGATAACCAGACAACACCACCTACCAAAAAAACCAAATCAAATAATGGATCACAACCCCTAGCAAACATACAAGAAATAGCAACTGGAGACCCAGGTGAAACCAACCAGAACTGGTAAGCCAAGGACAATCAACCCAGCAGAAATCCAACCAAATAAAGCCAAAACAGAAGTGGAGATACCAATCCAGCACATGACCAACCAAGCACCAAAGAAGAAAGGCCCAAAAAGAACACCAGAATAACTAGCACTAGCCAACAAAAAAAATTAGGAAGCACATCAACAAGAAATAGGATAAACTCCAAAAATAGTAAGGGATTAGCAATAATCCAAAGAAAAATAGCAAAAAAAAAGACCAAAACACTAAAAAAATGGTTTGGGCAGAAGAGCGCAGGATAATAAAATGGACCAAACATGAATCATTAGGAAAAGCCAATGTCGCTCCATCCAACCAACCATCCATGGCCATCCCCAAGCAATCAACACCGAAATGCACCAAATTAAAGGCCATAAAGGAACCAACCACCCACAACCAGAAAAGAGGCAATCCCTAACCATAAGACCACAAAATGAAAACATGAAGTACATGGTGCTTCCCAGGAAGACCCACATAGCTTTCAAGAAACCAGCACCAGCGCAAACAACACACCCTCAATAGCACAAGAAAAAAAGAAAAGAAGGGAGACCTTGGGAAAAATAGTAAACCCCTGGACAATAGCCAACACTCCCAAGTTCTAAGGAACAAAAATAGTACCCAAAAAATCCCCAGCTTGTAGCAAACCTGCCAAACAAACCCGCCACCATAAGGACGAAACAAAGCTAAAACCCAACATAGAAACTAGTGGAAGGAGAGCAACAACTTGGACTTCCTTCAAATAAGAAACCAGTGTATTCACAACTTAGCCACAAAAAATAAATATAATTAACCAAGACATGCAGCACCACACTAGAGTAAAAAAAAAAAAGAGCAAGCCCACTAAAAGAGGCAATAGTAAAAATCCAACACCACATAAAAGACCAACCAAGTCAAATCACCAAATAAACAGTAGCAAAAGGGAGAGCCTCACAAAAATCATATAAGAAAAAACAAACACTAAATTACCACCTAACATAAGGCAAATTGATTTTATCCAATCTTAGGAGACCTTTTAAGGAAACAGGTAAATTAGCCTCCAAGAAATCCATGAAATAGTGAAACTCGATCCAAAAATGGTTAAGCCAATTAGCATAGGCATTACCTTCCATAAACGCTTAACAAAAGGTCATGTTAACAAAAATCTTCAAATGTTCAATATCCCTAACAAGGTAAAAAGTCTCAAAACTACTAATCGAATCGTCATTACTATTAATGTAATGAATACTATGAATAGACTCCACCTCAATCCAAATATTAATAATGTAAAGAGACATACTAATTCTCAGCCCATAAAGGATATCATTAAGAAGAGCTAGAAAAGAGTTACTATTATGAAAAGACAAGGAAAGTAAGAGTAACTTTCCCCACACAATATTAGACTTAAATGGTACTGATCGTACAGGATGATAAAGTTGGCAAGTTATAATTAATGAGCTTATTTTGATCTCTTCTATTTAATCTTTGACAAGGCACTTAGTAAGTGTCTTTGGCAGCCATTGAAGCTTCATTCTTCTGGAGTAAACTTCAAGAGAGAGCTTGAAAGGGATAGAGGAAAGGGTAGAGTTTGAGAGAGAGAAAAGATCCTTCGAGGGGGTTTCAAGGGATTGTGGAGGGGGTTCTATATGGTTGCTCTAACGATCTTGCACCTTAGTACCATCAGATTCAAGGATAATCTTGAGGGAAGTTCTAGGAAGAAGAAGGTCTCTTTGGTGTCAAAGGGCCCAGCTACTCTGTCGCATCGGGGAAGGTGGAAGTGATTTTGCAAAGGATTCTCTGCCTAGCCGTGGGGGCTTAAGGAGAGACACTGAGTTTAGTGTAATACTCGGAGGGTTCCTATGAGGAGTGGACGTAGGTCAAGGTTTGACCGAACCACTATAAATCTTTTGTGTTCTTTCCTTTATTATTTTTTAATTTAATTTCTGCACTTTGATTTCTTTGTGGTGAATCTTGGTTTTGGTTGTGATTGTGTTTTGATTGAAAGAAGTTTTAAAATACCAATTCACCTCCCTTCTTGGTTATCCTTGGGACTAGTTCATAAGGGTGCCTCCGAGGAGTAATACAGAAAAAAGTAAGCAAACTCTTTGTGGGCTCATTTTATGCCTATTGTTAGATTTTTGGTGCACTTTGCTCATTTTTTAGTTTTTGATACACTTTGTGTATCTTTCTCAATTTGGCATTATTGTGCATCTTTTGATTTGACATCATTGGCCACTTTTTTGATTTGACGTGATTGGCCTTTTTTTTAATCAAATAAGCTACCTTTCTTAAATTTTAAAAACTAAAGCAAACCCATACTATTGATAAAATGAACTACTTGATTAAGAAAATAATGAGAAGGATCAACAACTTGCAAAAGATACCTATGTGATAGATAAAATATAAGGAGATGAAAAAGTTCAGTTTTGAAATCCAACTTAAAATATGATGAAGATTTTAAATCAAAAGTAGAATAATCCTTTTGTGGAAATAGAGATTGAGAGTCAAAATCATGAGTTTCCTTCCATTGTCTGTTTTTAGAAAAGTCAACCACAACTTACATAAGAATTCAAGAAAAATAAGAGGTAGACTTTTTATTTTTTTTTTATTTTTTTATTTTTTTAAAAGAGGTGATGTTGTGTGTTGATTAGAGAAATCACTATAGAAAGAAAAAGTAAAAACAAAATTAAAAAAAGTAACGAAAAAGAAAAGAGAGAAAAAAAATGAAAAAAAAATCCAAATAAGAAAAAAAAGAACACAGAAAATACACAAAAATGAACAAAACATGTAAAGAAAGAAAAAAAAGAACATAAACAATGATTTAAACATCATCTTGCTCCTGGTCTGATGATTCAGAAGCTAGGTCTGCTCAAGAGATTTTTCGCTTTTCATTATTTGTTATTTTTATAATTTGATTAGCCTTACCCTTTTCTTTTGCAGAAAGAGTTCTCAAATTAGGGCACTGATTTTTTATATGTCCAGGCTTCCTACATCCAAAGCAAATAATGTTAGAAGAAATATTAACATTCTTACCATTTTTATCTTTATTTCACTTTTGCTGATACTTATACTTTGGTGAGCTTTTGCTTGTTATGTTATCACTTTTATAACTTACTAAGCCACTTTTCTCCGTATCTTCAGCATTTAGCACTATCGTTTCACCTACATCCAAAAGTCTTTGAACCAAAATTTGCTCGTAGGCAATGAGTGAGCCAATCAACATATGAATAGAATATTCATTCAAATTTTTTGATTCACAAATAGCAAAAACTTTAGCATTAAACTTATTAAGTAAACAATGTAGAATTTTATTAACTTTTTCAAAGTTTGAAAACTCTTTACCTAAAGTATGCAATGATTTCACAATTTGAATAAACCTAGTATTCATGTTTAAGATTGTCTCATAAGGTTTCATGCAAAATAGTTTATAATCATGCATTAAAATATTCAACTTTGATTGCTTAATTTCATCAGTGCCTTTATATATAGTGTATAATTTATCACAAATTTCCTTACCAGTAGTGTACGTGGATACTAACATATAATCTTTAGAATTTAAATCACAGAAAAAATAGTTTAAAGATTTTGCATTCAATTGAGCATTACTTTGTTCTTCTCTATTCCATTGATTAAAAGGAATATCAGTTTTAATTCCATCTATAACACGTGATGGTAAAGAATAACCAGTTAAAATCATATACCACATTCGATAATCAATTGATTATAAGAAAGTAGACATGCGAATTTTCCAAAAAAAAACAAATATAATGTTTTCAAATAAAGGTGGTCTAGTGATTGAATAACGTTCCGCAATAATACAATTAAAAAAATTAGCCATGGATCGAAAATCAAAAGTTTTCAAAAACTCATTTTTATGAATCCCGCTCTAATACCACTTGAAAGTTCGTCAAGGGATGTTAAACCCTTATGAACTAGTCCCAAGGCTAACTAAGAAGGGAGGTGAATTGGTATTTTAAAACTTCTTTCAATCAAAACACAAACATAACCAAAATCAAGATTCACCACAAAGAAATCAAAGTGCAGAAATTTAATGAGAAAACAATAAAGGAAAGAACACACCAGATTTATAGTGGTTTGGTCAAACCTTGACCTACGTCCACTCCTTGGAGCCACCCTATGTGTATTGCACTGAACTTAGTGTCTCTCCTTTAGTCCTCACAGCTAGGCGAAGAAGCCTTTACAAAATCACTTCCACCTTCCCCGGTGCGGTGGAGTAGCCGGGCCCTTTAACACCAAAGAGATCTTCTTCTTCCCAGAACTTCCCTCAAGATGAGCCTGGAATTCAATGGTATTAAGGTGAAAGATCGCTGGAGCAACTGTGTAGAACCCCCTCGACACTCTTTTGAAACTTCATCCAAGGATCTTCTCCCTCTCTCAAACTCCACCCTTTCTTATCTCCCTTTCAATCTCTCTCTTCAAGTTTCCTCTATAAGAACAAAGCTTCAATGACTATCAAAGACACTTATAAAGTGCCTTGTCAAAGTTTAAATAGAAGAGATCAAAATAATCTCATTAATTATAACTTGTCGACTTTATCGTCTAGGATGATTTAAATATCGTCATGTACGATCTGTACAATTTGGGTCTAATCAACCAAAATGATTTTGGATGATTAGAAGAAATTTATTCATATCGTCCAGGATGATAATATATCATCCTGGCTGATCAGTAAAAATCATAGAATATTGTCATGAATATCGCCATGAATAAGAGCTGTCTAATGTCCAATCATCCAGCGTATCATCCCGATCGATCCTGCGACCGTCTAGGATGATGTGATTGTGCAATCAAATCTTAATTGCTTTCCTTAAATACCAAATTAATTTAGGCATAATTGTTCTGGATTGGCCAGGATGATCTAGGATGATGCCCTGGATAATGCCCTGGATGATGTCCAAAAATAACTAATACCTAAATAGATCTGGCGGCTGATTCTTTCTATTTTGAGCCTATCGGCCTGACCGATAAAAAATCATCCAGAACGATGAGTTTAGAGATGGCTGCCTTCACCAGGATGCCCTAATTAGGGTTTCTACTTTCAACTTATCGTCCTGGTCGATGTGGGAATTGTCCAGGATGATGTACTCAAAATAGAGAACTCTAAGTCAAACAAAACAATTTCCCCAAGTGTTTGTGTGCAAGGTTACTTAGCATCAGGAACCATATTGTTTATAATAGACTCAAGAAAGGGAAAAAAATACAAATTGACTTAGACTTAATCTACCCAATCTTGAGGTCATTTGAGTTGCACTCGATCTTGTAGACCTGAAAATTTAGTAGGTAAGGCAGTCGTAGAAAATCATGAATGTTTGCTATCATCAAAATTCTAATCCATAAAGTCAGATTTGTAACATATTAATCCTATTACGAGAAGCATTCTTAAAAGTGATAAAATCATCAACTAAACATAAGTGAGATATAGGGAAACCACCCAAGGTCTTAAAATAAAAACTAGGGTGAATTTTAAAGAGGTTAGTAAGGCTTGTAGAAAGATAATCAGCCATAATATTAAAAGGGTCATAGACAAAGGATCACCCTATCTTAAGCCGTGAGAAGATTTAAAAAATCTTGAACTCTTGCCATTAATAATAATGGAAAAATAAGAACCCTCATATAATTTCTAAAAAGGTTAATAAAAGTAAAGTTAAAACCAAATAAATGCTAAATATTATAAAAAAATAGCCAATTAATATTATTATAGGCCTTAGAGCTATCAAGCTTCAGTATCATATTACCACCCATCACCTTGAAATCTAAGTCATGGCAGAGTTCCTGGACCAACAAAATATTATCAGAGATAGCAAGACCTTTGACAAAACCCATTTGAAAAGGAGATATAAATTTGGAAAGAAAATTAGTTAAATGATTAATAATAATTTTAGAAACTATCTTACTAAAAAAGGTACAAAGACTAATAGGTCTAAAATCATTCCAATTACTAGCATCATAAGTCATAGGAATAAGAACAATAGAAGTAGAAGTAAAAAAATTAGGCAGAGCATGACCCTTAAAAAAACCCATCACTAGAGAATAGAGATCCTCACTAATAATCGGCGAAGATTTTTGAAAAAAATTAGCAGTAAAGCCATCCGAGCCAGCAATAGAGTCACCATTAATATCAAAAATAATATCTTTTAATTCGTCAAAAGAAGGAGGTTTGGAAAGAAATACATTATCCTCCTATGAAATAAGGTTAGAAATAATAGCAGGGTTGGCAATATTACCAGGGGTAAAAATCTTGTTAATCCAATTTTCAAAATGTTGAACAACTAACAAAGTAATTTCCTTAGCATTCTCAGTAACAGTCCCATCTTCATGTTTGATTTTGTTAATAGAGTTATTAGCACGTTTCCTTTTAACCAAAGCATGAAAATACTTTGTTTTATAATCACCTTTCACCAGATACTTCATAACAGCTTTTTGTTTCCAAAAAGTTTCCTCTTTATCTTGGAATTTAAATATGGAATCATTAGCCTCTCTTAGTAAAGCAAAGTTAGCATCATAAGAAGACCCTTTAAAATTAAGCTTAATAATGTTAACAACATCTTTCATGCTTAAGATATTAGCTAAGATATTTTTAAAAATATTGTGATTCCACCAATTTAAGAGTTATTTCAGACTTTTAAATTTAAACCAAAATCTTTTCAAGCCAAGAATAGTGTTATCAAGACGCAAAGGAGCAAACTAGTTTTTCTGGACCACCTTCAGAAAAGAATCATGATGTAGCCATATATTTAGGAATCTAAACTGAGGACATGTGTAATTATCATCTAATGTAGAGATTAGGTCATACAATATGATTGGTCAAATTCTACAGTATAATTTAATTAGAATAATTAAAGCAAATTTGATCCCCTTATTATAGGATTAGATTAGTAATGAATTGATCATAACATATAGTATGATGCTTATCATATGATCTGATTTGTAAAAAAATTTAATTTTAAAATGTTGCCTAAAATATGATCAGTGGCTAAGATCATGATTTCTATTAATCATCTTATATGAAAGCTCACATACATCCTCTTGAACAAAATGATCAAGATGGTTATTTTCCATTAAGCAAAGGTTGGTTACCTCCTCTTCAACTTTTGTCCCAGATGAGTCTGAAGTGGAGTTTGCCCAAAAAGCTTTTTGAGTCCTTTGCTTGCCCTTCCTAAACTTAGGTTTTTCTTCACCCTTCTCCTTAGTTAGGTAAGTTTTTAGACTTGGGCAATCATTCTTCATGTTCCATGACTTCCTTCATTCAAAATAGATGACATTAGAATAAGTCTTAGAACTTTAACAAGATTTAAGTTTATTTAGTTATCGATAATGTTGCAAATCTATTTTTTTTACGGCTTATGTTTTGATGATTGACAAACACTGTTTCTCTTGGACTGCTTGTTGCTTCTAACTTTTCAGGAATCGAAGATCGAACGATCAAGAAGGAGCCAAATTCAGGATTGCGTAGGTTTAGGGTTGAGTCAGTCTGTACGTTTGATTTTTACCTCTTGAGTCTACTTGTAATGGTCAAAGAGACTGATGCTATGTAACTCTTCACACACACACTTGAGAGACTTAGAATTTCTGTTTTTACTCATATCGCCCAGGACGATTTTTGGATCGGCCTGGACGATTAGCTTAAAACAGAAAGTCTAATTAAGGATTCTTAATTAAGGCAGTCGACATTAATAGATCGTCCTGGACAATAAGCTCAAAACAGAAAGAAGTATCCGCCATAGTCAATTATGGTATACTATATTTTTAAATTATCGGACAGGACGATCAAAGGATTGGCCTGGACGATATTCACAAATTATGCCATAATTGTTCAGGAAATCAAGGGAGTAATTAAGGATGATTGATACGATCATATCGTCCTGGACAATCGCAGGATCGGCCAGGATGATCCAGTCAAAAACCTTAAGTTACTTCAGGACGATCAATATCAGCCAGCCCGTATCCAGGGCTATTGTCAGGACGATTTTCCTCTAATTTGAACTGATCGGCCAGGACGATCGTGATATCGGCCTGGACAATAAGTCCAATTTTCAATCGTCCAGCTTTGCATCCAGGGTTATGCTCTGGCTGATCTTCATTGATTTGTAATGATCGGCCAGGCCGATGTCCATATCGGCCTGGATGATATAGTTGGCAACTTGCAATTAATGAGCTCCTTTGAAGCTCTTCTATTTAAAGAGATCTTATTCAACATTTTTCAAGAACGTTTGGCTGCTGCCTTGACCTGAGAAGACCTTGAGGAGAGAAAGAGAGAGAGGAGAGAGAGAGGATCTTGTGAGGGGGAGCTTGTGAAGGGATTCACAAGGGTTGCTTTAAGGATCGCTATGCTTCGTCTTCGTCTAGAGTTTCTCGACCGTGAAAGGGTCGGTAGAGGTAATGAGTTTGCTTTTGGTTTTGGTTCTCTGCCAGCTTCAGGAGGAAGCAAAAGGAGGAAGGTTCTCTGCCTTGTTGGGGTGGCAAAAAGGAGGTTCTTGTGATGGCTTCTCCGCCTAGCTGTGGGGGCTAAAGGAGAGTCACGTTTTCTAGTGAAATACTTGGAGGGTGCCTCCAAGGAGTGAACGTAGGTCGAGTCGACCGAACCACTATAAATTTCTGTGTTCTTTTTCTTGCTTCCATGCTTTTAAATTCCGCATTTATTTATATGGTGTGATTTGGTTTATGCAATTTTCTTTCCTTGTGAAAATAGTTTTTAAAATACCAAATCACCCCCCCCCCCCCCTCTTGGTTAGCTTGGGACTAAGTACATAGGGCTTAACATCCCTAACAAACTTTCAAGTGGTATCAGAGCAGGATTCAAAAATTAAAATTTGAAAACTCTTTGAATTTGATCCATGGCTAACTTTGGAAATCGCAACACTATGGAAGGGTATTCCATTACCCGACCTCCCCTGTTCGATAACCTACCTTTCGATTTTTGGAAAACTCGCATGTCAACTTTTTTACAATCCACTGAATATCGCATGTGGATGCTTATTCAAGAAGGTTATTCTCCACCTTCTCGTGAAATTAATGGTGTTAAAACTGAAGTTGCTTTCACTGAATGGACTTTTGATGAACGTGATTTAGCTCAACTAAATGCAAAATGTTTGAACTATTTTTTCTGTGCTTTGAAATCTGAAAATTACATGCGTGTTTCAACTTGCAAAACTGGTAAAGAAATTTGGGATAAATTATGCATCACTTATGAAGGTACTAATGAAGTTAAACAATCCCGTTTAAACATTCTCTTGTTTGACTATGAACCTTTTCGTATGAAACCTCATGAATCGATTTCTGACATGTACACTAGGTTTAATCAGATTTCTACTTCATTGCATGCACTAGGAAAAGAACTTTCAAATTATGAAAAAGTTAACAAGATCTTGAGATGCTTGCCTTCATCTTATGATGTAAAAATCACTGCAATCATTGAATCTAAGGATTTGAATACCTATTCTATTGATAACTTACTTGGCTCACTCATTGCTTACGAGCAAAGGGTGAATCAAAGAAATGTTGATGCAGATGAAAAGAAAAAGGAGAAAATAATTGCATTAAAAGCTCACAAATTGGATTCTGAATCTTTCGGGTCTAAAAGCGATGAAATTGCCTTCATCACAAGGCAATTCAAAAGCTTTCTAAGGAAGAAACAAAAGCATCATCAAACTTGGAGAAAAGGTAAGGATCACAAACATGTTAAAGGATCTTCTGACGTTATTTGTTTTGAATACAGGAACCCTGGACATGTGAGAGCTGACTGTCCTACACTTCAAGATCATTCAATCAAAGAAAAGGAAAAAGGTGAGGAGAAAGCTAAGTCTAGGAAGGACAAGAAGAAAATCCCAAGAGGTTTTTAGGCAGAATCTGGTACTGATTCCTTTGAGACTGAACCAGAGGAAGAGACTACAAACTTGTGTTTCATGGGAGAAAATCAAAGTGATGAGGAAGAGGTATGAAAACCAACCTATGATGAATTGTTTGAAATTTGTGAAAAAATCCATGCATCATACAAAAAACTTAAGAAAACTCATGCTAACCTAAAATTAGAACATTCAAATCTACAAAAAGACCATGAAGTTTTTCTTAAAGATCATGCAATGATTGATTCAAATCACATGGCTCTTCTTGATGAATTTGATGAGTTAAACAAGAAATATTTGGAGTTAATTGATGAACATAATGCATTGAAAGCTTCACACACCTCACTTAAGGATGATCTTAAAAAATCTAAAGAGATTGAGAAAAATTTGAGGATTGAGAATGATGCATTAAAAAGAACTAACTTGAGGATTCAAAATGATTTTGATACATATAAGAAAAATCGGATGACTTCCACTTTTGATCTTAAGCCAGAACCTAAGAAGAGGCATTTTTACCCAAACCATTTAAGAAAACCTTTTCCTGGAGTTCAATGTTTTTCTTGTGGCATGCTAGGACACATCTCACACACTTGCACAGTTCACCGTAGTACACATTGGGTGTAGAGACCTAAGATGCATGTTTCAAAGCATACCACTTCTGCATTGCACTCTAGTTTCCTAAGAAGGAGCCCAAACCTCTTTGGGTTCCTAAATCTGACTGTCGTTGAGTTTTGCAGGTGTGCTCTCGCCAAAGACCTCGTGGGAGCATACGATAACTGGACATAAGGAGGCTCACAGCTTAAAATTGCTTAAACTCACTGCTTTATCACGTGCTTGAAATCTTTAGTTTTTGTGTGTCTTTTATTTTATTTTTGTGCTAGTTTTTGTGCTCACTTTGTGTTGTTTTGGTTTATTATTTTATTTTATGTGTTTTGTTTTTCACATTGTTCCTTAAATTTGGCCTTCCATATGATGAAACTTTTCAAGCTTTTAAATATTGGAGTTTTGGAGATAGGGTTTAGCTTTTCTAAATTGGTTAAAGAGAGTAAACTGTTGATGTTTTCCCTTTTTCTGACTTTGTTTAGTGGCATGATTTTCTTCTCTAAAACAAAAGTCTAAACTCAGGTTAACCAATGGATTTTCATCTAAGATCTTTTTCTTATCTTGCTACATCAAATTATCTTATGCATAATAGCCAAAGTTCTTAGATATCATTCAAGCTTTTGAAATCGTGCCATTTCATTTATCATGTGATTTTGATTTTGTGTTGTGGATTGTTCTTCCCTAGGTCAAGGTTTGACCGAACCACTATAAATCTTTTGTGTTCTTGCCTTTATTGTTTTTTAATTTAATTTCTGCACTTTGATTTCTTTGTGGTGAATCTTGGTTTTGGTTGTGATTGTGTTTTGATTGAAAGAAGTTTTAAAATACCAATTCACCTCCCTTCTTGGTTATCCTTGGGACTAGTTCATAAGGGTGCCTCCGAGGAGTAATACAGAAAAAAGTAAGCAAACTCTTTGTGGGCTCATTTTATGCCTATTGTTAGATTTTTGGTGCACTTTGCTCATTTTTTAGTTTTTGATACACTTTGTGTATCTTTCTCAATTTGGCATTATTGTGGATCTTTTGATTTGACATCATTGACCACTTTTTTGATTTGGCGTGATTGGCCTTTTTTTTAATCAAATAAGCTACCTTTCTTAAATTTTAAAAACTAAAGCAAACCCATACTATTGATAAAATGAACTACTTGATTAAGAAAATAATGAGATGGATCAACAACTTGCAAAAGATACCTATGTGATAGATAAAATATAAGGAGATGAAAAAGTTCAGTTTTGAAATCCAACTTAAAATATGATGAAGATTTTAAATCAAAAGTAGAATAATCCTTTTTTGGAAATAGAGATTGAGAGTCAAAATCATGAGTTTCCTTCCATTGTCTGTTTTTAGAAAAGTCAACCACAACTTACATAAGAATTCAAGAAAAATAAGAGGTAGACTTTTTATTTTTTTTTTATTTTTTTATTTTTTTAAAAAGAGGTGATGTTGTGTGTTGATTAGAGAAATCACTATAGAAAGAAAAAGTAAAAACAAAATTAAAAAAAGTAACGAAAAAGAAAAGAAAGAAAAAAAATGAAAAAAAAAATCCAAAGAAGAAAAAAAAGAACACAGAAAATACACAAAAATGAACAAAACATGTAAAGAAAGAAAAAAAAGCACATAAACAATGATTTAAACATCATCTTGCTCCTGGTCTGATGATTCAGAAGCTAGGTCTGCTCAAGAGATTTTTTGCTTTTCATTATTTGTTATTTTTATAATTTGATTAGCCTTACCCTTTTCTTTTGCAGAAAGAGTTCTCAAATTAGGGCACTGATTTTTTATATGTCCAGGCTTCCTACATCCAAAGCAAATAATGTTAGAAGAAATATTAACATTCTTACCATTTTTATCTTTATTTCACTTTTGCTGATACTTATACTTTGGTGAGCTTTTGCTTGTTATGTTATCACTTTTATAACTTACTAAGCCACTTTTCTCCGTATCTTCAGCATTTAGCACTATCGTTTCACCTACATCCAAAAGTCTTTGAACCAAAATTTGCTCGTAGGCAATGAGTGAGCCAATCAACATATGAATAGAATATTCATTCAAATTTTTTGATTCACAAATAGCAAAAACTTTAGCATTTAACTTATTAAGTAAACAATGTAGAATTTTATTAACTTTTTCAATGTTTGAAAACTCTTTACCTAAAGTATGCAATGATTTCACAATTTGAATAAACCTAGTATTCATGTTTAAGATTGTCTCATAAGGTTTCATGCAAAATAGTTTATAATCATGCATTAAAATATTCAACTTTGATTGCTTAATTTCATCAGTGCCTTTATATATAGTGTATAATTTATCACAAATTTCCTTACCAGTAGTGTACGTGGATACTAACATATAATCTTTAGAATTTAAATCACAGAAAAAATAGTTTAAAGATTTTGCATTCAATTGAGCATTACTTTGTTCTTCTCTATTCCATTGATTAAAAGGAATATCAGTTTTAATTCCATCTATAACACGTGATGGTAAAGAATAACCAGTTAAAATCATATACCACATTCGATAATCAATTGATTATAAGAAGGTAGACATGCGAATTTTCCAAAAAAAACAAATATAATTTTTTCAAATAAAGGTGGTCTAGTGATTGAATAACATTCCGCAATAATACAATTAAAAAAATTAGCCATGGATCGAAAATCAAAAGTTTTCAAAAACTCATTTTTATGAATCCCGCTCTAATACCACTTGAAAGTTCGTCAAGGAATGTTAAACCCTTATGAACTAGTCCCAAGGCTAACTAAGAAGGGAGGTGAATTGGTATTTTAAAACTTCTTTCAATCAAAACACAAACATAACCAAAATCAAGATTCACCACAAAGAAATCAAAGTGCAGAAATTTAATGAGAAAACAATAAAGGAAAGAACACACCAGATTTATAGTGGTTTGGTCAAACCTTGACCTACGTCCACTCCTTGGAGCCACCCTATGTGTATTGCACTGAACTTAGTGTCTCTCCTTTAGTCCTCACAGCTAGGCGGAGAAGCCTTTACAAAATCACTTCCACCTTCCCCGGTGCGGTGGAGTAGCCGGGCCCTTTAACACCAAAGAGATCTTCTTCTTCCTAGAACTTCCCTCAAGATGAGCCTGGAATTCAATGGTATTAAGGTGAAAGATCGCTGGAGCAACTGTGTAGAACCCCCTCGACACTCTTTTGAAACTTCATCCAAGGATCTTCTCCCTCTCTCAAACTCCACCCTTTCTTATCTCCCTTTCAATCTCTCTCTTCAAGTTTCCTCTATAAGAACAAAGCTTCAATGACTGTCAAAGACACTTATAAAGTGCCTTGTCAAAGTTTAAATAGAAGAGATCAAAATAATCTCATTAATTATAACTTGTCGACTTTATCGTCTAGGATGATTTAAATATCGTCATGTACGATCTGTATAATTTGGGTCTAATCAACCAAAATGATTTTGGATGATTAGAAGAAATTTGTTCATATCGTCCAGGATGATAATATATCATCCTGGCTGATCAGTAAAAATCATAGAATATTGTCATGAATATCGCCATGAATAAGAGCTGTCTAATGTCCAATCATCCAGCGTATCATCCCGATCGATCCTGCGATCGTCTAGGATGATGTGATTGTGCAATCAAATCTTAATTGCTTTCCTTAAATACCAAATTAATTTAGGCATAATTGTTCTGGATTGGCCAGGATGATCTAGGATGATGCCCTGGATAATGCCCTGGATGATGTCCAAAAATAACTAATACCTAAATAGATCTGGCGGCTGATTCTTTCTATTTTGAGCCTATCGGCCTGACCGATACAAAATCATCCAGAACGATGAGTTTAGAGATGGCTGCCTTCACCAGGATGCCCTAATTAGGGTTTCTACTTTCAACTTATCGTCCTGGTCGATGTGGGAATTGTCCAGGATGATGTACTCAAAATAGAGAACTCTAAGTCAAACAAAACAATTTCCCCAAGTGTGTGTGTGTGCAAGGTTACTTAGCATCAGGAACCATATTGTTTATAATAGACTCAAGAAAGGGAAAAAAATACAAATTGACTTAGACTTAATCTACCCAATCTTGAGGTCATTTGAGTTGCACTCGATCTTGTAGACCTGAAAATTTAGTAGGTAAGGCAGTCGTAGAAAATCATGAATGTTTGCTATCATCGAAATTCTAATCCATAAAGTCAGATTTGTAACATATTAATCCTATTACGAGAAGCATTCTTAAAAGTGATAAAATCATCAACTAAACATAAGTGAGATATAGGGAAACCACCCAAGGTCTTAAAATAAAAACTAGGGTGAATTTTAAAGAGGTTAGTAAGGCTTGTAGAAAGATAATCAGCCATAATATTAAAAAGGGTCATAGACAAAGGATCACCCTATCTTAAGCCGTGAGAAGATTTAAAAAATCTTGAACTCTTGCCATTAATAATAATGGAAAAATAAGAACCCTCATATAATTTCTAAAAAGGTTAATAAAAGTAAAGTTAAAACCAAATAAATGCTAAATATTATAAAAAAATAGCCAATTAATATTATTATAGGCCTTAGAGCTATCAAGCTTCAGGATCATATTACCACCCATCACCTTGAAATCTAAGTCATGGCAGAGTTCCTGGACCAACAAAATATTATCAGAGATAGCAAGACCTTTGACAAAACCCATTTGAAAAGGAGATATAAATTTGGAAAGAAAATTAGTTAAATGATTAATAATAATTTTAGAAACTATCTTACTAAAAAAGGTACAAAGACTAATAGGTCTAAAATCATTCCAATTACTAACATCATAAGTCATAGGAATAAGAACAATAGAAGTAGAAGTAAAAAAATTAGGCAGAGCATGACCCTTAAAAAAACCCATCACTAGAGAATAGAGATCCTCACTAATAATCGGCGAAGATTTTTGAGAAAAATTAGCAGTAAAGCCATCCGAGCCAGCAATAGAGTCACCATTAATATCAAAAATAATATCTTTTAATTCGTCAAAAGAAGGAGGTTTGGAAAGAAATACATTATCCTCCTATGAAATAAGGTTAGAAATAATAGCAGGGTTGGCAATATTACCAGGGGTAAAAATCTTGTTAATCCAATTTTCAAAATGTTGAACAACTAACAAAGCAATTTCCTTAGCATTGTTAGTAACAGTCCCATCTTCATGTTTGATTTTGTTAATAGAGTTATTAGCACGTTTCCTTTTAACCAAAGCATGAAAATACTTTGTCTTATAATCACCTTTCACCAGATACTTCATAGCAGCTTTTTGTTTCCAAAAAGTTTCCTCTTTATCTTGGAATTTAAATATGGAATCATTAGCCTCTCTTAGTAAAGCAAAGTTAGCATCATAAGAAGACCCTTAAAAATTAAGCTTAATAATGTTAACAACATCTTTCATGCTTAAGATATTAGCTAAGATATTTTTAAAAATATTGTGATTCCACCAATTTAAGAGTTATTTCAGACTTTTAAATTTAAACCAAAATCTTTTCAAGCCAAGAATAGTGTTATCAAGACGCAAAGGAGCAAACTAGTTTTTCTAGACCACCTTTAGAAAAGAATCATGATGTAGCCATATATTTAGGAATCTAAACTGAGGACATGTGTAATTATCATCTAATGTAGAGATTAGGTCATACAATATGATTGGTCAAATTCTACAGTATAATTTAATTAGAATAATTAAAGCAAATTTGATCCCCTTATTATAGGATTAGATTAGTAATGAATTGATCATAACATATAGTATGATGCTTATCATATGATCTGATTTGTAAAAAAATTTAATTTTAAAATGTTGCCTAAAATATGATCAGTGGCTAAGATCATGATTTCTATTAATCATCTTATATGAAAGCTCACATACATCCTCTTGAACAAAATGATCAAGATGGTTATTTTCCATTAAGCAAAGGTTGGTTACCTCCTCTTCAACTTTTGTCCCAGATGAGTCTGAAGTGGAGTTTGCCCAAAAAGCTTTTTGAGTCCTTTGCTTGCCCTTCTTAAACTTAGGTTTTTCTTCACCCTTCTCCTTAGTTAGGTAAGTTTTTAGACTTGGGCAATCATTCATCATGTTCCATGACTTCCTTCATTCAAAATAGATGACATTAGAATAAGTCTTAGAACTTTAACAAGATTTAAGTTTATTTAGTTATCGATAATGTTGAAAATCTATTTTTTTTATGGCTTATGTTTTGATGATTGACAAACACTGTTTCTCTTGGACTGCTTGTTGCTTCTAACTTTTCAGGAATCGAAGATCGAACGATCAAGAAGGAGCCAAATTCAGGATTGCGTAGGTTTAGGGTTGAGTCAGTCTGTACGTTTGATTTTTACCTCTTGAGTCTACTTGTAATGGTCAAAGAGACTGATGCTATGTAACTCTTCACACACACACTTGAGAGACTTAGAATTTCTGTTTTTACTCATATCGCCCAGGACGATTTTTGGATCGGCCTGGACGATTAGCTTAAAATAGAAAGTCTAATTAAGGATTCTTAATTAAGGCAGTCGACATTAATAGATCGTCCTGGACGATAAGCTCAAAACAGAAAGAAGTAGCCGCCATAGTCAATTATGGTATACTATATTTTTAAATTATCGGACAGGACGATCAAAGGATTGGCCTGGACGATATTCACAAATTATGCCATAATTGTTCAGGAAATCAAGGGAGTAATTAAGGATGATTGATACGATCAAATCGTCCTGGACAATCGCAGGATCGGCCAGGATGATCCAGTCAAAAACCTTAAGTTACTTCAGGACGATCAATATCGGCCAGCCCGTATCCAGGGCTATTGTCAGGACGATTTTCCTCTGATTTGAACTGATCGGCCAGGACGATCGTGATATCGGCCTGGACAATAAGTCCAATTTTCAATCGTCCAGCTTTGCATCCAGGGTTATGCTCTGGCTGATCTTCATTGATTTGTAATGATCGGCCAGGCCGATGTCCATATCGGCCTGGATGATATAGTCGGCAACTTGCAATTAATGAGCTCCTTTGAAGCTCTTCTATTTAAAGAGATCTTATTCAACATTTTTCAAGAACGTTTGGCTGCTGCCTTGACCTGAGAAGACCTTGAGGAGAGAAAGAGAGAGAGGAGAGAGAGAGGATCTTGTGAGGGGGAGCTTGTGAAGGGATTCACAAGGGTTGCTTTAAGGATCGCTCTGCTTCGTCTTCGTCTAGAGTTTCTTGACCGTGGAAGGGTCGGTAGAGGTAATGAGTTTGCTTTTGGTTTTGGTTCTCTGCCAGCTTTAGGAGGAAGCAAAAGGAGGAAGGTTCTCTGCCTTGTCGGGGTGGCAAAAAGGAGGTTCTTGTGAGGGCTTCTCCGCCTAGCTGTGGGGGCTAAAGGAGAGTCACGTTTTCTAGTGAAATACTTGGAGGGTGCCTCCAAGGAGTGAACGTAGGTCGAGTCGACCGAACCACTATAAATTTCTGTGTTCTTTTTCTTGCTTCCGTGCTTTTAAATTCCGCATTTATTTATATGGTATGATTTGGTTTATGCAATTTTCTTTCTTTGTGAAAATAGTTTTTAAAATACCAAATCACCCCCCCCCCTCTTGGTTAGCTTGGGACTAAGTTCATAGGGCTTAACATCCCTAACAAACTTTCAAGTGGTATCAGAGCAGGATTCGAAAATTAAAATTTGAAAACTCTTTGAACTTGATCCATGGCTATCTTTGGGAATCGCAACACTATGGAACGGTATTCCATTACCCGACCTCCCCTGTTCGATAACCTACCTTTCGATTTTTGGAAAACTCGCATGTCAACTTTTTTACAATCCACTGAATATCGCATGTGGATGCTTATTCAAGAAGGTTATTCTCCACCTTCTCGTGAAATTAATGGTGTTAAAACTGAAGTTGCTTTCACTGAATGGACTTTTGATGAACGTGATTTAGCTCAACTAAATGCAAAATGTTTGAACTGTTTTTTTTGTGCTTTGAAATCTGAAGATTACATGCGTGTTTCAACTTGCAAAACTGGTAAAGAAATTTGGGATAAATTATGCATCACTTATGAAGGTACTAATGAAGTTAAACAATCCCGTTTAAACATTCTCTTGTTTGACTATGAACCTTTTCGTATGAAACCTCATGAATCGATTTCTGACATGTACACTAGGTTTACTCAGATTTCTACTTCATTGCATGCACTAGGAAAAGAACTTTCGAATTATGAAAAAGTTAACAAGATCTTGAGATGCTTGCCTTCGTCTTATGATGTAAAAATCACTGCAATCACTGAATCTAAGGATTTGAATACCTATTCTATTGATAACTTACTTGGCTCACTCATTGCTTACGAGCAAAGGGTGAATCAAAGAAATGTTGATGCAGATGAAAAGAAAAAGGAGAAAATAATTTCATTAAAAGCTCACAAATTGGATTCTGAATCTTTCGGGTCTAAAAGCGATGAAATTGCCTTCATCACAAGGCAATTCAAAAGCTTTCTAAGGAAGAAACAAAAGCATTATCAAACTTGGAGAAAAGATAAGGATCACAAACATGTTAAAGGATCTTCTAACGTTGTTTGTTTTGAATACAGGAACCCTGGACATGTGAGAGCTGACTGTCCTACACTTCAAGATCATTCAATCAAAGAAAAGGAAAAAGGTGAGGAGAAAGCTAAGTCTAGGAAGGACAAGAAGAAAATCCCAAGAGGTTTTTAGGCAGAATCTGGTACTGATTCCTCTGAGACTGAACCAGAGGAAGAGACTACAAACTTGTGTTTCATGGGAGAAAATCAAAGTGATGAGGAAGAGGTATGTAAACCAACCTATGATGAATTGTTTGAAATTTGTGAAAAAATCCATGCATCATACAAAAAACTTAAGAAAACTCATGCTAACCTAAAATTAGAACATTCAAATCTACAAAAAGACCATGAAGTTTTTCTCAAAGATCATGCAACGATTGATTCAAATCACATGGCTCTTCTTGATGAATTTGATGAGTTAAACAAGAAATATTTGGAGTTAATTGATGAACATAATGCATTGAAAGCTTCACACACCTCACTTAAGGATGATCTTAAAAAATCTAAAGAGATTGAGAAAAATTTGAGGATTGAGAATGATGCATTAAAAAGAACTAACTTGAGGATTCAAAATGATTTTGATACATATAAGAAAAATCGGATGACTTCCACTTTTGATCTTAAGCTAGAACCTAGGAAGAGGCATTTTTACCCAAACCATTTAAGAAAACCTTTTCCTGGAGTTCAATGTTTTTCTTGTGGCATGCTAGGACACATCTCACACACTTGCACAGTTCACCGTAGTACACATTGGGTGTAGAGACCTAAGATGCATGTTTCAAAGCATACCACTTCTGCATTGCACTCTAGTTTCCTAAGAAGGAGCCCAAACCTCTTTGGGGTCCTAAATCTGACTGTCGTTGAGTTTTGCAGGTGTGCACTCGCCAAAGACCTCGTGGGAGCATAAGATAACTGGACATAAGGAGGCTCACAGCTTAAAATTGCTTAAACTCACTGCTTCATCACGTGCTTGAAATTTTTAGTTTTTGTGTGTCTTTTATTTTATTTTTGTGCTAGTTTTTGTGCTCACTTTGTGTTGTTTTGGTTTATTATTTTATTTTATGTGTTTTGTTTTTCACATTGTTCTTTAAATTTGGCATTCCATATGATGAAACTTTTCAAGCTTTTAAATATTGGAGTTTTGGAGATAGGGTTTAGCTTTTCTAAATTGGTTAAAGAGAGTAAACTGTTGATGTTTTCCCTTTTTCTGACTTTGTTTAGTGGCATGATTTTCTTCTCTAAAACAAAAGTCTAAACTCAGGTTAACCAATGGATTTTCATCTAAGATCTTTTTCTTATCCTGCTACATCAAATTATCTTATGCATAATAGCCAAAGTTCTTAGATATCATTCAAGCTTTTGAAATCGTGCCATTTCATTTATCATGTGATTTTGATTTTGTGTTGTGGATTGTTCTTCCCTATGTTAGAGAGAGAGCTCCTATTCTCTAATATTTGGAGGATATGCTCACAACTAAGTCTTTTTCTTTAAGGGTATATTAAAGAGTTTTTAGCTTGCAAAAATTAAAAAGGAAAGAGGCCAATGAAGCCAAATTGAAAAGAAAACTATATACACAAAAGTGTATCAAAAATCAAAAGATGCTCAAAGAGCCAATCAAAGTGACAAGAGGCATAAAATGAGCCCACTAAATGCAAGCTATCCTCTCTTTGGTGAAACTCTTAAAACTTAGAAAACTCATTGATTATGTGATACTTTCAATGACTTGATTTTAATTTCCATGATTGAGAAAAATTATTTTGGTTTATTATTTATGAGAAATTTTTGTTGTAAACAAGTCTTGAATGGATCTTCTTATCCTATTTTGTTATTTCGAGTTAGGCCTCTGTTTTCCAAAAGAATTTTGTACCCTGAAGGATGTCCGATCTAGGGTTAACTGAATCAGTTTTTCTACCTTTTTTCTGATTGGGATTTGTTAAACTTCTTGATCTCTTGGAACTTTAAAAGTTTAATTTTTGAAAAGAATTCTCATATGATGCCTCCATAAAACAAAACAAAAAAATTTGGAAAAATTAAAATCCAAAAATATTCGGTGTTTGGTTTTCATTGTGTTGTTTTTATTTTTCTGTGTCTTTGACTGTTTTTCTTTTGTTTTATTTTTTGAGGGTCTTGATCATCACCATTCTTCTCTTAATTTCAATTTCTAGTCACATCGGTCTGGCCGGTCCTGTTATCGTCCTGGACGATGTGACAAATTTTCTTCAAAAATCCATCTACTGAACTTTTCTGTGCTTAATATTACTCTTCGTCCTAGACGATCATATATCGTCCTGGACGATTTGATCGAACTCATGGTGATATTCCTGGCCGATAGCACATTTGTATGGCCGATGTATTTTATGTGCATCGTCCTGGCCGATACACTGGATCGCCCTGGACGATCCACGTGTCAGCACGTATTAATCTTTAAATTCGGCCCCAGACGATCCATTATTGGACAATCGGCCGGGCCAATTCACTGTTCATCCTAGACGATACACGTGGCAAGCATTTTAAACGTTTTAACTTCGGCCGGTACGATCAATTATTGTGCATCGTCCTGGATGATACACCTAATCGGCCAGGACGATCTGCTTTTTCAACGGTTGTCCGGATTAACTCCTCAGGCCGATAGACTGTGTCTAATTGGCCTGGCTGATCTCTGATCGGCCCGGACGATTGGACCGCCTTTTTGACCAATCGGCCTGTACGTAATTATTGAACCATATCGGCCTGGACGATTCTGCAATCGGCCAGGATGATATGGCAGTTTCTTTAAATTTAGGCCGTTCCAGCCATGGTTTTTTACTTCCAACCCTTTCTCCTCTTGTGTTCTTTGCTTAGTGCTCTCAAATGGCTGGTGGGAAACGCGCCCGACAGACTTCTGGGAGTTCCTCGAGGGCAAGGATTGACCCTCATTTCCAGAAAGCAGAAGATGAAGCCGCCTATCATCGTTACAAAGAGTGTGGAATTACAGTCTCCAGAATCATCAATCTTGTCCACATCTCTTACCCGGTAATGGATCTTTTTGCTCAAACCTCCCTTTGCTTCATTTTGTCTCTTGCCTTCCCTTTCAATTCAGAATTTCTTCTATAATTTTTCGCAAACCTTCGCATCAACTCTTCCTTCGCAGCCCTGACCTCCTATGTGAATCGACGCTCTGTCGAAATCATATATCAGGATTGTGTTGATCTTTTACAGCTATCCACCACTGGGGATAAGCTGCACATAATCGCCTCTGACCCTGATCTTGATTTGTCCAAAGCAAATCACTTTCTTTGCCAGACCAATGTACCTTACCATGTTGGAGAGACTAGCTCTTTAGTCAGAGATGCTAGGACAATCCAACATGTCCTTCGCACCTCCGTCATTCCAAAAGCTGACGACCGAGTCCACATCACCCCTCTACTCTCCCTCACTACCTTCTACATCATGGCTCATAGGGAATTCAGTACTGCGGACCTAATTTTTCGATACATTGATCGCCTAATCACAATTCGCGATCCAGGCCACAAAAGGAAACCAAATCTTGCCTTATGACACATCATAGCTTATGTTCTTGAAACTAAATACAACCTTCAATATCCTATTCCACCAAACCTCCCAACTCCCTTCTACTCAAACAATTCCTTCAGCACCCTGCACTGTACTCATCTCCACCCTGAGGAACCTCGGGGGGCTAGAGAGGAGGAGGCTTCCGCTCCAGCTCCCTTTCCTGACCCTGCTCCTCTCCACCAGCACTCACCGGTTGATCAGTTGATTGAGAGATTTGATCGTTGGGAGACCCGGTTGATGTCTATGTTGCTGCACAGGAGCAGCAACACTCTGAGGACATTGCCCGTTACGAGCATCACCGCGCTGAGGACTTAGCCCGATTTGACAGTTTCCTTACTCACCAGCAGCAGCAGTATGACCAGGACATCGCCTGGTTCAATGCTCAGTTTACCACTCTTGCCGGTTACTTTCAGAAGCCACCTCCACAACCTCCATGTGATGATCAGGATCCCTCGTTCTTTTAGTCTGTGCTTTATGTTGTTTGTCTTTTTTGTAGTTTGCTTGTTAGTCTTTTGTGATGTTTTTTTTTTTTTTTTGGACCCACTTTTTGTGATGACAAAAGGGGGAGTAGGTAGGGTGTGGTAGGAAAAAGTTGTTGTAACTTTGATTTTCTAATGAACATGTTTTTTTGTTTAATTTTTTTTCTTACTTGTGTTTTTCATCATCAAAAAGGGGGAGATTGTTGCAAATCTATTTTTTTATGGCTTATGTTTTGATGATTGACAAACACTATTTCTCTTGGACTGTTTGTTGCTTCTAACTTTTCAGGAATCGAAGATCGGACGATCAAGAAGGAGCCAAGTTCAGGATTGCGTAGGTTTAGGGTTGAGTCAGTCTGTACATTTGATTTTCACCACTTAAGTCTAATTGTAATGGTCAAAGATACTGATGCTATGTAACCCTTCACACACACACTTGATAGACTTAGAATTTCTGTTTTTACTTATATCGGCCAGGATGATTTTTGGATCGGCCTGGACGATCAGTTTAAAATAGAAAGTCTAATTAAAGGTTCTTAATTAAGGCAGCCGACATTAATAAATTGTCCTGGACGATACATGTATCGACTAGGAAGATAAGCTCAAAACATAAAGAAGTAGCCACCATAGTCAATTATGGTAAACTGTATTTTTAAATTATCGTCCAGGACGATCAAAGGATCGGCCTGGACGATATTCACAAATTATGCCATAATTGTTCAGGACATCAAGGGAGTAATTAAGGATGATTGATACGATCATATCGTCCTGGACGATCGCAGGATCAGCCAGGACGATCCAGTCAAAAACCTTAAGTTACTTCAGGACGATCAATATCGGCCAGCCCGTATCCAGGGCTATTATCAGGATGATTTTCCTCTGATTTGAACTGATCGGCCAGGACAATCGTGATATCGGCTTGAACGATCAAACCAATTTTTAATCATCCAGCTTTGCATCCAGGGCTATGCTCTGGCCGATCTTCATTGATTTGTACTGATCGGCCAGGCCGATGTCCATATCAGCCTGGACGATATAGTCGGCAACTTGTAATTAATGAGCTCCTTTGAAGCTCTTCTTTTTAAAGAGCTCTTGTTCAACGTTTTTCAAGACCTTTGGCTGCTGCCTTGACCTGAGAAGACCTTGAGGAGAGAAAGAGAGAGAGGAGAGAGAGAGGATCTTATGAGGGTGAGCTTGTGAGGGGATTCACAAGGGTTGCTTCAAGGATCACTCTGCTTTGTCTTCGTCTAGAGTTTCTCGTCCGTGGAAAGGTCGGTAGAGGTAAGGAGTTTACTTTTGGTTTTGGTTCTCTGCCAGCTTCAGGAGGAAGCAAAAGGAGGAAGGTTCTCTGCCTTGCTGGGGTGGAAAAAAGGAGATTCTTGTGAGGGCTTCTCCGCCTAGCTGTGGGGGCTAAAGGAGAATCACGTTTTGTAGTGCAATACTTGGAGGGTGCCTCCAAGGAGTGGACGTAGGTCGAGTCGACCGAACCACTATAAATTTCTGTGTTCTTTTTCTTGCTTCCGCGCTTTTAAATTTCTCATTTATTTCTGTGGTGTGATTTGGTTTATGCAATTTTCTTTCTTTGTGAAAATAGTTTTAAAATACCAATTCACCCCCCTCTTGGTTAGCTTGGGACTAAGTTCATAGGGCTTAACATCTCTAACGAACATTCAGATAATATCTTTGCTTTTTTATTGAGAAAGCTCTTTAATATCCTTATGATCAATGTTATGTAATCATCATCCTCAGGTTCATAATTATCGCTATCATGATCATGATCATTAGTTTTTAAGGCTGTAATTTTTTCTTTTCACTTGAATTAAGTTGTCTTAGACTCACTCCTTGCTTGTAGGCAGTGAGTGATCCAAGTAAGTTTTTTTTTTTTTTTGATAAAAGGCCAAAGCATATTATTAAAAACAAACTAGAAACAACTAAATTCCTACTTTAACAAATCTAAATAAGGAGGAATTTTATTACAATTGATAGAATCCCAAAAAAAATCAGCAAAAATAGCCACCTTAGCACACATATCGGCAGCTTTATTACCATCTCTTTTCACATACTGAAACATTAGTTGGTTGAAATCTCTAAGGTAGAGGAAATCCTTTGGATTTAAGTTCCCCACCTCATTTTCCACCTTATTCATGGAATTATGAAAGAATTTGATAACATTCAAGTTATCACCCTCAATTGTATTGCCTTTCCAATCACACATCCAATCTTGAATGAATTTAAATAGAAAGAATATCCAATTGTGAGCAGTCCCAATGAACAAAACTAATCCCAAAAACACTAAGGAACCTTCCTTTATTGTCACGAAAAATTCCACCTTTGCCTTCCATATTAGAGGTTGATAATGAGGCATCCAAGTTAACTTTGATCCATCCCGGAGGAGGGGGATACCAAGATTTAAGAAACAGCTTCACAAGCTGATTAATATCCCAACTCTCCCTGATATGATCATAATTAAAAGAGGCAGATGTAAAGGTAATTGAATTAGAAGCTAGATGAGAGACACCATCCTCCGAGCCACCATGAAAAGCCTTATTCAAGCTCCGCCAATAGAAAAACATAGCCGAATAATACAGAATTCCCAAGAATGGATGCCACCAAGAACACTGCTAAAGAAACAACAAGCAATTCTCAAAAGACTCAAGCTCAGGAAAAAGAAAATCCCACTTAGCAAGGATAGAAAAAACCTGAGCCAACTTCCCACATTGAACAGCCACATGATGAATATCTGTAATACCTGGATAGCCTCTCTAACAGCTCTCTGAGTTCACCAATCGTCTGTATCATAAAAAAGCTTTGGAAGGAATAGTTCCATTCTTCAACCTCCACAAAAAAAGTTGACTCGAGGCCTTAGTTTTACCTTCTTAAAGCAGATCAAGTATTCATCCTCTTCAACATCAACAAACAAATTCTCTGTGGAAAGAGCTGAGATAGTTTTACCTGAACATCTATACAGCAGCTCTGCAAGATCTTCTTATAATTTAGTATTAATAGGAATATGAAAAATAAGCTCTACCAGCATAACACCAAATTTACTTCTTCGTTTATCCACATCCCATGCTCCTTCTTTAATAAAAACAGAAATCCTTTCTTCCTCTAATATAGAACAATCCACATAGGTCAGCCACCTTTCAATCTTCCTATCCAGAATCAATGTGTCCTTCAGCGTTATAATTTTTGTTCCAGGTATTCTATACGAACATTGGATGTAAAGCTTCAACACCTTGTAAAATTATTTTCCAAGGAGAAGAATGACATTTCTTTTATCCACACTCTAAGGATCATTCCCATATTTAGAAATCGAAGACCTGTTAGGAAGTGAGAGTGGATATGTAATGATGTTCCAAGCAAACTTGTCTCTTAAAGGTCAAATCTTATCAACAACCGACTGTAAACCCCAGCCACCCTTTGATTTTGGCAAACACATTACATTCAAAGAAACATAATGTAACCCAAGTTTACCATTATTGCCATTCCAAAAATAATTTCTGCACACCCTATCAAAATCATTTAAAATCCCCATAGGAATTAAAGAATGAGCTGATAGAAAAAGGGGTAATGTAAGAAATGAAGATTTGAGAAAAGTAAGCTTTCTGGCTTGAGAGATAAATTTATTACCCCACATATTCAGCTTACTTATAGCTCTAGCCATAAGATTTTGGAAATCTAAGAAAACTTTTCTCCTCAACACAAATTTCACCCCAAGGTAATCCATCTCATTTACCATCCTGAAGCCCATTTTTTAGCCAACTTACACCCTCTTCTTCTCCTCACAGCATTGCCAAATAGGATCAAAGACTTCAACAAGTTGATATTCTATCCCATCCACTTATAATAGTCATAAAGAATTCTCTTGACAATCTTCAAGCTATACCAACTAGCATCAGAAAAACCACCACATCATCGGCATATATTAAATGCGAGATCAAACGAGCAGCCGGAGCCACTTTAATTCCCATACCCTTTCCTTTTTGATCAAAAGCATCATATAAAAGCTAAGCACACAAAATAAAAAGATATTGGAGAGTGGACAACCTTGTCTGAATCCACTGCAACCTACAATCCACCCAAAATTTGCTCCATTTATCATAATTAAGAATTTAGGACTCTTAAAACATTCCCTAATGAGTTAAGAAAATTTCTTAGGAAAACCAACCCTGTCAATCACTTGAGATAAAGTATCCCAACTTATTTTATCATAGGCTTGTTCCATATCGACTTTCAAAGCCACCAAACCTTTTTTAGCACTAGAGAATCTTATCTTATGGAATATCTCTTGGGCAAGCAAACTCTGTTAAGACATAGATCTACCTTTAATAAATGAAAATTGAACTTCAGAAACCATCTTAGGAAGAAGACCACTGAACCTATTCAACAAAGTACTAGCCACAACTTTGTAAATAGATTTGCAACGGCTGATGGGATGGTAGTGAGAATATAAGCCGGTATTACTAGTCTTAGGAATCAAGACTACATTTATTTCTTTTCAAGCAGGACATAACTTCCCAAGAGTAAAAAAAAGATTTGATAGCATACCATACATCATCACCGATAACCAACAAAGTAGTTTTTAAAAAAATGATAGGTAATACCTGTTAAGAGAGTTGCTATTAGCATGTTTTACATTCTTGTAACTTATATAGTTTTGATGATTCCAAATATTATTGTTTTATGTGTAGTTATCTCCTAACACTTTTTAGAAGATTTGTTTTTTCTCTTGTGTGTACTAACATTTCAGGAATATTGAACTCTAAACTATGAAGACTTCGAATCGAATTCAACATATAATCTTTTACAAATTGAAGCTTTAAATTGTTCTTTGAATAGAGAGGGAGTGATTATAATTGAGTGAATAAACACACACGCACACACACAGTTAAGGAGTTCTTACAAAATTTGTACTAATCATATGGGGCGAACCTAGTTCGTACGGGTCGATCAGGTTATTATCTCCTCATAAGAGCAATGGAACGAACAGGAGTTGAGGAAATTTTTCTAGGTCTTGATCATCCAGGAAGAAATTATTTTCGTCCCAGGACGAGTTGGCCTCTATATAAATTTTGTCCAGAAGAAATCCAAATCGTCCCAGGACGATTTCTTCTCTGTTAAAATTTTGTTCAGACGAAATTTATAATCGTGCCAAGATGAGTTGGGCTCTGTAAAAATTTCATCCAGACGAAATCCAAATCATCTCAGGATGATTTCTTCTCTGTAAAAATTTTGTTCAGATGAAAATTATAATCGTACTAGGACGTGTTGCCCTCTGTAAAAATTTCATCCGGATGAATTCCTGTTCATCCCAGGACGATGTGAACCAACTTACCATAGTTGCTTACATCCTACAGTTATTAGGGAACCGACCTATAGTAAAACTGATCGTACCGGACGAACCTAGTTTGTATGGGATGATGATTGTGTACGAACATAGTTCGTACCAATATACATAAGGATTATTTCCGACACTTTAAGTAAAATCGTCCAGGACAATCTACAATCGCACGGGACAATCCATTTTGTGTTGACTTGAATATTTAAAGTTTTGGACGATTTTTCTTGTCTCTCCTATATAAGGTCCAATTTTTATTGAATGAAGAGTAAAGGAGAGAGTGTGAGAGAGCATTCAAAGGAGGATTCCTACCACTAGAGCGTGAAGTCTTCGCTTGGTGTTCAAAGGTAAGAATCTCTACTTATGATTTGGGATTACTTCACACTTTTCATTCCTCCTTCTAGAATTCTTGTGAGAAGATCAATCAAGGAGATCCAGTTTTCTGTCGACACTTGGAGAGTGTGAACATCTACGGGTTCTCTGCCCACACAAGGAGAGTGTGAAAGGATGAAGGGTTCTCTGCCCACACTAGGATAGTGTGAAAGGATAAAGGGTTCTCTGCCCACACTAGGAGAGTGTAAAAGGATGGATGGTTCTCTGCCAATACTGGGGATAAGTGTAAAAATTAGTCGGTTCTCTGCTGCACCGGATAATGGTGGAAAGAGTTTTTGTAAAGGTTTCTCTGACTTGTTGTGGGTGCTAAAGGAGAGTCACTAGTGGTATTAGTCAATCCTCAGACAGTGCCTCCGGGGAGTGGATGTAGGTCTGGTTTTGACCGAACCACTATAAATCTGGTGTTCTTTACTTTTCCGCTTTTTATTTTATTTATCATTTACAACTTGTTGTTGAAAAATCTTTTTCTAAAAAATTTACTAACAATTAAGTTTTAATTTCCAAAGTTTAAAAAGAGGGTTCAAATTTTTTAATTACCAATTCACCCCCCTCTTGGTTAGCCACTGAGACATAAGCTTAGGTTTAACAACCTAATTCATTGTGAACCAATCTCAACAAGTGGTATCAGAGCTTTATTTCAAAATCATCAGTTTAGACAACTTTTTGATTAACGTAGATGGCTACATTTGGAGACCAAAACACACCTGAGGGTTTCTCTATTACTAGACCTCCACAGTTTAACAATATACCTTTTGATTTTTGGAAAACATGTATGCCTACTTTCTTACAGTCACTTGATTATCATATCTGGATCTTAGTCCAGGAAGAATATACAAAACCAACTAGATTAGTTGATGGAGTTAGAGTTGAAACACCTTTTATAGACTGGATTGTAGAAGAACGTGACTTAGCACAACTAAAAGCCAAATACTTGAATAATTTCTTTTGTGCTTTAAAATCAGAAGAGTACATGCGAGTTTCCACTTGCAAAAGTGGAAAGGAAATATGGGATAGACTTTGTATAACATATAAGGGGACTAATGAGGTTAAGCAATTTATACTTGATATCTTGTTGCATGATTATGAACTGTTTTGCGTGAAACCAAATGAATCTATTTTTGATATGTACATAAGATTCACACAAATAGTCACCTCTTTACATGAATTGGGTAGGGAGTTAACAAATGCTAAAATGGTTAACAAAATTCTTCATTGCTTACCTACTGCATATGATTTTAAAGTTACTGGAATTATAGAGTCTAAGGATCTAAACATTTACTCTATTGACAAGCTTCTTGGTTCGCTTATTGCTTACGAGCAAGGAGTTAGCCAAAGAAAGGTTGATCCATGTGAACCACGAAGGGAGAAAAACATAGCACTGAATGTGGAAGAGTCTTAGAGTGAACACTCACAACCTAAGGATGAAGATGACATCGCATTGATGACTAGATAGTTCAGAAGCTTTTTGAAGAGGAAGCAAAAGAGACGCCAACAATAAAATAGAGATAAATTCAATAGAAATCCCAAGGTTTCTAATGAAATTATTTGCTATAAGTGCAGGAAACCTAGACAAATAAAGATAGAATGCCCAAAACTCAAAGCCAATCCTAGCAAGGAGAAGAAGGTAGAGGAGAAACCACTTGTGAAGAAGGGCAAGAAGAAGTTCCAACAAGCTTTTTGGGCAGACTCAGCTTCGGACTCGTCAAAAATAGAAAAGGAAGCTGAAGTCATGAATTTATGCTTAATGGCCGACAATCTTGATCAGTCAGATCAAGAAGAGGTATGTGACTTAACTTATGAAAAACTTTTTGAAGTTTCTGAACACATGCATAAATCATATAGGAAGATAAAGAAAATGCATGCTAGCCTCAATTTAGAATTGGAAGAGCTTAAAAAGGAACATGAAATCCTTAGGAAAGATCATGCTTTGATTGATAACAACCACATGAAATTACTTGATGAGTTTGATGGATTGAATAAAAATCTTGAGAATTTAAAATCATCCTATTTAGAACTTGAGAAAAATTTTAAGAATTCTAAGGATGAATTTGAGAGCAAACTTTATAGAACCAATTATACAAATCGAATTTTGAATGATATGAATTCATTTTACAAATTAACGATAAAAGCTCTCGAGGATAATAGGATACCTCCTAAACTTGAAGATTTTACTAATCCTATTTTATATCCTAAATTTATGCCATCCTTGAAAAGACAAATGAATGTTAAAAGACTTAGGAATCCATTTCCTAAAGTAAAATGTAATAATTGTGGATTGTTTGGACATATAGCTCACACCTATACTTCGAAGATAAAAACTAATTTGGTATGAAGACTTAAGATGCATAAACCTAGATATATCATACATGCATCTGATTATAAATTGCTAAAAGGTGGACCCAAACTTGTTTGGGCTCCTAGGTCTAACATTTTATAATTTTGTAGGGTAGCTCTCACACAAGATCTCGTGAGAGCATATGGTACCTGGACAGCGGAAGTTCAAAGCATATAACTGGAGATACTGCTCAATTTATAACGCTGGAAGCTAGGAGTGGAGGCAAGGTTACACTTGGAGATAACACCACAAGGAAGGTGGTTGGATCATGTATGATTGAAAATTTTAAGAATTTTTTCATTGACAATTTGTTATTGGTAGAAGGCTTAAAGCATAATTTGTTAAGTATAAGTCAGCTAGGTGATAAGGGTTACTGTGTAAAATTTTTTTCTACTAGCTGCATATTAAGCCTAAGATAAAGATGTTTTGAATGGAAAAATGGTAAGCAATGTTTATATGCTAGATTTAAATTGCATTCAAACTCCTACTGCTTTTTATTTGAAAACTGTATCTGATGAGTCATGGCTTTGGCATAGGAGACTTTGTCACTCTAGCATGAAAAACCTTAGAAGGATTACCCAAAAGAACTTAGTGAGAGGTATACCAAAACTAGACTTTACTAAGGACCACCTTTGTGATGCATGTCAATTAGGAAAGCAGGTGAAGTCCTCTTTCAGTCCAACAAAGATCTTAGAACTAGTAAACCATTGGAGATTTTGCATATGGATCTTTTTGGACCAGTTGGAACTGTAAGTCAAGGAGGGAAGGTATACGGATTTGTGATTGTGGATGATTACTCAAGATTCACATGGGTTAGATTTCTATTTCATATGAGTGAATCACTTGAGGAATTTAGAAATTTTTTGACTTGGATTCAAAGGAAATTAGGGTGTGAAATTATTTTTATTCAAAGTGATTATGGAGGAGAATATGAGAATAAGAAATTTGATGAATTTTATAAGGAAAAAGGAATTGATCACAGCATTTTTGCACCTAGAACCCCTCAGCAGAATGGGGTAGTCGAAAGAAAAAACAGAACATTAATAGAAGCCGCTCGAGCAATGTTGGCAGAATACACACTTCCAAAATATTTCTAGGCTGAGGCGATTAGCACTGCATGTTATGTTCTAAATAGGGTGAATGTGAGATCTCAATTGAATAAAACACCCTATGAGTTGCTAAAAGGGAGAACACCAAATTTATCTCATTTGCATATTTTTGGTTGCAAGGTGTTCATTCATAACAATGGAAAATATGCCTTAGGAAAATTTGATCCAAAATCAGATGAAGGTGTTGCGGATCTATGGCTTATGATTTTGATGAAAGCAAACATTCTTTTTCTCTACGACTGCCTTATCTACTGACATTTCAGGTTCACACGATTGGATTGCAATTTGGAACTAGCTCAAGATTGGGTAGACTAGGTCTGAGTCAGTTTGTTCCCTTTTTCCTTTCTTGAGTCTATTGTATTTGGTGTGGCTCCTGATGCTTTATAACTTGGAAGATTTTTGACTGTTCCCTAGAGTTTACTATTTTTGGTAACATCATCCGGGACAATTTTATATCGTCCTGGCTGATCTGTTTTTTTTTTTTTTTTTTGAAAGAAATGTAGAAAATTGCATTAAAAGCAGAGAAGAAAAACAACTACAAACAATTCAAGTCACACCTAAAGCACTAGGTTCCTCCTTCAAGCAATACAAGAATGAAGGAGGAATTAAATCAAAATGAAGATCATCCCATAAACAAACCATCCAAAGCCAAATTAGCGCATATATCCACTAATTTGTTACCATATCTACTAGAACAAGAAAATACAACTTGCTTAAAATCAAGTAAAAAGGCCAAATCATCTTCAATTACTCTTCTAACATTCAACCTCTTGACCGACCTCTGAAGCAATTTAAATATATTAAAGTTTTCCCCTTCGATGATAACCCCTTGCGCTTCAAATATCCAATCTTGGACCATATTTTTCAGATACAAAATTGCTAACATTCCCAATTGAGCCGCATCCCAATGTAGAAGCTGATATCCAAAGGGTAGCAGAAATCTCCCACTTCCATCCCTAGAAACACCACCAATACCAGTTACATTGTTCTTCTTGATAGCTGCATCTACATTAATTTTAATCCAGCCGGGAGGAGGGGGATGCCAATGATAAAACAACAAACGCTGGTTAGCATTCCATTAATCCGGCTATAATTTAAGAAGTTACTCCTAATATCATAAGAAACAGTATTAGCAGCAATAGAACTATCGGACTCTTCTTTGTCACCGTGCACCAATTTGCATCTACTCTTCCAAACCAGCCAAACTGCTGTACAGAATAAATTTGCGACAAGAGCATTCCTACCCACAAACTTCTGGAGTCCGTCCATACAATCAACAAAGCTATTAAAAGCAAGAACCTGAAACCCCCAGTTATTCAATAACGAAATAACTTTCCTGAGTTTAGAATAACTGCCAACTATATGGTTATTGTTCTCTTCCTCCTCACATCCCCTTGGACATTCATAACAAGTATTCAACTTTCTACTCACAAGAAAGGAATAAGTAGGAAATGTAGTATTACAAACTCTCCACTAAAACAGTTCAATAACTGGTTTCAACTTCAGGTTCCTCATCCAATTCCACTTCCTCATCCACTCACAGAAAATAATCCTCTACCACCTTCACATTTTGGCTTACAAAGTAAATTCAAAGAAACATAATCAATACCAGCATTACCATCCCCCTTACTCCATAAGAAACCTCTACACATCTTATCAAATTCCTTTAAAATGCTCAAAGGAATAAGAGAAAGAGAAGACGAGAATAAAGGTAAACATAAGAAGGTAGATTTGATAAGGACCAATCTACCTTCCAGAGAAATGCACTTTAATCCCCATGTATTCAGCTTATTAGCTGCTGATTCCAAAAGGTTCTGAAAATTTGAAGACCCCAACCTCCTCAAAGTCATTTTAACACCAAGGTAATTGAATTCTTTAACCTTTTTAAATTTAAGAAGTTTAACAACTTTCTTTTGAATTCTTCTCCGTGTGTGATTGCCAAACAAAATCATGGACTTAGAATATTTAACTTTTTGTCCCATCCAATTACAGTATTTGGAGATGATCCTTCTCAATTCCTTAACTTCCTTCATCTTGGCTTCCGAGAAAATTAAGATATCATCTGCAAAAAGTAAGTGAGATACCTTTGGGGCTAACCGAGAGACAGAAACTCCTCTACTATTCCTTGAACATAAAGCCTCTGAGAGAATTTGTGAGCACAAAATGAATAGAAAAGGGGATAAAGGGCACCCTTGCCTAAATCCACATTTTCCATCAATCCAATCAGTATTCTTTCCATTAATCAAAATGCAGAATTTTGGATTAAGAACACATTGCAATAAGAGTTGAAATTACTAAACGACAAGAGGGGGGGTGAATTGTAAAAACTTCTTAATAATAAACTTAACCCTAAACAAGAGTTCTAATTTTTTTTGTTGTTTTTGAAACTTTAAAACAAAGATTTATGCAATTTTTTTCTTTCACAAAATTTCACATGCAATAGATATGACAAATTTAAAATGCAAGCAAAAAGTAAACAACGATAAGGAAAGAACACACCAAAAATTTTATAGTGGTTCGGTCAAAATATGACCTACGTCCACTCCCCGGAGTCCTTCACTCAAGGATTTTTACTATCAAAATAGTTCTCCTTTTGCCCCCCTCGGCAAGGCGGAGAAGCCTGTACAAACCTCCCTTTCACCAACCGGCGTGGCGGAATACCAAACTCTATTTTCACCCTCTTGGCGACGGCAGAGAACCTTCTCATTTTTCTCCCTCCTGGAGAAGGCAGAGAACCTCGAGGTAACGGATGTAGACGAGCCTTTCCCTTGGAGATCCTTCCTCAAATCCTTCTCGGGCCACAGGAGGAGCAAGATGCAGCAAGCTTGGAGCAACCGTGTGATCTCCCTCACACCTCTTCTCCCTCACAACGCTCACCTCCTCCTTCCTCTCTCAACCCTCAAGAAGTTCTCTAGAATTTTCTCCCTTGGAATCCCTCTCTAACCACGTTCACCCCCTCTGTAATTCTTACCCAAAAAAGAGTTGATTGACACCTAAAAACGGGCTCCAAAAACCTCTGATTTCAAAATTAGCCGTTACTGTTCGTACAGTACGATTCAACATCGTACAGTACGATCTTCACAAACAGCCATCGTCCTGGTACGAAGCTGTACGAACTGTACAAAAATAAATCGTACTGTACGATATAATATCGTACGGTACGATCCAACAAGATACTACTCGTACAGGACGATGGTCTGGACGATCGGATGTCGTCTCTGTTCATCGTATGGTACGATTACTATCGTACAGTACGATGTTCAAATTTTCATTAGCCCTGGATTACATGCACTAATCACGGGTTAATTTAAGTAAGTATTAAAAACTGATCGTACAGTACGAACTTGTTCGTACAGTACGAACGGCGCAAAATCACTTACTTAAACTATGTCACGGCTAGGGTTTTGGATCTGAACATATCGTACAGTACGAACGACTTCGTACAGTACGATCTATTCACAGAATTTCCCACATAGCTTGGATCGTACAGTACGAAATAAAATCGTACAGTACGATCTACAGAGAAGAATTTTAGTTATAATTTGCAGTTTTAAAAAAAAACTCTCCCCTTGTGTGTGTGCATGGTTGCTCTTACTCTTACGCATATTGTGGCCAGACTCAATAAAGTAAAAATACAATAAAAGAAAAAATACATTGTTTGACTCATACTCCTAATCTACCCGGTCTTGAGTCTTCCTTTCTTCCTGAGTCACTTGTGATCTTCCTGAAATGTTAGTGCTCAAGGAAAATAACAAATAAAATAATAATCAATGAAACGCAGTTCAAAAACACTCATTATTTGGCATCATCAAAATCTCAAACTCGGGGTCATGGGTTGCAACAATCTCCCCCTTTTTGATGATGTCAAATAATTTGTTGCAAGTAAGAAAGAAAACCATTTCTTTTGAAAAACATTTCTTTTGTTATTTTTATTTTTTTTTTGTTTTTTTTTTTGAATTAAACACAAGAAAAGAAAAGGTACTACAAGTAAGTACGAAACAAAAGATACTGCATTTAGATAAATAGGCATTACAACATCACAACAAACTTCACCCCCTTTTGACAGCACAAAAAGGAAGAGCAACTAAAAGCAAAAAGTAAGAGAATAAAACAAACAGAAACTACAATGCAAACATAAACAAACTAAGCAGACGGGTCCTGATCTGGTGGTGGTGGAGGTGGATTTGGTTGAAAATATTGAAAGAGAGCATCGAAGCGGTGATCAATTGCAGTGAATCGTTCACCAAACCACTGCATATCAGTCTCGTGTTGGTGATGCTGTTCTTGAATATGCATGTCGAGACGAGTCTGCAGCTGGTCGAAGCGGGCGACTAAGTCATCATCAGAGTGCGCTGGTGCTGGTGCAGGTGCTCGGGGTGCAGCATGGCGTCGTGGTCGAGCTGGAGCTGCGGCTGGTGCATCTTCTCCTTCTTCTTCATCAAAGACGGGTTCTTCAGGCTCATGACCCCGATGAAAGAGGATACGGAAGGAAGCATCCGTATAAAAAATAGGAAGCATGTCGGGTTCACCAGGGTAGGATAACTGATATTTATGGTAGAGGATATATCCTATTAGGTGACCATGAGCCAGATTTTGTTTCCGTCGAGTGGTGGGAAGACGAACAAAGGTCATATGCTGAATATAATTGCTAATCAAATCGACCTCATCAAACTTAATGTTGGACATAATAAGGTAAGTAGCGACTGACAAGGTAGGGGTCAGATTGATGCGGTCGCCACCTTTGGGTATGATAGAGGTTCGAAGAACATGTTGAATGATACAGGCATTTCTGGTTAAAGATTGGACTAGAGGCTGGTGTTGATGAAAAACAGTATTCCTAAGGATTCTATTTACATCGCTCCAATCAAAATCATCGGTAAGAAACGAGCGAACCATAGGTCCTTCAGTGGACAGCCCAATATGTTGGGCGATGTCAGCTCTAGTTATTTCAACGGGACGGCCACAAACAAAGGAGTGAAAAGTGGTGTTATCAACAGTGTAGGTGAGGTTGGCGAGAAATTCAAAAAGCATTTCAGAATTGTATGGAAACGCTAGGGTGAGTAGGAATTGAAAAGTGGTGGAGACAAAGAGGCCCATTACCTCGAAATTTAGAGCGGCCTGATTAAGCATTTTCGAGGGAGAAATTTTGCAAGCCTTGTATCGGTAGTAGGCTTCCTCATTCTCACTATTCAGAAAGCGATCGGGTTGACGATGGGATGAGGACGAGCTTCCGGCAGTCATCCGACCTCGTTTAGACATTGCAGGAGGGCAAGAGAACGAAGTGAAGGCTGAGTGAGGAGAGGGTTGAGTGAATTTAACAGCCTAGGGAAGGGCATTTATAGGAATTTCCGTATATCGTACAGTACGATATGTGATCGTACAGTACGATATCCAATTAATATTCTGACGGGTCGTTTCGGGAAAAGACAGTCAACTCGTACAGTACGATATGTATCGTACAGTACGATCAGGCGAATATCGATCGTCCCGAGGCCCTCAGTACGACTTTTGACCAAAAGTTTCGTACTGTACGAATAGGTGGATCGTACAGTACGATACATAATAAATATCGTACCAAACAGCTATTACTCAGATTGTCCTTTTGTGATGAGGTGGATCGTACAGTACGAAACGAATGAATCGTACAGTACGTTACTCAATAATGTCGTACCAACCGGCTTTAATTCGTCCCAATCCGTGTGACGTGGATCGTACAGTACGGTATGGATCGTACAGTACGATGAACAGTTAAAGTAAGTGTTGATGTGGTGAGTGTGTGGTGATCAGGAGCAGCCCTAAAGAGATTTTTTTTTTTTTTTTTTTTTTTTTATGCATTTATATCTATGACACCTAATCTAGTCCTCAAGGTGCTAAAGGTGTCAAAAGCTAATGGTTTTGTGAATATGTCTGCCAATTGATCTCCTGTAGCGATATGATGTAATTCTATATCTCCCTTAGCGACGTGATCTCTAATGAAATGATGTCTAATGTCTATGTGTTTCGTTCGAGAGTGTTGAATTGGATTCTTAGAGATACAAATTGCACTTGTGTTGTCACACATGATCGAGATGGTTCCAACAGGTAGTCCAAGATCAAGAATTTGTTGTTTTAACCATAGTACTTGTGCAACACAACTTCCTACCGCAATATATTCTGCCTCGGCTGTGGAAAGTGCTACTGAGTTTTGCTTCCTACTGGACCAAGAAACTAATGATTGTCCGATGAATTGGCAGGTACCAGAGGTGCTCTTTCTATCTATCCTACATCCTGCGAAGTCAGAATCTGAGTACCCTAGGATTTCAAAGGAAGTGCTGTGTCTGGGATACCAAATTCCTAAGTTTGGGGTGCCTAGTAGATATCTAAGAATTCTTTTGACAACAGTTAAGTGAGACTCTTTAGGATCGGCTTGGAAACGGGCACAGAGACACACACTAAACATTATGTCCGGTCTACTGGCAGTCAAGTAAAGTAGGGATCCAATCATTCCTCTATATTTTTTCTGATCTACTGGTTTTCCATTAGGATCCTTATCTAATTGGATTGTCGAACTCATTGGGGTGTTCATGGGTTTTGCACTATCCATTTCATATTTCTTTAAAATATCCTTAATATACTTTGATTGGCTAAGAAAGGTTCCATTATCCATTTGTTTTACACTAAAGCCAAGAAAGTAATTAAGCTCTCCCATCATGCTCATTTCAAACTCATTACTCATTATTTTTGAAAATTCATCGCATAAGTTTTTATCCGAAGATCCAAACAATATGTCATCTACATATATTTGAACAATGAGAATTTCTTCTTTGACCTTTTGTAAAAAGAGTGTAGTATCTACACTACCCTTCTGAAATCCTCTATCCAAAAGAAATGAGCTAAGTCTTTCATACCATGCTCTAGGTGCTTGCTTTAATCCATATAGTGCCTTTTTTAATTTGAATACATGGTTTGGAAATTGTGAGTTTTCAAATCTGGGGGGTTGCTCAAAGTAGACATCTTCCTTAATTACCCCATTCAAAAATGCACTCTTCACATCCATTTGATATAACTTAAAGTTCTTGAAGCAAGCAAAAGCTAAGAGCACTCTTATGGCTTCTAGTCTAGCAACCGGGGCAAAGGTTTCTTCAAAGTCTATTCCCTCAATCTGGTTGTACCCCTTAGCTACTAGCCTTGCTTTATTCCTTATTATTGTTCATGAATCATTTACCTTATTCTTGAAGACCCATTTTGTTCCAACAACACTTTGCTCTTTAGGTCTCTTAACTAACTCCCAAACATCATTCCTGGTGAATTGGTTCAACTCTTCTTGCATTGCTAGAATCCAGAATTCATCTCCTAAGGCTTGATCTATACTTGTAGGTTCTATCATAGAGATGAAAGCTGAGTGACTAACCTCCTTCCTAAGTCCATGCCTAGTCCTTACACCTTCTGAAGGGTCTCCTAAAATTAACTCTTTAGGATGACTAGAAGAATATCTCCATTCTCTAGGCAAAACTTTCTGAGGTTCGACCCTTTCTCCTAAGGTCATCGTCTCTACTCCTTGAATTGCCTCTATTTCATCATCTTCAATTTTAGATTCTGAGGGCTTATCTGATTCATCAAATACCACATGGGTGGATTCTTCTACTACAAGGGTTCTCTTATTAAAAATTCTATAGGCCTTACCTACAGAAGAATAACCTAAGAAGACACCCTCATCAGACTTGGGATCGAATTTTCCTAAGGGATGTTTACCATTATTTAAGATGAAGCACTTACACCCAAAGACATGTAAATGTGAAAGGTTTGGTGTCCTACCCTTAAGGAGTTCATATGGAGTTTTATTCAGCTTCGATCTAATGTTTACTCGGTTCAAAACATAACAGGCTGTGTTGACTGCTTCTGCCCAAAAGTATCTAGGAAGGGTATACTCCGCTAGCATTGCCCTAGCAGCTTCTACCAAAGTTCTATTCTTCCTTTCTGCTATGCCATTCTGTTGGGGTGTTCTAGGAGCTGAGAAATTGTGCTCTATTCCTATCTCTTGACATAATGACTCAAATCTATCATTTTGGAACTCTCCACCATGATCACTATGGATTGTTGATATTTCACAACCTAATTTTCGTTGAATCCATGTGGAGAAAACTTTAAATTCCTCAAAAGACTCATTCTTGTGTGCTAAGAATCTTACCCAAGTAAATCTAGTGAAGTCATCTACAATCACAAATCCATAATTCTTTCCACCTAGACTGGCTGTACTAACGGGTCCAAATAAGTCCATGTGTAGAATTTCTAGTGGCCTAGAGGTGATCACGTCCCTAATTGAGTGAAAGGATGATTTGACTTGTTTTCCTTGTTGGCAAGCATCACATAAGTGATCCTTGGTGAATTCTAACTTAGGTACACCTCTAACTAGGTTTTTCTGAGTGATGTTTCTAAGAGTTTTCATGCTAGCATGACATAGTCTCCTATGCCATAGCCACGAGTCATCAACTATTGTTTTCAAGCAAAATGATTTTGAACTATCAACGCAATCAAGGTCTAACATGTAAACATTGTTAATTCGTTTTCCTTCTAAAATTATTCATCAAATAAACTAATCAGGCATCTATCAGTAAAAAATTTAACATCAAAACCTTTGTCACACAGTTGACTAATACTAAGTAAGTTATGCTTTAAACCATCAACTAATAAAACATTTTCAATTATAAAATTCTTAGCATTACCAACAATACCTGAGCCTATCACCTTCCTGGTAGTGTTGTCTCCCAATGTTACTTTGCCTCCAGTTTTGGTCTCCAATAGGATGAACTTCTTCATGTCTCCAGTCATGTGTCGCGAGCAGCCACTATCCAGGTACCACATGCTCTCACTAGGTCTTTTGTGAGAGCATCCCTACAATTTCATTCAAAGATTAGATTTGGGAACCCAAGTGAGTTTGGGTTCCTCCTTATGCTTGCATGAATGAGATGTATGCATGTTATGCTGTGATGGATGCAGTTTAGGTCTCCATACTAAGTGTGTCCTATGGTGAATTGTGCATGTGCGGGCTATGTGACCTAACATGCCACAAGAGAAGCACCTAACACCAGGAAATGGATTTACTAATCTATGAGTATGGTGGTGCCTCTTCCTAAGGTTTTGAAATGAATGCTGTGTTGGGGGTTTTCTAGGATGGCCAACTGTGAATGATGCAATTTCATTTTCTAGTTCTTTTATCTTTTCACTATAAGTTTTGTTTTGAGCTGTCAATCCATCAACTTCTATCAATAGCAAGTGCTCACTATGATCTACTTCTAATGCAAGTGCAATTAGTTTTTCAAACTCTACATCTAGTTCAATATGTGATGTTTTCAAGGATTCATGCGCTTCACTTAGTTCAATATGCTTCTTATTTAATGCATCATACTCATCAAGAAGTAACATGTGATCTTTATCTAAATCAGAATTTTCTTTAACTAAGTTAGCATGCTCAATTTGTAAGGAACTAAATTCAATATTAAGTTTAGCATGCATTTTCTTCAGTTTCCTATACGAGTCATGAATATTCTCAGAAATAAGCAGTAATTCATCATAAGAAAGTTGACATACCTCATCTTGATCCAATTGATCAAGGTTATCATTAGCCATAAGACACAAATTTGTTACCTCCTCCTCTACTTCTTCTTCTGATGATTCTGAGGCAGAGTCGGCCCAAAAAGCTTTCTGTGTCTTTGTCTTTCCTCTCTTGTATTTAACTTTGTCATCTCCTTTCTCCTTTGCTGGTTGACTCTTCAGATTAGGGCAATCGGCTCGAAGGTGACCTGGCTTCCTGCACTCAAAGCAAATTGTATCAGATGAAACTTATTGGACCTTGAGCTCTTACCTTTATTCCAGCTGTTCTGATGACGCTTTTGTTTCTCTTCAGGAAATTTTTGAACTGTCGGGTCATCAGTGCTATCTCATCATCTTCCTCCCCCGCAGAGCTTTCACTTTCTGAGTTGCTAGCTTCTAATGCCACCGTCCGCTCCTTTTTCTTTTCACCTGCATCACTTTGCCTTTGGCTCACTCCTTGCTCATATGCAATGAGTGACCCAAGGAGGTTATCAATAGAATAAACATTAAGATCTTTAGACTCAGTGATAGCAGTTATCTTAGCATCATAGGAACTAGGTAGGCATCTAAGAATTTTATTCACTTTCTCAGAATTTGAAATTTCTCTACCTAATGCATGCAATGATATCACAATTTGGGTGAACCTAGTGTACATGTCAGAAATTGTTTCGCTAGGTTTCATACGGAATAATTCATAATCATGCAGTAGAATGTTAAGCCTAGACTGTTTTACTTCGTTTGTTCCTTCGTATGTGATGCACAGTCTATTCCAAATCTCCTTACCAGAAACACAAGTAGATACTCTCATATAGTCCTCAGATTTCAATGCACAAAAAAAACAGTTTAAGCACTTAGCATTCAGTTGGGCTAATTCCCTATCCTCATTGCTCCATTCAATAAAAGGTACAGAAGTTTTCAAACCATTAACAATCTTGAACGGTGCAACATATCCATCATTTACTAACATCCACATGCGGTAATCTATAGATTGCAAAAAT